>CM027856.1:17317763-17917763 GCA_016097595.1 Eucalyptus pumila | reverse complement strand
AGTTTTGCTAACGTCTTGAATGAATTCAAGGACATATTTGAAGAAATTTTGACTGTCATTCGGAATGGTTTGTGGATTCCGAACAGCTATACTGGCGTAACCTAATAAGATAGCAATTACAACCCAAGAAGTAATAAGGACTAATGCAATGTGTAAAGACTTTCATGGAAACATGATGTAGATGTGAACGATTGACATTTCTTTTGAGCACGATAAAACATCCACATGGAAAGTTTTCTATCACAAGAAGAAAAGAGGGACATCGAAAATTCAAAGAAGCTCATTAGCATAAATTCCACGTTCTAGATTATGAACACAAAAGCAAATTGCCACATCATGGAGGTTAGGTCCTTAGTGTCGGCAAGAACGAATAATTGTCTCCGAAGACTCCCATAGTCAATGCATGCGTGTCACGCCCCGAACCTCGAGCACACGAACATCCCATTGCGGTTGATAAAATTATGCGACTTCCTAGGACACGTCACCGACTCATTCATTTTTATTGTACACGTGGAAGCGAAACAAATCCCCTAACAACATTTAATTTGGGATAGAAAAGCAGACAATCAATCACAACCAAGAAGCAGACAATCAATCACAACCAAGCAATCTTTCTTATAAACACATAGGTTTATATAACACTGGATTGTCTACAAAATAGATAGGCTCAATAAAAAGGGAATTGTCCTAAGACCAACTAGTCAGACACGATCGCCGATTCTTTGGTCTCCACCTCCACAAATGTCCATGGCTTCGAGTCCTCCACAATTGCCATCTAAGGACCTGAAAATATTATCCCACAACTGGGATGAGACTACGTCTCAGTGATTCCTACTCTCTAAGACCCAATTAGAAAGAAAATAAGCCTCAGGGCGCTCTAACCACACAAATAGGATGAAGGACTTACCTCGCCTCAGTTTCTTCATGCACGTCAGTTTAATCAATAAATATTGACAACCACATCATCCAAACAATTCAATTACTCAGATCGATTCAGCGATCAATCGACTCAGTCGATTACATGTCATCGAAATCATCACACGATCATTCTGACTATTCATTCTCGACTCTCAATCACGGCCTTACAGGCAAGTCATATGTAGTGGCATCACGGGCCCACTCGGCAATGTTATATGTAGTGGCATCACGGCTCCACTCGGCAATATTTTATGTAGTGGCATCACGGCCCCACTTAGCACGACCATTCCAAATTCGGTGGTAAATCATGGCCTAACAGGGCACAATCGTACTTAGGCGGTTTTCTAGATCCATTCACAATCTTTCACCATCAAATTCCAATCAAATATCGACACTAAACATCTTACATCCATTCAATCAATTGATACAAACTGGTCCTACCAACTAATTACGGTGATATAAGCCAACACTGGGTATTTTCAAGTTAAATACCAAAACTTCTCCATTTTCATTCAATTCCACACTTTTGGAATAATTAACCATAATCATCAATCACTCAATTTCTCAATTTAAACTTACAATTAACACAAATCGACCGCATTGCTACGATCAGCATGAAAGTCTAACGACCGGCCATCCCGGCAAAATTTTCGAAAATTAAATTTAATTCCGAAAATTAAATAATTAAATATTATATTATAATAATATAATTTAATAAAATAATATTTATAAATTCGAAATAATTAATTAATTAATTAAAAATAATTAATTATGGCTTAAACAATATTACACTAATTTAATCATACAATTAGTCCTAATTAAACACCCATTAAACTAATCATACAAATAATCTAATTTACATTAAAATAAACTAATCTAACCACATAAAACTAATTAAACTAATCTAAACACCCCTTAAGCGTAATTAACTTACTGAGCAGGGATTAGAGGATAAACTCACCGGTTTTACGCGCCGGTGAGTTCGCGGCGACCATGACCCCAAGGCAGTTAATAAACCCCAAAGTGGTGACACCAACGGAGACCGGGAAGAGCTTGAAAACGGGCCACAAAGTCTCCAAAACCTTGCTGTCTTTTGCTTCTAATCTGGGCTGAACTGCAGAGAAGAAACGACCAACTTCAACGGTGAAAACAGGCTGATCGGAGCTCTGGTGAGCGGGTGGTTGGCAACCGGTGGCTCTCGAAGGTCAAGGGAATCTTATTGGAGGTTGGGATGGGCAAAGAATGGGTCGGAAAGGGGCGAAACAGCAAGAAAACGCGAAACATGTGGAGCCAGGCGGTCGGACGACCGGTTTCTTCGCGCTGCCATACGGGACGGCTGGAAAATCGTTTCGGCGAGTGGCGAGGTGCTCCAGTACGGTTGTGTGTGCTCGTCACAGTGGTGGGTGGAGCGTTGGCTGATTCTCACGGGAAGACAACTTTTAACTCGAATTTTTGGTGAAAATGTCGGCTTGAGCAGAAACTGGAATGAGGGGAAAACATAGGAGGAAATGGGGTCCGATGGACATGCAACGGTGGAGGGCTGATGCTGCTCGGTTCCTCTGGTTTTTGCTGAGCTTCTCTCCTTCAACAACAATGGAGAAAGCCTTAGATTAAGGGAGAAGAAGCTACTGAAGAGTGGGGGGTCTCCTTGGGCTCTCTAGAGCTCAACACTTACCATCTTCTCATTTGCTTTGCCCCCACCATGATATCACATGACCTCAGCTACTCTCTCTCCTCAAGCTTCCTCCACAAGCTTGCCAAAGTGTCCAAAATATTGTGTGCCAAGGGGATTTCGAATTTTGAACATTTATACACTTAATTCAATCAATTCTCAATCAATTCAATCCAATTGAAGCTCAATTAAATTAACCCATGTGTCCTCGGCCTTCTCGTGACATTTCCCCATCAAATGATCCAACTTGCATCCCGAAGATTTGATTAAAAACGACCCTTTGACAATCTCGAACAAAAACGACCTTACTTTGCTTTTCCGCCAAAATTCTCAGTTTGTAAAAAAATCTTCTGAGAATGAGTCGACATTCTTAAAATGAAATGTGACTTGATAGAACTTCCAATTTCTGTAATCGGGTTCAATTTCGCGGTTAAATTCAATCTAGCGTGATTTTAGCGCGTCCTAATCTACCAAGTAGCTTTTATGAATTTTCTGTGCGATTGACCTGTGGTTGATTATTTTCAAGCCACAAAGTGTATCTTTGACACATTGGTAACTCTCGGTTGTCGTAGAAATCTCAATGTTTCAAATACGGACACAGGGTACCAAAACGACAGAGAAATCTGTCTAATGCCGATTAACAAGAATTGTACAATTAGGTGGAATCACCCACACTGAATTACATGGTTCTGTCGAATCGACCTATCTCTGGTCTCTAATCGATCTGTGCCGTAATGACCCGTGTAGATTAGCACGGTCGAGCAGTCGGTCGAATTCTCAAGTCTATTGCGTTTATATTCCTTAACAACTTCACCTGATAGACTAGTTATCTCATGAGTGGCCAACTCAGAGAAGAGAGCTATAGACGCGAAGATGAAATGCCCGACTTATTCAATTTAAACCAGAATTGGAAAATCAGGATGTCACAATGAGTGCATGTTTCTCGTCGTAGAAATTGTCCCCTCGTTGCATGGTTGACTGGGCAGTCCTTGTCAAGTTCAAAAATGACCGTGCCAACAGTAATAAAAGGGTGTAATTAAAAGGTTTTCAACAAAAAAAAAAACAGTAATTAAAAGGTCAAAAATCGAATCACCTTTAGTGAAGCTATGTCATAGTGTAGTCTACTAATAACGTTTCGGGTGGCTAGGCAAGTAAACTGACTAGGTTCTCCTTTTGAGGAGTTGATTTTTTTTTTCATCCAAGTTGAGAATCATAATGATTGAAAGATGTAATATTCTGTATAACATCAAATAAAGAATACAAGAGCTTATTTATAGGCTTTATATAATAACTATCTAAAGTAACAAATCAAGACCAATCAAAGGAAATATACATAACCATATAATAATATATAAAATCATAGAATATTTTAAATATATCTCTAATAGTCCAGTTGACTAATTAGGGCTCCAGAAATCTCGTCTTTAATTAGAAGCTCGAAAGGAGAGGTGATTGAGATTTGACTATTTTCTTATTTGTCTAATTGAAAGATTTACTCCAACCCCGTTAGAAGTATAAAACCATAATAAAGTAATGACAGATAAAAATGGTTACAAATTGATGATTGTCGAAAATCATTAAAAAAATAATAGCTTTCGAAATTTCAAGACTATTGAAACATACAATGGAAAGTTGTTCCAATCTACATGGTTTCTTGTAGTCAAGGAAGACTTCAAGGTAAGTGACAGATTCCGTGCTTAGAATCCATTACTTAAAGTTAACCTAAAATTTTCAAAGCTCTGAAACTTTGAATATAACAGCGCTGATTGACGGTATTAAAACAACCCTCAACGACTTGACATTAATCTGATTAGACATATATAGAAGATTATGTTTTGCTTAGGTCTTGTGCATGACATGGTCCGTGGAACCATTGTTATTTGGTTTAAGTCTAAACTTTCATTTTACGTGCTTTGATTTCTCAGCTGTTGGTGTCCACGTCTATAACATGGAACGAAGATAAAAGAGGCCATGTTAGGCCAAAGCAAAGTCAAGGTACAAAACCCCTCCTTGCTACGATTCCATGACTCGTCCTATAATTGGAAAATTTCAGCCTCTTTTGACGATGACTATTTAAATAGTTAAAAGTTTCTTTAAATATTTACGCACATAATTTGGAATTTTTTTTTAATTAAGCACTTGAAACCTTTGATTTGCCACAATAGTTCTCATATAATCTTTTTATAAATTTTCAAATATTTGAGTTTAAAAATTATTGGACTTCTCTAGAAGCCAAAAACAAAGACAGTCATGTGTGTGTGCATATATATTAATTTTTCTGGTAGTAATTAATTGTTGAAGTATGTGGACAAGTCTATGAGCAGCTCAAGAAAGATGAGAAATTTATTTTTAAATAAATCATAAATCTATTGCATCGGTGCCAATTTAATCATAAACTTTTCAACTATATCAATTAAGTCCTAAATATTTTTAAATTTTGCCGATCAAGTTCACTGGCTAATGATATGGATACCAATCGTGCCCACTGGCCACCCTACATGGCACAGTTGGCACTCACGTAGATAATTTTTGCAATTTGAAAAAAATCAATGTTTTTTAATTTTTAATTTTTTTCTTTCATTTTCTTTTTCCTTCTTCCTTTGCTAGTAGCCATGGCCGACTAGAGGCGAGGGCTGGATGGATTATGTGAGCAATTATCAAAAAGTTTAGGACTGAATTGGTATAATTGAAAAATTTACGACTTAATTGATACAAATACAATCAGTTTAGAACTTGCTTTTGGTAATTTAATCTAAAAAAGAGTGTATTATAGTTGACTTGGATTAATCTATATCGAATAATTCCATGTTGAATGGGTGAAACACCTGTCAACATTGATAGAGACATAGATATTGAGATAGCTAGTACAAGCACCTAGAAGGGGTGAATAGGTGCAAAAACAATTTCTCATGATATATGAGCAATATTAGACAATAAAAATGAAACTCGCCTTTTTGTTATCACAAGTAATTACGATCAAAGTAAAAGAGAGTAGGGAAGAGAAAATGAACACAAGGTTTATAGTCGTACGGCTTATTCTAAGCCTACGTCCACTCTTCCGCACTGACAGCCCACCGACTGGATTTCACTATGAACAAAAGAGTTGTTACAGCAAAGCTCTCACTTGACTCCACAGTGTAGATACTTTACCACACTTCCTCAAGGTTTCTCTAGAATATAAACTCTCTTTTGCATACAAGATTTAGCTCAACAAATGAATTAACTAAGAACAAAGAGCTTCAGACTTTGGAATTAATCTATCGCGAACACACTTGAACAACTGGAACGTCTTCCTTTTATACTCCTTTATGCCATCATATTCGTTGGCACTTACCAAAGGAATTCCTCCAATCTACCCGTTGGACGGAATCAATTAGAAAGATTATTGGAGCTATTTAAGGAACATGACGATAGCCCATCAATCCTGTTCGCCCATACAATCAAGATCTCGGTTTCCATAAGTAGAACATTCCAAGTATTCTTCGCCAATCATCGGATCCTTAATCAATCTTGATTTGAATAAAGGATTTCATTATGTCATATCTAGCCAAGAGATCTTCGGCAGTCGATAAGGTCAAATCCTTAACAAAACATCCAGTCCTGGATAGACCTTCTTCAACAAACTAGAAACTGTCAATAAAGATAGACTTTGAGTCTTGAGTCTAGTAGTCAGGAGGTCTTCGGATTTTAAGTAGTAGAGTCTGCAAGTCTTCAAACTAGACTGATGGAAACGTTTTGTCAGTTTCAAAACACTCCACGAAGATTTCTCCAACAATCTCCCCCTTTTTGATGGTGACAAAACTTTCCTGCATATTTGGATAATTTTGACCTGCAAAACATTACTTAAGCAAATATGGATATCTTATAAAGATAAATGGCTTAAAAATATCACTAGAATCTACAGCCACAGAAAATAGGTTAGTCTTGTAGATGAGTAAAAGCCATAAGATATCAATAGTATTTAAGATAAACAGCCAATGCCAAATCCAGTCCACAGCCAGACACAAAAGTTAAGTCAAAACAAACATCAAAACAAATTAAGAGTTGTAGTTCAAAAAGTTCAAAGTTCAAAGTTCAAATCTGCATCCCATCTCTCCCCCTTTTTGTCAGCATTAAAAAGGTAGAAATGGAAAGAGAATGGAATCAAGATTGCTTGCGAACACGAACAAGCTGGAAATCTCCCATTGACTGGACAATGCCTTCCAGCTTTCTCAATTCTTCCTTTAGTTGAGCTACATCTTCACCCTTAGCATTTGCTTGAATCTGAAGAGCAAGGGCTTGGATCTGATCATTCAAAAAAACTAAAGAAGCTTGGCTTGCAGTTTGCAAATTCTGCACTTCGTATCCTAGAGCATATATCTGACCCCGCAACTCTAAGAGAACATCGAGAATTCTGCGAAAATCTGCTGAATTATCAGTCTGCGTACTAGCTTCAGCACGATCAGATGGAGTAAAGGTAGACGATGGCAAATCATCATAGTTACGCAGATTGGGCGATGAAACACCATGTCACTCCTCAGGAAATTGAGAGGCATAGATGTCCTCTCGATCTGCTGGAGATCGACTTACTCCTTCATTGGTGGCAGGATATGAGGACATTCCTCTTTTCTCACGATCTCCCCCTGTTTCCATGCCTTCAGGTGGAGAAGAGTGTTCCTCATGCTCTCCTTCCTCTTGATCTCCTTTCTCCTCTTCTTCTTCTTCTTCTTCTTCTTCTTCTTCTTCAATTCTTTCCTCCTCAGCATCTCTTTCTTCTGCTTCTTTCTCCTCTGTTTCTTTCTCCTCTGCTTCCAATTTTTCTTTTCTCCAGTCCTCTGTTATGAGTCTTTCTTTTGATGTTCCATTGATTCTAGAACAGAACGACTCGGGTTCTTCAATGCCATAGCAGAACTGGTGATGTCTTCCACATCATCTTCATCCTCAACGATGAGAGCTCTTCTTTTCTTGAATGGAGCAACCATGGGCTCGTTCCCTTTTCTTTTTGCTGCTGAAGAGATTTGACGAGTCTTGACAGGGGTTTTCTCCTTGAATTTCTCCAACGCTTTGTTGAGTTCCTTCAGACGCATTTTGGACACCATTTTCAGTCCCACCACCATTTAATCACAAGATCGAACACAGAGATTTCGAGGAGACTGAATATTCAAATGTCTGAATAACTTGGTCACAAGAGCTGGATAAGGAAGTTGACCCTTGTCTTTCACCATTGCTCTATACATGTGGAACATAATAGTGTGAGGAAAAGAAAACTTTTTCCCAGCATTGATGGCGTACATCAGCTTTGCCTCTAAGTTTGAAACATCAGTCTTTGAAGTAGATTTTGGTCTGAGGCAATTAATCACAATCTTGTGAAGCAGAATGTTGAACGCATGCATCCTTGAGTAGGAAATCCTTCCCTCTGTCCTCCAATCCTTAACAAGTTCCAATGTGGCACGAGCAATGGACACATTGATAGGTTGATATCTCCCTCTTTCAACCCCGATCACATCAGCCAACATATCTACATCCACCACATAATCCTGATCTCGGACACTAAAAGAGAATCTATTCGCATCCAGGAAACTGAGATTCGAATAGAAGTATGTAGTGAGTTCAGCATAGGCTTCTGTAAGTTCAGAACAGAACTGTTCAAGTTGAAGAAGACTGAATTTTTCCCTCAAATTGACTGACGTTCATAGAGTCAAGGAAATCAAAATCTACACTTCTAGGGTTTATCACCCCACGCTTCAACAACTTAGTGTAAAGATGCTTGTGTTCCTCCGAACGAAACAACTTTGTTCTTTTGCTCCGAATTCTTGCTGCAACACCCATTCTCGGTTGAAATTGACTGTACAACTTGTCATCATCATTCTCATATGGCTGATTCAGCCCTCCAACACGTGGATCACTTGGGATATTTGCAAGGGTTTCTTCTGCCAACCCCGTAGGGGCAATTCCCAAACGTTCCATATTTCGTAAGAAGATGTACTCATTACCATACCCTTTGTCCTTAAGAAACTCATTGATGTAGTTCAATGGAGTACCGCTCCTCTTTAAAGCACGGTAAAGCTTATAAATAAATGAGGGCTTTTGAATTCTTACAGGATCTGCGCCCTCGATAATTTCTTCCTCTTCTCGATGAGCAACATCTTGTGGACTAGATGGAGAAGATGGACGCTGCTGAGAATGTTGTGGGCTTTGCTACTGACTAGGAGATCAAAGTGAGTAGGCCCCTCACGCATTTGCTGGGATCCCCTGCTTGCGATCCTCGAAGACTTCCTTGGAGACGACATCTTTCACAGTCTTTGAAAGATTCCAAACTTGTTTTTCCCAAGAAAGATGACAACTTTTTGAAGATTAAACAAGAGAAGAAGACAGAAGTGGAAGATCGATGCTTTTTAGGGTTTTTGGAATAAAACGAAGAGGAATAGTTTGTATATAGGACAGTCGAAGAGAGGCATACAAAGCGTCATAAAAGAAAGTAAAAAGATGCCTTTTAAAAAAATAACTGTCTTTTTCAAAAATTAGATAACTGCCATTTAAAATTAACTTCATTTTCGAAAAAGAAAGATTGCGATAATCACGGAAATAGCAAAAATCAATTATGGACAGATAATCGTACCTTTTTGAGATTTAATTTGAGAGAGAGAATAAAATAACTTACAGTAAAAATCTCGATTGTCTGAGTCTGAGAGTCTCTAGACTTTTACTTCTTCAGACTCCAAGATGTTGAGTTTGGAACGAATAACTTCAAATTGATTTTTCTCCAAAGGCTTTGTAAATATATCCGCCAATTGATTTTTTGAGTCAACAAACTGAATCGAAACATCTCCATTTTGGACATGATTTCTAATGAAGTGATGTTGAATCTCTATATGCTTTGCTCTTGATTGAAGAATTGGATTCTTTGTAAGATTGATTGCGCTGGTGTTGTCATACTTAATCTCCGTGCATGAATCTTTAATTCCAAAGTCTCTTAGATGTTGTTTTATCCACAGAATTTGTGAACAACAACTTCCAAGAGCTACATACTCTTCTTCTGCTATAGAAAGAGCTACTATATTTTGCTTCATTGAAAACCAAGACACTGTTCTGCTTCCAAGTAGTTGACAAGTACCCGAGGTGCTCTTTCTATCAACTCTACATCCGACTAGGTTTGCGTCTGAATATCCAAGAAGAGTAAAGTCTCCCTTTTTAGGATACCAAAGACCAAAGTTTGAAGTAGATGCAATGTATTTGATAATACGCTTTGCGGCACTTAGATGAGATTCTTTAGGGTCTGCTTGAAATCTGGCACAAATGCAAACACTAAACAAAATGTCAGGTCGAGAAACAGTAAGATAAAGAAGTGAACCAATGATACTTCTGTATAGCTTCTGGTCAACTTTCTTTCCTCATCTTTGTATATCTTCAAGGAACTTGACATTGGTATGTCAGTCTTTTTGCAATTTTCCAGTCCAAATTTTTTGACAAGATCATTAGCATATTTTTCTTGATGAACAAAAGTTCATTCCTTCAATTGTTTCATTTGAAGCCCGAGAAAGAATGTTAGTTCACCCATCATGCTCATTTCAAATTCATCCTGCATAGACTTAGAGAATTTCTTGCACAAACTTTCATTAGAGGATCTAAAAATAATATCATCTACATATATTTGAACAAACAAAAAACTTTTGCTTTCTCTTTTAATAAATAGAGTAGTGTCTACTTTATCTTTAACAAAGCCGTTTTGAATTAAAAACTTATTCAGCCTGTCGTACCAAGCTCGAGGTGCTTGTTTTAAACCATATAAGGCATTTTTCAGTCTGAATACTGAGTCTGGTTTCCTTGGGTCTTCGAACCCAAGTGGTTGTTCCACATAGACTTCCTTATGGATAGATCCATTCAGGAAAGCGCTTTTGACGTCCATTTGGAATAACCTGAAATTCTTATAACAAGCAAAAGCAAGTAATAATTGAATTACTTCTAACCTCGCTACTGGTGCGTATATCTCGTCATAGTCTATCCATTCTTCTTGCGTATATCTCTTGGCCACGAGTCTTGCTTCGTTTCTTACTACCTCTCCTTTCTCATCCATCTTGTTCTTGAAAACCCATTTAGCTCTAATAATAGACTTACCTTTCGGTTTAGGACTCAATTCCTAGACATCATTAATACTGAATTGCCTGAGCTCTTCTTGCATAACTTCAATCTAGCTTTCATCAGATAAAGCTTCTTCTATGCTTTTGGGTTCCATTTTAGAGACAAGAGCCACAGCACTAGACTCTTTGCGCATTTTGGATCTTGTGCGAATTCCTTCATTAATGTTGCCAATAATAAGATCTTTGGGATGACTGGACTTATGCTTCTAGTTGTTAGTTGATTTGTCAGGTTGATGATCACTTCCTTCATTTGAATCTTCAACAATCATTTATTGTTGGACTTTTGAAGTCTGAGCTGCTTCTTGAGATTTAGATATTGTAGAATTTAGAGCAGATTCAGATTCTTCAAGATGAGTATGAATAGATTCATTTTGCATAGAATCTTGAAATCTGACATTCATTGATTCCTCCACAGATTGAGTCTTCTTGTTGTAGACTCTGTAGGCTTTGCTTGAGGTTGAATATCCAAGGAAGATGCCTTCATCTGATTTTTCTATATATTGTATTCCTTTCTGTCAAAGTAAGGCGGTCTGATATTGCTTTGCCCTTCTACCAGCCCTGGGGCCAACATACTAGCCATGGATCTTTAACTCTGAAGTAAAACACTTCAAACAAAGTGAGTACACAAGCTCTGATACCAATTGAGATAGCTAGTATAAGCACCTAGAGGGGAGTGAATAGGTGCAAAAACAATTTCTCGTGATATGTGGGCAATATTAGACAATAAAAATGAAGCTCGCCTTTTTGTTATCACAAGTAATTATGATCAAAGTAAACGAGAGTAGGGAAGAGAAAACGAACACAAGGTTTATATTGGTTCGGCTTATTCTAAGCCTACGTCCACTCTTCCGCATTGACAGCCCACCGGCTGGATTTCACTATGAACAAAAGAGTTGTTACAGCAAAGCTTTCTCTTGATTCCACAGTGTAGATACTTTACCACACTTCCTCAAGGTTTCTCTAGAATATAAACTCTCTTTTGCGTACAAGATTTTGCTCAGCAAATGAATTGACTAAGAACAAAGAGCTTCAGACTTTGGAATTCTTCTACCGCACACACACTCGAACAACTGGAACGTCTTCCTTTTATACTCCTTTATGCCATCATACCCGTTGACACTTACCAAATGAATTCCTCCAATCTACCCGTTGGACGGAATCAATTAGGAAGATCATTCGAGTTATTTAAGGAACATGACGATAGCCCATCAATCATGTTCGTCCATACAATCAGGATCTCGGTTTCCATAAGTAGAACCTTCCAAGTATACTTCGCTAATCATCGGATCCTTAATCAATCTTGATTCAAGTAAAGGATCCCGTTATATCATATCCAGCCAAGAGATCTTCGTCAGTCGATAAGGTCAAATCCTTAACGAAACATCCAGTCTTGGATAGACCTTCTTCAACAAACTAGAAACTGTCAATAAGGATAGACTTTGAGTCTTGAGTCTGGCAGTCAGGAGGTCTTCAGACTTTAAGTAGTAGAGTTTGCAAGTTTTCAGACTAGACTGATGGAAACGTTTTGTCAGCTTCAAAACACTCCACGAAGATTTCTCCAACAGATATGCTATTGTACAAGCACCCATTAATGAACGGGATAGACCATGATGCCAAATATTTCAGTTTCCACAGCTGTACAATTCAATTATTGTCTTGAAAAGTCTTAAGATATTATTATTATGTCCATTGATATTATATCCCAAACTCGACATATATGATATATATATATATATATATATATATATATTTTAACAACTTTAATAGGATAAATTTTTCCATTATTTATGTTCTAACATATATGATACCACCAATGGCATGCAAACTATATCAAGTCAGGACCAGAGAATTAGACTTAACTAATTTGTAGGACTTGCAGGGTATTTCATTGGCCTCCACATTACCGGTTCTTGGTGGCTGTAGCCCTTGACTAATTTTAAAAGAACAATTATTTGTTACAATTAAAGTGAAAAGAAAGAGGGGAAAAAAGATTTGTCCCAAAAAAGTGAATCTAATTATTTTTTGGACAACTTCACAAGTTGCTGAAGCTTCTAAGAATTGTGGAATTTGGACTCCGCCTTTAATAGATTGTATAATAATCTAAATTTGAGACGTGGTCATAGCAAACTTAGAGCAACGAAAATACTATTATCACTAGAAGAAAAAAATTAGGTAAGAAGAGTTGGACAAAAACTTTACTACTTCTTTCTAAATGGAATATCCCTACATTCGAGGAAGACACTCTTTCTCTATCTCTCACTTTCAGACATCACTCTCTATCTCTCACTCACTCTCATTCTCGCTCTCACATGAAGAGTTGGACAAAAGCTTTACTACTCCATTCTAGATGATTTTTTTCTCTCCTTTTTTTTTTGTTTTGTTTTTTTTCGTTTTGGGGTTTTTGGATCCAGGACCGGCAAGGGTTGCTGGCCAACTCTTGCCAGCCACAAGCAAGGTTGCAAAAAAAAAAGCCATAAAATATTCAAAATATTATCAAAAAAGTACCACATCAGCATCAGCTGTTCATGTTAGTAATTTCCAGCCAAAATTGACCGGATGGTTTAATTGGCAAAAAATGAGTTATAGCTGAATTGGTAAGAAGTGAAAATGTTTATAATTCAATTTGCAAAATTAAAAGATCTAGGACTAAATTGACAAAAGTGTAATAAATTTAGAATTTTCTGGACAATTTTCCCATGCCAAAGCAAAATGCCAAATCATGGAGGTTAGCTTCTCAGTGTTGGCAGGAACAAATCATTGTCTCCGGAGACTCCCATAGTCAATGCATGCATGCGTGTTTCTCGTCGTAGAAATTGTCCCTTGCATGGTTGACTGGGCAGTCCTCGTCGAGTTCAAAAATCACTAAAAGGTGAAACATCGGGTCATCTTTAAGGAAGCAACGTCATGGCGTAGTCTGCTAATGACGTTTTGGGCGGCTAGACAAGTAAAATGACTTGGCCCTCCTTCTGGATGAATTGATATTTCTTCATCCATTGAGAATTATAATAACAAAAAAATGTAATATTCTATACAACATCAAATGAAGAGTACATGTTTTACATAGTAACTATCTAATTTACAAATCAAGACCAATAAAAAAAATTAAAACCACATATTAATATACATAATTATAGAATATCTTAATTGAGAGATATGCTCCAACTCCAATTTAATGGGGTTGAGGATCGTAGACAAGTCGAGAACTTGTCGAAAACATATGGCAAGGCAAAGGTATAAGGGTCGTGATGGTCCCACCGTAATGAAAGATCTTCTCCCTTTAATTTAAGAGAACTCATGCCAAAACAGGTGTTGACAGTGGTTTGTGAGTTATCGGCATTCTCTGGAGATCCATGTTTTAAGACCTGGTGGCTCGATTAATTCCAAGATTGTGTTGCATTACTTCTTAGTCATATGGAAAAGATCTTTTCTCCCAAATTCTTAATTATAATTGGATAAACACAATCTAGATACATGTATCCTATTGGAAGGTAATCCTTCCCTCAATTTTGTCTTTTCTTGTCCTTTTCGCATGCATACAAGTCTGAACTCTATGTAACGGATTGTTAATGGGGTTAAAGTCAGATGTTCACAATAAATATTATGCAGAGGATCGATTTTCTAGGGATACATTGTGAGTGTTTGACCTTTTGTTCTAAATATATTAATGTCGAAGATACATTAGTTGATTAATCCTATAGTAATGGCACCATGAATTTACATGTTTTCTAACGTCCCATACACATGTACCATCATTGGGATGTTTGTAGAGGAGCATACCAGTATTCCACTAGGACAGCGTAAATCCCAACATGCTCAGGCCATTTCACAAATCGTCCCTAATTACTCAGGGATGATTATTAGATGTCCCTACCGGGCAAGAAAATTGTCCCAATCTGCACGGTTCCGTCCAAAAGATATTGAGTACATTTAATATGCCATATAGGATGGTACAATAAACCACTCAGAAATTGATGTGTCGACTTGGGCCCACATGCTAGATTTTAAAAAAAATTTAAATGACCCTTTTCCTCGCCGTTAAGCTTTGTCCCACGCTCAATGAAGCTCTTTCTCTCTCCATTTTCTTCTTTATATTTTTGCCTTGAGGCCATGGACGACGCTTGGGATGTGGATTGCAGCGTCACCGACCAGCCATGGACACCCTGTTCATGAGCACACCAACGCTCATCCATGGCCGTCCTCGGTGTCGTTTGGATATGCTATTGATCCCTGGGTATCGTTTTTTCCCATCCAACATGGACGATGCTCGTGACCAGCCATGGCCACTTTGGCCTTGAAGCTCGACCTCAAACCCGGAGCTTGGAGTAGCCTTAGCCACTCGAGTTTCAAGCTTGGCCTCAAGCCATCTCACTGCAAACGAAGCTTGACGCAGTCTCCACACAACTCAACCACTCGACCTCCCTATGAATCACCCCTCATTGTTGCGTCTGGAGGCATGCCATCCCTCCTCAACCTGAAGCGGCCATGAGCCGACTCGAGCTCGAGCCATGGCAGACGCAAGTGGAAAGAAAAGAGAAGTAGAGAGAGACGAGGGGGAGAGAGAGTCACACAAAAACAGAGGGGAGGAGAGAGAGAGAGAGAGAGAGAGAGTCACGCGCAGAAACGGAGGGGAGGAGAGAGTAAAGGTAAGTAAGGAGAGTTTCCGTGAGCGTTAACGGTGAGAGAGAAATTTTGATGGTTCAATTGACTGGTGGACTCGGATTTGTCATATGTATGATTTATTATATCACCCTATGTTGTATATTAGATGCACCTAATATATTCTCACCGACGGCAAATACATTTCTTTGCTTCGTACTCATGTGGCCTCTTTTATCTCCATTCCACACGTGACGTCATTCAACACGTGAGCTTCGAAAGTTCCATGTTAAACTCTGACGATGGTGAACTTCAAAAAGTTAAAATTGATGTCTTTCTTCACTACACGAAACCAGAAAAAAAAGAATTTCTCATATGAGACAAGCAATTATTAGATCTGCATCATCTTTTCCAAAATGAGATTAAACTTGGATTTTTCTCCCGGATTCTTTGCTATCTTTATGGTGCACGTGATAGATGGAGCAAGCTTGGTACACGGGTGCAATCAAATACATGTATCCTATTGAAGGCAATCCTTCAATCAATGTAGTGGTCTCTTCATATCCTTTACACACGCTTGCAGCAAATGTCATGTGGAAGGATCAATTGTCGAGGAATACCTTTGAGAGAAAGGGTTTGACCTTTTGTTCAAGATATTGTGATTGTGAAGATACATTGGTCAATGGACTCCACAAGAATGATAAAAGTGAATGCACATGTTCCTAATGTCCCAAACACACATCTCATCTTTGGGACATTTGCGGATCGTCCGAGTATCCCCGTGGGATGGTGTATATCCCTATGCGCTCGGTCTAGGGACGATTGTTATTTGCTTTAAGCCTGAACTTTTATTTGACGTGCTGCGTTTTTTCTGGGTTGGTGTCCATATTTCCAACATAAAAACGGAGATAAAAGAGGCCATGTTATGTCAAAAGAAAAGATTAGTATCTACCGTCAAAGTAACAAAAGCCCCTCACTGGGGTTCAAATTCGACCAAAATCTAGAACATACTCATTACTCATTGCAATTGGAAAATTTCAGTATTTTTTTAACGATGGCTAGGTACAAAAATAATCACCGAACTACGTGCTTAGTGCTCCACTTAGACGTACAGTTTAATTGGGAAATCCAGGAGACAAGGACTTGGGTTCATTTTTACTTGCCGGATAAATAAATTGTGCTAAATTTGGTACCGATTTACTAAAAAGGATAACATGCTAAAGTGATGTGTGGAAAATCTTTTTCTTTTTTTTTAGTTATAATTGATTCTATAGACCACATCATTTATAAAAAAAAAAGGTTTATTGGGATATTTTCGAAATAGTTTTATTTTAACTACACACGGTCCGAAGTGGTAAAAGAATTATTCGACTTTTTAAAAGCCAAAAAAATAAATAATAATAATAGCAAAGTCGTGCATGGATGCGTGCATCTCCACAAGTGTTTGATATAGACATAATTTTTTTTTGGTATCACTTTCGAGTAATATTAGGACAAGTTAAAATAGCTTTTATGAGAAGCTCAAGTAAGAGCCTTGTGTCATGGGTCAGTCGATTCTGCACGATCCCACACCATGCAGCCTTAGGATTTTTTATCCCAAGTTAGCCTCATGCACACACACTTGAACACAAGGGGTTGTATGAACAAAGGGACGAGTGTATTGCTTATGAACAAGCTAAATACAATGAGGGGGAGGGTCCCCTATTTATACAAGTTCGGGTTTCATTTATGAGATAACTAGTACGAGCACCTAGAGGGAGGTGAATAGGTGCATAAACAACTTTTTGCAGAATATAGTATAAAACGTTACTTTTAACCTGAGTCTACTTAACAACAGACTTTGAAGAGGAAATTAGACTCTAACAATCAAATAGAGTTACGAACAAAGTAAAAGAGTTTAGGGAAGAGAATAAGAACACAAGGTTTATAGTGGTTCGGCTTAATCCAAGCCTACGTCCACTCTCCCTCACTGACAGCCCACCGGCTGGATTTCACTATGAATCAAAAGAGTCATTACAGTATCACGTCCTTGATTCCACAGTGTAGAGACTTTGCTACACTTCCTCAAGGTCTCACAAGAACCTAAACTCTCTTTTGAGCATAAATTTACACTCAACAATTGAATCAGTAAAGAACAAGGAGCTTCAGACTTTAGAATTTATCTATCGCGCACACACTCGAATAACTAGAGCATCCTCCTTATATACCCCTCCATGCCTTCATAACCGTTGGCACCTTCCAAAGGAGTTCTTCCAATCTACCAATTGAACAGAATCAATTAGGAAGATCTAGAGTTATTTAAGGAATGTGATGATAGCCCACTAATCCTGCTCGCCCATACAATTAGGATCTAGGTTTTTATAAGTAGAACCTTCCAAGTATATTTCGCCAATCAATGGATCCAAGTTACCCGAATTAATTTCAAAATGAATAATGGATCTTGAGATGCTATCTCTAGCTATGAGATCTTCTTCAGCTGTTCGAATCAAATTCTTAAAGAAATACTCGATTCAGAATAAGTCTTCTTCGACGATCTAGAAACTGTTAATGAGGGTAGACTTTAAATCTTGAGTCTGGCAGTCTGGTGGTCTTCAGACTTTGACGAAAGAGTCTGCAAATCTTTAGATTGGACTCATGGAAACGTTTTATCAGCTTCAAAACAAATAAGGAAGTTTTCTCCAACAATCTCCCCCTTTTTTATGGTGACAAAACTTTCCTGCAGATTTGAATTCTTTTGACCTGCAAGACAATACTCAAGCAATCAAAGATATCTCGTAAAAGATAAATGGATTAGGATAAAGATAGTATCGAATATGCATCCATAGGAAGTTAGTTAGTCCTGTAAAAACAACTACCATAGGAAGTTAGTTAGTCCTGTAAAAACAACTATCTTTGCCATAAAAAAATCAACAGTGCTTAAGATATTGCAAGCATTAACTGATTAAAACACCACAATCTAAACCATCAAAACATAGTCCAAGCTAATCACAACCAAACAAAAGTAAAATCAAATCTAAGTCAAATTTGCAAATCTGCACCAACTTCTCCCCATTTTTGTCAACATTAAAAAGGTAGAGACGAAATAGAAATTGGGATAAAATTAAGATTGTTTTGGAACACGAACAAGCTGGAAATCTCCCATCGACTTGACAGTCTCCTCTAGCTTTTTCAAATCCTCCTTCAGTCGTTCTACTTCCTAACCCTAGGCAGTTGCTTGAACTTGAAGATTAAGGGCCTGAACTTGATTGAGCAATGAAACTGAAGAGGCTTGACTGGCATTCCACATATTCTGAACTTCACATCCTAGAGCATAAATCTAGCGTTGCATCTCCAAAGAACATTAAGCAATCTTCGAAAGTTTGTTGAGTTGTCAGTTTGAGTGCTTGCTTCAGCATGATCAGTTTGTGGATTATTAGCAGATGATGGCATTTCAGTTTGAGCACCCAGATTTGGAGATGAAACCTCATGACCTTCTTCAGGAAATTGAGATGCATATACATCTTCTGGATCGGTGGGAGAACGACTAACATCATCACTAGTAAAAACAAGTGAAGAAGTACCTCTTTTCTCTGCAGCTCCCCCTGTTTCAGTGCCTTCCGGTGGAGGGAAGTATTCTTCATGCTCTGTCTCGTCTTCAGTGACATGTTGACCTTGTCCTGCTCTTTCCTCTTCTTCTACTGTTCTTTCTTCCTCTGTTGCTTTTCTCAATGCTTCCGTCTCTTCACTTCTCTGCTCTGTCTCTTCTCTGTCTTGATCCTCTTTCTCCTTTGACTCAAGAACAAAACATTGAAGGTTTCTTAAAGCAAGAGTGGAAATGGTAACATCATCCTCATCTTCTTCATCCTCCTGGATGAGTGCTCTTCTTTTTTTTTTGGATGGAGCTGTCATGGGCTCATTGCCTTTCCGTTTTGCCACCTCAGAGTCTTGTCGAGTCTTGATGGGGATTTTTTCCTTGAATCGCTCTAAAGCTTTGTTCAGCTCCTTTAGACGCATTTTAGAAACCATCTTCAGTCCCATCACCATTTGATCACACATTCAAACACACAAAATTTTGGGAGGCTGAATATGAAAATGTCTAAATAACTGAGTAACAAGTGTTGAATAAGGAAGTTGGCCATTGTCCTTCACCATCGATCTATACATGTGAAACATGATAATGTGTGACAGAGAAAACTTTTTGCCAGCATTGATAGCATTCATCAGCTTTGCTTCTGAATTGGAGACATCAATCTTTGATGTCGATTTGGGTCTAAAACAGTTGATCACAATCTTGTGAAGCAAGACATTCGAAGCATTCATCCCCAAGTATGAAATTCGTTCTTCTGCCATTCCATCCCAAACAAGCTCTACAGTTGCACGACCAATAGACACACTAATTGATTGGAATACCCCTCTCTTTACTCCAATCACATTAGCTAGAGTGTCCATATCAACTATATAGTCCTGGTCTCAAACATTGAAAGAAAATCTATTCGCATCCAAAAAGCTTAGATTGAAATAGAAATATGCAGTAAGTTCTGGATGAGCCACTGTTGTCTTAGAGCAAAATCGTTCAAGTTGAAGTAAAGTAAATTTTTCTTGCAACTTCACGTTCAGAGAATTGAGAAAATCAAAATCCACATTCCTTGGGTTCATCACCCCTCGCTTCAGCAACTTAGAGTAAGTTTGCTTGTGTTCCTCAGAACGAAATAGATCTGACTTTTTGCTTCGAATATTCACGGCAACACCCATTCTAGGCTTAAAATGAGTGACCATATTTTCATCATCATTTCCATCAGGTTGACTAAGTCCTCTAACACGAGGATCGCTTGGAATATTCGCAAAAGCTCTTTCCGCCAAGTTCGCAGGAGCAACTCCCAAACATTCCATCGTTCGCAAAAAGTGGGTTTCATTTCTGTACCCTTTTTCTTTCAAAAATTCATCAATAAAGTTCAAAGGAGTACCTCCATTCTTCAAGGCAGAGTAGAGTTTGAAGGTAAAAGCAGGCTTTTGAGTTCTTACAGGTTCTGTATCCTCAATAATTTCTTCCTCCGATTGTTGTTGAACATCCTGTGGTCTAGCCTGAGGAGAATGACGCGGTTGAGAATATTGTGGATTCTGCTGCTGTCTTGGAGATTTTTCTTCCTCCGTAAGGTTAAAGTGCGTAGGACCCTCACGCATATGCTGTGGTCCCCTGCTCGCCAGCCTTGAAGACTTTCTTTGGAAAGACATTCTCACAGTCTTTGAGAGATTCCAAACTCGTTTCGCGAGAAAGATGAAAACTTTGAGGATTAAACTAGAGAGTAAAAGTGAGAATGTGATGTTCTGTGCTTTCTAGGGTTTTGTGAGTAAAACATAAGAAAACAAACAGTGTATAAAGCAATCAAGACGAGGTATACGGATCGTCGTAAAAGGAAAAATAGAAAATGCCTTTTCAAAATTAACTGCATTTTTTAAAATAGATAACGGTAAAAATAACTCCTTTTTTGAAAGGGAATGATTAATGGAGTACCCATCTTCAGGTTGGTTACCAAATTGAAAGCGCTCAAGGGGCGTCTTAAGCGGTTGAATAGAGACTCTTTCTCCAACCCGTCGAGAGGGTTGCTCAATCCGAAATGCTCTTACACTAGCTCAAGTGGCCCTTCAAGACGACCAAACCAATGTCCTCTTAGCGAGCTAGAAAAAAGTCATCGGAGGATGTTCGTTGAGTTGATGAGTCGAGGAGGCTTTCTTCAGAAATCCAGAATCCGTTGGCTTGAGAGGGGTGATAAAAACACTAAATACTTTCATCACTCTGTGACTACGAGGCAACTAAGGAATAGGGTTATATCGGTTCTTGATAGGAATGGCAACCTTGTCTCCGAGCCGAGCCTTGTTCAGGATACATTTGTCGCTCATTTTAAGGAGTTGTTTGCATCACGCTCTCCTCCTATTGGACCGGCCTTCGGAGACCTTCAGCAAGCCATTCGTCGTCCGCTCTCGTAGGGATCAAATTGCTTCTCTTGGTCGTCCTTTTCGGAGACGGAAATTAAGGACACTATCTTTTCTCTAGCACGTGGGAAGGCACCAGGTCCGGATGGGTTTGGTGTCGAATTCTTCAAGAGTAATTGGGATATTGTTGGACCGTTGACGGTTGAAGCTGTAAAAGATTTCTTTGTTACGGGGAGACTATTAAGGGAAATTAATTCCACCATCCTGGTGTTGATCCCTAAGATTCCTAATGCTACCTCGGTTAATGATTATAGGCCCATCGCTTGCTGCAATACGATCTACAAATGCATTACCAAGGTATTGGCTAACCGCATCGCCTCGCACTCCAGATGCCATAAGCCCTTCTCGTAATGCGTTCGTGAAGGGTCGACGGATTAGTGATAATATCCTCCTAGCCCAGAGTTATTTGCCGGCTTTCACCTGCAGCCATATCTCCCCAAATGTGCGGTAAAGGTAGACTTTCGAAAAGCTTACGATACAGTGGATTGGGATTTCCTTGAATCAGTTCTTCGTGCCTTTCGGTTCCCGGACCACTTCATTCGCCTTATCATGATATGTGTTCGTACCCCGATGTTTTCTATCTCCTTGAATGGGGATTTCCATGGATTCTTCCCTAGTAGCCGCGGCCTTGACAGGGTGACCCAATGTCTCATTATCTTTTCACCTTGGTTATGGAAGTCTTCTCTGGGATCCTTACTTCTAGTGCGGAGAGCCGGGTTTCAAGTTCTCTTGAGGTGCAAGGCCACTCGGTTATCTCATCTTTTCTTTGCGGATGATGTCTTCCTCTTTTGCCGTGCGGATACGGTCTCCATCCATCCGCTAAAGGATGGGCTGATACCTTCTCGAAGTGGAGTGGACTCAAGCCGAACAATAGCAAAAGTGAGGTCTTTCTTGGGGGATCGGATGAATTGAGAGGCCATATAAAGGATACATTCGGTTTTGTGGAAGGAAAATTGCCGGTACGTTATCTAGGAACACCGATTATTTCCTCGAGGCTCGGAAGGCGGATTGTGTAGGTCTAGTCGATCGCATAATGGCTAGGGTGCAATCTTGGACCCATCGATTTCTCTCATTTGCGGGAGAGTTCAGCTCATAAGGTCGTGCTCCATGCAATTCAAGCCTATTGGGCTAGTGTATTCATTATTCCCGTAGGAGTCCCGGACCGTATCGAGCGTATTCTTAGACAATTCTTATGGAAGGGACCCGGCCTTGGCGGGGAGGAGCTAAGGTTTCGGGAGGATGTCTCGTCTCCCAAGGGAAGAAGGGGCCTTGGGATTCGATGTTTGCGAGAGTGCAATAAGGCGGCAATGCTCAAGCACATCTGGATCCTATTCACGGACAAGGAGTCTCTTTGGTGCAAATGGATTCACTCTACTTTTCTTCGTAAGGCGAACTTCTGGGTGGCTAAGACGCCGGGCAGCTGCTCATGGGCTTGGAAGAGGATCCTCCACCTTAGATCCGAATTCCGCCTCAACTTCCACTGGAAGATTGGAGATGGCCAGGGGACATCCCTTTGGTTTGACCATTGGCATCAGAGAGGTCCGCTGGATCTTATATGTTCTGAGCAGACTATCTCTGATTCGGGACTACCGTGGTATGCGCTTGTCGCAGACCTTTTTCTTCGGCGGGTCGGGAATTCAGGCTAGTGATGGATTCTTGGAACCATCCCCTTCCTCTTCTCACTAGGGTTCCGGATAGATTTGTATGGAGAGATGATCCTTCCGGGGTCTTCTCGATTGCCTCGGCTTGGCATTTACTCGTAAAAAGGAAAGATAAGGTGGCATGGTCATCCTTTATTTGGAACAAGGCCATCACTCCGAGATACCAATTCAACCTCGGGCGATCACTAAGAACCGACTTCCTACCCAAGCTTTTCTTATGTCTTATGGGAGAATTGGGAATGAAGTATGTGCATTTTGCAAGCTCACGCCGGATTCTATTGACCACCTCTTCTTTAGTTGCTGCATCACGGCTAGCATGGCCTACTTTTGGGCGGCCGGTGCAATCTCCCATGGAGAAATGGGACTTGGACAGAAAATCTTCGTTGGCAATGAGATTCCTTACGTAAGGATTTCTATCACGCCATTGGTCGCTTCTCTTTTGGAGCTTTGTGCCATCTCATTTGGAAGTATAGAAACGACATCCTCTTTAGAGATCATCCGGTTGTGGTTGCGGCTATCAAGAAGCATCTCATTAAAGTTGTGAAGGATAAAGCCTTAACGTTCAAAAGCGTGGAAGATTGCCCAAGGAATAGGAGGTTACAAAGAACCGGGGCCTTGACCCATCTATCTTCAACTCTCCTATGCCGATCGTCGAGGTCGCCTTAGTCTAGTTTTGCGAGTTGTTTCTCCTTGGCCCTTCGTGGCCTTTTGTTTAGTCTGTCTGTTTTTAGTTGTTGCTTCGACCACGCGTCGCTGTTTTGGGCTTCCTTGCTTCGGCCCTTTCTTGTGTTGACCGCTTTGCGGTGTTTTGTGTCTCGGCGCCCTTTCACTCGATTAGAGGCTTCGTCTTGTTGAGTGCAAGTTTTGTGGTGCCGGATCCTGTATATTTGCTGGTTATAGCTCAATATATCATTACCCTTTACCAAAAAAAAAAAAAAAAAATGATTACGAAATTTGGAAAGATAACATCAATCAATTGCAGATTAATAGACATTTGTAGCTTTTTGAGTTTTTATTTGAGAGATAAATTTTTAAAAAGGAAATAATTTACAGTCGTGATTCTTGATTTTCTGAGTCTGAGTATCGTTAGACTCTTATCCCTGAGTCTAAGCTTCTTCAGACTTCTAGATATTAAGTCTGGAACGAATAGACTCAAATTGACTTTTCTCCAGAGGTTTTGTAAATATGTCCGTCAGCTGATTCTTTGAGTCAATGAATTGAATCAAGACTTCTCCATTTTGAATATGGTCTTTAATGAAGTGATGTCGAATATTTATATGCTTTGCTCTTGAATGAAGAATTGAGTTCTTGGTGAGATTAATATGCTGGTGTTGTCACATTTGATCTCAGTGCATGATTCTTCGATTCCAAAGTCTCTTAGCTATTGTTTTATCCATAAGATTTGAGAACAACAGCTTCCAAGAGCCACATACTCTGCTTCTGCTATTGAAAGAGCTACAGTACTTTGCTTCCTTGAAAATCAAGATACTGTCTTGTTACCAAGCAATTGACAAGTGCCCGAGGTACTCTTTCTATCAATTATGCATCCTGCTAGATCTGCATCTGAGTATCCAAGGAGAGTAAAGTCTCCTTCTTTAGGATACTAGATGCCCAAATTAGAGGTTGTTGCAACGTATTTGATGATGTGTTTTGCAGCACTTAGATGAGATTCCTTGGGATTTGATTGAAATCTAGCACAAATGCAAACACTAAACAAAATGTCAGGTCTATAAGCAGTAAGATAAAGAAGTGAACCAATGATACTCATATACAGCTTCTGGTCAATTTTTTTTCCTTCTTCATTTTTGTCCAACTTCGAGGAACTTAACATTGGTATATCAGTCTTTTTGCAATTCTCCAAACCGAACTTTTTAACAAGTTCTTTAGCATATTTTTCTTGGTGAATGAAGGTCCCTTCCTTCAATTGTTTTACTTGTAGTCTAAGAAAGAAGGATAGTTCACCCATCATGCTCATCTCAAATTCATCCTGCATACACTTAGAGAATTTCTTGCATAGATTTTCGTTATGTGATCCAAAAATAATATTATCAACATAGATTTGAACAAGTAAAAAGTCTTTACTTTCTCTTTTGATAAACAAAGTAGTGTCTACTTTACATTTAACAAAGTCATTTTGGATTAAAAACTTACTTAACCTATCGTACCAAGCTCGAGGTGCTTGTTTTAAACCATATATCGCCTTTTTCAGTTTGAATACAGAGTCTGGTTTCCTTGGGTCTACAAAACCAGGAGGTTGTTCCACATAAACTTCCTCTTGGATAAAACGATTCAGGAATGCACTTTTGACGTCCATTTGGAATAACCTGAAATTCTTATAACAGGTAAAAGCAGGTAATAATCTAATTGCTTCTAACCTTGCTATTGGTGCGTAAGTTTCATCATAGTCTATCATTTCTTCTTACGTATATCCTTTGGCCATGCGTCTTGCTTTGTTCTTTATAACTTTTCCTTTCTCGTCCATCTTGTTCCTGAAAACCCATTTAGCTCCAATAATATATTTACCTTTTGATTTAAAAGTCAATTCCCAGACATCGTTGATACTGAATTGCCTGAGTTCTTCTTGCATAGCTTCAATCTAGCTTTCATCAGATAAAACTTCTTTTATGCTTTTGGGTTATATTTCAAAAATAAGAGCCACAGCGCTAGAATTTTCATGCCTTTTGGATCTTGTACGAATCCCTTCATCAATGTCACCAATAATGAGTTCTTTGGGATGACTGGACTTGTGCTTCAAGTTGTTGGTTGGTCTGACATAATGATCTTTTTCTTCATTTGATTTTTCAACGTTCGTTCGTTGTTGATCTTCTGAAGTCTGAGCTGCTTCTGGGGATTTTGACCTTGTAGAGTTTGGAACAGGTTCAGATTCTTCAGGTTGAGTTTGGATCGATTGATTTTGTATAAGGTCTTGAAATTTGACATTCATCGATTCCTCCACAGATTGAGTCTTTTTATTGTGTACTCTGTAAGCTTTGCTGGTAGTTGAATATCCCAGGAAAATGCATTCGTCTGATTTTTCTTCAAACTTACCAATTTGATCATTTGCATTTTTCAATATAAAATATTTGCAACCAAACACATGAAAGTAGGAAACAATTGGTTTTTTTCCTTTGAACAACTCATAGGGAGTTTTCTCCAAAATAGGCCTTAAATTGTGAATAATCATCCACTATTACTGGGCAATATTTCTTTCCACCAATGCTCTAAGTCCTAGTTGATTCGAAAAGATCCATATGTAGGAGCTGCAATACATGATTAGTGGAAGCTTGATTTATTGGTTTGAAAGAACTTCTAACCTATTTTCCCAACACACATGGTGTGCATAATTTAGATTTTTGGTATGTCAAGTTGGGTAGTCCACGAACAAGCTTCTTTGCAGAGATCTTGACTATTTACTTCATGTTGATGTGGCTAAGTTTTCTATGCCAAATATTAGTTTCCTGTTGAATTGAAATTAGACAATCAGATTTTTCTGGTTTGATATCCAAAAGATAGATATTCACATGTCTTCGCCCCGTGAAAGTCTGAGAGGAGTCTTTACTGGTTCTTGAACATATTCCTTCTTGAAAGTTGACTTTGAAATCTGTGTCGCACAGTTGGCTGATACTCAGCAAGTTCTAGTTGAGTCATTCTACTAAGAAAATGTTGTTGATTGTGAGACTTCCAATCTTTACTGTTCCACATCCAACAATTCTTCCTTTGCTGTTTCCACCAAAAGAAAATTTTCCACCATTAACTTGTATAAGCTTTATGAAACAACTTGAGTCTCCTATCATATGTCTTGAGCATCCATTATCCAAGTACCATTTGACCTTTTTCTTGATAGTGACCTGCATTTAAAAAGGAAACTCAAGCTTTCTTTAGTACCCATACTTTCTTGGGTCCAATGGAGTTAGTGCAATATACGGTCTTTGCCCAAACCTTCTTAACAGGTTTCCCAACCATAGGATATTCTTTCTCAAAGTGTTTTGAGCTGTTACACTTAGAACATCTTTTGTAGGTCTTTGTTTGATTCTTTCATTTACTTTTGGAAAATCAATTAGAGGGTTGGTTTCAGCAATCATTCCCAAGCTTGATTTGTTAAAGTAAGGTCTTTGTGCTAAAAGAACCTTTTCCAATTTCTTAGATCCTATAGAAAATATTTTTAAAATGCTTGAAATATCATTTTTCAAAAGTGTATTTTCTTTTGAAAGAGAGTCTGCATTTTCTTTCAAAGTAGTAAAATTTTTATCTAAATTTTTGAACTTTTCTTTCCAAACAATCTCCTATTGCTTCCATGCATAATTTTCCCTTTTTAGTTCGGAAATTCTCTTGAGAGATGTTTTGAGACTAAGACACAGTTCATCAATATATTTAGAGATTTTAGTAGGAATTTTTAAATTACTTACCTCGATTTCACTGTCTGAGTCTGTATCTGTTTCAGAGTCTGAATCTGATTCTGATTGTGCCATTAGACAAATATTAGCATAATCATCATCACTTTCTTCGCATTCGGTATCACTCCAAGTTTATGCTTTGAGAGCCTTTCTATATTTCTCAACTTTTAATTTCTTTTTCTTCAGTAAGGGACAGTTGGGTCTAATGTGTCCATTTTTCTTGCATTCAAAACAAATAACATCTTTATTGGATTCATCATCCTCAACTGATTTATTTTGAAACTTTTGAGAGCTTTGTTTCTTCCAATTGAATCTTCTTCCCTTTTTGTTCAATTTTCTGAACCTTCTTATCATAAGAGCAAGCTCTTCATTGTCCATATTGTCTTCAAAATCTGTAATATCATAATCATCATTAGATTTGAAGCAATGGATTTTTTACCTTTAAGATCTTCATTTTCATTGATTTGCTCTACTTCATAAGACTGAAGAGTGCCAACAAATTCGTCAACAGAGAGTGGCATGATCCTCCGTGTCTCCCTTATTGAGGTCTTTATATAATTCCAATATTTTGAAAGTCCATGCAGCAGTTTGTTAACTTTCATAGGTCCAGAAATTGGTTGACCTTGATACTCAAGACCATTCATGATTTCTGTAAAACGATTAAACATGTCAGTGATAGTTTCTCCTGGTTTCATCTTAAAGGCTTCATATTGACCAAGCAAAATATTGATTCTGGTTTCTTTCACTCGATCAGTTCCTTCATAGGTGATGTGCAGCCTATCCCAGACTTCTTTAGCTGTTTCACAAGAAGATATTTTGTTATTTTCAGTAGGGGGATAATGCACAATATAAGGAATAAATTGCTTTTGCATTAAGAGCTTGTCTCTTGGTTATCTCTTCTTGAGTCATCACGCTAGCCTCAACAACTTCTTTTCCCCTTTCTAAGACTGTTGTAACTTTAGAAATGATTCCTTTGTCTACCACATCTCATTCCAGAGGATCTTTTGATCTTAGGAATGCCTTCATCTTGTTTTTCCATATGTTTGTTCCTTTCCATCAAAATAAGGCGGTCTGGTGTTGCTTTGCCCTTCAATCAACCTTGGAGCCAATATGCTAGCCATGGATCGTTAACTTTGAAGTAAAAAAATACTTCAATTCAAATGAGTACACAGGCTCTGATATCAATTGAGATAGCTAGTACGAGCACCTAGAGGGGGGGTGAATAGGTGCATAAACAACTTTTTGTAGAATATAGTATAAAACGTTACTTTTAACCTGAGTTTGCTTAACAGCAGACTTTTAAGAGGAAATTAGACTCTAACAATCAAATAGAGTTACGAACAAAGCAAAAGAGTTCAGGAAAAAGAATAAGAGCACAAGGTTTATAGTGGTTCGGCTTAATCTAAGCCTACATCCACTCTCTCGCACTGATAGCCCACCAGCTGGATTTCACTATGAATCAAAAGAGTCATTACAATATCACATCATTGATTCCACAATGTAGAGACTTTGCTACACTTCCTTAAGGTCTTACAAGAATCTAAACTCTCTTTTGAGTACAAATTTATGCTCAACAATTGAATTAGCAAAGAACAATGAGCTTCAGATTTTGGAATTTATCTATCGTGCACACACTCGAATAACTAAAGCATCCTCTTTATATACCCCTACATGCCTTCATAACTGTTAGCACCTTTCAAATGAGTTCTTCCAATCTACCCATTGGACATAATCAATTAGGAAGATCTCAAGTTATTTAATAAATGTGATGATAGCCCACCAATCCTACTCACCTATACAATCAGGATCTAGTTTTTCATAAGTAGAACCTTCCAAGTATATTTCGCCAATCAATGGATCCAAGTTACCCGAATTAATTTCAAAACGAATAATGGATCTTAAGATGCTTTCTCCAGCTGTGAGATCTTCTTCAGCTGCTCGAATCAAATTCTTAAAGAAATACTCGATTCTGAATAAGTCTTCTTCCACGGTCTAGAAACTGTCAATGAGGGCAGGCTTTAAATCTCGAGTCTGGTGATCTGGCAATCTTCAGACTTTGACAAAAGAGTCTGCAAGTCTTTAGACTGGACTGATGGAAACGTTTTGTCGGCTTCAAAACAAATAAGGAAGTTTTCTCCAACAATCTCATCTGTTGATCTTCCCTATAATCTAATGGTTGTGTTTGAATGTATGCTATCATTATAAGTCTGTACACTAGGCCACTCAATAGCTAGGTCTTAGGAAAGCCTACGGGGCGTGTGTTAAAAGCAAGAAAAGGCCGCCTAACGTGAGCAAGTGGGCAGTCACAAGTTGTGCATGGGCCGGCCAAACATTCATCATGGGTCGTGCATGGGTTGATCGTGGGCAGCTCATGGGCTGGCCCTTGTACGGGACACAGCCCTTTCACGGACAGTCTTGGATCATGCTCGTTTGTGGGCTGTGTCAATCTCCCCCACCTAATCAAGCGATGCCTTCGGCGCGTCTATGACATGGTAGGCATCAATGTGTTTCTTGAACTATCACAAGGCCTCGAATAGTTCTCAACTTGCTTTACTCTTGGAAAGGCCATTCCATCGAACGAGGTACTCATTCTTTGGCACACAATATCTTTTTCGTATGACGCAGTCTACCATGATGCATTCAATGTCCCGATCATAGGAGGTTTTTGCTTCAAGGGGCACTCGTTGCAATTCCCCTCAATCCGAATCTTCCTCATCCGCATAGAAAGGTTTTAACATACTCACATGGAATAAGGGTGTACCTTGAGTTTGACCGGCAAATCCAGCTTGTACACATCCTTCTTGATCTGTTACAACACTCGAAATGGGCCTTCATAGTGATAGATCATCGCTTTGTGCACATTGCGGTATCGAAGAACCAAGTGTAGCTTGGCCAACACCAGGTTCTTGACTTAAAATTCTACGTGCTGTCGCTTCTTGTCGGCCCATTTCTTTGTGCGCTTTGCGGCCCTATGTAAGCATGCCCGCACCAAGTCCGCATGTTTGTCCCATTCTTTGGCAAACTTGTACGCGGAAGGATTGCTTCCTCGATATCTCGAGGCAATTGTGCTTGGTGTGGGTGGTTGCTGCTTGGTCATGATCTCAAATGGGCTTTGGTTCGTGGACTCATTCCGCTACAAGCTATAAGAGAATCGGGCCACATCGATCAACTGTGCCCAATTCACTTGTGTGTTGCTCACATGTTGCCGGAGGTAGATTTCCAGGAACACATTCACCCTCTCCATCTGCCCGTCAGTTTAAGGATGCAAGCTCATGGAAAAGTTGAGGTTCGTCCCCAGCAGCTTGAAGAGCTCGATCCAGAACTGCCTAGTGAGTCGTGGATCATGATCACTCACGATAGTGCGCGGTACGCCCCAGTACTTGACAACATGCTTGGTTGTTTCCTCGGCTGGACAATCCTTTGTGGTTGGTATGAACGTTGCATACTTGGAGAAACGATTGACCACGACCATAAGGGTTTGACACCTTTCGGACTTCGACAAGTTCACGATGAAGTCCATGAAGATGCTTTCCTATGGATGTTTCAGGATAAGCAACGGTTCAAGGAGCCTCGCTAGTGACCGTTGCTCTATCTTGTCTTGTTGGCATGCAAGATACATCCACACGTACTCTTCAATGTCATCCCACATGTGTGGCCTATAGTATTAATTCTCAACGAGTGCCATGGTGAAGTGAATCCCTAGATGACTTGCACATTTAGAATCATGGCACTCATGCATCACCTCCTTGTTGAGTTTCCCATGGAGTGGCACTTAGAGTCGCCCTCTCTTCATGTAAAGGAGATCATCCTCGCACCAAAATCGCCTCGTCTTGCCCTCTTGGGCATACCGAATGAGGGCTTGGGTTGTTCGGTCGTGCTTTAGCCCCTCCTTGATACAGTCGATCCATGGACAATTAGGTCAACTCATCATGTTGGCCAACTCCACTTCCTGCTGAAGGCATCGGCCACGAAGTTGGACTTTTTCAGGCTTGTATTCAAATGCGTAATTAAACTCGACCAGGAAGTCTTGCCACCGAGCTTACTTTGGGCTGAGCTTCTTCTGGGTTTGAAAGTAGCTCGTGGCCACATTATCGGTCCTCATGACGAACTGTGATCCCAAGAGATAGTGCCTCCATATATGAAGGCAATGCACCACCATGGTAATCTCATTCTCTTGGACCGTGTATTGTCGCTCGGTATCATTCAATTTCCAAGACTCAAAGGCAACCGTGTGCCCATCTTGTATAAGGACACCATCGATAGCAAAATTAGAAGTATCGGTTTCTACCTTATGGGGCTTGGCATGGTCAAGCAACACGAGCACTGGTTGTTCGGTCATGGCCTACTTCAACCGATCAAACGCCTCTTGACACCGGTCCGTCCACTCCCATGGCCTCTCTTTCTTTAGCATGTCCATGAGTGGCACGGTAAGGCTTAAATTTCCCTGAATGAAGCACCAATAGTAATTCGTGAGACCAATGAAGGATCTTAGTTTCGTCACCTTGGTCGATGGTTCCCATTCAACGATGGCACGGATCTTGGCCGCATCCATCCGTACTTGTCCGCCCCTGATGATGTGCCTAAGGAAATGGACTTCCTTTTGCGCGAAAGCACATTTCTCGCGCTTCATGTATAGGTTATTCTCTCGTAGGACCTGTAAAACTTGACTCAAAAGCTCAACGGGTTCCTCAAGCGTTCGACAATACACAACAATGTCATCAAGGTAAACCACAACGAATTGATCAAAGAACGGATGGAGTACCTTGTTCATAAGAGTGCAAAATATGGCCGGCGCATTTGTCAAGCCAAAAGGCATGACGAGGAACTTGTACAATCCGTAACGGGTCATGCACGCGGTTTTAGCTCATCCTTTTCGACAATCCGAACTTGGTAGTATCCCGATTGGAGATCGAGCTTGGAGAACCATCAAGCTTCCCCGAGCTGATCGAACAAGTGTGCAATGAGAGGGATTAGATACTTGTTCTTGACGGTGAGCTTGTTTAGTGTCTGGTAGTCTATGCACATGTGGAGGTATGAGTCATACTTTTTTTGGAACAAGACTGGGGCACCAAACGGGGCCTTGGATGGCCGAATGTAACCTGCGTCGAGCAATTCTTTGAGTTGTTTCCGTAATTCCTCCAATTCTGGTGGGGCCATGCAATAGGGTGTCATAGCTGACAATTGAGCATTGGGCACGAGCTCGATTCGATGATCCACTTCTCTTCGGGGAGACAACTTCTTGGGCAGCTTGGGTGGCATCACATCTTGGAAGGTGTCAAGGACTTGGGTCACTTCCCTCGGTACCTTGCTTTCTTTCACGCCCTCCTCTTTCAATGCTACCAAGAATGTCACATCACCCTTCTTTACTCCCTTTGACGGCTGCATGGCCGACAGCATCTTCTTATCGTGTCTCGACTTGTAGTACATCGGGACCATGCATTGGCACCACTTGTCCTGGATGCATATGCAATTCACAAAGGGCATAACGCCCACATTGATACCATCAAGGAATCCGAGACCAAGCACAAAATCATAGTCATCAAGGGAGATTACCTCGATGTCCTCTTTACTGGTTCACGGACCAAGGTGGAACTCCATGTCCCTAACCACACCGCTAGTCAAGACTTCCTTAGAGTTCACCGTTTTGAGCCAACCAGCTCTCCCTTTCTCGACCGAAAGATTTAGCTTCTTCACGGCCTCTTGCGATATGAAGAGGTTGGATGCCCCGGTATTCAAGTATGCACCCATCGTGGTACCACTAATCTTCACATCTATGAACATCATGCCTTTGGGTTCCTTTTTTTATTTTTATTTTTTGTGGGTCTTACTCTACTCCTATTCTAACTTTCACTTTCAAATTTTTGCTCTGCCTCATTGCAGGGCATGTGAGTCAAAACCCACACTTGAAACTAAATTTGTCCCCACCCCAACCCCCCTTCTGAGAAGGTGGGGACTCGAACCCCGCATTTGGGTTCCTTTACCTTCTTGGTTTGATCAAGCCAAGAATACGCAACGAACCCAACCGCGCCTCGTCTCGTGGTTCATCCTCTTTACATAGGGCTACCAGATTAGCCCTTTTGCGGCAATCACGGGCCATATATGGACCATCATAAAGAAACATTTATATGTTTGTACCTTTCATTGTCCTCATCCACTCGATTCCAATTGGGACCTAGAAGCAGCCACTGGTGGTTTACCTCCATTTGATCAATTAAATCTTCCTTGTTCTCCCCCACCATTAGCCTTGTCCTTCGGACAAGAATCAAATTTCGTCATGGATGATGACTTGTACTCTACAAGGGACTCAGCCACAGATGTTGCCATCTCGAGATCCATCGCATGGCATCTCTTTAACTCTTGCTTGACCCATGGCTTGAGTCCACTCATGAACTGGTGGCATGCCTCCGTCTCGCTCATGGATAGAATTTGGAGCAACAGCTCCAAGAATCACTTTACATAGTCGTGGACTCCGCCTTTTTGCTCTAGTTACTTGAGTTCATCACAAGCTTCCTCCTCCGCGTATGCGTGATGGTAGTTCCATCGAAATTCCTCGACGAACCGAGCTCATGTAGTGATAGGGTCACCACACCTATCATCCAACCGACGACGCCACCGCAAGAAAGCATTATTAACTAAATACATTGATACGGTGTTTACCTGAGATGCGTTGTCGTTGATTCCCATGGCATGGAAATATTGTTCTATGTACCACATGAAGTTGTCTAGGTCCTTGGCCACCCGTGAGCCCTTGAACTCTCTTGGCTTGGGTGCTTTGGTTCGTGGATTTGCATCCACTGTGACCATCTCGTTCACATGTGAAGCCTCAAGCTTGCCGAGCTTGCCTTTCAACTCTGCCATTTCCACGTGCATGGCCACCATCACGACCCCTCAGGTCTCATCCCGTTGCTATAGTTCGTGCGTGAGGGACCCCGGCACCTCAACACAGAGCTCTCCCATGCCAGCCTTGAGTTCTTGCACTTCGGCCAAGAACCCCTCCCTACCGGCTTCCGCTCCTTCGATGGTTTGGCTCAGATCGTCCACCATCGCCTAAACGTCCGTGACAGTCTCTTCTAGGACCGTCATTTGATTCTCCAGATCCCTCTTTGGATCCCTCGAGCTCGAGACATGGATTTTCTTCGATCGGATGGTCTTCTTGATTGGTCACCCACGATCCTCTCGGTCATCTCCTTAAACGACCGAGATATCAGCTTGAGGATCAGCCATTATGCTTGGAACGAAGGCTCTAATACCACTTGTCATGGGTAGGTCGATTTCAAACGATTCCACACCCGTGCGGCCTTAGGATTTTCTATCCCAAGTCAGCCTCACACACACACGCTCGAACACAAGGGCTCGTATGAACAAAGGGACAAGTGTATTGCTTATGAATGAGCTAAATTCAATGAGAGGGAGGGTCCCCTATTTATACAAGTTCAGATTTCATCTCATCCATTAATCTTCCCTCCGATCCAACAAAGGGATGAGTGTATTACCTTCTTTTCTCGAAGATTGGACGATGTCGAAAAATGTGATTTGAGAAACTTAAATTTAAGAGAAAGTAATACAATTCTTTCCTATTGCTTTTTTAATTAAACTTCCGATCATTTCTTTTCATATTTAGATATTAAGTAAATCATTAAAAAAATCTTTAAGATCAGCATACGGCCTAAGGATCTCTAGACTTAGAACCTCAATGCCCAAACCTTGGCCCATGGGAGGGGAGCACAATACCCTATGGGCCAAGCACTTGGGTTGCAAATCCTGCTCTTGTGGTCCTTGGCTCGAGAACTTGAGTCTAGTGCAGGCATTGAGGTCCCGAGTTCGACCTCCAAATATAGATTTGGGCTTCTAGGGCAAGATCTAATATGCTTTTTCTTTAAAAAGAAGAAGAAGAAGAAGAAGGATCCTATTTATATGAGAGAGAGAGAGAGAGAGAGAGAGAGAGAGAGAGAGAGAGCACGGGATCATATATAATGATTTAATTCATTTTTTAAGTTAGAATTTCGTCGATCTTTATATTGTACGGATCAAATGGACAAAACAACTAATGTAGATGTTGACTAATCCTAGGACTTCGTTGGGTTGTAATCTACACTAAGGAAAGGAGAACTCCAATGTGGGACAAAACTCTCACATTTGAAGGGGTTGACTGAATAGTCAGGTGCTTAATTAGGATGTAAAAGATATTCTACTTAAATCACAATTAATCCTTTGCAAAGTAACTTTGGAGGCCAGTTGGTCACTCTATGGTTTATATGATACTTAGTTGAGCCAAATATTTGAAACATTCTATATGAAAAGAAAAGATAAGAATTTAATGCCAAAGCCCCCAATTACGAAGGCCTGCCTATTTCAAGAGTTAAGCTTCAATAAACGCGGTCCTTTTGAGAAAAGAAAAAAAGGTTTAGTATATTGTTTTGTGGTCGTAGATTGAGCTTATGGCAACGAACTTAATCCCGTTGCCTTTGCTTTAATTTTGCTACGAAGTATTGTGTTGTCTCTATAATTTCGTATCCAGAAAGCAATTTTGGCATACCATCGTAATAGCTCTCTCAATTTTATTTATGAAAATACTTGTATCTATTACCTCGATTTAGATTAAAAGTTTGAAATCAAGGAAAACTGACGATGTTGAAAACGGATACTATATCGAACCACAAAAATGAAAACTATTCAATGAGTACCTATCGCATTTTTTTAAAGAATAACTTTTGTTTTGGCTGAATGGATGTTTAAAAGGAAAACATCATTAGACAAATCTCAAGCAATAATTTTAATCAATTATGTGTGTATTCAATTAATAAAATCTCATCGTCTTTCTTATACGTTTATTCAAATAGTTTTAGGTTATGCGAAAAGGAAGAATATAAATAAATTGTAAGATTGGGGAAAAAATGTAGTTGGCTAATAAATCCTCAGCTAATCACGTTGTTTATTGTGTTCACAATCCACTTTCTCTATAATATTATTTGAATCAACTGTTAATCATGTAATAAATTATATTTGTTGTAATAATAAATCACATTAATGATTAAATCTAAATCATACTTTTGACCAAAAAAATCTAAATCATACTCATAAGTTAAATTTTGAATAATAGATAAAAATGTATATATTAATTGTGATACTTTGAATATATATGGGGTATTACATTTTATGATTGGATACTCATGAATTATGATTGAGTATTAAAGTAATAATTAATATATTTTCTTTAACTCTGATTTTAGGGGTAGTTTTAAAATTCCAGTTCTCCTTATTACAAATGTCATTCATGAAAGTAAACAGCATGATAGTATTATAGTTATTTAAACAAAACATTACAATTACATTACAATATTATTTCATCACTATAATCTAATCTCAGTCGCTTCTCGGCACTCTCCCACCTAAACTATTCAGATTGCCTTACCTCGAAAAGTTGTAAGCCTCTTTATTCTCCTTTCTCCGTTATCCATTCCTTTTCTTCTTCTTCGTCACAAGCATCATCATCATTGTCATCATCATCTGTCTCTGTAAACAGTGATGTCACCCACAGCTACTTGAGCGGCACAATTCCTACAGAATGGGGCTCTATGAAGTTGCGCAACATGTACGTGCCTCTCTCTCTCTCTCTCTCTCTCTCTCTCTCTCTCTCTCTCTCTCTGTATCTTCTATTGATTGGGGGAAACGTGATGATGTGGGTGCAGTTCTCTACTTGGAAACCGAATGACTAGTCCAATCCCGAAGGAGATGGGGAATACATCCACACTTCAGGAATTGTAAGTAATCACTCATCCTGCCTATCGCATTCGGCTTCTTTGCTATGTTAAAGTTGACTGATGCTGAAGATATCTGTTGGAGAAATCCTCTTGAAGTGTTTTGAAGTTGACAAAACGTTTCCATCAGTCTAGTCTGAAGGCTTGCAGACTCTGCTATTTAAAGTTTGAAGACTTTCGGACAGCCAGACTCAAGACTCAAAGTCTATCCTCATTGACAGTTTCTAATCCGTAGAAGAAAGGCTATCTAGAACTGGATGTTTCATTAAGGATGTGACCTTATTGACTGGAGAAGATCTCTTGGCTGGATATGACATGACGGAATCTTTTATTCGATCATAATTGATTCGAAGATTAAGGATCCGATGATTGGCAAAGTATATTTGGAAGGTTCTACTTATGGAAAGCGAGATCTTGATTGTATGGGCGAACATGATTGATGAGCTATCGACATGTTCCTTTAATAGCTCGAATGATCTTCCTAATTGATTCTGTCCAACGAGTAGATTGGAGGAATTTCTTTGGTAAATGTCAACGGGTATGATGGCATGAAGGAGTATATAAGGAAGACGCTCCAGTTGTTCGAGGGTGTGCACGATAGAAGAATTCCAAAGTCTGAAGCTCCTTGTTCTTAGTCAATTCATTTGTTGAGCGAAATCTTGTAAACAAAATAAAGTCTATATTTGTGAGAAACCTTGAGGAAGTGTGGTAGAACATCTACACTGTGAAATCAAGGAAAAACTGTGCTGTAACTTCTCTTTTATTCATAGTGAAATCCAGCCGGTGGGCTGTCAGTACGGAAGAGTGGACGTAGGCTTGGAATAAGCCGAACCACTATACCTTGTGTTAAATTTTCTCTTCCCTACTATTTACTTTACTTTGATCATATTAAGAGAGAACTTCCTTTCTATCATTTGCCTAGAATCGCTTCCGTATCTCGAGAAATTATTTGTGCACCTATTCACCCCCCTTCTAGGTGCTTATACTAGCTATCTCAATTGGTATCAGAGCCTGTGTACTCACTTTGTTTGAAGTGTTTTACTTCAGAGTTAAAGATCCATGACTAGTATGTTGGCTCCAGGCTGGTAGAAGGGCAAAGCAATACCAGACCGCCTTACTTTGATGGAAAGGATTACAACATATGGAAAAACAAGATGAAGGCATTCCTAAGATCAAAGGATCCTCTGGAATGGGACGTTGTAGAAAAAGGAATCATTCCTAAAGCTACACCTGTCTCAGAAAGAGGAAAATATACTGTTGAGTCTAGCGAAATGACTCAAGAAGAGATAATCAAGAGACAAGCTCTTGATGCAAAAGCAATTTATTCTTTATATTGTGCTTTATCTCCTACTAAATATAACATAATATCTTCTTATGTTACAGCTAAAGAAGTCTGGGATAGATTACATATTACCTATGAAGGAACCGATCGAGTGAAAGAGACTAGAATCAACATTCTCCTCGGTCAATATGAAGCCTTCAAAATGAAATCAGGAGAATCTATAACGGATGTGTTTAGTCGTTTTACAGAAATTGTGAATGGTCTTGAAAATCAAAGTCAACCAATTTCTGATCCCATGAAGGTAAACAAGCTACTGCGTGGACTCTCCAAGGATTGGAATTACATAAAGACCTCAATCAGAGAGACCTAAAGAATCATGCCACTATCTGTTGATGAGTTGGTAGGAACTCTTCAGTCTTATGAAGTGGAACGAATCAATGAAGACGAAGACCCTAAAGGTAAGAAATCCATTGCATTAAAATCTAATGATGATTCTGATGTTACAGATTCTGAAGACGAAATGGATGATGAGGAGCTTGCTCTCATGATAAGAAGATTCATAAAGCTGAACAGAAAAGGAAGAAGATTCAATCCAAAGAAACAAAGTTTTCAAAAGCAACATACTAAGTTTGTTGAGGATGATGAATCAAACAAAGATGTAGTCTTCTTTGAATGTAAGAAAAAGGGACACATCAGATCCAACTGTCCTCTTCTGAGAAAGAAGAAAGGAAAAACTTCAAAGTATCGAAAGGCTCTTAAAGCAGAAACCTGGAGTGATACAGAGTGTGAAGAAAGTGATGATGATTATGCCAATATATGTCTAATGGCACAATCGGATTCAGATTCAAACTCTGAGATAGATTCAGATTTAGAAAGCGAATTTGAGGTAAGTAACTTCAAAATCCCTATTAAAGTTTCAAAATACATTGATGAATTGTGTTTTAGTCTTAAGACTTCTCTTAAAAGAATTTCCGAACTCAAGAAGGAAAACTCTGCTCTAAAACAACAGGAAAATATTTTGAAAGAAAAACTGAAATGTTTAGTCAAGAATGTTTCTTCTCTTAAAGAAAGTGAAGATAATCTTTTAAAAGAAAATGCATTCTTGAAAAGTGATATCTCAAATATTTCCAAAAGATTTTTTATAGGATCTGAGAAACTAGAAAAAATTCTCTTTGTTCAAAGACCTTATTTCAATAAATCTGGTTTGGGAATGACTGCTGAAACTATTCCTTTAATTGATTTTTCTAAAGTGAAGGAAAGAATCAAACAAAAACCCACAAGAGATGCTTACAAAAATCATTTTAAAAGAATCTTTGTAAAACCAGTAGGTCGCAATGCTCTCAAATGCCCAAAGTGCAATAGTGCAGATCATTTTGAAAAAGAATGTCCTATGATTTGGAAACCTGTTAAAAAGGTTTGGGTAAAAACCGCATATCATACTAACACTAATGGACCCAAGAAAATATGGGTACCAAATAAGGTTTGAGTTTCTTTTTTTTTTAAATGCAGGTCACTATCAAGAAAAATGTAAAATGGTATATGGATAGTGGATGCTCAAGACACATGACAAGAGACTCAAATTACTTCATAAAGCTTGTTCGAGTAAATGGTGGAAAAGTTTCTTTTGGAGGAAACAACAAAGGAAAAATTGTGGGATTTGGAATCAAAGATTGGAAACCTCACAATCAGCAATGTTTCCTTAGTGGAAGGACTTAATTACAATTTGCTCAAAGTATTAGTCAACTATGTGATACTTTGGTTTCAAAATCAACTTTCAAGAGGGAATATGTTCAGGAATTAGTAAAGATTCTACTCAGTCATTCATGGGTCGAAGACATGGAAATATCTACCTCTTGGATGTGAAACCAGATGAATCGCAATGTCTAATCTCAATCCAAGACGAAGCAAACTTATGGCACAGAAAGCTTGGGCATATCAATATGAAGCAGATAGCCAAAATTTCAGCAAAGAAGCTTGTTCGTGGTCTACCCAATTTATCATACCAAAAGTCTGATCATGTACACCATGTATATTTGGAAAACATGTAAGAAATTCCTTTAAACCAATAAATCAAGTTTCCACTAATCGTGTACTGCAACTTCTGCATATGGATCTTTTTGGACCAACCAGAACACAAAGCATTGGAGGTAAAAAATACTGCATAGTAATTGTGGATGACTACTCACGATTTACTTCGGTATATTTCTTGGCAAGTAAGTCTGAAACTTTCTCTTACTTTGAAAAGTTTGCTAAAAAGGTTCAAAATGAAAAACGGTATGTTATCTCGAGTATAAGAACAGATCATGGAGGTGAATTTGAAAATCATGATTTTACAAAATTCTATGATGAATTTGGTTTTCAGCATGTATTCTCCTCTCCATATACTCCAGAGCAAAATGGAGTTGTGGAAAGAAAGAATAGATCGCTTCAAGAAATGGCTAGACCTTTTTTAATTGAAAGTAACATCTCTTCACGTTTTTGGGCTGAATCAGTTTCAACAGCATGTTACATTATAAATAGAGTTTTTCTAAGGCCTATTCTAGAAAAAAAAAACCCCTATGAACTATTCAAAGAAAAGAAGCCTATTGTTTCATATTTCCATGTATTCGGATGCAAATTTTTTATACTGAAAAATGCAAATGATCGAGTTGGTAAGTTTGAAGAAAAGTCATGAAGGCATCTTCCTTGGATATTCAACCACAAGCAAAGCGTACAGAGTCTACAACAAGAAGATTCAAACAGTGGAAGAATCAATGAATGTTAAATTCCAAGATTCTATGCAAAATGAATCCATTCATACTCATCTTGAAGAATCTGAACCTGCTCCAGACTCTACAAAATCTAAATCTCAGGAAATAGCTCAAACTTTGAAGGACCAGCAACAAGTGACTGTTGAAGATTCAAGTGAAGGAAGTGACCATCAATCGACAAATTAACCAAAGAATCGGAAACATAAGTCTAGTCATCCCAAAGATCTTATTATTGGCGACATCAATGAAGGAATTCGTACAAGATCCAAAAGGCGCGAAGAGTCTAGTGCCGTGGCTCTTATTTCTGAAATAGAACCCAAAAGCATAGTAGAAGAAGCTTTATCTGATGAAAGCTGGATTGAAGCTATGCAAGAAGAGCTCAGGCAATTCAGTATTAATGATGTTTGGGAATTGACTCCTAAACCGAAAGGTAAGTCTGTTATTGGAGCTAAATGGGTTTTCAGGAACAAGATGAATGAGAAAGGAAAAGTCATAAGAAACAAGGTAAGACTCGTGACCAAGGGATACACACAAGAAGAAGAGATAGACTATGACGAGACTTACGCACCAGTAGCAAGGTTAGAAGCAATTCGATTATTACTTGCTTTTGCTTGTTATGAAAATTTTAGGTTATTCCAAATGGATGTCAAAAGTGCCTTCCTAAATGGATTCATCCATGAGGAAGTCTATGTGGAACAACCACCTGGGTTTGAAGACCCAATGAAACTAGACTCAGTATTCAGACTAAAAAAGGCCTTATATGGCTTAAAACAAGCACCTCGAGCTTGGTACGACAGACTGAGTAAGTTTTTAATTGAAAATGGTTTTGTTAAAGGTAAAGTAGACACTACTCTTTTTATTAAAAGATAAAGCAAGAGTTTTCTGCTTGTTCAAATATATGTCAATGATATTATTTTTGGATCCTCTAATGAAAGTCTGTGCAAGAAATTCTCTAAAACTATGTAGGATGAATTTGAAATGAGCATGATGGGTGAATTAACCTTCTTTCTTGGACTTCAAGTGAAACAACTGAAGGAAGGCACTTTTATTCATCAAGAAAAATATGCTAATGATCTTGTTAAAAATTTTGGACTGGACAATTGCAAAAAGGCTGAAATACCAATGTCAAGTTCCTTGAAGATAGACAAAGATGAAGGAGGAAAGAAAATCGACCAAAATTTATACAGGAGTATCATCGGTTCACTTCTTTATCTTACTGTTTCTAGACCTGACATTTTGTTTAGTGTTTGCATTTGTGCCAAATTTCAAGCAGACCCTAAAGAATCTCATTTAAATGCTGCAAAGCGTATTATCAAATATATTGCATCAACTTCAAGCTTTGGTCTCTGGTATCCTAAAAGGGGAAACTTTACTCTTCTTGGATACTCGAGACCTTGACTTAGCCGGATGCGTAACGATAGAAAGAGCACCTCGGTACCTGTCAACTACTTGGAGGCGGGGACAGTGTCTTGGTTTTCAAGGAAGGAAAGTACAATAGCTCTCTCTACAGCAGAAGCAGAGTATGTAGCTCTCGGGAGTTGTTGTTCACAAATTCTGTGGATAAAACAACAGCTAAGAGACTTTGGAATTGAAGATTCATGCATGGAGATTAAATGTGATAACACTAGCGCAATCAATCTCACCAAAAATCCAATTCTTCACTCAAGAGCAAAGCATATAGAGATTCGACATCACTTCATTCAGTTTGATGACTCAAAGAACCAACTGGCGGATATATTTACAAAGCCTTTGGAGAAAAATCAATTTGAAATTATCCGTTCCAGACTCAACATTTTGAGGTTTGAAGAAGTTAAAGTCTAGAGACTCTCAGACTCAGACAAATAAGACTTTGAATGCAAGACTTTGACTGTAAGTTATTCTCTCTCTAAATCTCATCTTGAAAAGGTACGTTCATCAATCGTGTTTGATTATTGTTATCTCAACCGCTATCTTTAATTGACGAGATTATTGCAACGTTTCCTTTTGAAAAATGAGTTATTTTGAAATGACCATTTTTTTCAAAAAAGGTAATTATTTTTTAAAAGGCATCATTTCACTTTCCATTACAACGTTTGGTATTCCCTCCTTTCGACTGTTTTATATACATTCGGTTTCTCTTCGCTTAACTCCAAAACCCTAAAAAGCACCAATCTTCCATTCATGTTTTCCTCTATTATTTAATCTTCGAAAAAGTTGTCATCTTTCTTGGGAAAGTCAAACAAGAAATCTTTCAAAGACTAAGAAAGATGTCGTCTTCAATAAAGTCTTCGAGGATCGCAAGCAGGGGACCACGGCAAATGAGTGAGGGGCCCACGCACTTCGATCTCACTGAAGAAGAAGTGTCTCCAAATCAGCAGCAAATTCCACAACATTCTCAGCAGCGTCATTCTCCTCCATCTAGTCCTCAAGGTGTTGATCATCAACAAAAGGAAGAAATCATTGAAGATGCAGATCCTGTAAGAGTTCAAAGGCCCTCTTTTATTTATGAGTTGTAACGTGCTTTAAAAGGGACTGGTACTCCATTGAACTATGTCGATGATTTTCTTAAGGACAAATGATATGGAAATGAATATATCTTTTTGCGAAAAATGGAAAGTTTGGGAATTGCTCGTAAAGGGGTGGCAGAAGAAACCCTTGCAAATATTCCAAGTGATCCTCGTGATTGGAGATTTAATCCGATAGATGGGAATGATGATGACAAATTGTACAGCCAATTTCAACCGAGAATGGGTGTTGTGGTGGAAAATCTAGGAAAAATGGGAGAGTTGTTTAGATCGAATGAACAGAAGGATTTATACTCAAAATTGTTGAAGCGTGGGGTAATAAACCCTAGGAGTGTGGATTTTGATTTTCTGGATGCTGTGAATGTGAACTTGAGGGAAAAGTTCGGTTATCTTCAACTTGAAAAATTCTGCTCTCACACCACAGAGGCCTATCCTCAATTAACTGCATATTTCTATTCAAATATTAGTTTCTTGGATGCAAATAGATTCTCTTTTAGTGTCAAAGATCAAGACTTTGTAGTGGATATGGATATGCTAGCAGATATGTTAGGAGTTGAGAGAGGAAGATATCAACAGATCAAAGTATCTATTGCTCATGCTACATTGGAACTTGTTAAGGACAGGAGAATAGAGGAAAAGATTTCCTACTCAAGGATGAGTGCATTCAACATTTTGCTTCACAAGATTGTGATCAATTGCCTCAAACCGAAATCAACTTCCAAGACTGATGTTTCAAGTTCAGAGGCAAAGCTGACGTATGCCATCATCACTAGGAAAAGGTTTTCTCTTCCTCACACTGTTATGTTGCACATGTATAGAGCAGTGATGAAGGACAGAGGTCAACTTCCTTATCCAAGTATTGTGACGAAGTTATTCAGACATCTGAACATTCGGCCTCCGCAAATTCTTTGTGCTCGATCGTGCGATCATATGGTGGTAGGACTGAAAATGGTGACTAAAATGCGTCTGAAGGAACTAAGCAAGGCATTGGAGAAATTCAAGGAGAAGACTCCAGTCAAAACTCATCCAATCTCTTCTGCAGCAAAAAGAAAAGGGAAGGAGCCCATGGATGCTTCATCCAAGAGAAGAAGAGCTCTCATCGTTAAGAATGAAGATGATGAGGAAAACATCACTATTTCTGCAATGGCATTGAGGAATCTGAGTCGTTCTGTTCCAGAGAAAGACTCAGAACAACGGACCAAAGAAAGAGAAGAGAAAGAAGCAGAGGAAAAAGAAATGGAGGAAAGAGAAGAAGAAGAAGAAAGAGATGCTGAGAAAGAGAGAGTTGAAAAAGAAGAAGAGGAGAAAAGAGATCAAAATTAAGGAGAACATAAGGAGCACTCTTCTCCACCTGAAGGCGTGGAAACAGGGGGAGATCAAGAGAAAAGAGGAATGCCCTCATATCCTGCAACCAGTGAGGGAGTCAGTCGCTCTCCAGCAGATCCAGAGGACATCTATGCCTCTCAATTTCCTAAGGAAGGTCATGATGTTTCATCGCCAAATCTGCGTGATTATGTTGATATACCATCATCTGCATTCACTCCATTAGATCGTGCCGACGCCAGTACGCAGAACCGATAATTCAGCAGATTTTCGCAGAGTTATGGATATTCTCTTGGAGATGCAAGGTCAGATATATGCATTGGGATGCGAAGTTCAGAACTTGCAGAATGCAGGTCAAGCTTCTTCGAGTTCATTGAATAATCAGATCCAAGCCCTTTTTCTTCAGATTCAGGCTAATGCTAAGTGTGAGGATGTTGCACAACTAAAAGAAGACTTGAAAAGGCTGGAAGGCATCATTCAGTCAATGGGAGATTTCCAGCTTGTTCGTGTTCCCAAGCATTCTTGACTCTACTCCATTTTCATCTCAACCTTTTTTATGTTGACAAAAAGGGGGAGAGATGCGAGATTTGAAAAACTTTGAACTTAAATTTGTCAAGCTTTTGGCTTGTTTGGTTTGTGGTTTGTTTTGACTTGACTAGTGTGTTTAGATGTGGACTGAATTTGGGATTTGGATTTGACTGCTTATTATTAACTGCTATTGATATCTTATGGATGGCTTTATTGTATACTAGACTAACCTATTTTCTGTAGTTGCAGATTCTAGTGTTATTCATTTAGCCATTTATCTCTATAAGATATGCATATGTGTTTGAGAAATGTTTTGCAGGTCAAAGTTTTCCAAATCTGCAGGAAAGTTTTGTCACCATCAAAAAGGGGGAGATTGTTGAAGAAATCCTCTTGAAGTGTTTTGAAGTTGACAAAATGTTTCCATCGCCTAGTCTCAAGGCTTGCGACTCGCTATTTAAAGTCTGAAGACTTCCGGACAGCCAGACTCAAGACTCAAAGTCTATCCTCATTGATAGTTTCTAATCCGTTGAAGAAAGGCTATCCAGAACTGGATGTTTCATTAAGGATGTGACCTTATCGACTGGAGAAGATCTCTTGGCTGGATATGACATGACGGAATCCTTTATTTGATCATAATTTATTCGAAGATTAAGGATCCGATGATTGACAAAGTATACTTGGAAGGTTCTACTTATGGAAACCGAGATCCTGATTATATGGGCGAACATGATTGATGGGCTATCGACATGTTCCTTTAATAGCTCGAATGATCTTCCTAATTGATTCCGTCCAACGGGTAGATTGGAGGAATTTCTTTGCTAAGTGCCACCAGGTATGATGGCATGAAGGAGTATATAAGGAAGACATTCCAGTTGTTCGAGGGTGTGCACGATAGAAGAATTCTAAAGTCTGAAGCTCCTTGTTCTTAGTCAATTCATTTGTTGAGCGAAATCTTGTAAACAAAATAGAGTCTATATTTGTGAGGAACCTTGAGAAAGTGTGGTAGAACATCACACTGTGGAATCAAGGAAAAGCTTTGCTGTAACTTCTCTTTTGTTCATAGTGAAATCCAGCCGGTAGGCTGTCAGTGCGGAAGAGTAGACGCAGGCTTGGAATAAGCTGAACCACTATAAACCTTGTGTTAAATTTTCTCTTCCCTACTCTTTACTTTACTTTGATCGTATTAAGAGAGAACTTCCTTTCTATCATTTGCCTAGAATCGCTTCCGTATCTCGAGAAATTATTTGTGCACCTATTCACCCCCCATTCTAGGTGCTTATACTAGCTATCTCAATATCAACTCTCTTCTGCTTAGATACGTCAAGATCAATTAGCTTTTTGGACCTGTACCTCTAGAGCAGGGTACCTGTCCCAGTTAAATCAATTGTGAGTCGCACGCTTCAAATTCCTATGTTAGGCATTGAGTTTTTATTCGCTGATGATTTTGTATCTGGAATGGGAATTTTATCCATTGGAGTGGTCTGTTGAGAGATCAGCATTCAAGGTCAATTAACCAATATGATACCATTGGTATTTTCTTGTTTCGGGTACCTTATGTAAAATAATTTCACGGGGGACCTGCCCAAAACATTTATTAAATTGATGGCATTGCAGGACCTGTTAGTTTCCAGTTTCCACAAACTCTGCTAATATTTACACATTTATATTCTTTCTTCTTCATATCAATCTTGTTGTTTAATGCACTGTAGGCGACTTGGTGATAATCAGTTCACGGGAAAGATACCCAATTTTATTCAAAACTTGACAAATCTCGAAAAACTGTAAGGCTTCACCTCTTAAGTCAATCTTTATAGATATACCCCTGAGATAATATAATTTATGAATTGTATCATCAAAAGTTATTCAACGAAGTGGATTGCAAGAGTCAATTCCCTCGAGGATCAACTTTTGAAGAAATTGTCCGACTTGTCAGTATGGAGTTTTGGCAGTTTGATACAATCTCTCTTTCTTTAAGATGGTATCGAACAATAAAGTTCCCAATTTGATTTTGAAATGCAGGAGAATAATTGACCTCGATGGACCCGAGTCCGGAGTTCCACAACATAGCAGTGCAAATATTGAGACACTGTGAAACCGATGCTCCTTCATAGATAGTTTACTTTATGCAAAAGAGCCAAATTGTCTTAGCAATGCGACAGTATCAGTGCTATTTTCTTATAGGATTCTGAGGAGCTGCAAACTCACAGGAGAGCTACCTGGTTATCTAGCAACAATGACAAAACTACTCGTCTTGTGAGAGGAAAACGGCTTTCCCTTGTTCCTATTCCGAGCAGAATAGATAATTTTACCCTTAATGAGTGATTTTCGACTAGTTTATAATTGACTATAGGTTGCAGTCATTTATTAGATGGCTTGAAGGTCCCTTGCTGACTTCAATGGAGTTTTGGTCTTTTCTATTGATATTGCTGAATTTGTGAATTGTGAATTGTGACGTGGCATTTAACTTTCTGGTGATTATGGCCTCTGCTGTAAAATATAAAGTTTCACTCAGAAGTATATGGTGTGACATCCCGAAATTCGACCTCGTTTCGATAAAATGAATTGTGCATATCGTCGGCGCACCTATGGTCCTTTTTCTTTGAGCTGATCACTCACGAGTTAGCTAACTTATTGGGTGAAGCCGTTAAGGGATATAACCGCGGTAAAATCCCTAAAAGCTACCTAATTGGTTGGATTGGACTAAAATCGCGTCCGGTCAATTTTAATCATGAAATTTAATTCGGTTTTGGGAATCGAATATTCGGACGTGTCACAATTCATTTTTAGGACCGTCTCATCGTCTATCGCTTTATTGCCGAGTCTGAAATTTCAAGAAAGAAATTATTGGAGGAAAAATCGAAGACCAAAAAAGAAAATAGAAAAGGAAAGGGAAAGAGAAAAAGAAAAATAAGAATAATGTTATTATTTTAATTCTTTTTCTCTCTCTCTCTCTCCCTCTTCTCTCTTTCCTCTCTCTCTCTCTCTCTCCTCTCCCCTCCCCTTCGTGCGGACACTCACCCCCACCGAACACTGCCCCCTTATCAAATTCAACTTTGCTTCTCTCTCTCTCTCTTTACTTTTGACTAGTAAAAAAGGTTCTTATCTCTCCTCTCTCTTCTCTCTTCTCCCCCACGAGACCGAAAGCCCCCCATTCTTCTTGTTTCTTGCTCGTGGAAAACCAGAAGCGAACCAGAAGCTGCAGGAGATCAAAAGCAGCAGCTCGTTGCGGCTGCCGTCGCCGCCCGTCCCGCCGCCCCGCGTCCGCCACTTGCCGCCGTGCGCCGCCTACCCTCTCCTCCGCCCAAGCGTCCCTTCCCCGTGCGAGACAGCCCTGCTCCGCCTCTGTCCAGCTCGATCCGGCCACCTCCGGCCACCGCCTACCTCCGTCCGGCCACCTCGTAGCTCCCCGATGTCCCCCTCACCTTCCGCCGGCCTTCCCTCGCCGTTTTGGCCGCCGGAGCAGCCCTAACCAGCAACCCACGAAATGGGTTTCCAGCTGGTTCGGGCCCGCTTTTGGGCCGTTTCCGGGCCCCGGATCCGCGAGTCGCTTTGGGAAGTTTCGTTCCTCGCATCGCCGCCGTCGGATTCATCCGATTTGCGCGCCATTTGGTGAGTAATCTCACTAATCCCGGATTAGTTGGCTAATTATGCTTAAGGTTGGTTTAGTTTTAATTAATTATGTTTAGGTTGTTAGATTAGAATAAATTAGCAATTATTAGTCAATTGTGATGCGATTTAGATAAATTGATTGTGCAATTAGCAAGTAGACGTAGTCTACTAATTATTGGAAGTGTCTCGGGATTTTTCCCGACCCTTAGTGGGCTCCAATTAGGCTTTTCGGGCCTAAGTGGAATTTTTAGTATTTAAATATTAATTTTCGGAATTAAATTAAATAATTATTTATTTTCTGAAAATTCAACTGAGATGGCCCGGGACCGGAATATTGTGCTGATGACCGTGGTGAAGTCCGTTTATTTAATCGGGCTTTATTTTGAGCTAAATTGAATTTTTAATATTAATTATTTAATTTTCGAAATTAATTATTTAATTAATTATTTTTCAGAAATTAAGATGTTGATGGCCGACGACCGAAATCTCGTGCTGATTGTCGTGGCACAGTCCGTTTATTTATTTGAGCTCTACGTTGTATGGAATTGAATAAATTGTGATATTTTAGGGATTTACCCTAAATTGATTGGAATTGATTGAGATTGAATTGTAGATTGGTGAATGGCCCAGTATGTTTATTCAGCATTTATAGTGCTTTGTTGAGTTGTAAAGTGAGTAGAATGGTGCGAGTGAATCAGAAGTACTCTGGGATTGAACCAATCAGACACGGTGTATGGACCTACGTGGTTCGGTGATTGGGACATCACTGGCGAAAATGGCGCCTTAAAGAACACACGTATCGGTCTAGTACATACATTATTGTGGACCTACGTGGTTCGGTGATTGGGATATCACTGGCGAAAACGGCGCCTTAAAGAACGCACGTATCGGTCTAGTACTCATATTGTTATAGGCATGTATGGTTCGGTGACTAAGGATATCACTGGTGAAAACGGCGCCTTAAAGAACGCATACACTTGTCTATTAAATACACTGTCATAGGCATGTGTGGTTCGGTGATTTGGGATATCACTGGCGAAAACAGCGCCTTAAAGAACGCACACAATTGTCTATTGAGTACATGGTTATAGACATGCGTGGTTCGGTGATTAAGGGCATCACTGGCGAAAACGGCGCCTTAAAGAACGCACGCAATTGTTTATTGATCAAATCATTATAGGCATGTGTGGTTCGGTGATTTGGGATATCACTGGCGAAAACGGCGCCTTAAAGAACGCACACAGTTGTCTAGTGGATACGTCACCTTGGCGAACTTGACGCCCGAGAGCATTGATGTGGCTCTGTGACCGAGTGCCAAATGGAGATTGTATGGTGTGGAATCAATGACCTAGAATGGTCCGATTGACATGTAATCTACTAGGTCGATGCTTTGATTTGATGTTGTGAATTGATTGACTGAATGGAAATGACCGTGAGTGGTCTTGTTGGAATATAATCGACTAGGTCGATTTGATCGATGCTTCGATCGGTGATATGATTGCTTGGGTGCCTATTATGAATTGTACTGACTTGCAGGTGGAATCTGAGGTCAAGGTAAGTCCTCTGCCCTGTGCGTGTTTAGGCAGCCTGTAGTATAATAGTTTACTAATCTGGCCTTAGTGGGGTAGAACTCGCTGAGACGTAGTCTCATCCCGGTTTGGGGAAATCATTTCGGACCCCGCTGAGGAGATGAGGAGGAGGAGTCGAGAAGGATTTTTGGGAGAAGAAGATAATCCGAGAGGGGCCTTGAGTACGGCCCGGTGAACTGAAGCTCTATCTTCTTTTGAAATCTTCATTTTGATGTGAATAGTTATGAAGTGGTTTGTGTTATGTACAAAAGTTTGGTTATAAATTTCATATGAAAAATATGGCCCTGCTTTTCTATCCCATCGTTTTATTGTTTGGGGATTTTAACTGCTTCCGCATGTGCTTAATAAATGAAAGGGTCGGCGATACTGTGGCATCCCAGAAATTCAAAGCCAAGCCTTAAGGTGTGTTAAAGTCTTTAATTATGTGGTAGAATTTCCATGGCTTATGTTTTAGCCATTAGTCTTTTAATTTGATGATTTGTGATTGTGATTGTGGAAACTTAAATTTAATAGATTAATAGTCTACGCTTGGCCATATGATTCATAAATTAAATCTCGATAATTAAAATGTCCCAAGACTTTGGCCAAGATGAAAATTGGAATTCAAGAATATTTATAAAAAGAATTTCAAAAAAAAAAAGGAGAAAAAGGGGTTAATTTTCGAATGGGCCTTGGACCCATTTGGCCTAAGCTTGGTGGGCCAAGCTAGTTGGCCCAAGAGGGAGTTCGACTGGCCCATTAAGGCCCAAAGGGAGAAGTGGCCGGCCCATCTTGCATGTAATTGGACAAGTGGCGCAAAGAAGGGCATGCATTGGCCTAGACTAGGATGCCATGCATTGGTCCATTTGAGTGGCATGTAATCATTAGCAATGATGAGAAGTTGGGGATATAAAAGGGAAGGAGATAGGAGAGAGAATGGCCGGTTAGCCATTTGCTCGTCCAAAGGAGAGAGAGAGAGAGAGAGGTGTGCGAGAGAGAAGGGGGAGCGGCCGAGAGAGAAAGGAGGAGGAGGAGCCGCCGTGTGCCGCCGTGTTCGCCGCCCTACGCCGTCGTTTTCTTTGGTCTAGAGGCAAGTGGGAGTCCTCTAGCTTCTCTTGCATGCTTGTATGATGTTTGCATGTCGAATTTTTGGATGTTAGATGAGAAAAACCGAAGCATGGATGAGTCGTGTGTGAAGAGTGTGACTGTTTTCGTTAGGATCATGTGAGTCAGAAACTTGTTTGAGCTTGCATGTATGTTTGGAGTCCGATCTTGGCTTCGATGTCTTCATGAAAGTTGTAGCTAACATCTTTTACTATAACATACTGAAATTTCGTGGAAAATGATGGAGATTTGAGTGGTTAAAGTCCTGATATATGGAGACCTCCGATCTGGAGAGTTTTTACTGACCTCTTGCTGGATTCATGGTTGCATGTTGGTTTTTGTTGAGAATCTCACTTCGATTTCTTCATTAAAGTTGTAGGTAACATCTTAAACTACAACATACTCAAATTTTAAGTGAAATGAACAAGTATAGCCTAGTAAATCGGCTAGATCTTGGAGACGATGATTCTGGTGATGTGTTCCGAGATACCCGAGACTTCATGGACTTAAATGGTGACCATAATTTGGTTATTTGACCTAGATCTCTTCATGAAACTTGTAGAGGATACCTTGATGTATAACATATCTAAATTTTAGAGGAAACGAAAGAGAATAGATGGATGAAACCTCAATATTTCGGAGATGTGTTCACTGGACGATGCGGTAGTAGATTCAGGAGCTTCGTGAGGGTGTATAAAATAATCTAAAAAGAATCTGACTTGGAGTTATTCATGAAAGTTGTGCGAAAATGTCTTGGCTATCACTCTGTAAAATGTTGTAATTTTTGGAGGCCATATGGATATTTTAATCGAATTTATTCAGAAACTGTGCATTCTGGTTGTTATCCGAATATTATGTGCTATTTAGTGGAAATTGTGAAATTGTGTGAAATTCAAGTTGGCCATGAATTTTGCATAAAATTGTCATCCTATTGGTTTGATTAATGATTGCTTGAATTTTATGATTTTGGGAAAATCATAGATATTGAGTTTAATATTTATTTATGGAAATAAATAAATATGACAATAAAAATAAATAATAATAATAAAATAATAAAATAATAATAATGGATTATTTTATTGGCCATAAATTCCATTGAATAATTATGCATTGTTGCATGTATGATAAGACATTGGTGTATGTATGACCATGAATTGTGATGCATGTGTGAATCATATGCCATGTAATGATGAGATCAAAATGATGGTAAATGTGGATAATGATAAGTGAGGAAGTGGTTGTGGTGGATGATGATGCTCGGTGGCCTAGTGGCGTAATTCCAGAGATTCCCCGGGAGTGTCGGGATGCCCGGTGGTATACAGTACGTAATTCCAGGGGAGGCCTGGTGGTATGTCGGTACATAATTCCGGAAGCCTTGTCGGAGGTCTTTGCCCGAAAGGAATGCCTCGCGATGCCAGGATTGGGGTGCAAGATGCCTGGCTAGAAGGGTAAAGGCCGGAAGCCCTGTCAGAGGTTTCTGCCCGAAGGGAATGCCTCGTGATGCTAGTTGGGATGCGAGATGCCCGAATGTGGGGGCCGGAAGCCCGGGCCATGGGATGGCTGGAATGCTTGGGAACCCCGTCGGAGGTCTTTGCCCGAAGGGATGATGAAATTGATGAATTGAGAAATGGGTGATGTGGTGATCAAATTAAAAGCTAAAAGTGGAAATTAAATCATGATATGCACGATATGATATGCATGATGAAATGCATGATGATGATGATGATGATGATGATATGTGATGTGAAATAATGATGATCACCCATGATATGATATGCATGATGATATGCATGATAATAATGATGATGATGATGATATGTGATGTGATATGATGATCACCCATGATATGATATGCATGATGATATGCATGATAATAATGATGATGATGATGATGATATGTGATGTGATATGATGGTCACCCATGATATGATGATGATGATGATGATGATGATGATGATGATATGTGATGTGATATGATGATCACCCATGACATGATATGCATGATGATATGCATGATAATGATGATGATGATGATGATGATGATATGTGACGTGATATGATGATCACCTATGATATGATATGCATGATGATATGCATGGTAATGTTAATGATGATGATATATGATATGGCTCGAAGACATGTATGATGAAATGATGCTATGATGATGATGTCATGTATAATGTAATGATGTCATGACATGTATATTACAATGATGATACACATGAATGTGTTATGAATTGGTATGATGATGCATGATAGTAATGCGCATGGCTTCAAGGTAAGTAATGCCTGCAATGCATGTATGATTGCATGATCATTGAGTTGTTATTATTAATTCCTATCTCTGGCGAGTGGTTGTACTCACCCCTTTTGGGGACCAACATTTCAGATTAGTAGATGGTTTGAGCGGTTGGATATGACCGTGAGGAGAAGGATAGCAAAGGAGGGAACCTTTGGACGCCGACACTAGTTGATGGACCTTAAGCATACAATTGTGGGAGAAGATGTCGGTCATCTTTTGAAATATAGCCAAGTATAGAAAGACTGTGGCAATTTTGATGTATCGACTAATGATGTTCATCAAGTTATGTAAACAAAAGTGTACGGCTTTTACCTATAAATGTTTAGTTGGTGTGCATCAATTTCGGAATGTAGGGAAGGGAATTGTTGGATATGCTTCCGTTATGTAAATTGCGCAAGGGACCGTTAATAAAAGACGTAAACCCCCATGGTTGTATGGACCCGCTACAATGGAAACGGTATCAAAGTGATATGTTAATAAGGAAAGTGAAAGGTAAGCGAACTGTGGCGACCCAAATCGGATCGGGGGCCGTCGAGGGGTGTCATAGATACATAGTCCTGGGATATCGCATTATAAAATCGAGCTAGTGAGAAAGATGTGTGCATGCCCGAGGATCGGGGCGTGACATATGGACCTTTTCTCTCTTAGTTTTCACTTTTCCGGGAATAGAAACCACAAGAATTCTTACCTTGGCTGTGGTGCCCCTTTCGTCTAATTTACTTTTCCTTTGATTTGTTATCTTATCATCTTAAGAGCACTAATGCAAGATGGAGACTTCTTTGAATCTTTCCTTCTAGTGGTTTACATTCTTGAATCTTAGCCCTAACTGGAGTTTTATGCTTTACTGTCGTATTTTTGTCAGCCATAACGTTCTTATTTCAAACAAGAGCATGGCTTCATGTGCATCTCCATACATGCCAATTCTTCTCATTCTGCTGGTCATCTCCGTAAAATTTTATAAATGCTACATTTAACAACACTTTCTTGCCATTCTATGCCATTCTATCATCATCAGCCAGCAGCGATTATTCTTTGCTTTTCTACCATTTTGAATAACCGGATTTCTGTAGTTCTGCAGTGGCTTATCATATACTCCATTTCCTTTTCTTTAGGTTCAACTAGGTTTAAATTTCTCCATTAATATTTACATCGGATTGCAGAATCATGCTTTCCTGTATTTTGAAATCCTCACTTTATTTTTTTATTTTGTATTCACTCAAGCTGATATTCTACTTTCTAAGCACCCTAATATTTAGTCGTCATCCCTTTATTCATGAATAAATTGTTATGAAGGAGATCTGTTCAGTAGATTATGATTTTCTTTAGTTTTGGTCCTATTAGGTAAATGGAATCTCCTGATTTAAACTATAATATGTTGCATTCCTTGGGATGCATTCAATTTAAAGCCCGAGTAGCATTTCTAGATTATATGAATTGAAATTTCCAATTTGTAAATTTGATTTACAGCAGAAAATTTGCAGCAGAAGTTTTGTGTAGCTACAGAATGTGACCAACTTGAAACATGGATTTTAGCGATGAATGCCTCTGGGGCATTAGGCAGTTGACTTGTATGTCTAAACATCTAAACTGGACTTGTATGTTCATTGATGTAGTCTATGTTTGTACAATCCTCTGAAGTATGCACAAAGATTGTCCGGTGGGAGTCAGTTAAAACTATCTTCTCACTATAATTGTCATGCCCAGAAACCCCCAAGTGTGTGAACATCTCTCAATGGTAGATCAAATTGCGACGTCCCAAGACTTGTCGCCTACCAATCTTTAATTTTTCGATTAAACGCAAGTGGGAGCACTTAATATAAACAACACCCACTCAATCATAAACAAACGGGGATAGTATAAACACAGCAAACATTCCCAAAAGCAGCAGTTTCATTTATAAACTGTTAACCTTAGGAAGTTTAATAAATACAAGTCTTTCTATAGCCACTTCCTACCAACCATTTCAAAAGCTTGCGAAGTTAGGGTTAACCTAAACTTTACTAACAACGAGACCAACCAAAAGTGACCCTAGGCATGCCCGCGCCTTGGTCCATTGAGGCCCCAAACTGCACGCGACGGTTCTCCCTACTACAAACCTAAAAATATTTGATAACAAGGGGGTGTGATAAAAATCTCAGCGAGTTATCGGCCTAAACCTCGACTAAGGTGCTAATTTGTATTGGAGGTAGCTTAAGCACACATGGCATACAAACTTACCTCGCCATCAGAACACATTCCACAATAACCAGGCGCATTGTCAAACACACACATTCCAATTATTATGACCCATTGGGACTTGGCCAACACACGAGTCGACAGTCCGGTTATCGTCCAAAAGAGTAAAATTATAGTAAAATATTTACACGTGATCACGTACTAAAAATCAACCCACCAAATTTTGCATACTTTCACTTTAAAACCCCATTGGTCCAATTAACACATAATATACGGCGTCCAAACATGACATCTCAAGGTTTACTATTTTCTTACCAATAAGTACTCTTTGAAAATAGCATTTAAAATACATGATTTAAGTAATCAAACATCATGACATTACAATTATTTAAACTAAACCCGATTAATTAATCTAACCACGATTAATTAAGACTAATTGTAATTACTTAAAACTAATCGCACTTAACTTTAATCTAAACCATTCGTAAACATTATTAAGGCTAACCCATACTTATTTAGCACTAATCACCATTTGTCTAAACTAAACCTACCCCTAAACGCAATTAACTACCTAATCAAGGATTAGGAGTTAACTCAAGAGTTTTCAGGCGGTGACAATGGTGCGAGGCTTCGAGGGCGCGACGTTCATGGCTCAATTGGAGACCCGATGGCTACGGCAAAGCCTCTTATGGCTTTTAGCTACCAATGGAATGGGGTACTCAACGGTGGAGATGGTGGTTTGGAGGTTGTGAGGGATGGCAGTGAACAGTGGTGAGGTGCTGTGAAGTGGCGGTGGCGAGAGTGGTGGTGGACGGTGGTGATGTGGCATCCCAAAATTCAAAGTCAAGTTATAAGGTGTGTTAACGTCTCTAATTAGGTAATAAAATTTCCTATGATTAATGCTTTAGCCATTAGTCCTTTTAAGATTAGATGATTTGTGCATATGTTGGTGAGAATTTGAATTTGATAGATTAATGATGATAATTTATGCTTGGCTATGCACTTTATAAACTAAATTTCAATAAATAAAATGTCACAAGACTTTGGCCATGTTGAAAATTAAAATTTAAAAAAATATTTATAGAAGAAATTCAAAAAAAAAAAGAGAGGGAAAAGTCAATTTTTAGGTTGGGCCTTAGGCCCATTGGCCGAAGCCTTGATGGGCCAAGCTAGTCGGCCCAATTAGGCCCACTAAAGGGGGCTGTCGACCGGCCCATGGAGGCCCAAGAGTGGCCGGATGGCCCAAGCCCAAAAGCCCAAGCCCATTATGCATGCAATGAGACAAGTGGCACAAAGGAGGATGCCATGCATTGGCTAATTAGGAGGCAAAGCAATGATTAATAATGATGAGGATTAGGGGGGATAAAAGGGAAGAGAGAGAGAAGGGTGGCCGGTTACCTCAATCGCCCAAAGAGAGAGAGAGAGAGAGAGAGAGAGAGAGAGAGTTTGTGCGAGAGAGAGGGAGAGTGGATGAGAGAGAGGAGGAGCCGAGGAGGAGTCGCCATCCGTCCGCCGTGCTCGCCGCCGTGTGCTGTCGTCCGTTTGGTTTAGAGGCAAGTGGGAGTCCTCTAGCTACTCTTGCATGTGTGTTTGTTATATATATGGTTGATATAGTGTCGAGTTTGGGTGATTAGGTGAGGAAAACCGAAGTATGGATGGCTTGTTCTTGAGTGGTGTGGCTGTTTTCGCTTGAACAGTTTGAGTCAGAATGTTGTATGAGCTTGCATGCATGTTTGGAGTCAGATTTTGGCTTCTATTTCTTCATTAAAGTTGTATCTAACATCTTAAAATACAACATACTAAAATTTGGTGGAAAACTATAGAGATTTAAGGGGTTAAACTCTCATCTTACGGAGACCTCAGATCTGGAACTATTGCACTGACCTCCTATTGAATTTGTGGTTGCATGTTGATTTGTGCTAAGAATATTTCTTCGATTTCTTCTTGAAAGTTGTAGGGGACATCTTAAACTACAACATAATCAAATTTAAAGTGAAATGAACAAGTATAGCCTAGTAAATCGACTAGATCTTGAAGACGGTAATTCTGGAAATGTATTTCGGGACACCCGAGACTTCATGAACTTAAATGACGACTATAATCTGATTATTTGACTTAGATCTCTTCATGAAACTTATAGAGGACATCTTGATATAGAACATATCCAAATTTCAGAGAAAACAAAAGATAATAGGTAGGTAAAAACTCAGTATTTTGGAGAAGCATGCACTGGACGATGCAGTAATGGATCCAGAAGCTTCGTGAGACTGTAGAAAATAATCTAAAAAGAATCTAGCTTGGAAGTCTTTATGAAAGATGTACGAAAATGTCTTGGCTATAACTCAGTAAAATTTCGTAATTTTTGGAGGTCGTATGGATATTTTAATCGAATTTCTTCGGAGACTGTGCATTCTGGTTTCATCCGAAAATGACATGCCATTTTGTGGAAAATATGAAATTGTGTGAAATTCTATTTGGCCATGTATTTTGCATGTAATTATTATCCTATTGGCTTGTTTATCACTTGCGTTAATTTTTATAATTTTTGGGGAATTTATAGATATTAAATTTAACATTTTTGAAAATGACAAAAGCTGGAATTTAAATAAATGAAAAAGGGCATGAAAAATGGATTATTTTATTGGCCATAAATTCCATTAAATTTATTTCATAAATAATTATACCATGTGGCATGTATGATGAGGTCTTGATGTATGCATGACATTGAATTGACATACATGTATAAATTCCATGCCTAGTATGACTCATTTGATGTCATGTCATATGCCATGCTAAATTAAGACTGGAATTGGTAAACATGGATAATGGTAAATGGGGAGGTGGTTGTGGTGGAGCATGATGCCTGGAATGTATAGAGATGTATTTCCGGATGACTCGTTTGAGATGGGGAGGTGGTTGTGGTGGAGCATGATGCCTGGAATGTATAGAGATGCATTGCCGAATGACATTGAATTGACATACATGTATGAATTCCATGCCAAGTATGACTCGTTTGATGTCACGTCATATGCCATGCTAAATTAAGACTGGAATTGGTAAACATGGATAATGGTAAATGGGGAGGTGGTTGTGATGGAGCATGATGCCTGGAATGTATAGAGATGCATTGCCTGATGGCCCTGGGAGATTCAGGATGCCCGGAATGTGGGGGTGCCGGAAGCCTTGTCGGAGGTCTTTGCCCGAGGGGAATGCCTCGTGATGCTAGTTGGGATGTGAGATGCCCGGAATGTGGGGGGCCGGATGCCTGGTGGCCTGGAATGGCTGAATACCGGAAGCCTCGGAGGTCTTTGCCCGAGGGGATGATGAAATAGATGACATGCATAATAATGATGATGATGATGATGATGATGATATGCATAATGATATGCATGATGATATGCATAATGATGATGATATATGATATGGCATGATGATATGCACGATGATATGCACGATGATGATATATGATATGACGATGGTGACATGTATGATATGATGATGCCATGATAATGATAATGATGATGATATATGATATGACATGGTGACATGTGTGATATGATGATGCCATGACGATGATGACATGTGTATGATGTGATGATGTCATGATGATGATGACATGTATATGATTTTGATAATGATGCATGATAGTATGTGCATGGCTTCAAGGTAAGTAATTCCTGCAATGCATGTATAATTTGCATGATGTATTGAGTGGTTGTTGGATTCCTTTACCTGCTGAGTAGTTGTACTCACCCCTTTTGGGGACCAACATTTCATATTAGCAGCATACCGCTTCATGCCGTCGCGCGGGGTGCATTTTACAATTTACCATCCGACGTCGAGGTTGAGTGCGAGGAGTTTAGCTGTTCTTCGATACCTGGATTGACATATATTCGTGTGCGCTGTTTTGTCATGTACGATGTAGGCCTGGCTGGGGGCCCAGTCGTCCAGGAGTTCGTCTCCATCCACGTTCGTCGCGACGGGGTGATGAGAGGGATGTTGCCACCGCCACCACTTGACGCACCGAATTGGGTGTGAGGCCCATGCGTGGCGAGTAGGAGCTGTTTTTTTTTTGGGATAGTTAGCCGATACTGATAATAGGGGTTGTGCACGTGAGATGTAGAGGGTCGAGGGTTCTTTTTGAGATTTTAGGCTGGACATGGCATGAGTCCTAGCTTTTCCTTTTGATGTATCGACCCAAAGAAGTCCCATCTTGAAAATATATGTAAATAAAGTGTCGTGGCTTGTCTATAAAAATCATGACGATTAGTGGTGTGTATTTGTATCATGGTTGTTGGAGGGAGAGATAGTGATATTTTGCTTCCGCTGATGAGTCGCGCTAGGACCGCTTTAAAAAAAAAAAATTGTGCGTCTACAAATTACGACGCCTCTTTTATAAAGAAAGGTAATAAGGTGTAACATTGGCGCTTGTGGCGACCTACAAAGGGTTCGGGGTGCCACAGGTGATGAGGGTGAACTTTAATTTAAATCATCCGTAAACATAATTAAGGCTAAACCATACTTATTTAGCATTAATCACCATTAGTCCAAACTAAACCTATCCCTAAACACAATTACTACCTAATTAAGGGTTAGGAGTTAAATCACGAGTTTCTAGGCGGCAACGGGCTAGCGGTGGCGGCAGCGCAATGGTGTCGAGGGCAGGACATTCGTGGCTTGATCGAAGACCTAACAGCGGCGGCAAAGCCTCTTTAAGGCTTTTCGCCACCAAGGGAGGGGGGTGCTCGGTGGTGGAGATGGTGGTTCAATGGTGGGAGAGATGGCAGTGAATGGTGGCGAGGTGTGGTGAAGTGGCAATGGCAAGAGTGGTGGACGGTGGTGATGAGGGGGGTGCTGGATGGCGATGGGCGGATGATGATGGTGGTGAGAATGGTGGGTGATAAAGAAAAATGAAAGAAGATAAAAGATGGGGAGGATTCGGCCACAATGGAGAGGAGGAAGAAAGAATGGGGAGTGGGCAGAAGGTGGTGGTGGCGCAAAGGGGAGGGGAAACGCGAGAGAGAGAGAAAAGGGAAGGGAGGATTTTAGGCCAAAATCCCATGATTTCCCTTTCACCCACTCATCCTAATTGCCTCTCCACCTATTCTCTTGCCCCTATTTATTTTATTTTTCTTTATTTTTGTTTCCAATTTATTTTAAAAGCCAAGCCTTGGCCAAAATCACAACTTTACCACAGGGGCTCGATTCCCTTTCCAGCTTCCAATTTCCATCCAATAAATCATTTTCCCAAAAACTTCAACTTGTCAATAATTCGACAGATAATGAGGCGACATCAAACAATTTAGTCTTGAAATTCCCGAAAGTTCGATACCCGAAATCAAATTAAATTTTATGGTTAAAATCGATCGAATACGAGTTTAATACGACTTAAACTATTATGTGGCTTTTAGGGGTTCTCGCATGGTTAACCCATGGTAAATAATTTTTGATCCATGCTTGCTCCTCTTTGAATAGTGGACGATCCTCGATTGTCTCGTAATCGCAACGGTTCAAATGCGTACCCAAGTACAAGGTCAATTGAAATTGGTTTATCGTCGTCCGACGTGAATATCGTAATCGTGTGAAATCACCCACAAATTGACTACGTCCTTTCATCAAATCAATTTATATCCGTTTGCTAATTGACTTATAACAGCGTCATATTAATCCTTGTTGATCTTTATGGTGGAGCGGTTAATCCTTGATTGAATCCTCTAGTCTTTCATGTTTTAACATTTTACGGCCTCACACAATAAATTAGTTAACTCATGAGTGATCAGTTAAGAGTATAATAACCATAAGTACATTGATAAATAATTATTTCATATATTTCGAAATAGATGTCAAATTTTGGGATATCACAATAATCATCTCCTTCGCATTAAATTGTTTTGCAGAGACCTAAGCTTCAATAAACTAGTGGCATAATCCCTGGCTCCTTCAGCAGTCTGGAAGTGGTGGATTGTATGTAAGTACTCCAATTAAGAACTCAAGCTCATTTTCCGTATTTTGTAGATGAATCTAAAATCCTAAATTGTTCCAGTGGCCAAGCTACAGGCTACTTTTTACCATAAAGTAGTTGAGCTATCAATAAAACTTAGACCGTGATAATATATCCAGTTTATAACTCTCATAGTCCTCACGTCATGAATGCTTATCATTTCACCATCCAAATTTTACAATAAAATAGGTTATAAAGTTGTGATTATTGTCAAGTAATTATTTTGGTGGGACTCTAGGCTTAGAGTAAACATAGATCGATGATATTTTGTTGTTTAAAGAGCATGATTAACAAGTTTCAATAGAGTTACTTGTTCTGGCTGGAAGAGATTAAATGGATCAGTGTTACTTAAGTATTTGATAGATTGAATTTGTATGTACTTAAGGCATGTCCTGTGCGCCTGTTTTATCATGAATAGGAGATTTAACATAGCAAAAGTCCTTAGGCTCTTTCTTTGGTACTTTCCACAATAATGGCCCTAGATTTTTTGGTAAGTGTAGTTCTCATGTGGCGATTAGAAGGTCTACAGATAGGAGCTTGATGTCTTGTCCCCATTCTTGAAAATGACAAGAAAGTGCAATCCTAAGCTTCCGAACTGTTCAACAATGGCACAATATTTTCATTTTTCTACCCAACTATTGACTGTTTGACATTGGCACATCCTCGCTCATTATTTATTTTATGTCTTAGAAGGACAAAAACATTACCACGAGGAAATATGTAATTAGCTAGTATGACTGTATCCTTCATTATGTTCAGCTTTGTGTACTAGTGTTATGGTAATTCTTTCCCGTGCACTCCACGTTTTGCTAGGATCAAGTTTTTCCTCTGTCATTAATTTTCTTTATCTTTCATCTCCAACTAAAAGCTGTATATTGATATTGCCAGTTAACTGATTTTTTTTCTACACCACTGATAATTAAATGCTTTTAATATGCTAAATAATGCGTTTCCGAGGTATAACTCTATGGCTGCGTTTGGTAGTTCGGATTTGAGTCTGGATAGGATAATTTATTATCCTATTCAATGTTTGGGAATGTCCACCAGATCGGACAAACCCGGATACATCCGGATAAAACGCCGGATAAAAAATCCGGGGGAGGGGGTGGGATAAGTCCGGATTGGATAAAAAAAAATTTAAGGAAAGAAAGAACTTAATAAAAAGAGAAGATATCGTAAGCATCTTTGCAAATAGATGCCTCCGCCTCTCTGATTCATTTGTCAACGATTGGGTGCCCCTTCCTTTGGATCATGGACTTGCTGAATTTGATGACCAAGTACGTTGGACGTCTCAAAGGAAGAGGGGAAGATAGTGATGAAGCGGCTGTAAATCTTTGGTATTGTTGACAATTTGGGATCTCGATGGATTTGAGGCAATGCAAAGACTACTTTGGTGGTCACCTAAATTCCCCCACCCCCTCTTTGTCGTAGTTTAAGATTTATTGATTTGTGTTGCCATTGCACGACGATGTTGGTGCTCGCCGTTTTCAATGGTGGCCATGTAGAGGTGGCCACAATTCCTAGATCTAGGGCTTTTCCATGGCCTTTAATTAATTGAATTTTCTATTTTTTAATTTTATAATTTAATTGAATATCATATTTTTTTTTATCTTATCCTGAAGTGTGCCAAACACTTGATAGGATTACATATGTTCGCCTTTATTATCCGGAGAATTTAATATCCTACTTTATCCTATCCTATCCTGATTATTATCCCGACGACCAAACGCAGCATATAAGTTTTCAGTTTGAGTGCATAAAGTACACGAGGAACTAACTCAATCAAATAATCTTGTTTAGCTATCTGACTAGAAACCAATTGACTGGAGCAATCCCTGATTGGATCTTGAAGAAAGCAAAAAATGTGTAAGCTTCGCTATTTGAAAAATTATCTCGTTTAATCCCAAATTTGCTTCTAGCTCTTTGTTGCTAATCTTGCACTGTAGTAAGCAATTGTGCATTCCCATCTTGCATCTTTATAGTTTGTAGCCTATGGATTTTAATGGAAACATCATAAGTACCTTTATCTTTGTTAGGATATGTTTTCTGAAATTTTATAGGCAAGACAATAGGCTGAAGTGTATGGTATGCATGAAAGGATATATAGCGGATTTTTGGAAATGCCAAGTTGGCCCCACTTTCCCCCTATATAAAAAGCCCTTCCCAGCTCTAGATCTTTTTCAAACCTCTTAAAATGATAAAACTAACATTTGGAAAATCTTTGCTTCCCATAAATCGTCTTTGAAAATTTGCATAACGCATCACTCGCACAGTATGATCAGTTGCTTGAGCTATTTCTTGATGATAACAATGAACTCTACAACCAAATAAGTGTGCCTAGGAGATAGTGTTGGCTGGATCCATCTTCATGTGGGGCCCAACTAGCATTAAAAAAGAAAAAAGGAGAGAAGTTGAATAGAAAGTGGGCTTCATGTGTGTGTGCGCGCACTCAAAGTAAGGAGAGAGAAAGAGAAAAGAAAGGGGGTGTTGCTTTGTGTAGACTAGAAGAGAGAGAAGAAAAAGCAAAAAATGAGAGACCCACCAAGAGAAAGCACATGAAGGAGAAAAGAGGACTGACTTTTTGTGATCTAGATTCGAAGGTCAAACGTTGATGGAATCGGCTCAAATTTAAGTATGTTGCTCGTGAGACCAAGGGTTATGAGTTGATGGTTTTCGTTCATTGAGAACCGCATTTGAATTCTCTAGTTGTGGTTAGGATTTTCTTGCTACAAATTTGTTTATCCACTTTTATGATGATGAAATGATATAGTAATGTTGATGTTATGCCTCTAGTGTATGACTAGAGAATAATACTTTGTGTATCTTGCTATTCTTGGTGATTATTGAATGTTTTGGGCAGTCCATGATTTTTCCCGCATCTAGTTTTCCACGTTAAATCATTGGTGTCATTATTTGCTTTGTCTATTTATCATTTCAGCATTATATTTGTATATTGTGAGGTTATATATTGCTGGTTGTTGCTGAGGGTTAAGAGAATTTCAGTTGATTTAGTTTCGAGGGAGAAATTGATCTTGGATTGCGTTTGGCTCATGGTGAATTATTGTCCTCGAGTTCTTCCCAACAAATTGGTATCAGAGCTAAGGTTGAACTTCTAGTATTAAATGAAAGAAACTAGCGGCACCATATTTAAGTTAAATGCCTCAAATTATTCTATTTGGAAGCCTTGAATGGAAGATGTATTATATTGCAAAGACTTATTTGATCCTACTGATAGTGATGAAGCCAAAGGAGATAAGGAAGACGAAGAATGAGAGAATGAATCGAAAAATGGTTGGGTTTATCCAATAATGAATTGATAATAGTGTGTTTCATCATGTTGCTCAAGAAATGAAGGCAAACACTTTATGGAAGAAATTACAAGATCTTTATTAGAGAAAAAACTCCACAAAATTAAGCTATTCTAGTTAAGCGACTTGTGAATTTGAGATACAAGGAGGGAAGTAATATGGCGGAACACTTGAGTGAATTTCAAGATGTTGTCATCAATTGACAAATCTTAAGATTGATCTTGGTAATGAATTGCAAGCATGCTTATTACTTGGCACTCTTCTCGATAGTTGAGACACCTTGGTTGTGGCGTTAAACAACTCAGCTCATTTTCATGTGCTTTCCATGAGTATGGTTAAAGAAAATTTGTTCAATGAACAAACAAGAAGAAAATGCTTAAATCATGCTTTTACATTGGATGTTCTTGTTATAAAAAATAGGGCGAGAAGTCAATCAAGAAGGTTTCAAAGAAATGATACTCGAGGCAAGTCAAGAGGAAGGTCAAAATCAAAACCAAGGAGGAGTGTGAAGTGTTATAATTGCTGCAAGATGGGATATTATGCAAAAGAGTATTGGTTGCCAAAGAGAAATAGATCCCATGATAGAAATGGAGATCGAAAGAAAGAAGAGAAACAAGCTATGACAGCGATTGCATCCGATGGCAATATTGTGTTCATATGTGATGACGGATGTGTGAATCTTACATGCCATGACTCTACGTGGATTGTTGATTCCGCGGCTTCTTTTCATGACTCCTCATGGCATGACTACTTTGCTTATTATCGCAACGGCAACTTTGATTGTATTAGGATGGGAAATAGTGGTGTTTCCAAGGTTATTGGTATGGGAGATGTTTATTTGGAAACCGATGTCGAATGTAATTTGCTTTTGAAAAATATGAGACACATTCCAGATATTCGACTTCACTTGATCTCCACGGGTGCCTTAGATGATGATAGTTATTGCAATTTCTTCTTTGATGGAAAATGAAACTTGACTAAAGGTTCCATGATAGTGGCAAAGGGTAAGAAAACAGGTTCTCTCTATAGCATGCAAGATGACTTGATTCAAGAAGAGGTAAATGCAGTAGAAGATTCCTCAATTGATTTATGGCATATAAGGCTGGGTCATCTTAGTGAGAAAGGACTTGAAACTCTTGTTAGAAAGAACCTTTTACCTTTGAAGGAGAAAATTCTAAAGGAATGCACCCATTGCCTTACATGTAAGTAATATAGATTTTCATTTCATAATTCCTCTCCTCATACAAAATCAAATGTATTTGATTTAGTTCGCACTGATATTTGTTGCATGGATGTTAGAACCCTTTGAGGTTCATGCATTATATTTTGTGATATTTATTAATGATTGTTCTAGAAAAGTGTGGGCTATTGCTTTGAAATCTAAAGATCAGGTGCTTGCAGTTTTAAAGCAATTTTCAGTCAACGTGGAAAGAGAAATTAGGAAGAAACTTAAATGTGTTCAAGCTGACAACACTGGTGAATATGGAAGCCCGTTTGAACATTATTGTAGGGACTATGGTATCAAGCTTGAAAAGACTGTCCCGAAGACACCACAACAAAATGGAGTAGTTGAGAGAATGAATCAAACAATAAATGATCAGATTCGGTGTATGCTCTCATGCGAGGTTGCCTAAGCCATTTTAGGGTGAAGCGATGAGAATGACAGTAGACTTGATCAATCTTTCTCCATTGGTTCCTCTAAAAGGGGATGTTTCGTAAAGAGTTTGGAGTGGCAAAGATGTTTCCTACAACCATTTAAAAGTATTCAGTTGTTGGGCATTTGTTCATGTTCCAAGAGATGAAAGATCCAAACTTCACGACAAGTCTAAACAGTGTATCTTATTAGGTTATGGACATGAAGAGTTTGGCTATAGATTATGAGATCCAATTGCAAAGAAAATCATTAGAAGTTGAGATGTGGTGTTTTGTGAGTATCAAACTATTGAAGACGTCGACAAGGCAGAGAAACCAAAGAAATAGCTCAACATTCGATTAATTTCAACCCAAATCCTTTTATCATGGAGGAGAAGTGCATGGAAATCATGAGGATGATGAATCCTCACATAATGGCAATTCTTCAGTTGAGACAAGTGAAATAATTGACTAAGAGCAACCTATCCTACCTCAAGTTAGAAGATCTGAGAGTGAGCATAAGCCTTCTCAAAAATATTTGTCACATGAGTATGTTTTACTCATTGATGCAAGAGAGCTAGAAACTTATGAAGAGGCTATGTCATGTGAATGAAAGAATGAGTGGCATGAAGCCATGCAAGAGGAGCTTAAATCCTTGCATGAAAACCACACATTTGAATTGGTGAAGTTACCTAAGGGTAAGAGAACACTCACAAATAAGTGGGTGTACAAGTTAAAGATGGAAGAAAACAATCTACAACCATGATACAAGTTAGGCTTGTTGTGAAGGGCTTTTGTCAAAAGAATGGCATAGACTTTGAAGAAATTTTTTTCACTTATTGTAAAAATGTCTTCTATTTGAGTTGTTCTAGGGTTACCCGCCAATTTGAATTTAGAAATTGAACAACTTTATGTAAAGACAGTTTTTCTTCATGAAGACCTAGAAGAAGAAATATATATGGAGCAACCGGCGGGTTTTAAAGTTAAATGCAAGGAGCATCTTATATGTAGTTGAGGAAAAGCTTATATGGTCTCGAGCAAGCGTCAATGCATGGTATATGAAGCTTGATTCATTCATGGAAGAGCAAGGATACAGTAAGTCAAACTCTGATTCTTGTGTCTTTATGAGAAGATTCTCAGTTAATGATTTTCTTATTCTCTTACTTTACGTGGATGATATGTTGATTGTTGGATATGATGCTAAGAAAATCAAGAGCTTGAAAAATGAGTTGAATAAAGTTTTTGCATGAAGGATCTAGGGCCAACCAAGCAAATCTTAGGCATGAGAATTACTTGTGATAAGAAAAATAAGAAACTGTGGTTATCTCAAGAGAGGTACAGTAAAAATGTGCTTGAAAGATTCAACATGAGTACATGTAAACTAGTGAGTACTCCACTTGCAAGCTATTTCAAGTTGAGTAGTAATGAGTGTCCTTCAAGTGAGAAATAGAAGGTAGAGATGATGAAAATTCCTTATGCATCAGCCGTGGGTAGTTTGATGTATACCATAGTTTGTACAAGACCTAATATTGCTCATGCAGTTGGTATTGTGAGTAGATTTCTCTCTAATCTAGGTAAGGAGTACAAGGATGCATTAAATTGACCTTGATCAAATCAAAGAAAGGACATTCTAAAAAGTAGGAAATGCACAAGGATGCTCCTCCCTTGGGTTCGTGATTGTAGCCCATGCTAAGTTGATGCAATGCAACTGAGTCTTTCAAGATTCAACGAAAGAACAAGATTCTGGAGATAGTTTGCACTAAGCAAGTAGGAATAATAGAATTGGCAAGAGCCAAGCAAGCTAGGTTACAAATTAACATGTGGAATGGAATTTTGACCATAGCACGTAAAATTTGACTAATGAGATAGCATTGGCTTTGATACTATGTGAAATTTTGTAGAACCACTACAAACTATTCTTCGGCTAATGTTACATTATTTCTTGATAAAACTAAATTGCATTACTATCAGTTTAATAAGTGAAGGATGGCACAATGGAAAACTTAAGAATTTGGTCCGTGCAATGGTGCAGGGACCAACCTCTATAAAATTTCGGTCCATGCACATTATTTTATAACTTACTGGGATATGTGTACTGCAAGTCTTAAAATATGTCATAAAAGTGCAATTGAGTCATAAAACTTGCAAAAAGTACAATCAAATCCTAAAACTTGTTAAATTAATCCAATCGAGTTCTTCAATTAACACTATTAACTTGTCTAACGAAAAATATTGATGTTGCATTTTTAAATTAATTTCTCTCTCCTACATTGTATTTTTAAATTGATTTTATCCAAATCTTATTTAAATTAGATTAAATATAATAAAAAGCTAAAATTTTATTTTAAAAAAAAAAAAAAAAAAAGAGAGGCATGGCAAGGCAAAGCTTGCTGGTGGGCACCAATGCCGCTATCGCAACCACCACCCATCGCCAAAGGGGCTGATAACCTTTGTTGGCCTCAGAAGAGGGCCAACAACTCTTGTTGGGCCTAAACAAAGGCACCCACATATGGATGAGCTAGCGCTCGCCCAAGCTTAGCGAGTGTCACTGGCCCTCACTTGGGGCTAGTGAGATATCCCCAAGGCTAATGTTTCTCGTCAGCCCTAGACGACCATCTGTGTCAGGCAAATCTAGGTAAGTACCCATGATTTGACCTCGCTGGTGAGGCCACACCCAAGCATAACAAGAGTCATCGACCCTCGCTTGGGGCCGACAAGGCTTTTCTCAAAGCTAGTGAGGGTCAACCACCCTCACCTAGGGCCAACAACCTCCACCGGCCCTCCAGCGATGGGTGACGGCAACAACGGCAGCCCACCAGTAAGGCCCTGCCCTACCCCTCTTCTTATTTTTCTTCTTTTCTTTTCAATTTTGATTTTTTTAATAAAATTCTAACTTTATTAGTTTATAATTTAATTTAAATAAGATTTACAAAGAAAATAATAATACAAAATGCCATGTGGGAGAAAAAATTAATTTAAAAATGTCGCATCAACATTTTTCGTTAAACAAGCTAACGGTGTCAACCAAAGGAGTTGCTTTGACCAATTTGACAAGCTTTAGGATTCCATTGCACTTTTTGTAAATTTTAAGATTTAATTGCATTTTTATGAAAAATTTTATGACTTATAGTGCACATATCCCTAACTTTTTTCATCCACCAACTAAATCTTCCATCTACCCGAACTTTTTCCCTTGCCTCAAGAACACAACATTTGCAGGAGTCAATTATGCGACGTTGAAGGAGACGTCGCTGTCCCATTGATTTTCATCTTTTAATTAAACACATGTAGAAGCATACAATATCAACACCCTATCAACAAACCGCAAAAGGATAGCAGGGAAAATACGTACGCAAATATAAAACTTATATATACTGCTTCATTAGATCGGTTCGTTATTTTACAAGCCCATTTTGGGCCAATCTTGTACACGTCCAAAAGTGTAATAGGGGGTTACTCCTAGCACCATACGAGGGCAACTATCAAAAATGGTTTCTATCAAGAGACCTGCTCCTCACAGCTCAAGCTCAAGGTCATAATCCGAGTTGAAGTCAAGATCATTTACAGCTCCTTCGAGAGGGTTTTGCCACCAAGGTGAACCGTTAAAACTACAGAGTGGTCCAAAGACCTCATCAACCTACATAAACCATGCCTCGTAAAGATGGGGGAACTAAATACCTTAGGCCCTCGTCAACTCACACCGTCGTGGTGGCCCTCTAATACACGATGTCGGGTACTACATCCTCTATCGAGAATCCCTCCATCTACACTAGCAAACCGTAACGGGTTTGGGGATGACTCATAATTACGAGCCTAGAAAAGGCGAAACGACGACAAATGAATTGAAAACTTAATAAGTAAATTGCCTAAATCTCATATGGGCGGATGATTCATTTTGGAAACCTACTAAATCCAATACCAACTTGTCAATGGCAAATCAATAACAAAGTATTTGCTTTACCCTAACTATGAATAGGCAGAAGTCCAGCACAAGTGTCATAACTTGGCACGGGGGGACACTTAAGTGCCATAACTTCAAAACGGTACACTTAAGTGCCACTTTTTTTTTCTAGTGGAACACTTAAGTGCCACCTCCGACGACCCTTGCCATAAATCCTACGTGGCAATATTTTATTATTATTTTTTGCCTACGTGGCTCGCCGGAGAGCTGAGTCGGCTCTAACTCACTAGAAACGACGTTGTCTGGATAATAAAAGCCCCAAATCTTCCAAAAACGACGTCGTCTCCCCAAATGCCCCAAATCTAAAACCCTAAATCGGCCAAAATCCCTATTGAAGTGCTCGAATTGAAGTCTCGAACCCTAATTATCATTTGCCCAAAATTCCTTCGTCGAATCTTGGAAATGGAGAGCATGACTCGCAGCAGCGCCTCAATTTCCTCTCACCAAAGCGAAGGAGAAGGCCAACGTTTCTGTTTTTGTGGGTTAGCGAGTCCAAGAAGAACATTGTGGACTCAAATCAATCCTGGGAGAAGATTTTATGGATGCGCTCGATATAAAGAAGCGTCGAAGTGCAAATACTTCAAATGGATCGATGAGAAGTTCTCTGACCAAGCCACAGAGGTGATATTGGATCTACTTCATAAAGACAGCAATCTCCATCTGTGTTCGTGGACGACTTGGACGATGTTGACTCAATGCAAGCTCAAGTGTCTTCAGTTAAACTTTTCAAGAATGAAGTCTCAATGCGCGCTCAAGCATCTTCAACTAAACCTTTCAAGAATGAAGTTTCAATGATGAAAATTGAACGAAAGTGTTACCAAGCGTGTATTATGGTGTTGTTTTATTGTCTATTGTACTTTATGATGAAATGTAAAGTACTTGAAAATGAGAAAAAGTTTCTCCGACTGCCAAAGTTAAAAATGGTGTTGTTCTGGATTAAACATAGGGTTTTTTTCTTTTTGAAAGATGCAAAGAAGTTTGTGTTGTTCCACAAGATCATTGTGGCTTTGTTGTTGTTTGTGCTGTCGTATGGACTTGCCATAAGTTTACCATCATCTTCTCTGTTTTGATGCAGAATCATCTTCTCTGTTTTGATGCAGACCAACATATACACAAGACAAACATGAGTGATTACCCGAGTGCCATAAGTTGTATTTAGTAATCACGTAAGTGCTAGTCGCGAGAAAAAAGGATCACTTAAGTGTCAAGTTATTGTTAAAGTGATTGGTTAAGTGTCACTTGTAGTTAAAAGTGAACAGTTAAGTGCCAAGGTTTTTTAGAATAGGATCAGTTAAGTGCCAATTTTTTTGTGGGTTTTCTGTAAAAATTGCGCCAGCCACCAGCACCGGTGGCACCACCAACCATCACCACTAACCACACTAAACACTAGGTGCTCCAGCCACCACCATGCTGGTGGTGTTGCTGCACAAGATACTAGTGCAAGCTGAGCCTTGCACTAGTTTGCACCAGTACACATGGTGTAAGATGTGCAAACTGCACACTTGTACCAGGTGTAGGTGCAACTGCTTAAGCCTATAACCCCCACCACAAACCGATAATCACCAGGCATCACTAGCAGCCACACCAGCACCCCAGCCACCACATTAGCACCCCAACAACAAATTGACTACCACCAAACATCACCATCCACCATCACCAGATACACCAACACTCCAGCTATCACCACAGAACACCAACAAGAGACAACAAGTAAAAGCAAAATCCATGATAAACAACAACATAAATTGACAAGCAGCGCAAGATCATTTCATTGATATTTCATCAAGTCTGAGTCTGACAACATCAATGAATGACAAACTAAAGAAAAAAACAAAAGATAACCATCCATAGACTTTTTATATGCACGACAACATCAACGTTTACATAACTGTTTTGACTCATAAGCTCCACAAATCCTATCACATCTCATCTCATCAATCAATATGCACGACACCCCATATTCGTGCTCCTTTCGATGGGCCTTTCACTTAATTCATAATTCGGGCACTCTTTCTAACTGGACGTGCAACTTCTTCTTCAACCTTCTCAGTATCCACTGACTCAGATGGAGCTGCAAATGTCCTAGACCGAATTGAATCAAAAGGAGCTGGAGCTGGAGCTGGAGTTGGGTTCTTTCTCTTATTTTTTGTTGGCACAATTGATGTTGATATTTTCTTTTTTGTTGGTGCAGCCGTCGATTCTTGAGTTGGGCCTGAGATAAGAACTTATGAACTTCTCCCAGGCTACAAAAAAATAATAAATTGTTAGCAAAAATCTACAGCATAAATTAAATTAAATGTAGCCAATAAAACTTACATTGAGAATGACTGTTCCAGTACGCTCATCTGTATAAAGGCCATAGCCATATTGTCTTAACCTCTTCCCAAGTGCCCTCTTGTTTGAATAGGGGCGTCACTTTCAGGAACTTGTGATTTGTTGCCCCTTTTTCCTGCTTTCTTGGGCCCTTTAACTACAGCCGGGGCTTCTTCGACCAATTGTGCTGGGCGTCTTCTAGATGGCCTTTGTGTACCTGCCCCTTCACCTGGCCTTGTTCTAGTTGTCCTTCTGTGTAGCCCTTCAACTTCAGTGACACCTCCTTCTGTTGGGCCTTCTAGTGGTACTGGTGGTGGTAATTGTGGTGCCCCTTGCAGTGATTCTTCTGGTGGCTCCTGTGATGGCCCTTCAGTTGGCAGTTGAGTTCCAACTTGCTTTCTTCAAACCTGAGAAAAAGGCCAAAAGATACCATAAATATAATATCGAGACATATAATAATAAAAACTGAATACAAATTGGTTGAATTTACCAATGGGTATTTCTTTCGCTGCTGAAGAACAGTCGACTGCACTGGCCGTGATGCTGCTTGGGCTAATCCTTCAGCTGGCCCTAATGCTGCTTGGGTCAATCCTTCAGCTGGCCGTGATGCTGCTTGGGCCAATCCTTCACCTGGCTGTGTTCTACCTTACCTTCTTCGAACAGGCTGTTTAGTTTCACGACTTACTGAGGTTCTTCTTGTGACCTAACAAACACATTACATACAAGGCCAAATAGAATATTATGTACATTTTTATGATAAATGACAAGAAAGCAACATAAACATAAAATAAATTTCATGACTTACCGGGGTTTTACTTATTGACTGAAGAACAGTCGACTCACTTGGCCCTGCTGTGTGCATTTCTCCAACTCTCTCTTCACTAAGCCCTTCACCTTGCCTCAACGGTTGTTGTTGCTTCCTCAATTGACAACCTTTAATATTGTGGCATGTTAGGCGACAATAAAAGCATGTGATCTTTGCACCCTGCCTACTCATTCTTTGCTGACCCGAGACCTCTTCCTCCGCCATTCTTCGTCTTCGTTTTGTCCTTCCAATTTTCTTCTTCAGTGGCAAAGGTTGAGGTGCTTCATGATCCGTGGGCTCCCAAAACTTGCTACTTCTAATTGGCTGCATCATGAACTGATAGGAAGCAAGATATTTTGATTTATGGTACCAATCATCGATGTAATCATCTCGTATTGTCGCCCTTCAACTGGATGGCACATATGGCATGTGCACATGGAATTCCACTTACTTGCCATGCTTTACATGAACACTTCCTACTTCCTAGATTGACAACATACTTATCTGCACCCTTCATTATCTCATATCCGTCATCTCCATTCCAAATGGGATGACAATGCGTACTTGCAGCCAAGTTCTCATCCAATTTCTTCACAATTGTCTTGTCCACTTTGCAGCCTCATCTCTTTGTTTCTGCAGCCGAGTCATAACCGCAACTCGTATATCTTCAAGCATTGAGATGACTGGTTTGCATTTGGCATCTATTATCTTCGAATTAAATACTTCACAAATGTTGTTGTCGACGTTATCGCACTTGAACTCCTCACTGAAGAATGCCCTGCACCAATGCTTCGGTTCTAATTGAAATAGGGTAGCACAACCTTCCTTTGTCAACTGAAGCAATCCTTCTTTGGCTATTCTAAAGTTAGCCATGTTTGCACTCTTTGCTAATTGCCAAAATTGCAATTGCAGCTTATCCCCTTTATAGTTCTTTGCCCAATTTCCGTATATGTGCCGCGCACACATTCGATGTTCAGCATGGGGCAACAACTTGGCTACTGTCGGAACCAATCCTTGCAATAATTCAAAGTAAGAAATACTAGAGCAAATTACATGTTCATATTACAAAGCAAAGCAAACTATTGACTAAATTTTTCAAAAAGCAAGCATTACCTTTTGTTGGTCGTTCATGAATGCCCACCCTTCCCCATTTGTTATCTCCAAGTCAGCCATCAGATTTTTCAAGAACCAGGACCAATTGTCCTTGTTCTCAATCTTTACAATAGCCCAAGCTAGTGGGAACATTTGGTTATTCGCATCTCTTCCAATTGCTGCCAACAATTCTCCCTTGCACAAGCCCTTCAAGAAACAGCTGTCCAATCCTATAATCCGTCTACAACCAGCTAAAAATCCTCGTATGCATGCATCAAAGCACACATAGAACTTATCAAATTTGGTCCCATGATCAGGAAGCGGTCTCTCAATCACCTCTACATACACTCTACTTGTAGGGTTTTGCAGCCTACACTCCCAAGCATACTCCCACACCTACCCATATTCCTTAGCATACTGACCAATAAGTATCTTTATCACCTTTTGCTTTGCTCTTTTGCATTGATTCATAGATACATTGATGCCTACACGCTCCTTCACCAGCATCCTAAAGTTAGCAAGTTTCAAGTTGGGCATCACCTTGATCAAATCGAAGAAGTGCTTGGACAATCATGCACTTGTTACCCTTTTGTTTTGAAAATTAATGGAACAAGTGTGTTCCTCTTGGTAGGCTCTAATCTGAAAAGACTCACTCTTCTTAACAAACGCACCATAAATCTTCCATGGACAATTTTGCTGCGAACACCTAGCTCTTACAAATTTCTTGGTATTTCTAATGAAATCAACATTTCTTTGTGCAGCAATGGAGTTCTTCAGTATAGCTTCCCTAAATTGTATCGCATCATGGAATTTCATACATACTGACAAAGTAAGAGACGCAACAGATGGATCATAGGAAGGAAACTTACTTTTCCTTCTACGCACAGCTCGTTGATCTTCTTCAACTTCGTCCTGGGAAGTTACGGTGTCGATGCTTTCTTCATAATTTGTCTCCAGGACTTGGCCAGCAACACCAACATCTGCAGGGCCTTCGTCTCTGTTTGGATGAACAGTTACATGCAACGTTGCAAATATATCTGACAAAAAGTCCCTTTGTTTTTTCCATGACTGTGTAAGCTCCTCATCGTCGGCGTCACTTAAGATTAACAAATTTTCAGATTCAGCATCCAACCCTTCATTGTCATCGTCATCATCACCGTCACTGGATTCAGCTACTTCCCAATCTAATTCAGTGATAATAACATCACCCATGTCACAATCGCTCTGGTTAACAGCATCTGCGCCCCTCTCCTCCCCATCCTGTCCATCATGACCTACTTCATCCCTAACCTCAATACTAGCTTGAATACCATCTCCTCCTTCTCCTACTTGGGTGTTATCTCTGTCATCATCTTCGTCCTCACTATCACTATTGTTTTCAACAAACACTTTCGCCTCTTCGCCATGAAGATAATGATATAAGACATCCCTAAAACCATTATCATCTTCCAAAACTCTCAAACCATCTCTCAAGCCTTTCCCAGAACACAAGACAATAACTTTTGTACTCTACAAGGCAAAAATGTCACTATATCCCTAACAAATCCAATATAAGATGCATTCTTTATATCTACAAAGATAGTACCCTCATTCCCCCCTCATACTCTCACTCATCCTCCCCAATCACAAAATCTCCACCGTAATAAATGATGACAGCAACATAGTCTTTATGCGCCATTTCTGCAACAAAAGAGGACAAATATACAATTAACTTTTGGGACCACATTCACAAAGAACAGACAATTGCAAGTGGAGGTCCCTACACTCTTTATTAAAGAAAAGAAAAGAAGAAGAGAGAGGGAAGATGCGGTCAAACGACAGCTGCAGCTTGAAAACCAGAGGCCTCAGGACAAGGACAAATAAAAATAAAGATGGGACCCGACAACTGCTTTGATTATGCCGTCGTATTCCTTTAAAATATGGAGAGATTCCTCAACATGGGTCCTCAACAATGCAATTTATTAAAAAAATATCCAGAAGTCCTCATCACCACAACCTTCGATTCAAACATGTCCAAAGTCCAATACTCTGAACCCTAACAATCACCAATCATCGCACATTTCACATCCGACCACTACAAATTACTTTCGCACATCACAATTCAACACCCTGAATGAATCACACATCACAGTGGATGAGGCGACGTCGAGCCCTACACCGAGCCCTAATTTTCCCCCCGCCGAGCCCTACACCGAGCCTATATTTCAATGCCGCTCCTAAGCTGTCAATCCGAACCCCCTAATAGGATTATAGCACCACATCTGAGCCATAAATCTCACATCAAGCCTGACCTTTCCCAGCTGACCCCCAAATTTGAAGTCCGAGCCCTAATAAACGAGTCGGAGCCCTAATTTCACCACAGGGGAGAGGAAGAAGAGAAAAAACCTTAGCAAATCGACGACGGCGAGTGATGACGGCGAGCGACAATGGCGAGCAATCACCTACGAACGGCGAGCTGTGAACGGCGATGGATGGAGAGGACGTCAGACCTAGTGTGAACTGACGAAAGGTTAAAATCCAAATAAACCAAACGACGTCGTTTAACACTAAGGAAAAACGACGTCGTTTAGTTTGGCCAAATGCACAGTGGATGGGGCGACGTCGTTTTCCTCCTCCATGTGTGCTTTTTAAAAAAAAAAATTGTCACATCAGTTAAGCATGTCGTCGGAAAATGCCACGTCTGCATTTTGGCCGGTTTTTGGCCAGATTGGCACTTAAGTGTTCCATTTTACTCCGATGATGGCACTTAAGTGTACCATTTTAAAGTTATGGCACTTAAGTGTCCCTCCGTGCCAAGTTATGGCACCCAGGTATCCTCACCTCACTATGAACATGAATGGAAGTCCTCAACTACCCAAATATCCGTCCTATCAAGAACCTATGAGGTATCTCGTACTCATTAAAAATTCTAAACATGACAATTAATAACCTCAACAATGTAATGTATACATGCTTGTCAAGCCTTAAATAATAGCACAAAAATTCATACGTGCCTCATATAATACAAATAATAGTCTATAAAATTCCCATGTATCAAATATTAGATTATAAAATATTATCATGGTCTTTAAGTCTCAAATAATGACTTCAAAATATTCATGTACCTCTCACATCACAAATAACGGCAATTATATCATGCACATGTCTTCCAAGTCACTAATAGTGACAAATAAATTATGTACGTGCCTGTCACTTCACAAATAACGGCAATTATATCGTGTACTTACCTTTCAAGTCACTAATAATGACACAAATTATGCACATACCTCTCATGTTTCAAACAATGCTTGTGACATGTAACAACTTCGAAAGTATGTATGTAACACTCAAATACCTCGCATACGGATTTTGCCTCGAGAATCACATAATACCCCATAATATTATGCTATCTCGAGTCCATTTATTATACACACATAACTGCAACCCTACGGCTCTTCCGGAAATCTCTGGGGCATCATCCCGCCCCATTGGGCGCAACATCCGAAATCCATCAGGCATTGTTCCAATAATCATCCCCACAAAAGGCATTTGAAATCCATCGGGTATTGTCCCGAAATCCATCAGTGTCGCGTTCCTCATAAAACTATGTGAATTAAGCACACAACCAATTCTTATCTTCATTTTTAAGTTCAATGTATGAATGCCTCAAAGGCATACCAAGTGGCGTATATCTCATAGCCTATCGAATTTACATCAATAAAATACGTCAAGCACAAAACAAGAATTCATGATTTGACCCATTACGTTTGAGCACCAATCTAAGTCCAATCCAGATCAAAAATAATACCTCAATATTGCTAAAGCAAGAGTACTCAGCCCGGCATGCTTTCACGTTCGTCTAACAGTTATCACAAATCTCGTCTTGGAGGCTCAAGGTGTTCTCAAGCACCGACAGTGGACAATAGACATGTATATATGAAGATCCATTCGAACAAACAAATATAAAACCTTGCCATCAATACTAATTAACATCATATATAATAAACACATCCAACAATAACATTGATTCCAAATAACTCAACATAGACAACAACAATAACTTAACCACATTATACAACAATGACTTCTTGAAACCAAGCACGGACATGAACATAAACAAGTCGTTAAGCCGTGCATCCTTGATAATAACGTAACCTATCCCCATCTACCTCAAACTTCATAACCCAAGCAATCTCATGAGCAAAACATACAAAATTAACGCACAGTTATACCTACTCTAAAATGGTTCAATACTATCTAACAAAATTGACCAAAATCCAAGCCACGTAACATAACTGCCTAGTCGACATTTAGTGAATCAACGTACAAAAATCAAAACAAGAACAAGACACAGATAGCGGCGGCTTGTAGCTCACGACAACAAACGGTGGCGATGCAGTGGAGAGAGAGAGAGAGAGAGAGAGAGAGAGAGATGTGAGGGAGAAGGAGGAAGAGAGGGTCGGTGAGAAGGAGGGCTAGAGGGAGAGAACTTGAAAGAAGTAGAAAAAGAGAGAGAGAAATGGTCTTCTCAAGCTTTAAATGCTAGCTCAATTATTTGATTTTCAATGATGGCTTTCCTAAACTTGGTGAGCAAGGATGGATCTCCACCTTACAAGTGTCAAGCAAAGAGCTCATCTTAACAAGCTTGTTCTTCAAGCTCCAAGGGTTCAATTATTGGCTAGTTAGAAGGGCAACTAGACTTGTTACACAAACTAGATTGTCCATCCTCATTGTTCCATCTTTATGGGCGCCCAACCCTTCTCGAGCGGCCACCAAAAATTCTGTCTTCGCCCAGTTAAATCTCAAGAAATTAATTGGTCTCACCTTCGGTGCTATTAAGGTCTATGTCTATAAATTAGCATATGTTTCCAATTAATGCACTAATAGACCATCCTCCAAAATTCTTAGTATAGGTTTAAGCCTTGCAAGACAACTTGTCCCACAAGTTTATTGCCTTTAGGCATGTAAGGGGGGTCTCATTAGCTTCCAAGTTCACTCTTAGTTAATTCAAATTCAAGAGCACAAGTTATAATTAAAAAGACTACCTAATTACTATCTTGACGGGATAGGAATATCTTGAGATCACTTACGATCAACACCCGTAATTGGACCAGGTTTGTGACTAAGTTTCGATCGGAAATAGCCCTAACACAACCTATGCTAATTAGGCGGCATCAGCGATGCTCATGCAGCTAGACCTAAACTGAGTTTGGCATCTGTCCAAGGTTCTATGCATGACCTATGTTTAAGCCTAGCCAACCTATGAATGGCCTTCGATTGTCATATAATCGTGTAGGGTTGATCGACTTGTCTTGGCTCACGGTCGCATGGAATCGGATTAGGGTCGTTCACAAATGGTACAGTGACCATACAGAGTAAGTCGTGACTGATATATATTCAAGCTTAATTGATCTATATCCATCCACTAATCGACTCGTGATGACATGTGATTATCTACATTTATCCTTATGGTCAAACAATCTTTTCATGGTCGAACTCTCTGGTCTAATGTAGCCCTAATCTAGAGTCGCTTTACCCCTAATCAGCTAGTTGGCTCATGAACAATCCCTAGGATTGACTCACAGTCCATTCCTTGTGCCCAAGATAGGGGTCCGAATCAAGAATGTCACACAGATTCTAGGACAAGTTTTCTTTTTATTAGCTCCAGAAGCTTTGGACAACCTTCATGCTTGCCATTAAAATTTCCCACTCCTCCTCCATGCAAGATTTCAATCTAAGGAACATCAATATCCCATAAAGAAATCTTCTATCATTGCATTTTGAGCATAGTTTGTAATCTTTTGTACACAATCTAGGCAGGCCATAGTTTGTAATCTTTTGTACACTATCTACACAGGCCACCATAAGTAGGAAAATTATTGATGATCCAAAGCACCACGACATGCATCTAAAAATTATGTTGTTCAACATAGCGGAAGGTCTTACATCCCTCTTCTCATAATGTCTTTAACTCGATGATCAATGGTTAAAGATAGACTCTATCTCTCTTCTGGGAGTGGGACTTGGGAATCAATAATGAAAGCAAATTAAAGGACGACTTCATGCGCTTCCAAAGCGGCAAATTATATGGGAAACATATAACCAGCCACATGCATGTTGAAAGTTTGTTTGTATAGAGATGCCTTGTCCCACATCGAAAAGATGTAAATGTGCCCATGGACGAGATTTGGCACTAGTCAACGATCATTATTTTTATTTATTAAAATCCATACTTATAATTATAAAAATAATAATAATAATAACCATCGTGTCCCATTGAAACAGTGTGACTATTCATGAAGGAGTTACGGTTATTATTTATGTTTTATTTATTTAACTCCGAATTTTATTTTTTTTTCCAATGGTTATCTCAAAATCTAGATGTATTCTTAATCCTTATAAGGTTGTGTTTGTCTGAATATTTTTTTTTCTTTTTTGCTGTTTATTAATAAATGTACCTATTCATTTTGCAACTTTTTCCGAAGGGTTGCCTCTATTCAAAAGACAAAGATTACTATGTCAATTTTAGGTGTTAGATTTTGTAAGGTTACTCCGACTGTTCTAAAAGTTTAAACTGTTAAAAGAAAAGCGTGGTTTATTATTTAAGTATTCTAACACTCCCTTTATGCTTAGTGTGGTCTTTCGCCTAGTACTAAGCGTGGAAATTTAACTGGGAAAGCAAATGGAGCTTAGAAAAATTCGAAACAAACCTCTAGCTCTAATACTAGTGTTGAGTGGTCTTTGGCCTCTCTGACCCTGAAAACTAGCTCAAGAGGTGAGACTTTCCTTCACACTTATAAAATAACCATCTGCCTAATATCATGTAAAATAATAAACTAACAAGATGAGAATGGATGGCAATTGCCAATAAGTGTTTTTTTGTTTCAGCAATAGAATTTTTTTTTTTAAATTCATCAACTATGCACTGTGGTGTCTTTACGCAATACAAGCTAGGGTTACAAAATTAATGAGGGACACAATCATGATCTCTTCTCTTTGGAAAGATTTGATTTGGTTGATGAGAAAGTGGTGGAGACATTATAGCTGAATCAAGACACGTCATTGTGATCTTTTCTCTTTGTAAAGAATTGATCTTGCTTGATGAGCAAGTGATGGAGAGATTGCAACTAAATCAGGATGCATCATCATTCCCTTTAACATTAGGGATTGATTATGATCAAATCTTTTCGAACTTTCTTTCCAAAAAATATAGTCATCTAGTATTCTCAATCAAGACTTTGTTGTATCTAAGAGGAAATTTGCCAATAACCATTAGCAATGTTGTAGGGAAAATAACTCCTTAAAGAAAGTGATATCATGCCTCAAAATCCGACTTTATTTTTCTCTCCAATCGTTTGTCATGTATTCCCAACAATGCCACAATGTAAAGCTGAGGTTGCCATATGGATGAAAGCCAACAATTGCCAAGGCAAGTCTCACAATCCTTGGATCTGATGCGAACCAAGGAGAAATTTAAGACATTATATCGCCCGCCATCGTATTTCCCTTTATATGAATTGATTTATGATCCATTTTCTAGAATTAGATGGACTCTACTATTGCAACTTAGAAACTCCATGATGAAGGAATGGGTAGTTAGAAATAGTGGTCTAAAAACTGCCCAAGTTAGAGATGAAGAATGATGGTGGAAACCAAAAAATAAAAATAAAAATAAAATCTCTGATATAGCAAATATTATATCCACTATGGCAATGGAAGAGGCCTATAAATAGGTCTTCAAGCGCTAGTATAAGAATCGAACATGCTAAGGTCAAAAAGCTCTTCCCATGCTTCAAACTTCATAGATCACTTTCAATTAACTATTCCCTTCAACCTAAGAAGTAAGAACTAGTCCCATATCCTAGCCACGAAATCATTTCTCACTGAACATTTGTGACATCCCGATTTTCCAATTCTGGTTTCAATTGAATAAGTCAGGCATTTCATCTTCGCGCCTATAGCTCTCTTCTATGAGTTGGCTACTCACGAGATAACTAGTCTATCAACTGAAGCCGTTAAGGAATCTAAACGCAATAGACTTGAGAATTCGACCAGGAAACAACTGCTTGACCGTACTAATCCGCAAGGGTCATTACGGCGCAGACTAATTAGAGACTAGAGATAGGTCGACTTAACAAAGATATGTTATTGAGTGTGGGTGATTCTACCTAATTGCACAATTCTTGTCGATCGGTACTAGACCGATTTCTCTGTCGTTTTGGAACCCTGTGTTCGTATTTGAAACCTCGAGATTTCTATGACAATCGAGAGTCGCCAATGTGTCGAAGATGCACTTTGTGGCTTGAAAATAAACAACAACAGGTCAATTGCATAGAAAATTCCTAAAAGCTACCTGGTAGGTTAGGACGCGCTAAAATCGTGCCAAATTGAAATTAACCGTGAAATTAAACTTGATTACAGAAATTGGAAGTTCTGTCAAGTCACAATTCATTTTAGGAATATCGACTCATCCTTAGAAGATTTTTCTATAAACCGAGATTTTTGGCGAAAAAGCAAAGTAAGGCCGTTTTTGTTCGAGATTGTCAAAATGCCGTTTTTGATCGAATCTTTGGGAAGCAAGTTGGATCATTTGATGGGGAAAAGTCATAAGAATGTTGAGGACATATGGGTTGATTTAATTGAGCTTCAATTGGATGGAATTGAGTGAGAATTGATTGAATTTGATGTACAAATACTCAAAATTCGTATGCCAAGGGCCAAGGGAGAAATTGCACCTATTAACAAGCTTGTAGAGGAAGCTTGAGGAGAGAGAATGGGCTGATGTCATGTGAGGTCATGTGGGGGCAAAGCAAATGAAATTTTGACAAGTGTAGAAGCCTTGAAGACTCACCAAAGCTCAAGAGAACCAAAGAAACCAAGCTCACCGCCCCTCCATCGTCGCACGCCTGGAAGGCCATCATCGGCCGTTTTCCTGCCATGTTTCCTCTTCGTTCCAGTTTCTGCTCCAGCCGACCTTTTGCCAAAGATCCGAATAAAAAGTAGACCTCCCGGATGAATCAAAAAACTAGACACATATCACTGCGACGAGGACATCTAGACCGTTCTAAAAAGTCCCACCTCGCCCCGAACGGAGCCGCCGTCCGTCCAGTACGCCGCCATGAAGTTACTGGTCGCTGGACCGTCTCACTGCTCGCCACCTGCACTGTTTCGCGTTTTCTTGCTATTTCGCCCCTTTCCAACCCTTTCTTTGCCCATCCCAACCTCCAGCAAGAGTCCCTTGACCCCCAGGAGCCGCCGGTTGCCAACCACCCACTCGCCGGAGCTCCGATCGGCCCATTTCCTCGTCATTCAGCCATTCTTCTTCTTCTATGATTAGTTTAATGTATGTTTAATTAGGGCTAATTGTATGTTTAATTTAGCATAATCTTGTTTAAACCATAATTAATTATTTTTAATTAATTTATTATTTCGAATTTTTAAATATTATTTTATTAAATTATACTATTATAATATAATATTTAATTATTTAATTTTCGGAATTAAATTTAATTATTTAATAATTTCTAAAATTTTGCCGAGATGGCCGATCGTTAGAATTTCGCATTGATCGCAACAATGCGGTTGGTTGTGTTAATTCCAAAAGTGTGGAATTGAGTGAAATTTGATGAAATTGCGGTATTTAACTTAAAAATACCCGGTGTTGCCTTTTAGCACCATGATTGGTTTGTATGACCAGTTGAATCATTGGTTATTATTGGATTAAATATCAAGTTCTATGGTTTTATTATTGAATTATCAGCTTTGGCGAGCATTGGTATATATATGTATTAGCTTGGGCGAGCAATTATGATATACATATATATTGCGGCAACTTCTAGTGAGCTATAGTATACTATATATACTGCGACAGCTTCTAGTGAGCTATCTATCTATACAGCTTGAGCGAGCTACTGTCTATATATTTCAGCTTTGGAGAGCATGTGTCGTATTAATGACTAGTTTGATAGACGATATTGAATGATAAATAGTAATGGTTGATAGATGGTACGGATTGAAATGGAAAGATAGATAGTATGATTGAATTGAATTGTTGGCTCAATTGTGTGATTGATAATTGAATTGTACTAACATGCAGGAAGGGGACTGAGGCGAGGTAAGTCCTTTATCCTATTTGTGTGGCTAGAACGCCCTAAGGCGTATTTTCTTACTAATCGGGTCTTAGAGGGTAGGACTCACTGAGACATTGTCTCATCTCGGTTGTAGGATAATATTTCAGGTCCCTAGATGATGGTCGTGGAGGACTGAAAGTCCCGGAGTTCGAAAGATGGAGGCTGAAGAATCGGCGAACGTCTCTGACGGGTTGGTCATAGGACAGTTCCTTTTTTGTTGAGCCGGTCTATTTTGTAGACAATCCAGTTGTATAAAAACCTATGTGTTTATAAGAAAGCTTGATTGGTTGTGATTGATTGCCTGCTTTTCTATCCCAAGTTAAACGTTGTTTGGAAATTTGTTTCGCTTCCGCATGCGTAATAAAATAAATGGGTCGGCGACGTGTCCTAGAAAGTCGCATTTCTATCGATCAAAGTGAGATGTGCGTGCGCTCGGAGGATCGGGGCGTGACATCCCCGTTTAAGTGGTAACATAGCGAGTCTGTGAATGGAGTGATAAGGTGCGATTGTTTATGGAATAGTTAGTAGGAATGGCTTTTATTTCATGCTGGTGCATGTGACTGATAGTTTTTTGGTAAATTGTTTGGTGAGGATCACTCAAATTCTAATCTGGGATTAGAATTGGGAAGCAGGTTTCTGTATAGATCATGTAGATGAGTGATCAGGAGCAGATGACTCCTAGAGAAAACCTTTAGACCAGTTACTCGGGGTGGTATGCCGACAAGGATCGGTACCCAAGGTGGTTGTGGCGAAGCGCCGGCTTAGACCAACGCGAGTGTAAAGAGTACCGCTGCAAGTCGGTACTAGGGTAGCAGCACCCAGCAATCCAAGGTTCGATGGGATCGTTCCGACACTAGTGTTCCTTGGGAACTCGTTGAGCCAATAAGCTCAGGATCAAGCCGCTATTATTGCGCGCTTGTTGAGGCCTAAGCTAGAGTTGTGATATGAGAGCAAGCCGTTGCATCCGAGTCGAGGTTCAGATTCAGTAGAGATGGAAATCAGTTTGGTAAGGAGTCTATGATTGGAGAAGAGTATCCCATTTCCGTCCAACTGGAAATGTGGGATGGTTAAGTCAACAATGAATCAGAATGGAGTGTGTCGTGCTGACGGAAGCCGACAGGATCTACCCCGTGTCCTGGTAAGACAGTTGCTTGTTTTGTGTGTGACCAACAAGGTTACCTGGCCAGAAACGGTCTTAGAAAGCCGATGGGACAGATCGAAAGGAATGCGCCATAGAACACATAGTGGGGTATTTAGAACAGGCCTTCAATACAAGAAAGGGCGCATGCTATCACCTGACAATAGGCAGAGGACTCACTGATTCTGTGTCAAGTTTAAGAAAAGAAGTGTGAGTCAACCCGATGACCAAGTACAACGGGAGCATGCTTTGAATGTGGTCAGCACGGCCATCGGGATCGAAACTGTTCGCGTAAGTCCAAGAGAACTCGAGCATTGCTACCACCGATAGGACGCCCTTAGGATGGCGAAAGGAATAGGATTGGATTGACCATGCATCGATCAAAGAAAGAATGTTTCTGAGATGTTTTTATCAGAGTAGCGCAACAGGATTTTGAATGAAGGTTGTGGAGTTTTCATTGTTGTAATAAAGTAATAGGAAGATGAATTTTTGACTATGGTTGTGCTAGAAGGGTTTTCTTATTTATGACTTGGAAGTCATTTATAAAAAAGATTTGACTCGAGGAGCTTTCCGCTGTTATGAATCGTGGCAGTGATATAATTTAGTTTGTTCAGTTAGTGTACGAAATTTTTGATTTACTAAGAGTCAGAAAGGACCTTTAATCCCTATTATTTGTCACTGAAGACGACCTAGTTCTGGTTGTTGGTTGCCAAATCTATATGGCAACTGTAATGGATGCGTCAGTGGAGGAATTGAATATGGAGAAACATAACCATAGTACAGAGGTTGTCTGAGGTGTTTCTTGAAGAACTACCAGTTTTGCTGTTAGAAAGGGAAATAAAGTTCGTGATTGAATTAGCAATCAAATCAGAGCCCATCCCTAAGGCTCCTTGCCGGATGGCTTTATCTAAGTTGAAAGAGCTGAAGGTGGAGATGCAGGAATTGTTAAATAAGGGATTTTTACGTCCCAGTGCATCACCTTGGGGAGCGCCATTTCTATTCGTGAAAAAGAAAGATGGTTCGTTGCAATTGTGCATCGATATTCTCCAAGATCGATTTGAGGACATGGTATCATCAGTTGAGGATCAAGAAGAAAGACATGCCGAAGTTGGCATTTTGCACTTGATACGACAACTAAGAGTTTATTGTATTATCGTTCGGTTTGACGAACACTCCAATTGTTTGTATGGATCTGATGAACATAAGGAATACTTGGATCAGTTTGTAATCGTGTTAATCGATGATATCATGATGTACTTGAGAAGTCCAAAGGAACACAGAAGACAATTAAGGATAGTACCACAAACTTTAAGAAATCACGAGTTGTATGCTAAGTTCAGCAAGTGCGAGTTTTGGTTGACTCGTATTGCTTTCTTAGGTCACGTGATTTCAGGAGAAAGGAATCTCCGTGGACCCTGTCCAAGATTGAAGCAGTGAACAGTTGGCCGAGATTAACTACAGTGACAAAGATCATAAGTTTTCTGGGTTTAGCAGGGTATTACAGACGGTTGGTGGAAGGGTTTTTAGCTTTAGCGTCGCCGTTGACTAGACTACTGAAGAAAGAAAAGAAGTTCGTGTGGACAGACAAGTGCGAGCGTAGTTTTCAAGAGCCTCAAAAGAGGCTGACTACCGCACCTGTGCTGACCATTCCATCTGATCCTGGAGGTTACAAGATCTACAGTAGTGCGTCGTTTAGAGGATTGGGTTGCGTGCTAATGCAACATGGCAGGGTTGTTGCATACACGTCCCATCAGTTGAGACCTCATGAGATGAATTACCCGACACGTGACTTAGAACTCGCAGTAATAATTTTTCGCTCTGAAGATTTAGAGATATTGTTGGTGTGAAGAAAGACTCCAAATCTTTATTGACCGTTAAAGTCTCAAAGTATTTATTCTCTCATAAGGAATTGAATATGAGATACCGCTGTGAACTAGATCGTTTGAAGGACGGGGATGGTGGTATTTGGTATCACCCTGGAAGGATGAAAGAAGTCACTGATGCGTTGAGTTGAGAGTCTTCATTTGTGCATATGCCGGTTAAAGTATGGACCTTACTTGAGAAAGTTCAAAATTCGGTTTTCAAATCTGAGGTAGGCCACCTTCGAATTTTATGGCCACCCTCAGAATTGAACCGGATATTTAGGTTAGAATTAGACGCTTCAATGGACAGACTCTAAAATTTAAAAGATTCTGCAAGAGGATACCGAGAAGAGGAGAACTGATTTTTAGATTTCTAAGGACGATTGTGTGTACTTGATGATTCTGAGATTAAAGAAGAGATCTTATTGGAAGCTCGTCGTAACAGCTTCAGCATTGTCCAGACAGTCCGAAGATGGGTCAGAATTTGCATCAACGGGATTGGTAGACCGGTATGAAAATAGATATCACTGACAGGTCGCAAGTGTTAGATGTGATATCAAAAGAAAGCACGGTTTTGCAATTCGAGATGACCTTTGTAATCTTTCAATATCTCCGTGAGGAAGTGGGATCACATCACAATAGATTTTTGTGACAGGTCTATCGAGGAGTTAGTGTGTTAATAATCTTACTTTGGGTAGTAATTTACAGGTGGATGAAATCAGCCCACCTTGTGGCTGTGCGGAAGGATCTTGATTTGATTAAGCATGCAGAGGTGTTTGTGCATCAAATAATTCATTTACATAAAGTGTCAGTGTCAGAGTTATATTAGATCTTGACCAGAGGTTCCCAGTTTCAGCAGATCAATCAGATAGTTCCTTTTTAGTTAGTGCAGAGCAGGGTCTTTAGAACTTCAGTTGTTGAGTTGAGATTAGAGAATGAAAGGTTATAGCCTAGAGTCAGTTCAGCAGTCTGTGAAAGCAGTTGCAAATATCAGTGGCAGATTAAAGACCTCTCAGAGCCATCAGGAAATTTACGTTGTTAAGCATCAGAAACCTTTGAATTTTCAGGTTGCGAATCATGTTCATCCTAGAATGTCGCCTAGGATAAGGACATCTTGAATTGTTAAGAAAGGAGAACCGGAACTGTTTAAATGGCGGGATATTTTGAGTTTGGGATCAATTAAGAAATTTGGCTTTAAATGGAAAAAGAAAGCAGTTTGGAGCACCGTCAGCGCCTCTAGCCGAGTGGCACCTAGGGTGAAGCTGCAGTTCCGAAGTCAAGAGTTCGAATCCCCGACACGACAGTTAGCTACTTTGTGGAAAAATAAAAAGAAAAGAAAAAGAACCAAAAAAAATTGCAATTTTCATTTTTGTAAAATTGGCAAGTGCTTAGCCTTTTTGGGAATCAAGAATTGGTATGGTTAATTTGGAAATGTTTCGGAAGCACCAAGGATCTTAGATAGCAATACGAAGCAGAATGAAGGAGCAAAATAAATGAGACCACAATACCACACTATTTTGAAGAGGAATTTTAATGGTTCAAATTTCGAGGATGAAATTTTTATAAGAGAGGAAGAGTTGTGACATCCCAATTTTTCAATTCTTGTTTCAATTGAATAAGTCGGGCATTTCATCTTCACACCTATAGCTCTCTTCTCTGAGTTGGCCACTCATGAGATAACTAGTCTATTAGGTGAAGCCATTAAGGAATCTAAACGCAATAGACTTGAGAATTCGACCAGAAAACGACTGCTCGACCGTACTAATCTGCAGGGGTCATTACGGCACAGACCGATTAGAGACTGGAGATAGGTCGACTTAACAAAGATATGTTATTTAGTGTGGGTGATTCCACCTAATTGCACAATTCTTGTCGATTGGCACTAGACCGATTTCTCTGTCGTTTTGGTACCCTGTGTCCGTATTTAAAACCTCGAGATTTCTATAACAATCAAGAATCGCCAATGTGTCGAAGATGCACTTTTTGGCTTGAAAATAATCAACCACGGGTCAATTGCACAGAAAATTCCTAAAAGCTACTCGGTAGGTTATAACGCACTAAAGTCGCGCCAAATTGAAATTAACCGTGAAATTAAACTCGATTACAGAAATTGGAAGTTCTGTCAAGTCACAATTCATTTTAGGAATATCGACTCATCCTCAGAAGATTTTTCTATAAACCGAGATTTTTGGCGGAAAAGCAAAGTAAAGCTTTTTTGTTCGAGATTGTCAGAAGGCCATTTTTTATCAATCTTTGGGAAGCAAGTTGGATCATTTGATGGGGAAAAGTCATAAGAAGGTTGAGGACACATGGGTTGATTTAATTGAGCTTCAATTGGATGGAATTGAGTGAGAATTGATTGAATTTGATGTACAAATACTCAAAATTCGTATGCCAAGGGCCAAGGGAGAAATTGCACGTATTAACAAGCTTGTAGAGGAAGCTTGAGGAGAGAGAATGGGCTGATATCATGTGAGGTCATGTGGGGGCAAAGCAAATGAAATTTTGACAAGTGTAAAAGGCTTGAAGACTCACCAAAGGGCCCCCTCTTCAACAAACCATCTTCTTCCTTCATTCATGGCTTTCTCCAAGGTTGAGGCCTAGGAAAAGCTCAAGAGAACTAGAGGAAACCAAGCTCACCAGCCCCTCCATCGTCGCACGCCTGGAAGGCCATCGTCGGCCGTTTTCCTCTCATGTTTCCTCCTCGTTCTAGTTTCTGCTCCAACCGACCTTTTGCCAAAGATCCAAGTAAAAAGTCAACTTCCCGATTGAAAAAGAAAACTAGACACATAGCATTGCGACGAGGACATCTAGACCGTTCCAAAGAGTCCGACCTCGCCCCGAACGAAGCCGCCGTCCGTCCGGTACGCCACAGTGAAGTTACCGGTCACCGAACCGTCTCGCTGCACGCCGCCTGCACTTTTTTGCGTTTTCTTTCCGTTTCACCCCTTTCCGACCCTTTCTTTGCCCATCCCAACCTCCAACAAGATTCCCTTGACCCCCGAGAGCCGCCGGTTGCCAACCACCCGCTCGCCCGAGCTCCGATCGGCCCGTTTCCTCACCATTCAGCCCTTCTTCTTCTCCAGTTCGGTCTTTGGAACAGAAGCAGCAACCAGCAAGGATTTGGAGACTTTGAGGCCCATTTTAGGTGTCTTCCTGGCCTTGGTTGGTGTCCCCGCCTTGAGGTTTATCGCCCGTCTTGGCGTCGTGGTCGTCGTGGACTCACCGGAACGCAAAACCGGTGAGTTTATCCTCTAATCCCTGCTTAGTAAGTTAATTATGCTTAATGGGTGTTTAGATTAGTCTAATTAGGTTTATGTGGTTAAATTAGATTATTTTAATGTAAATTAGATTAGTTCTATGATTAGTTTAATGTATGTTTAATTATGGCTAATTGTATATTTAATTTAGCATAATCTTGTTTAAGCCCTAATTAATTATTTTTAATTTATTTATTATTTCGATTTTTTAAATATTATTTTTATTAAATTATATTATTATAATATAATAATTAATTATTTAATTTTCGGAATTAAATTTAATTATTTAATAATTTCTAAAATTTTGCCGGATGGCTTAGGTCATTAGAATTTCATCACTGATCGCAAAGAGTATGGTCGGTTTGTGTTAATTGTAAGTTTAAATTGAGAAATTGAGTAATTGATGATTATGGTTAATTATTCCAAAAGTGTGGAATTGAGTGAAATTTGATGAAGTTGTGGTATTTAACTTGAAAATACCCAGTGTTGCCTTTTAGCACTATGATTGGTTTGTATGACCAGTTGAATCGTTGGTTATTATTGGATTGAATATCAAGTTCTATGGTTTATTATTGAATGATCAGCTTTGGCGAGCATTGGTATATATATATATGTGTGTATCAACTATATATATATATAATTATATATACATATATCAACTTGGGCGAGCAATTATGATATACATATATATTGCGGCAGCTTCTGGTAGCTATAGTATACTATATATATTGCGGCAGCTTCTGGTGAGCTATCTATCTATACAGCTTGAGTGAGCTACCGTCTATATATTTCAGCTTTGGAGAGCATATGTCGTATTAACGACTAGTTTGATAGACGATATTAAATGATAGATAGTAATGGTTGATAGATGGTACGGATTGAAATGGAAAGATAGATAGTATGATTGAATTGAATCGTTGGCTCAATTGTGTGATTGAGAATTGAATTGTACTGACGTGCAGGGAAGGGACTGAGGCGAGGTAAGTCCTCTATCCTATTTGTGTGGCTAGAGCGCCCTGAGGCGTATTTCAGATCCCGGTTGTGGGATAATATTTCAGATCCCTAGATGACGGTCGTGGAGGACCAGAAGTCCTAGAGTTCGGAAGGTGGAGGCTGAAGAATCAGTGAACGTGTCTGACAAGTTGGTCATAGGACAGTTTCCTTTTTGTTGAGCCGGTCTATTTTGTAGACAATCCAGTATTGTATATAAACCTATGTGTTTATATGAAAGCTTGATTGATTGTGATTGATTGCCTAGTTTTCTATCCCGAGTTAAACGTTGTCAGGGGATTTGTTTCACTTCCGCATGCGTAATAAAATAAATGGGTCGGCAACGTGTCCTGGGAAGTTGCATTTCTATCGATCGAAGTGGGATGTGCGCGTGCTTGGAGGATCGGGGTGTGACAACATTATTTCCTTGTCTTTTGGTCTTTGTTCCTTACTGTGAATAGCCTACATAATATGTACACTTACTCGCTCACCAAAAGCCAACATATGCTTCTACAAATCCAATAGTGATATAAGAGTCACATTTCCAATTTGTTTTGGGCATTTGTCTTAACCACCCTCTACTAAAATCACCAATCCAAATTTTCCAACTCCAAATCCATGGCCAACTTTGCCTCATCCTCATTTCTCGTTTTTATTTTTTTTTATGGGAATATCTATGACTATTGGAGCATTAAAATGGCTACTGTCTTGATTACCAAAGATCTATGGGACATCGTAGAAAAGGATTATGCAACTCCTCAAGAAGCAAGTGTTCCTTAAAGAGCAACTTCAACGGGATGCAAGGGTGCTATGCGTTATTTAGCAAGCAACCTCCAAAATGGTATGTCCGAATATAATTAGAGTGAAGATTGCAAAGAAGTCTTGGGAGACATTACAAGAAGAATTTCAAGGCACTAGAAAGGTATGCACTAGTCATGTCACGACCCAAACCTCAAGCGCATGCCCATCCCTCAATGGCCGATTAAAAATTTGCAACATCCCAAGAATTATTGCCGACCCGTTCGTTTTATTGCGCAAGCGGAAACATAATAATAACCTCTAGACAACACAGAAATGGGATAGCAAACATAGGATTATATTTTTATAAAACAACACACGTTTTTACAGTAGTGTTTATGTACATAAAAGTTTAACATAACGGGGGTCTATATCAAAAAGAAGAGCTTCTAGGCTATCTACGCTCCAAGCTCCTCATCCATGGGATCAAGTCCCTCCCTATGACCCTGCTAGACTTTTCGATAGTCCTGGGTGAGCTATCACCCATTATCCAAATCAAACGAAAGACCTGTCAACATCTAGAAAAGGCTACAGAAAAACTCATACCCCACCTCCTGCAACCCTCTACATCTGGCTTGACAGTCTTCCATCTAGGGACCTGAAAAATTTAGCTTCATCCCCTAAATCTCGATTAGGAGAAAAGTACACCCACACGCATCCTAACCATATTTCCCATAATTCTAGTAACACCAGCACTTTCCTGCATGTCAGTATCAATCAAAACGTACATAACTGTATCGAGATCGCATATCATAAGAACATTTCACTATGTGTATGTATATATATGCATGGGCGTACATATCATCACAATCATACGGGCTCCCAATTACTAGACTAAATTGTTATGATACGTCTCATACTACACCATACAATTTCGTCTCCTAATTAGGTCCCTCAATTTCAATTGTTCATAAGTCCCAACTGACTTCAACCCATCGGCCATGACCAACTCAACAGTTAGCGGTCTTCCGGCCTGACCAGGCATCGTCTCGCACCATCGAGTATAGCAACATCTACATCTATACGGCATTCCGATTAGGAACATCGGCCCAGCATCCACTGCGACCGACATCCATTGACTTGAGGCATTCCTGAAGGAGCATCGTCTGGCCCCAAAGGCTAGTGACGGATTCTCATAACATTTATGCATTTAAGCAAAGGTGATGCTAGGAATGGTGCGGGCTTGGGCAGTTTCATAATTTATCAATCAGTTGCATAATTCAATTGCATCACCAAATATGTCATTTCTAGCAAGAAAAGCATTAAAAACAGTCATAAACTACTACTGGCCCTGACCGGCAAAAACTGCTCACTTGCACGTCTCCGATTTTAACCCTAGAAATCTAACCAATTGAATTTGAAAAATTCTCAAATTTGAACATGTTGTAAAAGACACATAAATAATCATTTTTTTATGAAGACATGTAAACTCATATCCTTCTAGATTCGGCCCAGTAAATTGCTCAATCCAACACCAAAACTTAGTCCATTTTCTAGAAGACATCAGCTTCAGATTCATGACCAATTACAATCTACAAAAATTACAAACGGCAAGTGTCCAGGAATCAGTTCTGAAGAACAACCCCTGTTTTCGACCTACCCATCCTCAACGGTGCAAATCTCCCTAGTTTGATTAATATTAACCCATTCTAATACAAATCTAACTATTATAGATTATCACTAACCTCTACTTAAACTAATCTAAACCAATCTTAAGCCTAATCAATCTCCTAAGCAAGTGTAGTTAGCCCCTAATCAAAATTTAGGGAAATTAACTCATAGCAGCGATGGCAATGAAATCACGAGGCTCGCAACTCGAACGACGACAGTTCGTTGAAGTTGAGCTCAAGGCCAAGGGCACTCGGCTTGAGCGGACGGTGTGCAACGGTGAGGACGATGGTGTCGTGGTGGTGGTGGTGGAAATGGAGGATAGTGGTGAGACTAGTAGATGATGAAGTTAGAGAAAATAAAAGAAAATAAATGGATGAAAAAAAGATGGGGGTGCTACGGCAGAAATGGAGAATGCGTGAAGGGGGAGAAGATAGAGAGAGAAGGGAGAGAAAAAGAAAAGAAGAAGGGAGGGGATGTTGTCGAGAGGAGAAAGGGGGGAAGAGGAGAGAGAAACAATAAAGTAATGGAGGGGAAGTTGGGGGAAAATTGCAGCAGAAGGATTGGCCTAAGTGAGGGGGTGGAAAAGTGGGAGAGAGAGGGAGAAAAAAAAAGAGAAGAGGAAAAGGGGGTGGAAACTTCTGTAGAAAGAGGGGAAACGTGAGGGAGAAGAGAGAGAGAAGAGAGAGAGGAAAAGAGAGGGGGAGGAAATTTTGTGCGAAGGAGGGGGGAAGAAAACGTGAGAGAGAGAGAGAGAGAGAGAGAGAGAGAGAGAGAGAGAAGAGAGAGAAAAGAAAAAGGAAGAAGGGGAATCTCGACCGAAGGAGGAGGAAGCATGAAGGAGAGAAGAAAGAGGAGAGAGAGAGAGAGAGAGAGAGAGAGAGAGAGAGAGAAATAATAATAAAAATATTGTTATCATTTTTATTTTTCTTCCACTCTCCAATTTTTCATCTGATAATTTCTTTTCCGAAATTTCGGGCTTGCCGCTAATTCGACATACGATGAGACGATGTCCAATAATTAAATATGGAAACCCTCGAAAACTCGATACCCGAATCGAATTAAAATTCACGGTTAAAATTGATCGAACGCGATTTTAATACAACATAATCTATCAGATGGTTTTTATGGGTTCTTGTGCGGTTGACCCGTGGTCAATACTTTTTTATTCACGTTTGTGCATCTTCAAATCAGGAACGACCCTTGGTTGTCATGTAATTGCGAGGGTTCAATTACATACCCTGAATATCAATAGAAAATCGATTTATTGTCGTTCGACACAAATATCATAATTGTGCGGAATCACCCGCGAACCAACTACGTACTTTAGTTGAATCGATTTATATCTGTTGGCTAATTGATTTATACAGCGTAGTATTGACCATTGTCGATCCTTATGGTCGAGCGTTCGATTTTCGATTTCCAATCGAATTCTCTAGTCTTTCGTGTTTTAACCCTTTACAACCTCACCCAATGAATTAGTTAACCCGTGAGTGATCAGTTCAGAGTAAAATAACCATGAGTGCGTTAATGAAATAATCATTTCATATATTTCGAAATAAAGCCAAATTTCGGGATGTCACAAGTCAACTTCGGACTTTGATAAGGGAATTCGAGAATTCTAAAATGAAAAATTATGATGCCGTTCAATAATGTTGTAGAAAACTAAATGAATAATGTTGTAGAAAACTAAACAAATTAGTTAACCAAATAAGAGCCTATGGATATGGTTTCATTGACCAAAGGGTTGTAGAAAAAGGATTGGTTCCACTTACTAGAAAATACAATCCTATTATCATCACCATAGAAGGAACTAATCACTTAACAGACCTAGTCGATAAGTGAATTAATTGGCTCTCTAGAAGCATGTAAGAAAAGACTGATGTCGCAAGATGAAGATTAAGTTGAAAGTGCCTTTCATTCTAAAACAAATATTCGGTCATCAATCTAAAAATGGTGGAAGGAGGTCATGAAAAAATAAAAGAGCAGGAGAAACTACTCAAAAGTAAACACATTGTGGTATTTGCGAGAGAGCTAATAAGAAAGATTGTTGGTTTAGAAATAAACCACAATGGTGCTTTTATAAAAGATATGGCCATATAAAAAAAAGATGGTCACTCGAAAAAAAAAATAATCAAGTCAACTATGTTGAAGAAAAAGAAAGTGAAGAGAATACATTTTAGGCAACAAGTGGCAAACAATAAGAAAAATCATACATGCTACATTGATAGTGGGTGTATCAATCATATGACGCAAGATGAATTTGATACATTGATAGTGGGTGTATCATTCATTGATATTGATATATCGATCAAATCTCAAGTGAAATCGGGCAACGACATATTAGTCGATGTCAAAGGAAAGGGCACTATCGCTATTGAATCAAATAAAGGCCTAAAATATACTCATAATGTATACTTAGTCCCTAATCTTGCCCAAAATCTACTCTAGGTGGGTCAAATGATACAAAGTGACTATTCTCTATACTTTAGAGGAGATGTCTGCATTATTTGTGATAATTAAAAAGATATTATTGCCTCTATTAAGATGGAGAATAGGAACTTTCCTATTTGATGAAAATTTCTCAGAATTATAATCATGAAAGCTCAACTTGATAATTCATGGTTATGACCTCAAGGTCACTTCAATTTTGCTGGGTTAAAATTTCTTCAGAATGATAGATTTTCTAGCCATTTGAGAATTCTCAAATGCTTGTGAAGACTGCCTTCTTGAAAAATAACAAAGGTAGTCCTTATCATCTGGAGGCCCGTGGAGAGCTAACCACGAGCACGGTTAATGACAATCGATATACACGTCATTTTTTGGGAATCCGTATGTTCCTATTATTATTGTCTCCAAGTGGAGTTCTTTCAAGCGATTTTTGGAAATGCTCATATCTCCTCTCCTTTCCATCCTTCGAGCGATCCCATCGTCTCAGAGTTGCACTAGAAAAGATCTTTGTAATTCAAAGTCGTGCGCTAGGTCATATCATGGAGTTCACCACTTTATTTTTGTTTGCTGTATGGGGACATTAACACCGCCGTGCTGATGCATCATCGGCACGTGCCTCGGCTTCAATTGATTTAAATATTTGCATTTAACATATAAAGAAATCCGATGTCCTCTTGAACTAAGGATGATTCGAAATAACAATACACGGACATGAACTAATCCATAGTCGACATGTTCGGGTTATCTCTAGTAACTCATATCTTCATCTGCTGTTTGCGATGGACGAGAGATCATGTGAATCTTCCTTTTTGCAACTCAATTTTGCTCCAGGCTTAGCCAACTATTAGTTGATAATGAACTCATTCATCTTGGACAAATTTTATGATACTCTCTTGAGTTGTATTCCGTGCCTTTGTCGCTCCTTTCTCAACGTGGTTTTTGAATTTCCAGAAAATAGAGAAAATCTCTGATCTTTCTCGAAATTGAAAAATGCAAGAGTGTTGTCGTCAATGATTAGGATTTATATTGATTGGGTGTGGGGATCTTCATTAAACCACATATATCTGTATGAGCTAATCCCAGTGGCTTTTTAGTTCTCCATGCGCCTTTAGATGATAAGAACTATCTTTGTTGTTTTCCAAGGAGGCAGCATTCCCAAACACCTGAAATTCCTAAAATGGCTGAAAAATCCCCCATCATATATTTCTAATGGAGAAATTTTAACCTAGTAAAGTTGAAGTGGCCAAATCTTTGGTGCGATAATCATGAATCATCAAGTTGAGCTTTCATGACAATATTTTTGACATATTTCCATCAAATAGGAAAGTTCCATCAAATAGGAAAGTTCCTATTCTCCATTTTAACATAGGCAATAATATGTTTATATTTATCATAGATAATGCAAGCATCTCCTCTAAAGTAATACCCACTTTGTATCATTTGGCCCATGCTCAGTAGATTTGTGCAAGACTAGGGACTAAATTACACACTGAATATATTTTGGGCTTTACATGTTTCAACAGCGATAGTGCCTTTTCCTACTACATCAACTAACTCGTTGTTGCCCAATTTCACTTGAGATTTTACCAATATGGATTCATCCCCCATCATATGATTGCTACACCCACCATCAATATATTGTGTATCATGTTTCTCATCATTTGCTGCTCAGCCTACATAGAATGTATTATCTACACTTTCTTATTCTTCCACAAGATTGGCTCGATAATTTGTTTTTGAGTGACAATCTTTTTCTATGTGGCCATATCTTTTACAAGAGTAGCATTGTGGTTTTTTCCAAGATTAGCGATCTTTCTCCAAACGATTGTTTTGCTTGCAAATTCTATTGGATATTTTTCCTTTTGTGTAGTTACTACTCCTCCTTTATTTTTCCATGAGCTCCTTCCATCATTTTTAGGTTGATGAGACTGCATATTTATTTTAGACTGAAAGGCTCTTTCAATCGAATCTTCATCTTGTGCCATCAGCCTTTCTTCATGTGCTTCTAGAGAGCTAATCAATTCACTCATTAACAGGTTGTTAAATCCTTTGTTCCTTCTATAGTTGTGACAATAGGATTGTATTTCCTAGTAAGTGACACCAATATTTTTTTCTACAGCCCTTTGATCAGTGATTTCATCTCCATAGGCTCTCATATGATTAACTAGTTCTTTTAATTTTCCACAATATTCTTGGACGGTTTCATAACTTTTCATTTTGTAATTCTTGAATTCTCTTCACAGAGTTTGAAGTTGTTTAGTGCATACCTTTTCTGATCCTTGGAAATTTTCTCTTAGTATCTCCCAAGCCTTCTTTGCAGTCTTTTCTCCCATTAATCTGGGAAATACAGTTTCCGAGAGTGCTTGGTGAATAACACATAGTGCCGTTGCATGAAGATGTTTCTGCATTGTCCATACTAGTTGACAAGGATACACATATTTGTCTATCAATTCCTGATCTTACTCCTGTTCTTTCTCTGCTGCAAAGCAAAGCAGTGGAAGTGATAAAAGTGAGTATACCATTACCGAAATAGATTCTTGCCCCAATTGACATGGCTTAAGAGTTATTTCGCATTTTGCAGGCTGTTCTAGGTTTTGTGAAAGTATTAGTGTCTTGCTTACAAAATGAAGACCCAAAGTTTTCTTTCCGACATTATTGATGGTGTTATTTCATGGTCATCGGTCTTCAGACATTACTTCAGATCATAGGCATGTGAAATTATACTGGGAGTTTAATGAGATGTTTTGTGATAATTCCATGCATGCATCCTTCCACGGGCCTCCTTTTTGCAAGCTCGTAATGAATTTCCATTATCACTGTATATGCAGGTCACAATCATTCTTGAGATAATGATTAGGAAGTGGGGTCCTGCTGTCATTCAGCTTGCTACCCAAGAAAAGTACGATTATACAGGTCACAATCATTCTTGTGGTTTTTCTGTTATGTTTTACCTTTCAGAATCGACGAAACAAAACCTTAAATGAAGGCGGCATAGCAAACAAGGAAGCTTCTGCAAGTCAGAAAGATCTCCGGGGATGAGGATATGAAAAAAAAAAAAATGAAGAACCAAGACGGCTCCCTCCACTTAGGAGAATATGAAACTTCTCTTAGTGCTAATGGCAGATTAGAAGGTCCTCAATAGGATGGTGATTCGGCTGCATAAAAATTTTCTAAGATTCAATCCAATGAATCTGGAAAGAAAAGGAAGAGGACCTTGCACCGACTTAGAATTGGGGAAAAGAGAGATGGAACTGAAAAGAAGTATGAACGTGGAAACCACAATAAGGAATCATAAAGCATCCAGAGCACGCAATGGCAATAATGCCGGATGGAAAAAAACAGAAGAAATAAGTAGGAAGGACGAGGATACTGGCGTCTTTTTTGCAGAGCATCTTTAAACTTATCTTGAGTTTGTTTCTCCTGGGCACGTCAAAAGTTGTGCATTCGGGGACAAGTACACTTTCTTGGCTTTTGCATATATGGCCCATCGTTTTGGGGGGAAAACAAAGATCTGAATATTCCACCCGGGCCTGCTTCACAGGCAAGGACTACATTTGGAGGTCCTGGGTTTGACAAGCTCGTTGTCCTAATTTTGGTGCATCGTAAGGAAACAGAGAGCCTGTTTAAGGGTGATTCGCCATGAAATTACTGAGTGTACAATTACCTTCCATTTTTTTCTTGTAAATGAGCGGAAGCTATATCTGACATAAGTCGTAACTCATTGCGCACCATATGTTTCACTTGTAATCAATATATTTTATCATCCACTGTATTGAATTTTCCAATTGCTTGTGGTTGATGGCTGTTTTTCGAACAAGATGTAATCGTGACCACTATATCACACGCACACATAAGCAGTTACATGGTTGTCATCATTAGGGTTATTGAGGAAGGCGTCATGACAGATGATTGAGTGCTCCAAATGGCAGTTAGCATCCTTAATGTTTCCAGAATGTACCTGCTTTATCAGCACCTAACCCACCAAGGTTATGTAAGTGACGTATGTGTTCCTTGTTGTCACAAGATCCACGTACAGTTCCCCTTTTCAGTTTAATATCAATGACAAATTCGGCTTTGGATATTTATTTTTATTAGAGAGAATGTGGCGAAATTTATACCTATTTCTCGGCCTGGATCCACACTTTCCTCTTCGTGATAAACGTAGATTATAAACCTCTTGCAAAGCATAAAATTAAGAAAGTAGTAGTAGTTTGTAAACAAGCTAAGAATAGTGCCCATTTAACCAGGGTGCCATTCTCTTCTTGTACCGGAGCATTAAGAAGAGTAGCAGTTTGTAAACAAACAATTGAAAGAGAAGCACGGTTACATCCCACCACTTGGAGTGATCTGGTGATATGCCGAAAGTTGTTTTGAGGATGGTCTCGCCTTTCAGTTTTGGTTCTCCTGGCTCTGCTGAATCAAACTCACAGCCAGTCATGACATTCTTGTATTGACCCTGCAAGGCATGTGATTGATTTGTGTGAGTGAGTTCTAATTCATCAGATATTTGGGAGCACTCTTGCTCACTGATCCAAAACATATGTTGGTATTGTTGACTGCTGCGGCCAGTCGCAGAACTATTACGTGAATAATGCATGAACTGTTAAAGCGCAAAGCCAGCTGATGACCAGGGTACATGGGGCTGGGATTCAGGGTCTCTTCTTAGGTAATGATGTTCACCAAGCTTCGATGGTAATGAACGCCTCTTGACAGCTTGGGCAATAGGCAATATTAACTACAGGGACATATAAGCTTCTGTGAAGCCATGTTTACATCAATATCTGAAAGAGACTGATAACAGAACCTATCTAGCATGACACTATTAAATTGATTAACATAATCTCTAGCATATGGAAGAGAAGGCCAACAATTAAAGAAGGAACAAGGGAATGCAAAACTGTCAACCTTTTAACCCATTTCTTCACAGCAAAATGAAAGGCATCTTAATTTCTGTTGATTTGAGATTTCTTTCTCATATAAGTACCACGGGTGCAAGATGAGAATTGAACTGCAATGAGTTTGAATATGCAATGCTAAGCAGTAGCAATTTCTCAAGGTGGAGTTCTACTAGTCAGGCAGCTTTTTTGAAACTGAAGACGATTATTTTCCATGTCATGGCTCTATGCAAAGTATATGCTGATAAATTTTCAAACTTAATTTCAGAAAATATAGAATCACTATACACTAACTACCTCAACTGCCCATTTGGCAAAACTGATGTAGGACATTGGGTACTGCCAAAAGAACTTGGGAAGATCAGGGAGAAGTCTAAAAATCTGTGAAGCCATCATCATTAGAACCTGAATCCACAAAAATTAGCTATGAAAACATACTTTATAACAATTACAAGAAGGAAAGTTTAGTAGAGAAAATTTGCTTACGATGACACCAGCTCCAGTTCCTATGGCCATCAAGGCATTGGGGACAAATGAGGTCACAACCATCATGCAACTCTCAATAACGGTGATGCAGCAGAAGAGATTAATGCAGAAATAACCATAGTGAGAGAACCCTGGATGAAGCTTCACCATGTAGAATATCGTTGTTCCTGAAAGCAGAGAATTCGCCACCAAGAAAGGGAGCGAAGAAAGGAAATTCGCAAGCACAAACACTGTCTCACCATAATGCCCATTGAGTCTCTCGGCATAAAATACCTGATTTAGACAAGAAAAGGATATCATACACTGACAAGGTTTCTCCTTTGTTATGTAATAAATGTATATTCTTGCTTTAATCTCTCTAGCTGATTGTGCAATTCTCACATTCCTCTGTGACTGAGTCGGAGTAGGCCGCCGACTAAAAGTTCATTAGTTAGATTTATGTTATTAACAGCGTGATAGGCTACGACATGCAACTTCACACCCGTCATGGTGGGGCTTGTCTGCCCTCCAGAGGAAACTTAGTTCTAGTCCTAGTAACATATCATTTTAATATTACCTCATGTATGAAGATACTGTTGATATATAATAGAGGAAAATAGATCAGCCTCGACACTTTGCTATACCTTCAGTTCTTCATCAAAGAAAGGGACACCGCCACAAGATAAACATATCATGAAGCCGTAGATAAATGAAACGCACTTTCCTCTGTTGATAATTGCCCCATTGTCATATCCAATGTCAAAATATAGAGTTCCGGTACTTATTGATGATAAAACGTAGAACATGATCCTCAACCAGGAGTATCCAATGTCCCTATACATGTTGATGAAGGACCGATGAGTCAATATCCTGAGCTGCTTCCACTTGCTGGAATTAGTATTCTTATTCAATTGGCAGACCTGATAATCCTTCTGTTTTCAACAAAAGAGATTCAGTTTTGATAACATCAGTTCCGGAAAATGCTACTTCAATATAGAGGTAACTCCATTAGTTTCAAAAAGCACAGATGGAGACATTATTCATTAACTATGGTAAGTAGGAAAGATGAAAAAAATGATTGTATGAGCATGATCTGTATTTATATATCTTCTGAGCTGGAGTGCTTACAGTAGCTGCAATTTCTTGCATTTTCCTCCTAACTGCACATGAATACTCTGAGGATTTGTAACTTTGGATGAGTGTGGCTTTAATCTCTGCTGTTTTCATCTTCATTGAAAAACCAGACGAGGCCGGATTTTGCTGCAAGATAAAATAGCAAGCCCGGATAATAGGCGGAAGTCACTTTACATATCAGGAGAACTGATGCAGAGTCTAGAAGTCTTCGAGTTAAAACTCACACAATTTCTAGGAGAAAGCAATAGAGTGGTAGTCACAGAATCAAAGTCCAAGCTAATACACCGCAGAAAGTGATCAGAGGGATTTTTCCTCCTTGGACAAGCAAATCCAGCATCTGCAAAGAACTGCACCAGGAGTTAAATTAAATGATCTTGCTTCTGCACAGCTGAAATGCCTCTTGAGGTAGAATTTTGTGTTGACTCTTTCTTACCTCAATGGCCATTTTGGCTTCTCCCAGAAACACAGTTTCTCCGCTCGACAGAAGGAGTAAATCATCAAAAAGATCGAAAACTTCACTGCTCGGCTGGTGCATTGAGCAAATAACTATTCTACCTTCATCTGCAATATTTCTTAGAGCTCTTGTGACAAAAAAAGCTGAGGCGCTATCTAAGCCTGTGGTAGGCTCATCAAGGAGCAAGATCAGTGGGCCTGTCACCATTTCAAGGCTGATGCTGAGTCTTTTCTTTTCTCCACTGCTTATGCCCCTCAAGTGCCAGTTACCAATCTTGTTCTCTGCACAGTCTTCAAGTCCCATCTCCTTTATGGTCGTTTCGACCACCTCATCAATCTCGGCTTTCGTCATTTCGGAAGAAAGCCTCAGATGAGCTGTGTAAGCTATTGTCTCTTTGACAGTGAGAGTGCCCAAGTAAAAATTTTCTTGAGTCACATAGGACTGAAAAAATGCACAAAATGAGACGATTCAAGAATGAGACCCAGGTTGAAACATCAATCACCAGATAGAAATTTATTTGCCATTTTGCAAGCTCAAATTTCAGAAAGGAGAAACATGGCAAAACCAACCAAATTTTGATTATAAGAATGTCGTCCGGTCATACACATAAACCGCCAGATTGAATCAGAGGAAGTTCAATATATTATTTAATCTTTTGTGGGCTAAAAGGATGCTTCATGAAACAAAATTGACAGAAGAGTGGCCTGCTGATGCTTCATTTTAGAGGTCACTAGCCACAGTATTAGGATGGGAAGCTGAAACTATAGCCAGAAAGCGCGGATTAAGCTGATGGAAGCAATCTTGTTATTCCACAGATGATCTAACAATTGCTAGACTAAAATTTTCTTTTAATTGCTAGAAAAGTTGGGATCATTTGTAAGACGAAAACTACTTTGGGAAAAATATGTCGTGGGGGTACCGATTTGGGATTTTTAATCCTATAAACCTAGAGAATTATCTTCCGCAAGAGTCAAAATACTTGTCTCATAATCTATTTTCCTCTGTTGTGTAAAGTTTGTCCACCACAAATAATTTACAACAAAAGCTAACTTTAGACCTAATGACTTGATGTGCTTACCAGATCTTTGTGGTCTATGGGCTTCATCTTTTTCCCACTTAGGGAAATATTTCCCCCTCTTCTGATGTCAGAAGATATCCGACCTGTTGAAAAATAAAGCATAATAAGTAGTCGATTGAAGTGGGTGCTAAGTGGTTGAAATACGTATGCTTGGTCAAATACGTACTTATGCAGTAAATGTGCCTATGTACCTAAATTATGGAAAGCTACGTTAGAAATCTCTCAATCAATCTCTCTCTCTCTCTCTCTCTCTCTCTCTCTCTCTCTCTCTCTCTCTCTCTCTACACACTCTTCTTATCCCATGTCACTATGAAGCAACCAAAATAGTCCCTTTAAGTGGAAGTTGATGTGCCTAGGCATTATCAGGCCATTGTATGAAGAGGACGGGTCGGCTCCGGACCTGGGAAAGTCTCCGGGCCGTGATCCGCAGAGATGCAGTCTCGAAAATGAGGGCGACTCTGAGGGCGAGAGTTCCATCACTCGACGTGCGATGAGGCAGGGACGTGTGCGGAGCCCCCTTGAACTCTTTGCCCGGAAGTCGCATTGACCTTACAGTCATTCGCTTGATCCTCACGTCGTATGGGAATTAATAGAACAGGGCTTACACTCCAATGGCTTCCCCTTTAAAGTTGTAATTTTACTATAGCTTGTATATTTAGGACAATAGTTTTGCACCATAAAATATGAATCACTCCAAGCCCCGTCAAGAAAGGAAAGAAGTATGCGATTTTACAAAAAAGAATGCTCAGTCTTAGAAAGCATCAACTTTACCTTGAATTTCAATTTTGACAAAAAAAATTTCTCATAGAATAATATTAGCTTTAGGACATAACCCAATTCTGACCCATATTTTTGTCTTATAAATGGGTCTTGACTTTACTTTGTGGCCCAATTCTAATCCAAACTTTTTTCTCGCAATAAAATACCAACTTTCACATAACATCATAAATTTGACCTTCATTAAGTTCTCGCCAAATACAAATGGAATGACTTGTCAAATCTTTAATGACATCATTGGATGGAAACATGACAAGGAGCTAGATTTGGGTACCAATTCAAAGCCTGTGGATTTTTATAAAATTAAAAAAAAAAAAAAAAAAAAAATTGTGCCAACAAAAGAGCTTGACCACAAGTAAGTCTTAATTTTCTAAAAAAAAAACCAACTTATATTGACATGAACTTTTATTCAGTCTAAAAAAAGAACCAAGGATTTTCACCATAGTTCAAAATTTGCCCCACGTCCAAAATTAACCACTAGTTTCTTTGGAATTACCAATATCAAGGCCAATTAGAGATTCATTACTAAAACATGTGTTTTCTTCAACACCCTCATATTCATATGGAACAATAGCAGTCTTATGATATTGATAATTTTAGAAAAATAAAAACTAGTGATAATTTTGGGACACGGGGTACATTTGGAATTAGAGTGAAAATTAGTAATTCTTTTTTTAGACAAAAAAAAAAGTTTGAAGCAAAATTAGGATTAAAAGTTAGGAAAGCTTTTGGGGGAGCGGTCGTTTTTAAGCAAAATCATGAACGTAAACAGCTTCCTGCACTTTGGTTAGTCAGAAAGTTAAACTCCATGTGTAACTTCGTTTCTACACTTCTAAATTTGGCTATGGAAAAGGAGTAATCATCGTAGCCTTCTGCAATATCTTCAATGCTATTAATGATTTTGGTGACTATGTCAAGCTGCGGTATTTTTTCATATATGGGCAATGCTTGTGGTCTTATTCTTTCAGTAACTACATCAGTATCACCGGGAGTTTTCGTACGTAATGCTTCGAAGGTGGAATTCGGATTTCGCCGGCGGTTAAACCGTATAATAACTCAGATAAAAATGCAATAATATAAGGCTAAATTAATGGATATATTGTTGAAAGAAAATGTTCCAAAACGAGAAGGTCAGCAGAGAGAAGGAGAGAAACCTGCCAATGAATCGAGGAAAGTGGATTTTCCAGAACCGGAAGGACCCATGACGGCCAAGATCCGACCCGTCTGAGCATACCCGCTGAGCCGGTTCAGCAGTTTCCTCTTGGAACCGGCCGACACCGACACCGTCAAGTCGTCCCACAACAGGTAGGACGCCGACGATTGGCCGCGGACGCTGTCGCTCTCTTTCTCTGCAAAGTCCTTGTCCATCACATCCTTCCTCGCCTCCATTATTTTCCTCTCTCTCTCTCTCTCTCTCTCTCTCTCTCTCTCTCGTGTCTCGCTCGCTCACTTGGTGGTCTCGTTTTGTAGCTCACAGTCACGGACCCACAGAGAGCGCGCGGTGCAGTTGGCGACCACCACCTTGGGTTCATGCGCGAGTTTAACGTACATTGACCTGCGCGCACTCGGTCCTCGATCACGCAAACACGTACACTTGTGGCTTTTGACTAAGAAAGAACAAAGAAAGCCGTTTGGGTCGCTTGGCTTTGTTCTCTGCAGTCTCTGACGTGTGTATGGCCATTGCTTGTAACCCCTGCATGCTCTGTACTCTCTCTTTCCCTCTCTCTCTCTCTCTCTCTCTCTCTCTCTCTCTCTCTCTCTCTTCACGTGATGTTTTAGCATCATCTTTCTCCCCTCAAGCCCTCACCATCGGTGAGTAAACGATAACACCATCCATGAGTTATAACAATGATTACATAATCATATGATTAAATTAATAGCATATTTGTTACAATATAAACTTATATTTAAGTTATGACCTATATTAACTTATACCATTAATATATAAATTAATAAATGTTATAACTTATAATTTATGACTTTATCAACTTAATAATTTCAACATTAGAATACAATAAAAGTATAACATTATCATAACTTTAATAAGTAAAATAAGTTTTAATTAGTCTCAACTAAATATATATGTGATGAACTTAGCAATTGTTATGTTAAGTTAAACTTATACTAACGTTAATACATACCCATTTAAAAAGGTGTAATATATATATATATATATATATATATATATATATATGTATGTATGTATGTATTTATTTTAAAAGAATATAAATGTGATTCATTAAGTTTTTATTTTGTAGTTCTTGAAAGAAGGTTATTGATATTTAGATTTTTTAGAATCTTTTCTTCAGGCACTCAGTTATAGTTGGATATTTAGGATATAAGTTTTTGCTACTCCAGAAGCGAGCACTGGGTTACATGGCTACATCTAATTTATTGCATGTAAATCAAAGATCGAAATGAATTGGAGTTAATCTAACTTGTCGAGACCTCTCGATCATACATGCAACTTTTGTCCGTGCTCTGTTTATCCCTTTTTTTCCTTTCTTCCTCCTTTTTGTTTTTGCCGACTTTAGCTTTATGTTTCTCTCTCTCCTCTATCCCTTCACGATTTTCAGAGATGCACAAAAGAGAAGAGTTCATTATGCTTCTCTTTTATTCAAGTAGATGGGTTGAGGGACTGACGAAAGCATAACTTGGCTTTAAGTGATTACTTTGGTTTGGGGAAACAACAAAAACGGTCCATGTACCATTGCCCCAATTAAATTTTGGTCCATGAACATTATTTTGTAACTTATTTCATCCACAAAACAAATCTTCAATCCAGATTTTAGGACAAGTTTCCCTCATATTCGCTCCGGAAGTTTGGTCAATCTTCACGCCTGCTGTTAAACTTTCCGAATCCTCCTCCATCGATGATTCATTGATTTGCATCTGAGGAACGTCGATATCCCGTGAAACAAATCTTATCACAGAGTCTCAAAGTGGTGCTATAAGTGCATTTCAGGCATAGTCTGTAATCTTTCGTACCCCATCTAGATAGATCACTGTTAGTAGGAAAATCATCAATGATACAAAGCACTGTGACATGTATCCATAAATCATGCTGTACAACACGACGGAAGGTTTCATGTCTTTAACTCCATGATCGATGGTTGAAGGTAGACTCTATCTCTCTTCCAGGAGGGGGTGACTCAGGAATCAATTATGAAAGCAAATTACACAATGACTTCATGCACTTCCAAAGCGGCAAATTATATGGAAAATTTGTAACCAACCACATGCCACATTGTAAACCTGAGGTTGCCATACGGATTAACACCATCAATCGCCAAGGTGAGTGACAATCCTTGGATCTAATGCGAACCAAGGAGACATTTATGGACATTACATCTTCTGCCATCATATTTCCTTTTACATGCCACCCCACGTCCCATGCCGCATGTCTTGACGTGCACAACCGATGCAACATCCATGTAATTAAAAGTATCGCAACACTTTGGCCCAAATCGTCTTTCATTCACCGCATTTGTCCTTCCATCTAGAAAAAGACTGGTTGGGCACTTATCCAAGTACTTCTCTTTCCAATACGAGGCAAGCTGGCAGGCAAGCATGTATTTTTTCACAGGCAAGAGGCCTTTCATGAATCCGTTGAAAATGTCTGTAATTTCTGATTAATTATTGTCCACAGAGATACTTATAACCGAAAAGTATGAAGGAAATGAATGAACAGGAATGCATAAATTCAAAGGGATCCAACATAATATTTACCGGAGAATAACAAAAGGCAACAGAAAACAAAACATTAATTTTTAAATAAGAAGACCAAAAGATCAATGCTCAATCGGGTGTTCAGATTCTTACAGTTAGTGGATCTGTATACTAGACCTACGACGGGAATAAAATGAACATCACTATTTCCATTTTGACGGGACAAAGGGACAACAATTAAGTAATTTTAGAGACCAACTATTACTCTTCCAGAGACCTACTTCACATTAGGTCACATTACACGGAAAATAAATCCAAATACAAATAAACTCCTGCAGATCCTAAGAACTTTTCATGATGTAGTATTGACTTCAGGGACGTCATCAAGGATGAAGGGACCGAGTTTGCCTGTTCTAAACAAAGTAAGGAACTTCTTGGATACCATAATACGAGCTTCCGATGCCTTGTGGGGTATCCTCAGAGCCTTTTGCAGTGCCTCAAACTGCTGTTCAATGAGGCACTCCAAATCATTCTCATTTTCCACATTACCGTCGAATTCAGACAAAAAAAGTACAATGCACGTTGGACTTCTGTCACCATATCCTGCAAGCAATGCATGACTATCCATGAGCAAATAATGGTTAAGCAGCTATCACCCTAGTAGTTGCAACCAAAACAGATTCAACTTTTGATCATTGTAATCCATTAACTATAAGCTTCATTGTAAAGGCACCAACAAGGTGCAGACCCATACACAAAGCGAGCTGAAGCCCCAAAAAGATACCAGTTAGTCATTCACAGGAAAGGAGCTCACTCCATCAAACAGACCAGTAACAGCAATTTTACAGGGCATGAAGTGCGGGGTTTTGACTATGAAGAAACACCAGCTAACACTGTTCAAATGAACATTAAAGCAGTTTCAGAAATCATCCATTGTGAATGGCTTCTAAAAACACAAACTCTTAGTATACAACCTTCTACCTTCGTGGTGTCACCCTCTTGACTATATCGCAACCACTTTTGTCTTTTTTTAAGGGTTGAGTGCAGATTTAGTCCTCTAAGTTTCGAAATTTGTGCAATTTGGTCCTCTAATTTTTATTTTGTGCGACCAAGTCTTCTTTCTGGATTTGTGCAACATGGTCCTCTAATTTTTATTTTCTCCAATCAAATCCTCTAAGTTTCTTACATTATGCAATCAAGTGTTTTGTTTACCCACTGTGACTAATACTGTCAAATCAGCATTCTTTCTCCTTGTTTTTTCTGTTTATGTTCTGCTCATTTGGTGGCAAATTAGCATCACATATAATTTTCCGTCACTTATGTAATGCCACGTCATTAATTAAATTAACGGTTTAGTTAGACCAAAGGATTTTATTGCACGAGTCTAGAAAATTAGAGGACCTGATTGCTCAAAATAGAAATTAGAAGACCAAATAGCACAAATCAAGAAAGTTAGAGGACTTGATTGAACAAAATAATAATTAGAGGACCAATTCATACAAACACTAAAACTTAAAGGATTAAATCAATACCTAATCTTTGTAACGAATGAAATTACAGTAAATAAATGTTTCCTCCACTATCTCAAACCATTGAAGCACCAAGTTCATATATTCAAAGGCATTTTTCATTTCTAGACTACGCTGTCCCTTCCAATACTGTTTCCCACATGATATGCATTAAAACGAAAATGGACTATGAACAGAGTCCCTTGTAATTTTTTTTGCAACATTGTCCGCTGACTAAAATTTCTAGCAATATAGTGGGTGAGATATTTTTCTATTTGATTCTTTTTATCGATTGAAGATGCTGCACAGAAACCATTCAATATCAATGTCAACAAATGAACAAACCAGTCATACTAAATAAGAAGAGTCAATAAAATTCCAAACCATAGAGCATAGTTTAGGATAGGGTCACATTGCAAAAAATCATCTCTTCTGATAGCTGCACAGATCTGCTTTTACTTTAATCTAAAGGCGGAACACATCACACCTGAAACCCAGTCAAAACTCCAAGTTTGAAGTGCATATTGAGTCAAGTGGATCACAATTTTTAAGGCAAGTTGTAGCTATCATCTACAGGAAGAATTAAGCCGGTGCCTTTCAATGACATGGACTGCTAACGAATTTCGGATCATTATCATGAGAACGTATGGAAGACTATAAATGAATTTAGTACCTTAAGTACCCAAGACCACAACTTCCAGGTGCATACAATCGCCTACCAACAAACACTGTAAGTTTATCATGACACGTTATAAACCTCACATATAGGCACATATTGTACATAAAAAGTGCCTCTATATACAGGACAACAGAGACATTAGGTGGCTTCTTCTTTGGCCGAAGATCTTTAAGGTTGTAATCATGCTTTTCTTCTGGTTCATATCAAATACCCTCCATTCTTCTGTTATTTGAATGCTTCCAGTGAAGGGGGGTGCCTCTTGTATTTAATACTGCCAACAAGTACTGAGCAATGCGCTCTTCACCAACCACTGAGTCTTTGACAGACCCTGCAGGTACATTTAATATATAAGTTATATTATAAAGAAGATACAACATGGACTGATACTAAGCTATATCTCCAGGCATGGGGGATGTGAAAAGAGGGCAAAACTGAAGCAGGAAACAGTGAACAACTCACCAATCAAGAAAATGCAAATTCCACCAACAAGGGTAAGATACATTTCTGTTTACCAATCAAAAGAAAAACATGAAACAAGTACCAGATGGATTATACTTCTCCCTCATCAAGCAATGTGGTTGTCTAGTCAAATCATATTGAGACTGCACTATGTAAAGCGAAAGAACAAAAGACAACTTCCAATGCCACAAGCTCTGCTTAATAAAGTCATCATAGCATATTCTAGGATAAGATTCATCTATCTACCATTTCTATAACCGAAATGACAGTCAGGACTGGGTTACCTAATGATGAAACTGGGTTCAAGTCTTGTATAATTCAGCCATCTTCGATACTTAAAGAGGAATGTGTGAAACATTCTAACATACACTAATTTCCCTACATTTATAAGCTGGAAAATTTTAGAATCTCTTCTTGATAATGGTGAACGATTTTTCACAAAGCTCTGCCAGGTCACAACATCTAGAAGTCGATGGCCAACGTCCAATCCTTTTCCCCTAGTGTGCACTCCACTATGGCAGACTAAACTGAATAGAAGTAGCAGAGAGATGCCCAAATCACAAGTAACAAGTTTATTAGTTTAGAAAATAACTGCCTGCAGCAAATGAATTAAGCAGATGATCACATTATAGAAGGCATAGAGTGCAAAAACACAAACAGAACCAATAGCCAACCTGCAAGAGCTAGCTTCAATCCTGTCTCTATTTCTGGGATACTAGGAACTAATACACCAGAAGTGTCAAGAACATAGATAATTGGATGATGAGCGATCTGTACATCACAGTCCAAAGTCAGAAAAGATTATAATATATACAACTATATTAGGTGAGAGAACATTGGATCAATTGGACATCTTTATGATTAGGTCTATCTATAATGAGAAAAAAAGGATAGGAAAGGATGTTAACAGATGGCAAGAAAGTTCATCTGTGAATGTAATCAAGCACATATAAAAGCAAGAGTCTCTGAGGATTAATTATAAAAGTTTGCCGATGTCTTTTCACTGCATGTTAATACAAAAGCAGCCAATCAATAAAGCCAAGATCATGCATCTATCAATCTAGAGGGTTCTGAGTTCATGCAGAGAATTGCAAAGTCAGACTGCTTGAGAGAATGCTGCCATAATTTTTATCACAGCAGAAGAAAATTTGACCTTGAAACCAACAATATCTTGCGTAACACCAGGCAAGGGGCCCACTGTTGCTCTCTTGATCTTCTCCTGCACTAAGAAAAACTCAAAGCCATCATCATTAAGCAATAGAAAATAAAGCAAAGTTACCAGGTAACATTACGATATATCCATGATACTTGATTAAGCCTCAACCTCACTATATATAGTTGTTAAGAAAATTGTATTGCACCATCAAATTATCAGGTGTGGAGTATCTTTCTACACAGATGAGGTCAACTGCCAAAGAGGAGGTTTGTATCTCTTACCAATACAAATCGCGAGGATGAAGAAACTCTTACCAGGAAAACAAGAGGATGCAATTTGATGAATTGAATTAATTAGAGCTGATTTGCCCACATTAGGAACGCCAACCACCATGACTAGGAGAGTAGGTTCCCTTGAAATCGCTTCCTCAAATTTAAGCTCCACAAGATCCAGAAGCTACAGCAAAACATATATCCAAGGCACCACATCTCCAAGAATAGAAAAAGCACAATCATGCAGTTACTGCATTGATGGAAGCAGCATTCCCTAACAATAAGACATATAATACAGAGTGTCTTGCAGCAATTACAAAGAAGGGTTAGCAAAATGCAGGTCAAAAGCAGCTAAGAGAAAAAGACACCTAGCAACAACAGAAGCAAATCTTGATAGGTAAAATCCAGTCACGGTTTTCAAACCTCGAAGGCTGAAGCAAATTCAACACTGCCACATTGGACAAGAGTGCGAAACTCCAGTAGTTGGTCTCAGCCTATGGCCAAGCAGATTGATTCTTTCTTGCTTTCTTGACCAACATCTGTCTTATGCTTTACGAAATTAAGAGGGCCCCCAAAACTTCTATGAGGACATCCCTCAACGTTCTTGACAAGCAGATGCACTCATTAAAAAGTGCCGGTATCAAAAAGCAAACGCATTTCGACGGACCTTCTTAACAGAGCTCTTGCTATGGGCATTTATGGGGAGGCAGTCCTGATTGCGAGAGTCGAAGTAGTGAGTCCATTTCTGAACGGCAAACACAAAGGGGCGAGAACCCGAATGATCAGTTGCCACGAAAGGCATGATCGAGGGAATCGTTACGGAAGTGGGAAAAGCAGAGAAAAGCGAAAGTTGGGATTTTTTTACGTGCATGACGTTGGGGTTGGCCAAATCCTTCTTGTTCAGCGCGATCACCCGCCTCTTCTTGGATAGGTGAGGCTGCAAGTCCGCGTTCACCGACGACAGCGGAATCTGATCGAAGACAAGCGAGGCGAACTACCAATTCCATGCACACAGAGTATCAGAATTCAAGCCAAACAAAGAAAAAGAAAAAGAAGAAGAAGAAGAAGAGACAGGGAGAGAAAGTACGGACGCGGGAGTCGCGGACTTCGATGACGAGGTCGGAGACTTTGAGGCGGTCGCGGATGGCGCGGATGGCGCGTGTGGCGGCGGCCATGTGGCCGGGGAACCAGTTGATGGCGCCGCCGCTGCTGTTGAAGCCCATCTCCCCCAGCGCCTTCTTCACCGCCGCCTTCGCAGCACTGATGCTGCTCCTCCCGATGGCCATCTCTCTCTTTTCTCTGCTTCACTTCGCCGGACCGAGACCTTCCTCAGCGGGAGCTGACGACGGGCATGGTCGCCGGTGCAATGGCTGAAGGAACGCTAACTAGGCGACGAGGCTACTTTAGGTCTGATGAGTCGACTGATCCCGGTCGGACACAGAGTGAGCGAATTGGACCGGTTTTAGGCCGTTGATCTTAACCGCCGACTCTCTTGTAAATCTTAGTTAACAGCCTAACTAGTTCGATTGATGAAGTAGGGATAAAGTGTACTAGAAGTTCCAACACTTGCCATTAAATTGCAATTGAATCTTAAAACATTTGAATAGTGTAATTGAATCACAAAACATGTAAAATTCATGCAATGAAGTCACTCCGTTAACTTCGTCTAATTTAATTAATGAAAAATGCTAACATTGACTTTTTATTTATTATAATTTTCCTTTTCTTACATGATGCCGACATGACTAAAATTATGTCATTTTGGTCTAAATCTATTTTTTAAGTACAAATTTTATTTAAGTTAAGCTAAAATAAGAAAATTTTAAAAAAGAAAAAAGAAAAAAATAGGAGAGGGCCTGCAAGCCCTTGGCAAGGGTCGCCCTTGGCAAGGGTTGCCAATAAGGATAAGCATGGTCATGGTTCCCACATTAGAAATGGGAATCGGCCACTAAGGATTGATTTTAAAAAAATTGGAATTAGGAATCGCCCATTAATTCCATAGATCCATCTGAGAATTTAACTATCGATTTGATCTGGTTCCTGAGTAAATTCGCGAAACCAGTCTCGTCAAGTATATTTTCAATTGCAACTATAGTGTCCACCCTAAGGTGATCTCAAATCAAGTGTGGAAAAAGAAATACGAATGCCTAAAAGTGTAATGATCAAATCGAGTGAGGGCAAGCATTGAACAAAGTAAATATTCAACTTGTTTTCTTCTATGAATGTGTACTGAGCTTGTAATTCAATCATTTTATAGAATATGTCAAGTGCATTTCAACCTGCACCTAATATTTTATATTTTTTTTATTGAAATTCGGAATTAAAAAAACCCTAATTAAACTATCTAAAATAAATAATTTTCTAATTTATTTTAGGGATTAATTTGATTTAAATCATATCCTATCTTAAAAAACTATTTTTTAGAAAAAAAGAGATTATCAAGATGTGCCAACATTATTTAAAAGTTTGTTTATAAAAAATCAATCCTACTTTATTACAAAAACTACCTATCTAAAAATGCAATCCTAAAAAAAAAAAAAAATGTATATAATCCTAATTTACTAAACCTACATGCTATGATGCAAGTTAGATTTTTATATTTTTTAGTGTTTTTCTAAGACAAGCAATTATCAAATAAACATTATATCTAAACTAAACAAGACATTCGTCAAATAAATGATTAAAATAATCAAAAAAATAATCCGCTGTCTTACGGGTTAAATTAACGATTATTTTAATCATAAATACCACAACATATAAGAAAATTCAAAATAATTAAAAATTTAATCCGTAATCTTATGGATCAAATTAATAATTATAATAATTTAACAATTAAAATACTAACAAAATGTCACAAAAATTAATATAATTAAAAAAATGATCCAATATTTTATGGATCAAAACCTCTGAGGATAATGACGGCAAAAATTAACTCGTAATATTCCAATTGATACAATAATAGCAAAATTTAAAAAAGGTGAATAAAATGAAATAATATAAAATGAATAAAAGATAAAAATAAAAAGAAAAGTAAGCAACCTAAGGAAAAGGGGGCAGCAGGTTGGTCGGCGCCGGGCGGACGGTGGCCGGCGTCGGAGCTCCGGCGGGGGCTGGGTCGCGGTGGTGGTGCGACGGTTGCAGCGATGAAGGGCGCTCAAAGGTCGACGGCAGGGGCGGCGCGGGCTGAGGCGCAGCGTGCGCGGCGGGGGAGCTCGGATGCTCGCGGCGGAGGTGCAGGAACAGCAGAGGGCACGGGTGGTGGCACGGCGTCGGCGGAGGCAGGAGCACAGTCGTTGGACGCCGGGCGGAGCAGAGGTAGGGCCGTCGTTCAGCGGCGGGCAGAGACGCTCGGGCGGAGGCGGAGGCACAGGCTGCTGGCGTCAGGCGCGGTTGGATCGGATAGGCGGAGACGATGACTGCAGCAGCGTCGCGGCCTCTAGACAGCAGCAGCGACGCGGACGATGGAGGATTCCGGCAGCAGACGGGACGGCAGCGGCTTCACAGGTTGCTGCAGGTCGCTGCGGCGGGCTGAGGTGCAGGCGTTGGGTCGCAGGTTGCAGAGGTGTGGCGGCGTCGGGATCCGAGCGGATGTGTAGGCGGAGGCGCGGTGGCAGCAGCGCTTGGGCAGAGGAACAGGCAGAGGCGCGGTGGCTTCCGGCGTCGGGCGGAGCGGAGGCGAGGCTGGCTAGATGGCGCTGCCGCGGTAGCAGCGGAGCGGCGGTGGCGCGGCGAGGGGAACGGAGGCGCGAGCAAACGCCGGGCGTTGGCAAGGTAGCAGCAGAGCGGCGGTGGCGGAGCGGTAACGGCGGGACGAGAAGCAGGGGTGTGGCGGATGGAGCGGCAAGGAAAAGGCGAAGAAGAAGAACAGTAACCTTTGCTTTAATTCATGATTGCAAATCAGAGGTAATTTCGCAATCAGCTCGATTTTGCTTCGATTCTTTTTATTTTATCAAAATCATTACCTTTTATTCTCCTAATTTTCTAATTGCTTCCGCATTTAACAAAATTTGAATATTCATCAAAATTCTCGGCTTCCGTGCATAATCAATCAGATTGACTTTCCCCTATTTTTCCTTTTATTTGCGATTTTTATTTTTATTTTCTTAGAGTTGCCAAAATTAGGTGTCAACATTGTCATGAATTTGGTTAGAGGTAGATTGAATTGTTGATTGGAGCATTAACAGCAGGTTATTTTTTCACTTACGTATAAGGATTAACAAAAGCTTGTTTTACTAAATTGGGTAGATGACAATTTAACAGAGCTTTGAGCATAGTACTTTGCCATTATCTGATGAAACAAATAATTGACTGTCTAGCTTTATAAAACAAATACTTGTGTTGTTTGAAGATTGTTTGAATGGTAACTCATTAATGTTTAATTTACTGTGATTCACAGCTTCAGAGATGTATTGGTTCTGCTGTAATTGCTATGGGCCCAGAAAAGGTGCTTTCTGTTGTGCCTATTTCACTGCATCCCGACATTTTTAGTTCTAGTAATGTTTGGTTGGTGCCCATTCTAAGAGATTATGTGGTTGGTTCATCGCTTGAGTATTACATGGATTATGTTGTGCCCCTCGCAAAATCTTTCAAGCGTGCTAGTTCTGGAGGTATGTCATCATTCTACATGACTTTTGTTTCCGTGATTTTCATTTTTCAGATATCATATTTGACGTCATAATAAGTGTGGAGATCCTTGGCTGTTTGGCACAGATTCATCACTGGTTGTGCATAACTTATGAGTTATCAATTAAAAGCAACCGAGAATCTCCATCTTTAAATCCGTATTCAGATTCAAATCATTTTAAGCAAGGTAAAAGTCCTGCTTTTTGCAAAGGCACCACTAAATGTTCTTTGACAGGAGACACATTTTATAAGGAATAAGTGCACAAAGTTCCGTGCATTTAACCAAAACTCAATACAAAAACTTTTTTGTCCATCATAAACTCCTCACAATAGATCATCATCACGTGAGATCTTTTTTTGCATGTCCACAAGCTATGCTAGAAGGAGCTTTAGTCTTCAATAAGAGTCTCCATAGACTTATCAAGCTGGGTAATTCAACCTGCTTTTAAGCTGTGCTGAAAGCTTGTCTGAAACATTATAACAGTACTGTCAACTTCTTGATTTTTCTTTTTATTATTATATATGTTGATCCCATTTGATAGGTACCATCCCAAAGCGTTGACCTCTCCTTACTTGGCTTATGATACCCATTAAATTATGCATAAATATTTTCTTATCGCAATTGTTCATCTCAAGGTATGTTTTATTGCATTCTGTAGATATTTGATAGGAGGGACAGGTCTGGGGAGCAGAATATTGTTGTTTATGCAATTTTATTCTTCATCTGCCTCTGTGACATTAACTTTTCCTTCCTTGATGCAAATTTTTTAGTGTGAGCTTTGGTTGAATGCCGATTGTTCATGTATGTAGTGGAGTCCTTAATCAGCAGTACTTGATTTGAGTTTTGTTCAGTTCATCATTAACATTTTAGTGACATCGGGGATTTGATTGTGCTTCTGTTTATCTTTTCTCCAGTTAAGAAATCAGTACTTGGTAAGGAGCTGCTGAGTCATGCTCATGACCTTTGGAAACTGTTACCAGCCTTTTGCCCGGGTTCCAAGTGATACAGACAAACAGTTTAGACGTTTGGCAGTATTATTGACTGATTTTATAAAAAAATATTCTTTTATGCATGAAAGTGTGTCTCTTGCTTTAAAGATGATCTTCTTGCCACATTGGTGACATTTGGCTCGCACTTGTTCTTTAGCTGGGAAGAGGTTGTTATACCATTTTCATATCTCCTGATAGAACTGTTCTAAATCTGCAGATCCTTGTGAATCAGAATACAAGTGTACTCAGCTCTAGAGTAGTTAAAGATTTAGACACCTGTAATGTGCAAGCATCAGGATTAGAATTGCAAACTCTACCGATTTACTCGAAGAAAACTGCAAGCAGAAATATCAAGGCTTTAAGTTCACACTCTACTGAGTTGCTTCAACTTTTATTGGACTTATTTGTCGATTCCATTCCTGCGACAAGGTCATACTTGAAGGTTCTCCCTCAATCACTAAAGCCTTTTTTGGCTCGATACTAAAGTTCTTACTAGTTATTGCACAATTGTTTTCTCCTCTCCCCTTTCATATTCATGATTTTCCACTTACTTTGGTTGTCTGAACTTATTCTCCAATTTTTTTAGGCATATGACTCATCTCAAAGATGCTAATAGGACTCATGTGAACTATAAGATAATAATAGGATACTAATACTCTATGATAATCCAAGCTCCATCTCCCTCCTCAGTCCTGTCCAGATTGAAAATAGTATAACTAGTAGGAGCTCTTTCTGTCAATGTTAATTGCTGGAAGAAGTAGAGAGGAATTCGAAAGTTTCTGTTTAGTATGAGGCAGTTGACATGCTAAATTTGATTGTTGGGTTGGTTAGATTCAGACCTGCCTAATCTCCTTCCTAGTGAGGCCGCATCATTCTTATTAGTGCTGTAGAAAGTATTGTGGAGACAGTTCACGTAGATGGGGTTGGCTACATGGACATATATTAGGTCATTATGTGCTATTTGATATCCTATGGAAGCTTAAAACATTTTTGGGATTCTAGCTAGAAGTTTCTGTCGTGTTTTTAGACCTCCCTCCAGCCCTTTTGACTTGTAAATTTTCCTTAAGTACAATTAATACTTCTGATTGCATAATTCAAGGCACTTTTTGAATTGCACACACTAGTGGTTGCCATTGGGAGGAGCTGGCCAGGAATTTTGTTCCCATTCCCTGCCCTATGGGAAAAATATTGTTCCATCCCTGCTTTGCATGAGAGAATAGTTCCCAAGTGTGCCCCACCAGACAACAGCAGCTTTTAAAAAATCAGAAAATTAAGAGAAAAACCTTCACTGTCGGAATAGTTATATACTTTTGATTCCCTACAATGAAGTGTGAATTCAAGATGCAGTGATCCTAAAATTGTACAACTTACTTGGAATTCTCTACTCGGCATGATTGTCTTCCATTTTCTCATGCCATTGACAATATCGAATCTTCAAATGAAAAATTATGTATATGGAGAAAAGCATTAGGTGGAGAATTGGCCGAGTAGGTTTGAAATAATGCAACATTCCATGACTGTTGAAAGTAAGTTTGGTTGGTATAAAGAGGTTAATGCAACTTTTTTTCGCATGATAAATTAGGGTGATTCTATAGGACGTGTGGTCCTGTCACCTCAGGAAGCTATAATTGAACTGATTTGAGAAAATATAATTTTGACTATCAATTTAAGATTCAACTTGAACTTTTTCATGTCCTTTTCTTTTAAATTTGTAAAATATTATAAGCAAGTTGAAATTTGTGTTAACATGCGCAAAAACAAGTTCATATCATTAAAATTTGGATTAGATAATATTATTTTACTTGATTAGTTATTTTTCTATATTTGTTGGTTGTAATTTTATATTTTAATGTAAAATGGTGAAGGAAAATAATGGTATTGCTTTTGTGTGGTAGAAACATATGTTAGAAGCATTCCTACCAAAAAACATATGTTAGAAGCATGATAGCCATGCATAAGCTAATTTTTATGGTTTTTTATTATATTCTTATTGACAACAAATTATTCTTCAGAAATGGACCAAAAAAAAAAAGGGAAAAAAAAAAGTCAAAGTTATGTTGAGGTTGGGTCGGCATTGAAACAATGGATCACGTACTTGTTATTAGAAAACCTCAAAGGAAAAGTTAAAAAGAATTAAAGCTATGAGAAGTGAAGTGGCATCAATGTTGTGTACCAAGTGTCTACCCTCCCTGAACTCACCATGGAACACCAAAATACTTTGAAGTACTAGATTCGGTCAGATAGATTAGGTTGGTCATTGTGGAAGGGATCGTCATGCATGTGAGTTATAGAACTTTGTGGATGCTTTGTTAATTGGATCAAACTTCTGAGATCTATAAAGCGTTCATTAATTTTGCGAATGAATTTTTCGAAAGAGAGGATTGAGTCCTGTGGATTGCATTGAATTAGCAAAAGGAAGCTGTATTGAGTAGCCGTCTTAAAGAACTTCGACTCTGAGATATATATTCAGTCAATGCTCACGGATTACCTTTTACTTTTCCCATTGCTTAGTAATTGACATACATAATATGAGTAAGATTATCATGCTCAGTTTTGATTTCTCAGGATCCTATTGGTTGCTTAGCTTCTATAATGGATTCTTCTGCAACCAGAGAAATTTTTGTGTCATTTCTCAAAAGATTTGGCATTCTAAATAAGAGAGATGAGTTCGAGAGGGGAAGAGATGAAATGGATGCATCAACGGACAAAGAACCAGGAAATGAGCATGCCATTGATGTAAATGCTAAAAGATAATGGAGAGAGAATGCTTGTGGATAGAATTGTTAGCAAGCTATATTAATGATTAAAATGAAAGATTCACATATGTTCACATACGCATATACACTTGACTGCTGATGATACACTTGATAAAGGGGGAGTCCTATAGGTCACATTTGACAATTCATTGTAACAGATGTCTGATTATCGACAGACCAACTCTATTTGTGAGCATCCAGAACTTTTTTCTACTGTTAGCGATTGCAGAGATTACTAGGTTGCGTCCGTATGCATAGATTCTATATTCTGCTAGCAGAATTTTAAGATACCATGTTATGAAATTGGGCACTGCTGTTTCCTCTTCTTGATGACATTTTGTCATCTGTCATGTTCTATGCAAGTACAGTAACATCATGAGAATGCATCCAATAATAAATCCACTCCTGTCATGTTCTATGCAAGGTCCCCCCACCTCCCCCCGCCCCCTTCCCCCCGCCCGAAAAAAAAAAAAAAAAAAAAAAACATAAAAGAAAGTACAAAGAAAAGAAAGAGCACCCTCACACCCCTTCATACAGAGTGTTGAATCCACTCCTGTTATAGTACTAAGAGAATGCAATTTCACCCAGGTGCTTGTTACTGGAGATATCCTCGTTTCTTATTGAAGGAGCACAGAAGGATCTCATTGATTTGGTGTTTAGCTTTGTTAAAGACACTTTTCAGGTGTGCATTGACTTTAAGAATAGTAGCTTTGTTTTCTTGATTTAATGGATGAGTTTAGTGATTTCTATAGCCTAAATCATTCATGAATTTTCTTCCACAAGGAAAGCAATGACCATGGCCATGCTGAAGCCTATAATGCTTTGAGCAAAATTTTGGAGGTATGTTTGTGTGGTATCTCCATTCAAGATATATTCTTACTGGAAGTGATTGTTTTTCTGTCATTTCTATTATGCAGGTGCATCCCTGGTTTTGTTCATCTCAATATTCGCAGTTGATTGATTTACTAATTGGCCTAAGGACTCCATCTGATATTGCAACTCTGAGAAGCCGCTTTGCCTGTTTCCATGTTCTGATAGTTCATGCATTAAAGGTCAGAATGTTTCTTGTGGCAATGCAGTACTTGTTTTCTTTTGTGTGTTTGGTGTCTACTATTCTTGTGAAAAAAGTGCAGAATTTTATGTCCTTCATTTTTAGTGTATATGTCACCTTTTGACGTAAATAGAAGCCATTTCTTGTTCTTTTCGTAAACTGAATATGAGCTATGTCCTGGGCTGGTTGTCTTGGAATAAGAGTGCAATGAGCCTTTAAGAAATGTCTATATCCTGTGTTGTGAAAACAGCTCAAGATTAGTCCCACTGAAAAGCAAGGTATACAACATTTATTCAAGAAGAAATTGCATTTCTTCTTCATAATAAATTTCTCCTCGTGTTTCATGGTTTTATATCCTTGATGTGCTAGAACAGTTACTTTAGCAGTTCTTTGAGTTTGGCTTTTGTTCTATTTCTGTTGCCTAGATTGTATGCTGCAGGTGAGCAGCTATATCACAATCCTTAAATTGAATACTATTCCATTTTTTGTTCTGGCCCCACAATATATTCGCATGGCCTCCTACTTGGGCAATTCCCTCCATCTCGAAGGAATTTCTTAAAATGTTTCATGGATCTCCTTCCGTTGAAGTTTGCCTTTGGAAATTTGACATTAAGACTTGATCTAAGAGCAGACCTTTCCCTTCCTAGAGGAAATTCGAATTTCACCCTCACAGCAGGTGTAACGTCTGTATAATGTGCCTGTATTTGTGAATATGAAGACTCTTAAACTTTTTTCACTTTTCCAAACTCCTAAATGTATGGATGGCTAACAGCTTCTTGTACAGAGCTAAGCGTGGAGAATTTCATCACCCTTTTGTTTTTTATTGAACTTTGTGGAAATTAAAAAAATTAAAACTGATTATATAAGTGGTATTTTGCTTAAAGAACCTAACAGATCAGTTTTCGCCAATCTCACAATTTTTTAAATTTCTAATAACCTGATCCTACTATCATCATTCACCCATCTTCCCTTAATTCGTTAAAATAATAGTGAATGTCATGAATGACTTTTCCGCTTTTAAGGCCAAAAACTTCTTTTTTCTTTTGGGTCGTGTCTCAACATGGAAGGAATCATATATGTACTTCTTGCAAACGGATTCTTAAGCTTTTGGTTATGGTGTATTTGCAATTGTAGCTCAAAATTAAGTAATATAAGCACCTCTATTGTTGATGTCATATGCTGTTCTATTTGACATGTCAAGTTGATTCTTCATGCAGATAAACTCTGGGGAGGAGCAGCAGGAGGAGGAGGAGGAGGAGAAGGAAGATTCAAAAGCTTTTTTCATCCTCAATGAGATTATACTTGTCTTAAAGGATGTAAGAACCTCCTTTACAGTGTGGGGGTGATGATCTACTTTCAGCACTAATCACTGTTGTGACATGGATCATCACCAATCACTGTTGTGACATGAAATTTGCAGGCTGAGGAATCTAGGAAGGAAGCTTATGATGTTCTCATCAACATAAGTTCCAGCTTGAGAAGCATTTCGCCTTTTAGTTCAGTTGCACCTTGTCAGAAACTGATTAACATGGTACGGTATTCCTCATTATGGGACATATTTGTGTAGCTTTGGTGGGAATTACTGCTTATATTTTAAGACATGTTTGATACTACATACATTCTAGAACATCAGGAACATGCAAGGAAAACAAAAATAGAACTTTAAAAGAATGGGTACATGAGGCATAGGCAGTTGAAAGTAACAACAATGGAAGAGGTTGTAAATAATTGTTTTCTGCTCTGCCTCATGTAACATCCATAGATGGGGGAAAAGTTGAAGGAGAATGTAGTTTATTTAAATTCCTCTTCTTTGGCCACGTTGTCGTTCCTGCAAAATTGGGAAACAGTGAACTGAAGTCCTCATGGTCTTGTGTATACTGCTTCCTGGTATTGGTTAAAATATTTATAAGTATGTGCATTGTATTTGAAATTGTAAGCCTGGTATGGCTACGAATTGATTCAGAGGCCTTAAAACATATTTCTCTTCTAAAAGAATAAAGCTAATTTCGTGGCTGCAGTATGGTGGAATCACGGCATATTCCTTCATTTATTCATGTCTAGCTGCTTCTGCCAAGGGATTTGGCTTTGCAGTTGCAGCCAGAGGAGAAGATGATTAATGCCCTCTAACCAATAGAAAAACGAAGAACCGAAATACAAGTGGCAAATTTTAAAATCACGTGGTCTGTATCTTGTGGATGCCTTGTTGGCCCCTAAGCCTATTCAATCGAAATTTTGCATTTGTTTCATCCGATGAAAAATTGAGAAATTTTAAGAAGCCAAATTGGTTAATCAAGGGGTAGTGGAGTCCCTTTCTCATGTGTTATTATTAAAGCTTGGGTTCCTCATGTAAATGGTTGCCCAAAGAAGTTTTATATGCACTGCACAGATGAACACTTTAAGTGTCTTGTGAACATCAGGGAATTTTATTTGCTTACAGGACTTTCTGTCAGATGATCGGGAGAGCATGCTTATGTAGAAATTGTCTAACCTAATCTGCAATTTTCCTTTCTGCTTGTAGTTCTTAACAGTGATTTATTACTGGACAATTGCAATTCTGTCTAACCTAACATTAATTAAGTAAATACATTAAATGCTAAAAATGCTAACTTAGGCCGGAATTGTCTAATTAAATACCGAAACGGGCCTGGAAAATTTTTGAACCAATCTAGATAAATAATACAGCTTATCTAGTCCCTAACTAAGCCGTTCTAACCACTTAACATGCATAATTAACTAATTAAATCACTAATCTAATCTAATTAACCACATAATCCCTAATGAACTTAAACTAAACATCCATTAAACGTCATTAGCCTACTAAGTAGAGTTTAGTGCATAAACTCACCAGTTTAATGCGAAAACTGGTCCAGATGGCCAAAATTCAGGCCTACGGCGACGCTGAGGGGAGCTTGGGCCTGGCCAAACAAGCCTTGCAAGCCCACAGCAAATTGCTGGGCTTGGCTTTGGGCTGAAGCTCCCGGGCTTCTGAACTGACTGTAGGCTGGGCTTGCTTCGTGGGCTTCAAGTGGGCTGGACCAAAGGCTGAAGAAAAACGTGTGAGCTGCTGCTGGGGTTTTGGGCCGAAGACGCGGGCTTCAAATGGAGTAGCTTCGGGCGTGGCAGAGGGGTCAACGATGGGGCTCATCTAGCGAAGGGTTGACTGATGGAGTTGAAGACGCGGACGTGTGGGGCGGCTACTGGAGTCTTTGGGCAGCTTGCTGGCGTGAGATGGGGGATGAAGAAACACGGCTGCAGGGTCAACTCTTGGAGCTTCGACGGTTGAAGGTTGACTCGGCGCAGCTGGACTGGAGACACAAAAACGTGGGTGGCAGCAGCTGACTCGGCGGCTTTGATTTCGTGCAGCTGAGTGGGGAACAACCAAACTGGAGCAGCAGATGAGGAATCGGTGGAGTGGCTTTGGTGGAGAGAGGGATCGATGAAGGTGGAAGACGCGTGGGCAAGAGGTAGCAGATTCGGTCGCTGCTTGAGGGGAAAGGATTGTGGACGAGACGGTGGGATGGCTGAGGGAAATGGATGAAGAAAAATGAAAGGGAAGCATATGCGCGAAGGGGGAGAGAGCGGCTGAGCGTGCGGAGGAAGCTTGAAGAAGGGCCCAAAGTCAAACAAGATTATCCAATCACTTAATTGCTTATCCCCTAATACTTTCTTGCCTTTTAATCCATGAATAAATCAATTTAATACTAAATGTTGCACCCCCAAGCCTAGCTCCGAATTCTTCAAATTGAACTTCAATTTCCTCACCCAATTCCCCAAATCGACATCCAAATTTGTTGAAGAAAAAAAAGCCCATACAATTTTCTCGCAGTCCCAAAGACCCAAAGCGCTCAGTGAGGAGGCCAGAAATTCCTTCAATTTGGTCCATCTGAATTTCTGTTATTTTCCAAAACGTCTGAATCGATTTTCTGTAAAAATCCTGAAATCGCCAAAAATTCTTCGGATGATGAGTCAATGTTCCTAATATGAATCGTGACGTGACATGACATAACTTTCAATTTATGAAATCGAGTTCAATTTCGCAATTAATTTCAATCTGACATGATTTTAGCGTGTCTTAATCTATCATGTAGCTTTTATGAATTTTTAGTGCAATTGACCCGTTATCGATTATTTTCGAGCCATATTGTACATTTTCGACACATTAACGACTCTCAGTTGTCATGAAAATCTCAAGATTTCAAATACGGACATTGTGTACAAAAATGACAGAAAAATCGGTCTAGTGCAGGAAATTTACTCTCCTTCCCTGGTTTTAAGTCTAGCTCCATTCATGGTATCAGAGCCATGGTTTTGTTTTTGAGGTTATCCATTTCATGTGCTTAGTAGGAGAATCCAGTACTGAGAAGATCTCTTCATATCATGTCTACAGAACTAGAAATCCTCGAAGCACCCATTTCTCTTGCTCCTTCTCCTTCATCCTCAACCCCTCCAGAGTTTCGTGTCTCCAATGCTTCTACGATAGATTATCTTTATGAAGTCTCTCTAGTGATGAAACCAAGATTTCCAAAACCCAACTTCCTCTCATGAATCCTTACTCTGCCTTTGCTAAGCCCAACTCGTCATTCTCACCCATTCGCTCCATCCGCCAGCTTATTCACCAAACCCCAAAGCAAGTAAAGGAGTACGTCTAGTCCTCCAAATTCAACCAGCATCCTATTCCTGCTACTGAAAAAGAGTACTTTGTTACTCTCCAGATCCCTCCAGAATTTCCCAGACAATGGGTTCAACAGAGATACACTCATGTCCATTATGGTGTTGTTCGTCTTGCTCTCACCTTTCATGGTTGTAAAGGCTTGCCAGTTGTGGCAAGAATTGCGTTGTTAGATACCAGGTTTCTACAATACCAGCATGCTTGCATTGGTACTGTTCAAACCACCCTGAATGCTGGAACAGTCTTTGTGACTTTGTATCCAAATTTCAACATCGCTCTTTCAGACCTCCAGCTACTTTCTTTCTTAAAAGTCCAAGTACAGCTCACTGGAGCCCCTCAAATTGCTGACTCTATAGCCGCAACACTACATTACCAGATGGTTTATCGAGTGCAGAACCATGCTCTTGATCTAAATTTCAACAATGGTAATGAAGATGCCTTGTTCATCTCCATGCAAAATGATCAGGCGTCCTGCATCCATGTTCCCAGACAGATCCCGAAAGATACGTTGGCCAAGCTCCTTCCAAAGACTTGGATCACCAACTATGAGAAGCTACACCAGCATAACAAGCCATTCCAGTCTACGGACTCAGAGTTCTTCCGGAAAAAAGATGGAACTGTTTCCATCAAATTCGGCAAGGAAAAGGAAGAAAGTCCTTCTATCTTCAAGACCCTCTTCATGATTGAACCATGTGTTCCTGAATCAATTTCTGAGTCAGACCCAAAAAAGCTTGTTCGACATTTTAATAGTGATGGACATCCTGTCCATTACTATAAAGACAACTATGGTCATTGTTTTTGGGATCCTTTTTGTCAATGTTCCTATTGCACAAATTCCCCAGACGAGGTAGATCATTTAGCAAGATCTCCACCTCGACGAAAAAGGCCAAAGGATAAAGTGTATCAAAGGTACTTAAACGAGATCCATTCGTTGATACTCTTGGTGAATGTGATAAATACCAGTTCATGGTTTCTTATGCACCACCTCCTTCAACAGAGTTGAGTACTACATCACAAACTTTACCAGATCTACCAAAATCACCCCCACCATCTCCTCCTCAGAAAAAACAAGCTCTCTCCCCATTCTACAAGTCAATCTTAAAATGGGCTAAGAAGCACTCTTACCCTCTCAAAGTTCCAGTAGAAGCACCACCCACTTCTTCTATCGTCATGTTCCATAATACTGACTTTCCTCCTCTTGTCAAGGAAAGTTTTAAACTCTCGTTTCCTGCTCCCGAGGAATTCATTGATCCACAAAATAGATATCGTCATGTTCCAAAGATAGCAACCCCCACTGATGTGGATGAACATGGGAGACAGAGAAAGACTCCTGCTGCTGAAGCTGTTCTAAACTGGCAATCAGAGACTCTATTAGCACAAAACAATGCCTTCAAGGCAATTGATTCCAAGATTAGAAATGTGCAACAAGATCTCCAAAAGTATGATGAAACCCAAATAGATACTTTCTGAGTTCTAGAAAAGGCTTCATAGCTTGGAATCAAGACAACATCTTAGGTATCATTATCTTGAAAGTCCAAAGCCAGAGATAGAAAAGCTCAAGAGACAGATCCAACTTCTCGAAGAATGAAGGTTTAGACCTTTCGATCCACTGGCACCTTCTATCAGAACTGGGTATTTGCCTCCACCACCTCAGACGTCTATTTTTGCTGCCATTCCAGAAGATCCCTTCAGAAAAGAACCAGATATGGCAGAAATATGAAACCGCCTCAAAACCCTATAGAAGGACAAAGGAAACGAAAAAATGCCGCCTACAGAATCAAGTTTGATTGTTATAAAGGAAAGGGCAGATCAGATGATGTTATCTAACCCATTAGAATCTTTTCTAAAGGATTTGGGTACTCAGGAACCTGATCCTGCTATCCAATAGCCTGATCCTGTCATTCTAGAAAAACAAATTATGTTCCCAATCGAGCAAACTTCTCATGATATTGAATCAGATTCAGTATCTCTTTCCTCCTCTTCATCCTTCTCAATTCCTACAGTTGATTCTCTCCCTATTGCGCTAGTAACTTCATCAGTATTCATGGCTAATCCTCCAGATGATGAGATGGAATCAAACTATTCTGAGCCAGAAAATGTTCAGACGAGCAATCCTGCACAGCATGTATCCATAGCATCAAAACAGTTCTTCACCATCGATGATATTCTTTATCATAAATGGCTAGAAAGACTTGAAGACTTTCATACTTGGTTGAATACTCAGTCTATCATCAACCATGATATGAATGATGTCATTTACAACTTTGTCACGAGGTTCACAGGCAACCTCAAACTCTGGTGTAAATCAATTGCAGAACAAGATCAGATCCATTTTCTGATGTCACCTAATTCCGGCCATGCCATCACTCTCTTATATCATGTCTTTGTGGGAAAACCCACTGATCTCATATAGATGAAAAGAAGAGAATTTTTCAAAAGAAAATGCTGCTCCCTCCAAAAGAAGCATCTTGATAAGCATTATCGAGTGATGCTTCAGCTTTTTTATCAAGTTGGCGCAGATCCAAATCTGACGCATGTTTTCCTTACTTCTATCCCTAAAGAACTATCCCAGATGGTTGAAAGATCTTTTTTTGGAAAACAAAGGAGAATACAAGATATTCCCCTAGGAGAAATACAGCAAGAAGTTCATCTATGCCTCGAAGAATTATGCTTAAAACGCCAGATGGTCCGTACTTACATCACAGATGACAAGCACCTTGAATAGCTTGTTCTCGCCATAAGTTAAAGATTAAATGCTCTAAGCAAGATTGTGATGGTACTTGTGGCAAATATTCATGGAAAAAGAAACATTACAAGAAGTTCTGGATAAAGAAATCCAAACATGGCTCCAAGAATTTCAGGAAAAAGAAGAAATGGCAATACCTACGCAAAAGGAAGGATTGCACAGGCCATAAGAAATCAAACCGTTGCTACATTTGCAATCAAAAATGACATTTTGCCAAAAATTGTCCCCAAGCAAGAAAATGTCAGAATCGTCTAATTCATCACATTGAGAATGAAACAGGTATTTCTCTTGAAAATGATAATATTGAATCATTATTCTCTGCTGATGAAGAACCATCTGAACAAACTCTTTGTGTCATCCCCTTTTACCAAACTCCCAGTGAGACTGAGTCAAATTTAGAAGCTGAAGACATTTTTCACATATCCCCTACATCTTCAGAACCAAGCCTTGACATATTTTCAAGTCAAACTCACTGTCCCCATTTTCTAGTGAAAATCCCCACCTCAAAGTTTGCCAAACCAATCACTATTATTGCTCTCATTGTTATTGGAGCAAGTTGTTCCATTCTAGATACTAAAGTACTGCCTGAAGAATATTGGACTTCCTATGTCCGATATTTCAATTCTGCTTCTGGAGATACCTTCTCCACAAATATCAGGACCACTTCCGTAACTGTCCAGTTTTTTCCTCAGTATTCCATAACCACAAAGATCTTTGGATCAAGTCTCCCTAATAAAGACCTGATTATTGGGTGGATATCATGACTCAAATCTCTTAGCTTCGCATTATCCCTGGAAAAGGTCTTTGATATAAAGATCAATTCTCTGAGTTCGTCAATATTCAGAGACTCTTTTCCATTCAGATGAGTCTACTAGATCCAATCATGCAGAAGTTGTTAGAATCTTGTTTAGAATCTCATTCGGAATTCGCTCAAAAGTGTTCCCATCCTTTATGGGAAAATCCAGAGTTCTTTGTTCGCGTTCCTTTAAAAAAGAGGATATAAACCCAACCAAGGCGAGTCATATAGGAATGAAGCCAGAGCATCTGGCTTTAACTTAAAGGGAATACTCAGAACTATTGCAACAAGGCCTTATTGAAATCTCTAATTATTAATGGCTTGTGAAGCCTTTTATGTTAATAAGCGTGCTGAGCAAAACATGGGAAAAATGAGATTAGTAATCAACTATCAACTTCTCAACCTTTTTCTCCAATATGATAAATTCCCTCTACCATCCAGAGATTCCCTCTTTACTGGTCTAACCAAGGCCCACATTTATTCCAAATTCGACCTCAAAGCCGGATTTATTCCAAATACAGATTCCCTCAAAACAGGATTCTGTATTCCTAACCAGCACTTCCAGTGGAAAGTTATTCCTTTTGGATTAAAGATAGCGCCATCCCTTTTCCAAAAGACCATGTGTCGTATTTTCCAACCAATCCTGTCAAGTGCAGCCGTATACATTGACGACATTCTACTCTACAAATCTCGATGAGCGGTCACTGTTGTCAACTCCTTGAGCAATTTGCAGAAATCGTGAAGAAGCATGGTATCATGCTTTTTCAAAGAAAGATGAATATTGCCCAGACAGAAATCGAATTTCTTGGTATGCACCTTAACAAAGGTACCTATTATCCAGGGCCACATATCGCTCAAGAATTATTGAAGTTTCCTGAAGATAACTTCACAACAAAATAAGTTCAGCAATTTCTTGAGATAATCAATTATCTCAGGGATTTTGTGCCAAACATTGCGAAACTCTTGATTTCTTTGCAATCCATGTTGAAAAAGAATCCCCCACCTTTGGGAAAACCCCAGACTAAAGCAGTTGCTAAGCTTAAGGAGATTATGCAGAATCTCCCACCATTGCAAATACCATCAACAGGAAGAAGAATTCTCCAAACTGATGCTAGTGATGAATACTGGGTAGCCATCCTCTTTGAAGAAATTGATGGTAAGAGACACCTCTGTGCTCATAAAAGTGGAAAGTTTTCTCAAGCTAAAATGCATTACCACTCCACTTTTAAAGAAATCTTGGCAGTAAAAAATGGAATAAAAAAGTTTGAGTTTCATCTCATCGGCCATCACTTCTTAGTAGAATTAGATATGGCATCTTTCCCTCAGATAACCAAGTTTAAACAAAAGCAGATTCCAAACTCTCAACTGCTTCGATAGGCTGAATGGTTTTCAAAATACTCTTTTGAAACCAAACATATTCTTGGAAAGAAGAATGTGCTTGCTGACTTCTTGTCAAGACCAAAGGCACCAGCCGAAATTAACATGTCCATTAAGAGACCTACTTTTCACATGCTCAATCATCGCGTGAAATATAAGATTGAGAAGATCAAAGATTTGCAAAGTTGGAAATACCCTCGGGAGATTATTCAACAAATCCAGAACGACAGTCTTACTGAGAACCTGGATAACCTTATGTGGGAATGCCACACAAATCTGTTCAGATTTAATGGAGGTTCGATTCTTTACCATTTTGGGTTAAATTTAGATTATCCATTCATACATCCTCTTATATGAAAGGAAGATGATTTCCCTGATCAACTCAAAACGTTATTATGGTACTTAACCAATAAGTACTTAATAGACATTAAAATTCCAACTAGAAGGTTCATTGCCAACCTCACCAGAATATTCCTACTTGGGAGAAATATCGAGAAAGAAAGTGATCAAAATCTTTTAGACTTTCTCAATTGGTTCTATTCTCCCACTTATTGGAAACATCTCTTGGAGAAAGAACTAAGAACCATGACACCAAATCCTGAAGTCCATATCATCATGTTTTTCAGACGTCAATGCCATTTTTTTAGAAATAATGGAAGCATCATTAATGCCCCTCAGGAAATAGGAACCACATCCTATAGACCTCACTTGGACAGACGAGAAGCTCGAATTCACAAATCTTATCCAGGATCTGTTAGATCTAGTGAACACGAGTATCGAGAACTTCAGAGAATTTTGTGCCAAGAAAACAAAACCATTCCTGAAAATGTTTGGATCATTATGACCTAGCACCAGAAGCTAAGGAAGCACTCAGCCAATACAGACAAGCTGCATCATCTCAAGATCATGAAATGACAGGAACATATGATATTGTCCAATCTATTCAAGACCCCTATGCAAGCTTTGGAGGTCCTTTGTCCCAGGATCCCTACGAACAAGGACCTTCGTCCTTATTCCAAAGCATGGACACATCCTTTTATGAACAACCATCCAACTGGCCTCAGCCAAGCATCCCTGCCGACACTCAAGAAGATGATAACATAAACTGGGCTAAAGAAGAAGCATCCCATTGGGCTCATGAAGAAGCATTCTCATCACGAAGGCTGAACCAAATCCTCTAACCTGAAGACCTTGAAGCCCTTGAACAGAAATACGAGGCACATCTCCTAGAAGACAACTCAAATGATCCAGTCCGTAGCTACAATGCTTGTGACGGACGAGATCGCTGAAGTCCGTACAATTTCACTGTAGCAAATCACTGTTCACTTTTACTGTAGCACTAGACTAGGGAAGGTACTGTTCACAGTACAGTTATTGTTCATAGTGTGCGAATAATTCCCTCCCGGAAGTTTTTGGTGCCTCTGTTTGTATTTGGACCCGTGAGCTTGGTCCTTGTGTGTGTCTTTGTGACCTCTTATCGTCTATAAAAGTCGAGGAGGATGTATTGTGTTGGGTAGAGTCCCTTGAAGTAAAGTGTGTGCTTCGTGAAAAACCTCTCCATGGCTTTCTAAATTCCTCTTCTTCTCCATCCTAGTATGATCCTTCAAGAAATGCAGCTTGGGTAAGTTAGAAACGTTTCCATCATGGCATCTTTGAGTGTCCCTAGGCTCTGAACTAAAAGGCTGAGTGGTTTTCTGCTAAAAGGCTGTCCCTGAAGGCTTGAACAGAAGTAGTTCGCCCACTGTGGGATGCATACCTACAGGAAATTTACTCTCATTCCCTAGTTCTAAGTCTAGCTCCATTCATGGTATCAGCCACTCACTAATCACATACCTCTATCAAATCGGCCTATCTCTGGTCTCTGATCGATTTTGATAGTGCCGTAATGACCCTTGCAGATTAGCACGGTCGAGCAGTCGATTCTTGGTGGAATTTTCAAGTCCATTGCGTTTAGATTCCTTAACGACTTCACCTGATAGGCTAGTTAACTCATGAGTAGCCAACTTAGAAAAAAAAGGCTATAAGCACGTTGATGAAAAGCTCATTTCATCTCATTGAAATCAGATTTGAAAATCAGGATGTCACATTATGGGTTTTTGAGATGGTCAGTAGGAAGTGATCATAAAAAGGCTTGTAATTATTAAACTTCATAGGGTTAACAGTTTATAAATTGAAGTGCTATTTTGGGAATGTTGGTTGTGTTTTTACTATCCCTATTGTTTGTTGTTTGATTAGGTGTTGTTTATATTAAGTGCTTATGCATGCATTTAACTGAAAGATTAAAGATTGAGTCGGTGACTCGTCCGGAGAAGTTGCATTTTAATCGACCATTGTGGGATGTTTGCACGCTCGAAGTTCGGGGGTTAACAATAAATGACGAGATTACATGCTTTGAATTCATCATTTAAAGTTAACTTAGAATTTTCAAAGCTCTCCTAAACTTGCGGGTCCAATATAATTGTGTTGGTTGACAATATTAAAATAACCCTCCATGACTCAACATTAATCTGATTAAACATGCATAGAAGATGACGTTTTGCCTAAGTCTCGTGCATGACCTCACCCATGGAACCATTAGTATTTGGTTTGAATCTAAACTTTCTTTTTATGTGCCACAATTTTTCTGTAGTTGGTGTCTAGATTTATAACATGGAACGGAGATAAAAGAGGTCATGTTAGGCCAAAGCAAGTCAAAGTACAAAAACCTCACGCTCCGAATCCAAATTCAATCAAATCTATTTCAAATAATTCCATGTTGAATGGGTGAAACACTTGTCAACATCAACAGAGACTTAGATATGCTAACTTACAAGCACCTATTAATGAATGGAATAGACTATGCTGCCAAATATTTCAGTTTCCACGATCGTACAATTGTTGTTCTAAAAAATCCCAAAATATTATTATTTCGTCTATCTAAATTAGATTCCAACTCGACATATATGCTATTTTTGTTTTGTAACCACTTTAATAGGACAATTTTTTTCCATTATCTATATTTAACATATATGATACCACCAATAGCGTGCAAATAATATTGGGTCTAGGTCTGAAGATTTGAACTTAACCGATTTGTAGCGCTTGAAGGGTATTTCATTGGCCTCCACATTATTGGGTCTCCATGGCCATAACCCTGAATGAGCTAATGAAGTTTCTAAGAATAATGGAATTTGGACACCACCATCAATAAATTGTATAATAACCTAAATCTGAGATATGGTCATAGCAAAATTGTTGCAATCTATCCTCAGGTGGACCACTGAGAATTTGGCTAATGGATTATTAAGTTCAAATTTAGCTCAAACTTTCTCAAGCACATACTATTTTACAATTTATGTTTTGAGTTTTTAACATGCAAATCACAACACTAATCAATTTAAGGTAGATAAATTAGATCCCAAGTAAAGTATTGGGAGAATTACTTACTTTGAACTAGATAATTTAAAGTCAGAAACTTAATTACACTAATTAACCAATTAATACCCTTTCGATACTTATTCTTGTTCAATCACCAAATAAAGTATTCATGTAGCATTCGTGAGTCCAAGAAATGTATTCTTAACTAGGCTAAGGAAATAGATTATAAAAATGCACAATCGAAATAATGGAAATATGCAAATAACAATATGATAAAGCAAAATCTATTTATCAAGGATTTTTATATATTTTAAGAGACAACTACTCAAAAACTAATTATTAAGCTTTATCCTAACTTAAAATTTAAAAAAAAAATTGGAAATTTTTTAATTTAATTTTTTTAAATAATAATAATTTTTTATTCCGAAGATGCGTATTCGGGCAGGACCTTAGAGCCTAATCAGGATGTGGACTACCATGGGCCTTCAGGCCAGGCTTTGAATAAAAGCCTAAAGAAAGGGATGGGCTCAACAATTGAAGCGTAATTCGGCCACAACCAGGAAAAATTCCAACCCCACTCAACCAAATTAAACCCAAACTAAGCCCACCATTATCAATATCAAATCACACTCAAACTCTCCACATTAAAACAAGCCCAGATTCCTCAAACCTAAAGTGACCAGGGAACACTCATGGACTTACCGACAACGGTAGCTTAGTCCGGTGAGCCCAAATCAGGCCACAAAATCAGAACGACGAGGGAAGAAAAGGGGCCATCGGTGGTGCTCCCTAACCGGCTCGAGGGGCGGCGAATGAGGGTGAGCTCAATAGATCAGACAATGTCCGGTCGCCTCGCATGCCCCTGAGCCAGAATCCTCGGAAACTTGACGCGACGCACCCAAAGAAGTACAAACAAGATTCAAACCAAGACCTACCGTGGCTTCAACTTGGGAAGAAGGCTGACATTAGTAAGTTGTCGACCGGGTTTTGAGTGTGTCTATTGCCGAAGGACACACGCTGGATTTCTCACCGTAAACCTTTTTTCCTCTCTTTTCTCTCTCTCTCTATTTTTTTTTTCCTTCTATCTTGAACCTCTTCGAACTCCCCAATCAGCGTCCAAAGGCCTCTTTTTATAGGCTCTCGACCTACGGAAAAGTCCAATCAGTGGAGACCCTTCACCCTCCAGTCTCTCGCACACTGGCCAGTCCGTAAGCTACCCTGGCGGTCCCTTCTCCTCCTCCGTGCTCTGATGTTGACCTATGCTCTGCTGTGTAATTTAATGAATTTTTTTTTTCTTTTTGATTTAGAGGCTAAAAATTAATCCATAAATTTTTATATAACTTAACTTTAAGTGACAATAAAAATTTTGTCGACCGCCAAAATTAGAGCAATGAAAAAGATATTGTCATTGGAAGAACAATATGAAAAGAGGGATTGGATAAACCGATAATATGAAAAAGGTTATTATGCAAGAAGAGATGGACAAAAGCTTGACAAATCAATTATAGATGGATATCCTTACAATTAAGGAAGACTTGGGGTCGTCTCTCTCTCTCACTCTCACACATCACTCTCACATCCAGACATAAAAAAGCAAAGAGTCTTTATCTGTTCTCTCTTTTTCGTGGAGAGCACTCACTTAAAATCACATTTCTCTCTCTCTCTTCCTACAATCAAGAAAGACTTGGGGTCGTCTCTCTCTCACTCTCACACATCACTCTCACATCCAACATACAAGAGCAAAGAGTCTTTGTCCGCTCTCTCTTTTTCGTGAAAACCACTGTCTGTTCTCTCTTTTTCGTGAAAACCACTCTCTCTCTCTCTCTCTATCTGGATTGAAGTTAAATCTGTGGTCCAAGAAAGTTATTATGCAATAAAAGTTGAACCAAAACTCACTCAATTCTGGATGAATATTCATATGTTGGAGGAAGACTTGAGGTCATCAAATATACAAAAGCAAAAAGTCTTTATCAACTCTCCCTTTTTTTTGTACATAAATGCATGAAGTTAGATTGCTCACTTAACAATTATCTCTCTTGCTTCCCTTGCTTAGTCAAGCTTTGTTTTCATAGACTCTGATTAAAGAACAGGAGATCTCTCTCTCTCTCTCTCTCTGTTGAGCTCGAGACTGAAATGATGATGATTCTCTTCTTGGCTCGATATCTCTTCTCTGTGCTCGTCCTTCTCAGCATCACTAACTTAGCTGCTGCCGCCACTCTTTTGCCCGAAGAGGAAGGTGAAAAAAAAAAAATAAACCCATCGATCTTTTATCGCTTTCATCGTATTGTTCCTTTACCTTTTGGACTCCAACGTACACCAAGTTTTTTTTTTTTTTTGGTGCTTGTTTTTCATACATATATTCAACTTCAAGCACACGCGAATCTGACATTCTTTGTGCTTGTTTTACATGATACTTTGCTGTTCCTTTTGACTTATTGGCTCTTTTCTCTTTCAGTGGATGCATTGAAAGAAATTGCAAAGACGTTAGGGAAATCGAATTGGGATTTCGACGTAGATCCATGCAGTGTAGACGCCATCAACTGCGAGAATTCCACCGACGCCCACAACAACATTTCCCACGTCACCAGCATGTCTCTTTCTCCCTCAATTTCATGAATTATACCATCATGGATTCCTCGCTAGACTTTAATATTAATCACGCAATTGCACACCAATCTTTTCTCTTTATAGAGTCGATTGTCTGTCGAACTGAATCTCTTTGCACCATATTAGTATTTCATAAAATAAATATAAAAAAAAAACATTAGCTGATTTTTTGGTCAAAATGTAACAACAATACGTAATCACTTATCATATTAAAATTACTCATGAAGTAACTATGAGCATAATATTTATTGTTCACGGTATGATTATACAAATTTTTATAAGTTTAATCAATACAATCGCATATTATATGCTTAGCATTTAATTATATAAAATTATATTTTTAGTGATCAATGAGAATGTCAAACTCAAAGATCATGATTAAATATCAAAGTGATGAGAGTTATATTCCCTCCATCTTTAATTATAAGGGCAGTGTTGAAATTTTAATGCTATTATCTCCTTATTACATATGTTATTTATACTAATGCAGGGCAGGGCTGTACTCAAAGTGCTTTTCAAATTAGTTATATATTCATTTGCTTTAAACAAAACCTTCTTTTTTTTAGGCAATTTTTGAAGAATTTTTTCATTTAGAATCAATTGAGATTTATGTATACATATCAATAGATGTAATAAAGTCATTTCGTAACATCATTTTGATGCCTAGTTTTCAAGTAAAGCTAGAATAAAGCCTTCGCGTCGTTGCGAAAACAGAATTCTTACGGAGCAATCTCTTGCCGGCACCCTTCCGCCTCAATTGTTCAGATTGCCTTTCCTCCGGAACTTGTAAGCACTCTCTTTCTCTATTTCCCCTTTCTCCATTTTCGATCTTCTTCTTCTTCATCCTCTCTCTCTCTCTCTCTCTCTCTCTCTCTATAAACAGTGATGTCTCCAGCAACTACCTGAACGGCACAATTCCTAAAGAATGGGGCCTTACGAACTTGACCTACATGTATGCTCTCTCTCTCTCTCTCTCTCACGAGTGTATGTTCTATTGTTTGATTGGGGGAAACGCGATGATGTGGGTGCAGTTCTGTACCCGGAAACCGATTGACTGGTCCAATCCCGAAGGAGTTGGGGAACATATCCTCACTTCGGCATTTGTGAGTCACCACTCATCCCGACGCTTGCCTTTGGCCTCTTCTCTGTTTTATATTTGATTGATGTTTCAAGATTTTAACTTTCATATTCCGCTCAGAATCGTCGAAAGCAATTGGCTTTCTGGACCTCTTCCTCCAGAGCTCGGGAACTTGTCCGGGTTAACTCGATTGTGAGTCTATTGATGCAAATTTCTGTGTTAGGCATCGAGTTTTTATTCGCTGATGATTTTGTATCTGGCGAGGGAATTTTATCCATTGGAGTGATCTGTTGAGAGATACAGCATTCAGGTTCTATTAACCAATGTGTTGTCGTGGGTTTTTCTTGTTTCAGGTGGCTTACGTCAAATAATTTCACGGGGGAGCTGCCTCAAACATTTGTTAACTTCAGGGAATTATATTACCTGTTAGTTTCCAGTATCCACAAACTCAGCTAATATTTAGCCATTTCTATTCTTTCTCCTTCATATGAATCATGTTGTTTAATGCACTGCAGGCAACTTGGTGATAATCAGTTCTCGGGAAAGATACCCGATTTTATTCAGAACTTTACAAATCTCGAAACACTGTAAGGATTAATGCTTCTTCCCCTTTTAAGTCGGTCTTTATAGATATACCCCCAAGACAATTCCATCTGTGAATTGTATCATCAGGGTTATTCAAGGAAGTGGATTGCAAGGGCCGATTCCCTCTGGGATCGCACTTTTGGAGCGATTGTACAACTTGTCAGTATGGAATTTTGGCATTTCGATCTGATCTCTCTTTCTTTAAGATGTTATCAATCAAATAGAGCTCCTGTTTGATTTTGATATGCAGGAGAATAAGTGACCTCGATGGACCCGAGTCTCATGTTCCACAAATTAACAATACATATATTCGTATACTGTGAGATCGATGCTCCTTCACAGATAGTTTACTTTATGCAAAAGAGCCAAATCGTCTTAGCAATGTGACAATATCGGTGTTATTTTCTTATAGGATTCTGAGGAGCTGCAATCTCATGGGAGAGCTACCTGGTTATCTAGCAAATATGACAAATCTAGATATATTGTGAGTAGAAAGCGGCTTTTCCCTTTGGCTATTCGAAGCAGAATAAATAATTTTACCCTTAAGGAGTGAAATTTCTATTAGTTTTTGATTGACTATTGGTTGCAGTTAAAGAACGCATTCAAGATGGCTTGAAGGTCCCTTACTGACTTCATTGGTGTTTTGATATTTTCTGTTGATATTGCTGAATTGTGAATGATGTGGCATTTAAATTCTTGGTGATTGTGGCCTCTGCTGTAGAATATACAGTTTCGCACAAAAGTATATGGACTTTTTCTCTTTGTGAGAATTTGTGGAACTATTGTCAACTATTCTAAAAACTCAAGCTATTAGATGAAAGCATGGTTTGTTATTTAAATATTCTAACACTTTGTTTTCACTTTTCCAGCAAGAATTCTTACCTTGGTTGTGGTTTCCCATTTCGTCTAATTTACTTTTGCTTTGATATGTTATCTTAACTTCTTAAGAGCATTAATGCAAAATGGAGGCTTCTAGTGGTTGATTGTCTGGAAACTTTCCTTCCGGTGGTTTACATTCTCAAATCTCAGCCCTACAATATCTAGCTGGAGTTTTATGCTTGACTGTTGTACACTTGTCAGACATAACATTCATAGTTCAAACGAGAGCATGGCTTCAAATGCATCTCTATACAAGTCAATTCTTCTTGTTCATGTGGTCGTCTCTGTAAGATTTAATAAACGCTACTTTTAACAGCAACATTTTGCCATTCTGTCATGGCTTTGTTTGTTTCGCAAAAAACATTTTCCTGATTTTCCAGCGTTTGGTTTGTTTAGGAAAACGAGTTAATGGAAAATGTTTTCCGAGTCGATGAAAGATCTATGTTTAAATTTAGGAAATGATTTCCTCTTTTGAAAAAGTCGGAAATTTTTTTCCAAACTATGAGTTGGTATCGGTGCTTGGACCTGCAACTCCTCGCTTGGACACGGGAACCCCAACGCCTGGTTCTTGGTCCTCAGCGTTCAGGACTAGGTCTTCAGCGCCCGGGCCTAGTCCATTGAGGCTGGGCCCGAAGCCCTCGTGCCTAGGCCCAATGCCCTAATACCTGACCCCGAGTACATAAAAGCAGTGCTTGGGTCCTTGACACTCAAGCTCTAGTCCCCAGCACTTAGGTTGAGTCCACAAAGGCTGTGTGCAGGTCGTTGGTGCTCAAGTTCGGATCCTTAGTTAATGAAATGTTTATTCTTATAAAAATATTTTTTTATCCCATGCCCCATCACCATAGCTGACAACTGGCCGAGGAAGAAGTTAAAAGAAAAGGATTAAAAAAATAAATTAAAAAATTCGAATTTTTTGGCAACTTTTTCCTAGAAAATGAAATTAAATTTTCCATACTAAACAATGGAAAATATTTTCCGGGTATTTTCAGGATTTCAGTCAAACACTGGAATATTTTCATTTTCCTAAAAAAATAACTTCATGGAAAATATTTTCTAAAAACGTTACATTTTCCACGAAACAAATGGAGCTTTAACTTTTTGTTTTTCTGACATTCTTGAATGACCAAATTTCTGTGGTTCTGCTGCGGCTTATCACATACCATTTTCCCTTTCCTGTTTTTTGAAATCCTCATTTTATTCTTTATTGCTGATATTTCCTTTTCTAAGCACCCTAGTATTGAGTCAGCATCCCTTTATTCATAAATAATATATTGTGAAGGAGATGTTTTCAACAAATTATGATTAGCTTTACTTTCGGTCCTATTAGATTAGTGAAATCTCCCAATCTGAACAATAATATGGTGCATTCCTTGGGATGCACTCAATTTAGTGCCCAAATAGCTTTTCTAGTTACATAAATTGAAATTTCCATTTTGTAAATTTGATTTACAGCAGTTTTGTATACTTATAGCATGTGACCAACTTGAAACTTGGATTTAGGCAATGAATGCCTCTGGAGATGAATGTCTAGTAGAAAGCTTAGGCACTAGACAGTTGACCTGTATGTCTAAACATCTGAACTGGACTTTGTATGTTCATTGATGTTGTCTGTGTTTGTACAATCGTCTGAAGTATGCTCAAAGAGTGTCCTGAGGGAGTCAGTTAAAAGTATCTTCTCATTATATATTCACATAAACTTGCTTTGCAGAGACCTCAGCTTCAACAAACTGAGTGGCAAAATCCCTAAATCCTACAGCAGCCTGGTAAAAGTAGAATATATGTAAGTACTTCGATGCTGAACTTAGGCTTCTTTTCGTATTTTGTATAAGAATCTAAAGTCTCATGTTGTTCTAGTGGTCAAGCTACAGGCAACTTTTACCATGAAGTAGTTGAGCAATCAATAGAACTTAGACCATGATAACATATTCATTTTTTAACTCTCAAAGTCCTCAGGTTGTGGATGCTTATTACTTCACCATCCAAATTTGGTAATGAATTGAGTTAAGAATTTATGATTATTGTCAAGTAATTATTTTGGTGGGACTTTAGTCATGAGCAGGCGTATATCGTTGATATTCTGTTGCTTAAAGAGCAGCCCTTGTGATAATTTCTTTGCATGATTTGCAAGTTTCAAAAAGTTACTTGTTTACACTGGAAGAGTTAAATGGATCAGTGATACTTTAGCGTTTGACAGTTGTATGTTTCTGTACTCAATGCATGTCTTGTGTGCCTATTTTATGATGTATAGGAGATTAAATATAGCAAAAGTCCTTAGGCTCTCTACTTGGTTCTTTCCACAACAGTGGCTCTAGAAGTTTGGTGAGTGCAGCTCTCAAGTGCTATTTAGAAGGTCTGTGGAGGACCTTGGTATCTTATCCCTAGTTTTGAGAATGATGAGAAACTCTACTCCTAAGCTTCTTGGACTGTTTAACATTGGTTTTCATCTTTCTGCCCAACGATTGAAGCTTGACAATGGCACGTCTTCCTTAATTACTTATTTTATGTCTTAGAAGGACAAAACATTATCACAAGGAAATAGTTGATAAGCTAATTTGGAGGTACCCTTCACTAGTCCAGCTTTGTGTACTACTGTTATGGTAATCTTTCTCCAGGCGCTCCAAGTTTCGCAGGGATCAGGGTTTTCCTCTGTCATTGATTTCCTTAATCTTTCATCTCCAGCTGAAAGCTCTATATTGTTATCATGACTTAAACTGATTATTTCTACACCACTAATAAACAAATGCTAATAATCTGCTAAATAATGCGTTTGTGAGGTATAAGTCTTAAATAATTTTCAGTTAGAGTGTATAAAGTACATGAGGAGCTGACTCATTCAAATAATCTTGTTTAGGTATCTAACTGGAAACCAGTTGACTGGAGCAGTCCCTGATTGGATCCTGGCGAAAGGCAAAAATGTGTAAGCTTCGCTGCCTGAAGAAAATATCTTGTTTAATCATGAATTTGCTTCTAGCTTTATCTGGCTAATCTTGCTCTGTACCAAGCAATTATGCCTTCACATATTGCATCTTTACGGTTAGTAGCCTTTGGAGATAAATGGAAACATTATAAGTACCTTTCTCCTCGTTGGGATCTGTTAATTGGATGGATGTATGTAACAAAAGAGGCTGAACTGTATGATATGCATGAAAGAATATAAAGTGTATTTTCTTGGAAGTGCCTAGTTAGCTCCATTTTCCCCTAGACAAAAAGCCATTCCCAGCTGTAGATCATTTTCAGACCTATTGGAATGATTAAAGTTATGTTTGGAAAATTTTTACCTCCTATTAATCCTCTTTGAAAGTTTGTCTAACGTATCACCTGCAGTATATGATTAGTTTCTTGGGCTATTTCTTGCTGATAACAATGTTTTTATGGGTTTGTGTATTTGAGAAACTCTACAACCAAAATGAGTGTACTTAGGAGAAGTTGATATTATCTTATGGGTGTAGGAATGAAGCTCTTGTGAGGTAGTTTAAACAGATAAATGTGGTCTGGATAATTTCTTATTAGAAGACGCAATGTAGTAGTAGGTGGAATCACAGTTCTATTAAAGCCTCTTTGCCTTAGACATCATGACTGTGGTACTGTTACTGAGTAAAAATGTTTTTATACACTATAAATAGTTTTAAAGTCTCCATTTACTTCAGTTAGTCTTTCTCCTTTTCATATTCTAAGATAAGATATTTTCAGTAGGAATAAAATATCAATCTCATCATCTTGTGATGTTTTCACCTTTTATCTTGCCTTACCTGTCCACATTTTGCAACTTATCTGCATTTTTGTACATACTAATCATTTGATGGAATTATTAAAAAGAAAAAAAAATCATTTGATGGAATGACTTTCAGTGTATTCTTCAAATTGATGAGATTTTGGAAATGGTTGACTGTTTCTCTGTGTAGTGATTTATCATACAACAAATTCACTGCTGGACGCTCAGAATGTCGTGAAGGATCTGTGTATGTCCTACTTCCTTCAGTCAGTCCAGGGCTCCCCTCAAATGTGCACTTATTGAGTAACTTATATACTGTTTGTGTATAATATTTCCATTTCTCTGCTGAATGTTGATTTTGTTTTCTCTACAGCAACTTGTTCGCAAGCTCCGAGGTTGAGAATACGTATGTTTGCGAATAACTTTTCAACAAGAGACTTGGATTTCCAAGGACCCGCATTTTTATTGTTTATGTACTTAGCATCAAACTTCATTAAGAATGATGATGATTATAACAGTAAAATCTTTGCTGACTTGCTCAGAACCTCATGTTCTGCCACAAGTGGACTTGTCTCATGTTTGCAGAGTCAACGTTGTGCAAAAAGTAAGTCAATATGCTGCAGAGTCTTTAGTGTATAAAAAGTAAATTGACATGCTGTATATCCTATGAAATTTTGTGGGACCGCAGCTAACTGTTCTAAAAGTTTAAACTATTAGATGAAGTGTAGACATATTTAATTAGGGAGGCAAATGAGGCTTCGAAAGATTTGAACTCATGCAATCCATCTCTGATACCATATGAGATTTTATAAGATCACAGCCAATTATTTTAAAAGCTTAAAGTGTTAGATGACTGCGTGATTTTATATTTAAATTATTCTGACATATCCTATCATTATCATCAGATTCTAATATTGCATCTTACTCTCTGTGTAATTTCTCATCAAATTCATCTCCTTGTCAACTCTCCTCTTGGCTATTGTGTCGATCTTTGATGGTTGATGCATAATTACCCTAATAATTTCAAAAGCTACCTGCATGAAATAATGGGTTGCTCATAACTTGGGAGTTTCTATGTAATTTTCCAATGAGTGAATGCTAGGTTATTTAGTGTGTCTGGAAAGTCCACTCCATATTAACAAATAGAAGAAACTGAATTTTCTCTGTGGCTGCTTCTTTACTCCATCCAGCTCGGTATAACCTCTTCATAAATTGCGGTGGGAGCGAAGCAAAAGTAAGGGGCACCACATACGAAGAAGACTCACAGAGGGCTACACCTTCAAGTTTCTTCAGAAGTGATTACTGGGCCTACAGTAGCACTGGTTACTTCACCGATTACGATAGCACTGCAGTTAGCTATGAAGTTAAAAACACATCCACACTGTCCATGAATAATGCCCAACTTTACATGAAAGCACGACGTTCTGCCATCTCTCTAACTTATTACGGTTTTTGTCTGATGGATGGGCCCTACAATGTAACCCTTCATTTTGCGGAGATAATGTTCACAGGCAACAAAAGTTATCAAAGCCTTGGAAGGAGAGCTTTTAATATTTATATACAGGTAAACTCGGAGCATTATGGAGTGCTGGTTCTAATATATAAAGCACATAAAGCGTGCAATATGTTATGGTTGAGAAGTTTATCCAAATATCTCGTACTTGCAAATCATGATTTTTTCACAATTTGTACATTCTATGGAGACTAAAATTTTTACCTTGTTCACTTTGCCGTTGTTGGTGGGTATTGCCGGTTGGCTGTTTTGTGCTGCTGTTTTGGCAATCTTTTGTTCTGTCCCGGCACCCTTCCACTTGCTATGACTCCTTGTCATTTTGAGTGTAAGTTTTGGTGCCGTGATCGCCTCTTGTATAGTTTGATTAAAGCTCAATATAATTCTTACTTTTATCAAAAAAAAAAATATTTACCTTGTTCAGTGTGGAGACACTCAACTTGAATCAGATGAAATATTATTTCAGGGGAAATTGATGTGGAGAGATTTCAACATTGAGATTGAAGCAGGTGGAGTTGGAAAGGAGGTCATGAGAAATTTTACTGCCAATGTGACCAACGGCACTCTGGAGATACGCTTCTATTGGGCTGGGAAAGGAACCACTTCTATACCTGATGGAGGAGTCTATGGTCCTCTTATATCTGCTATCTCCGTCTACCCTGGTACGCAGATGGATGCTTCCATGTTTCACTTGGTGCTTCTCTGTTGAAAAAGTTACTCATATTCATGTTGAAAAGAATACCCATATTTTTCTTGCACCAGAAGTCATCAATAGGCTATTCAGTTACTTGGCTTGGTTGCAAATGCCTACTGTTGGATTCAGGCCATTGGCATTTGTCGCTATATAGATCAAGTCAATTACGCATAATAGCTGACCGGGGTCTATTATCATTCTCTTAGAGTCAAAAATTGGTTATAGGTTGCTTTGTGTTCTTTCTATCTGAGCGTGTTTTCTCTATGTATCTTTAATCCTTCCATTCAACTATGAAATGATAGCCTTGTTCACTTTTCCGCTATGGATTACGACCACTGTGCCTGTATCATACAGTACAGCCTTGAGAATGAAGAGTAGAATTTTTTTCTTTTCCCTTTTTCCCTTTGTATTTTGTATTACGTGTTCCATAGATGATATCTTCCGGTGCTCATTTATCTGATAGTTTCTGTGGAGTACTCTGGGCGGTTTTATGTCCCTTGATTCTCAATTATTGTGTTCTCCATCAATTTCCTTCTGTAACGAGAAGCTACAGATATTTTTCTGCATTTATGTCTACCCCATTTAACTGAACAGCTTTGGTTAAATATTTGTTTGTTCTTTCTTCATTGCAGACTTTGATCCCCCGGCCAGCATATCTGCTGGCACAGTGGCTGGGATTCTGGCTGCTATAGTTTTTGTAGTTTTCCTTATCCTGGTTATCCTTTGGTGGAGAGGATGCCTTGGACGTAAAGATAATATGGCACAAGGTAGTTGCTTACCTGGAATCTCCACTATTTAGTCCACGTGTATTTGTCAAGAAATATGAGAATGTTATGCACTCTGAATATTCATTTTCCCCCTTCCGTATTCTGGTGGAGAGGGAGGATAGTCACATTGCTTCATTTATATTTCAGCTAAATCCCGCAGTTGTCCTGTCAAACTGTTGGCACATGACACTTCTTCTTCTTACTTTCCTGGTGGGGGAAAGTGTAATGACAATGCATCATTAATGCTCCATCTAGATTTACAGTTCCCGTAAAACTGTTGATGCATGACATTTGTGCATTCCATAGGGAATTTGATTCAACGCAAAAAGCCAAAGATTATTATTAGGTGATATACAGCTAAAGTGTCATAGAACCATTTGGTTTGCTAAACGAACTAAATTTTTATTTAGAAATCTGAAAATAGAAGGAATAGATAGTAATAGGGAGAGATGGTAGATTGTTTCTCAGATGTGTGCGTGTGTGTATACACACAAGGTCTACGTTTCAAGACACCAAAAATAGCTGCTGGAACTTCACGTGTCAGACTTTCCAAAAATACATACTGCCAACTGATGCCAGACTTTCCTAGAAAATAATTTTCAAGATGCTAAGCTATTCTGTACTGAACTTGCTCAGACCAAAAAGTCACAAAAAGGTTTTCTGGAATATTGAGAAGGAATTGATACGTCTTTGTTAGATAGGGGATTACATACTTTAACTGTTGACTTTTCCAAATTCATAGAAGTTCCAAAACGTGTTGCAGATTTGAAGGGTCTAGCATTGCAAATTGGTTTATTTACCTTGCGACAGATTAAAGCTGCCACAAACAATTTTGACACTGCCAATAAGATAGGAGAAGGTGGTTTTGGTTCTGTATACAAGGTATGCTGGAAAATTGGCTAACCAAATTCCCCCAATTCCCTAGAGAGAAGATATGTAGAAAGATCTGATGCCAAAGTTGAATTGCAGGGTTTTCTGTCAGATGGCACCACTATAGCAGTGAAGCAGCTTTCATCCAAATCACAACAAGGAAATAAGGAGTTCCTGACTGAGATTGGGATGATTTCTGCTCTTCAGCATCCACATCTTGTGAAACTCTATGGATGCTGCATTGAAGGAAATCAACTTTTGCTGGTTTACGAGTACATGGAAAATAACAGTCTTGCTCGCGCTTTATTTGGTAATTTGATATCACATTGTGCTTCATTGACTTCAGTTAATGACATGGCAGTAAAGCAGCTTTGATGTCTTCTGATACAATTGAAGGTCCTAAAGAATTTCAGTTAAAGTTGGATTGGTGGACAAGACACAAGATATGCGTGGGTATTGCCAGGGGATTGGCATATCTTCATGAAGAGTCAAGGCTGAAGATTGTGCATAGAGACATTAAGGCTACTAATGTTTTACTGGATAAGGATCTCAACCCTAAAATATCAGATTTTGGTTTAGCAAAGCTTGATGAGGAGGACAAAACACATATTAGCACCAAGATTGCTGGAACTTAGTAAGTTTCTTGCTTTTTGTTCCTGTTAACCTTAGTAGGAGCCAGTGACAAATTCGGCTTAACACAAAGCTTTATGACTGTCCCACCACTCTTCACATTAATTAGGAAAAAAATGTAAATTGTGTCATACTCTACCATTAAGTAATGATACTATGATATTGACTTATGTAATTGTTAATTTGAATATAACTTAGTATTATAGCAAATTCGCCCATGTTTCTATTGTATGCACATGGAGAAACATAGATAAGCATGTTCACATGTTTTAGAAGTTTGCGTTAATGCGTGTGAAAAGTCAACTTGTTTGTGAAAGGAACGTGATTAATGAGGGAAAAGATAAAATTGTAAGTTCATTCTACTAACTCTAATGTTAATTCAACAAAAAGAACTATAAACGTACTATAGACATTTCCAAAACAAGTCAAATGATGTCCCCATTATCGTGGCTAAAATTTGTAAACTTTTTACAGGGCGAGCTTCACTTTACAAAAACTTTAGGCCTTCCCAAATAAATGTAATATTGGGTACTATATGGAGATTCCCTCGCTCCATTTTTGCACATTCTTAGATATCTTTGTAATGCTGGGAAATGCCCTTAAGCTCATGTAGGTCATCTTATAAATGATACTCATATTTCAAACTTTTTTTTTTTTTTTTTTATATAAAGAACAACAAATGATCTTTTTTTTTCACTGAAATATTATCGGTAAATGATATTAGAATATATTAGGATGCATTTATTTTTTTCCTCTACTCTTTAGACCATAGCGTCACATTTAGGAATGACTCTTTCTTTTGAATTTTAGGAATATTAAGTACGTGCTATTTAAGGCAGTTACCTTGTTGCAAACACAAGCTCTTTTCTTGTTGTGCAGTGGATATATGGCACCGGAGTACGCAATGCATGGTTACCTCACTGACAAAGCCGACATCTATAGTTTTGGCATTGTTGCCTTAGAAGTTGTTAGTGGCCGGAGCAACACTAGCTCCCAAAAAACTGAGGAATGCTTTATTCTACTCGATTGGGTAATCAATTCTATCATTTCAATTATGATCATTATCGGTATTTAAATCCTCACATGCACTGTCAATGGTTGCAAAGGAGTTTCACAGTTAACAGCTATTGAAACTTGCTTATCGAATTGTCATGCTGTTAAGTGCAATTTGTTATTTCAAATTAATCTGATTCTTCTTTATCATGTTGGTCTACTCTGACTCTTCATTTAGAATCTCTCTTTTTTTTTTTTTTTTTTTGGAATGAAGAAAATTCTATTCCTTGAAATTTGGGGAAGTTGACCCCATAATTTAGGGTGGATCTCGAAAGTTCAGTTTTAGTCTTTATGTTTTTATGCTTGACATTCATACTCCCTGTAGTTTCATTAGCGCCAAACAAGTCCTTCGACTACTATTGAATTTTGGCAATTACTGTTAAATTTAAAAGTTTTCAAGACCATGTCTTGACCAGAATATCCATATACTTTCGATTGATGTATAACTTTTTTCACATTCATATAATTGAGTCCTTAAGTTAGATTTTGTTTTGCTTTGAGTAAGCAATCATTAGAGCAAACAATCATTATTAGTCCTCATTAAATCTGATTGTCGCCTGAGTTGCATAATCAAGAACATTGAAAGACGAGTCTACCGTTTCATGTAATGACACAAATAATTCATGCTGATAAAACTCGACAATAGCTAGCAATTTTAAAGCGGTGTGGGTGATTTCTTGGCAACTGGTTAACCATTAGTAAGTGATGTTGTAGTCTAGTATCTTTTATTTAAAATCGGTAAAAAAAATCATGTTTGATCTGTATTGACTCATTCGATTCTTTTTATCCATTTATACCATAAATCTAGCAGGTGCTTATCAACTGCATTTGCCGCTTAATTATCAAGGGAGATTATATACTTCTTCCTGTTTCAGTATTTAGAGCATATTTTGCAACTGATCAATACCTGAAGCTTGAAAGGGAACTACCTTCACTTAACATTTCTGTATCTAGGCACACTTTCTGAAGGAGAGAGGAAATTTGATAGAACTAGTTGATCCGAGGCTTGGTTCTCACTTTGACAAAGACGAAGCACTGGCATTGATAAAGGTAGCTCTGATGTGTACTAATGTCACTCCAGCACTAAGGCCGCCAATGTCATCTGTGGTTAGCATGCTTGAAGGCAAGGTTGCTGTTCCAGTGCTGGACTCTGCAGGCGCTATCATGACTGAGGAGAAAATTGAGGCCATGAGGAAGCATTTTAGAGGTGACGAACATCAGGCAGTTGGTGAGAATATCACCAAGAGTATGTCTATTGAAGGGCCAGGGACTGGAACCACTTCGTCAGTACTTCTGGATACTGATTACTGGCACAAGAGAGAGTAAGAAATGGTTTGTTGTGTTCTAAGTAAATTAGTTCTTGAAAGAACTAGGGCTTCATTGGGTAATCCTTGCAGCAGAATTCTTAAATGTTGCTTTGAAGTTTCTCTTTCGCTCGCATTTGGAACTGAAGGTATAGGTAATATAAATAAAACAACGAGTGTTATGCAGTGCAGTAATTGGGTTTTGTGAACTAATTAGTGGGGAAAGCCTAAAGACAATGGCTTGTGGTTTGGTGTTTGTATTCGTGCCGTCTCTTTCCATTCTGTTATTCAAAGAGAGACGATGTTGCAACTTTTTCCTTTTCACACCATAATGATGTGGATGGTGGCCACTGCAAGGGAAGGAATCTATTACGGAAGCTTTTCATTTGTTTGAATGGCGAGATGTGCGAAGTCCCACCTTCTTGCTCTGGATGTGTTTTGTTCACGAGCTCGACTTGTTATATGTTGCTACTCAAGAATTTCACTTAGCAGATGCCAATTTTTTGTCTTTAGTGTGGATGATGGTCGGCCAATTTCATCTTTCCCATCTTTGAGAAATGATGAAAGAGAAACTTGTATGTCTACACGCAAAAATTTATCTGGAGAAACTTGCATGTCCAGTCACTGTTTCTTGCAAATGTTGGATTACTACCTCATCAGCAGACTACTTCCATTCCATCAATGGTTCTATATTATGAGTCAATGCCCAAAACGACCGTAGGTTAATGTCAAAAGAATCAAACAAGTTGAAACTGAAACCGAAAGCTTAATGGGTTAGTCTGCTCCACCTGAGATCTGAGAGGTGGGGGCCGAGTGAATATTAACGAAGCTGACACTTAACATCCCACAATGAAAATTGAAGTGTCCACATCAAAGGTGGGTGATTCGCTGCTGCTATTGCAACTACAACCCGGCAAAGCAAAACAGCAAATCTGTTGCAACTTCGTAAATCCTGATTTCTAAACCGGCAGACCTCTCCACCGAAATTGGAAAGCAAATCCTATATCCTAAGTAACTAACCGAAAAAGAACAAAAAAGAAGGGGTGCTTTAAGTGGAATCCGACAAGTACCTATATCTCGATGGACCATTACTTCTAGTAGTTACTTTTTTACTTTCTTATCGAATTAATAAATAGAATCTGACAGTTCAATGTCATGCCATTTCTTATATCTCTCTCTCTCTCTTGACTCTGCAATAAAAATTTAGTAAAAGTGGTTTGTTTTTATGCAATGCAAGGGACGAAATTTTGGGAAGTGAAGTCGATACCGAGTTGACATTGACCGTTGGTTAGCTTTTGCGACTTGGGTGGGTCAGAGAATGCAACTCGGACCGTGTTCAATGAGCGGGCCATTACTATAAGGTAAGATGATTTATTTTTCCATCTATCTATATTTCTTAAATCACTTAGGTTTAGGTTTCATTTATGACTATCGATGTAATCGTTAGTGAAAATTTATTTAAATAGTGATATTTGGAAAGGTTTTTTTTTTTTTTGTCAATTTTATAACTATCATCAGTTTAATAATTACGTGTCACTATGAAAAAAAATGATCTTAAATTTTAGTTTAAGATAAAATAGGTGGCAAGCTATAGAGGTAATTTTTCCCTGACCCAAGAAAGGGGTAGGCTTTCAAATGAATACTAACGACCAATATCGCTATGGAAAAGCATTGAATGGTTTAGACTTTTTATAGGACATTGGAAGGTTTAGAGATTGGAAATGAGTTAATGTAAAGAAATTGAAACATAAAAATGGTTTTTTATTTTTTTTTTCAAAATAAGTGGCAGATCTCATCTATTCACATTGTCTTTTAATCTGTGCTCCTCTCATTAGATGATGGCATGTGCATTTAAGATCAAAATAAAGTTCGAAAATATCAAGATCAGAAACATGTAAATTGAATTGGAAAACAAAGGGATAGAGAATTTAAATGCGTGTCATGGGTTTCCATGATTATACTAAAGGGAGAACATGGGTCTCAAAAATTAAGATGGGTCATAGTATACATTTCAATTCATATTATTTATATGCTGAAAATCATATTCTATCTACACAATATGATAACTTTCCCGCATTTGACGCATACGCCGGTTGAATGGAGATCTTCAACCCGGCCCACACTTACTCTCATTGGCGTTCGAATCAACTCTCAACTGCATTAATGCATGTATTGATACGTTCACAGTGCAATGTGTAGAGACTTTCATGGAAACATGATGTAGATGTGAAAGATTGACATTTCTTTTGAACACAATAAAACATCCGAGTGGGAAGTTTTCTATCACAAAAAGAACAGAGGACATCGAAAGTTCAAAGAAGCTCATTAGCATAAATTCCACATTCTAGATTATGAACGCAAAAGCAAATTGCCAAATCATGGAGGTCGGGTCCTTAGTGTCAACAAGAACGAATAATTATCTCTGGAGACTCCCATAGTCAATGCATGCGTGTGTTTTCTCATCATAGAGTTGTCCCCTTGTTGCATGGTTAACAGGGCAGTCCTTGTTGAGTTCAAAAATCACTGTGCCAACAGTAATAAAAAGGTGCAATTAAAAGGTTTTCGACCAAAACAACAGTAATTAAAAGGTCAAAAATCAAATCACCTTTAGGGAAGCGACGTCATAATGTAGTCTACTAATAACGTTTCAGGCAGCTAGGCAAGTAAATTGATGAGGTTCTACTTTTGAGGAGTTGATTTTTTTTTTTTTTCATTTAAGTTGAGAATCATAATGACTAAAAGATGTAATATTATGTATAACATTAAATAAAGAATACACGAGCTTATTTATAGGCTTTATATAATAACTATCTAAAGTAACAAATCAAGACCAATCAAAGGAAATATACATAACCATATAATAATATATAAAATCATAGAATATTTTAAATATATCTCTAATAGTCCAGTTGACTAATTAGGGCTCAAGAAGTCTCGTCTTTAATTAGAAGCTTAAAAGGAGAGGTGATTGAGATTTGACTATTTTCTTATTTGTCTAATTGAAAGATTTACTCCAACCCTGTTAGAAGTATAAAACCGTAATAAAGTAATGGCAAATAAAAATGGTTACAAATTGATGACGGTTGAAAATCATTAAAAAAATAATAGCTTTTGAAATTTCAAGACTATTGAAACATACAACGGAAATTGTTCCAATCTACGTGGTTTCTTGTAGTCAAGGAAGACTTCAAGGTAAGTGACGAGATTCCGTGCTCAAAATCCATTACTTAAAGTTAACATGGAATTTTCAAAGCTCTGAAACTTTGAATATAACTGCATTGATTGACGGTATTAAAACAACCCTCAATGACCTGACATTAATCTGATTAGACATACATAGAAGATTATGTTTTGCTTAGGTCTTGTGCATGACGTGGTCCGTGGAACCATTATTATTTGGTCTATGTCTAAACTTTCGTTTTACGTGCCTTGATTTCTCTGCTGTTGGTGTCCACGTTTATAACATGGAACGGAGATAAAAGAGGCCATGTTAGGCCAAAGCAAAGTCAAAGTACAAAACCCCTCCTTGCTACGATTCCATGAGTCGTCCTATAAAGTGAAAATTTCAACCTCTTTCGACGATGACTATTTAAACAGTTAAAAGTTTCTTTAAATATTTATGCACATAATTTGGAATTTTAAAAAAAAAATTATAAGCACTTGAAACCTTTCATTTGCCACAATAGTTCTCATATAATCTTTTTATAATTTTTCAAATATTTGAGTTTAAAAATTATTGGACTTCTCTAGAAGCCAAAAACAAAGACAGTCATGTGTGTGTATATATATTAATTTTTCTGGTAGTAATTAATTGTTGAAGTATGTGGACAAGTCTATGAGTAGCTCAAGAAAGATGGAAATTTTTTTTTTAAAAAAAAATCATAAATCTATTACATCTGTGCTAATTCAATCATAAACTTTTCAACTATATCAATTGAGTCCTAAATATTTTCAAATTTTGCCAATTAAGTTCACTGGCCAATGATATGGATACCAGTCATGCCCACTGGCCATCTTACGTGGCACAATTGGCACTCACGTGGATAATTTTTGCAATTTGAAAAAATCCACGTTTTTTAATTTTTAATTTTCTTTTCTTTCATTTTCTTTTTCCTTCTTCCTCTGTCGGTAACCATGGCCAACTAGAGGCGAGGGCTGGATGGATTATATCAGCAATTATCAAAAAGTTTAGGACTGAATTGATATAATTAAAAATTTTACGAGTTAATTGATACAAATACAATCGGTTTAGAACTTGTTTTTGGTAATTTTATCTAAAAAAGAGCGTTGTATAGTTGACTTGGATTAATCTATATCGAATAATTCCATGTTGAATGGGTGAAACACCTATCAACTTCGATAGAGACTTAGATATGCTAATGTACAAGCATCCATTAATGAACGGGATAGACCATGATGCCAAATATTTCAGTTCCCACGGCTATACAATTCAATTATTGTCCTGAAAAGTATTAAGATATTATTATTCTGTCCATTGATATTAGATCGCAAACTCAACATATATGATTTATATATATTTTTTGTAACAACTTTAATAGGATAACTTTTTCCATTATTTATGTTCGACATATATGATACCACCAATGGCGTGCAAACTATATCAAGTCAGGACCAGAGAATTGGACTTAACCAAAGGGTATTTCATTGGCCTCCACATTACTGGATCTTGGTGGCTATAGCCCTTTGACTATTTTAAAAAAGAATAGTTATTTGTTACAATTAAAGTGAAAAGAAAGAGGGGAAAAAAGATTTGTCCCAAAAAAAGTGAATCTAATTATTTTTCGGACAACTTCATGAGTTGTTGAAGTTTCTAAGAATTGTGGAATTTGGACTCCGCCTTCAATAAACTGTATAATATTCTAAATATGAGATGTGATCGTAGCAAACTTAGAGCAACCGAAAAGACTATTATCACTAGAAGAAAAAAAATTAGGTAAGAAGAGTTGGACAAAAGCTTTACTACTTCTTTCTAAATAGAATATCCCTACATTCGAGGAAGAAATGAGGTTGTCTCTCTCTCTATCTCTCACTTTGAGACATCACTCTCTATCTCTCACTCACTCTCATTCTCGCTCTCACATGAAGAGTTGGACAAAAGCTTTACTACTCCATTCTCTCTCTCTCTCTCTCTCTCTCTCTCTCTCTCTCTCTCTCTCTCTCTTTTGATCCAGGATCAGCAAGGGTTGCTGGCCAACTCTTTCCAGCCACAGACAAGGTTGCAAAAAACAAAAAAAAACCATAAAATATTCAAAATATTATTAAAAAAGTACCACGTCAGCATCGGCTGTTCATGTTTATAATTTCTGGCCAAAATTGGCCAGATGGTTTAATTGGCAAAAAATGAGTTATAGCTGAATTGGTAAAAAGTGAAAACATTTAGAACTCAATTTGCAAAATTAAAAGATCTAGGACTAAATTGACAACAGTGTAATAAATTTAGAATTTTTTGGACAATTTTCCCATGCCAAAGCAAATTGCCAAATCATGGAGGTCGGATGCTTAGTATTGGCAGGAACAAATAATTGTCTCCGAAGACTCCCATAGTCAATGCATGCATGCGTGTTTCTCGTCGTAGAAATTGTCCCCTCGTTGCATGGTTGACTGGGCAGTCCTTGTCAAGTTAAAAAATCACCGTGCTAACAGTAACTAAAAGGTGAAACATTGGGTCATCTTTAAGGAAGCAACATCATGGAGTAGTCTGCTAATGACGTTGTGGGCGGCTAGACAAGTAAATTGACTTGGCCCTCCTTCTGGACGAATTGATTTTTCTTCGTCCATTGAGAATTATAATAACAGAAAAACGTAATATTCTATACAGCATCAAATGAAGAGTACATGTTTTACATAATAACTACAAATCAAGACCAATAAAAAAAATACAAAACCACAATATATAATTATAGAATATCTTAATTGAGAGATCTGCTCCAACTCCAGTTTAATGGGGTTGAGTATCGTAGACAAGTCGAGAACTTGTCGAAAACATATGGCAAGGCAAAGGTATAAGGGTCGTGATGGTCTCGCCCTAATGAAAGATCTTCTCCCTCTAATTTAAGAGAACTCATGCCTAAACAAGTGTTGACAGTGGTTTGTGAGTTATCGGCATTCTTTGGGGATCCATGTTTCAAGACCTGGTGGCTTGATTAATTCCAAGAACGTGTTGCATTACTTCTTAGTCATATGGAAAAGATCTTTTCTCCCGGATTCTTAATTGTAATTGGATAAACACAATCTAGATACATGTATCCTATTGGAAGGTAATCTTCCCTCAATTTTGTCTCTTCTTGTCCTTTTCACATGCATACAAGTCTGAGCTATATATAATGGATTGTTAATGGGGTTAAAGTCAAATGTTCACAATAAATGTTATGCAGAGGATCGATTGTCTAGGGATATATTGTGAGAGTGTTTGACATTTTGTTCTAAATATATTAATCTCGAAGATACATTAGTTGATTAATCCTATAGGAATGGCACCATGAATTTACATGTTTTCTAATGTCCCATACGCATGTACCATCTTTGGGATGTTTGTAGAGGAGCATACCAGTATTCCACTAGGATAGCGTAAATCCCAACATGCTCAGGCCATTTCGCAAATCGTCCCTAATTACTCAGGGATGATTATTAGATGTCCCTACCGGGTAAGAAAATTGTCCCAATCTGCACGTTTCCGTCCAAAAAATATTGAGTACATTTAATATGCCATATAGGATGGTACAATAAACCACTCAGAAATTTATATGTGTCGACTTGGGCCCACATGCTAGATTTTTCAAAATTTTTAAATGACCCTTTTCCTCGCCGTTAAGCTGTGTCCCACGCTCAATGAAGCGCTTTCTCTCTCCATTTTCTTCTTTTTATTTTTGCCTTGAGGCCATGGACGACCCTTGGGATGTGGATTGCAACGTCACCGACCAGCCATGGACACCCTGTTCATGAGCACGCCAACGCTCATCCATGGCCATCCTCGGTGTCGTTTGGATATGCTATTGATCCCTGGGTATCGTTTTTTCCCATCCAACATGGACGATACTCGTGACCAGCCATGGCCACTTTGGCCATGAAGCTTAACCTCAAACCCGGAGCTTGGGGTAGCCTTAGCCACTCGAGTTTCGAGCTTGGCCTCAAGCCATCTCACCGCAAATGAAGCTTGACGCAGTCTCCACACAACTCAACCACTCGACCTCCCTCTGAATCATCCCTCATTGTTGCGTCTGGAGGCGTGCCATCCCTCCTCAACCTGAAGCGGCCATGAGCCGACTTGAGCTCGAGCCATGGCAGACGCAAGTGGAAAGAAAAGAGAAGTAGAGAGAGACGAGAGGGAGAGAGAGTCACACAGAAACGGAGGGGAGGAGAGAGTAAAGGTAAGTAAGGAGAGTTTCCGTAAGCGTTAACGGAGAGAGAAATTTTGATGGTTCAATTGACAGGTGGACTCAGATTTGTCATGTGTCGATCCGTATATGATTTATTATATCATCCTATGTTGTATATTAAATGCACCTAATATATTCTCACTGACGGCAAATACATTTCTTTGCTTTGTACTCATGTGGCCTCTTTTATCTCCATTCCACGCGTGACGTCATTCAACATGTGAGCTTTGAAAGTTCCATGTTAAACTCTAACGATGGTGAACTTCAAAAAGTTAGAATTGATGTCTTTCTTGCTACATGAAACCAGAGAAAGAGGATTTCTTATATGAGACAAGTGATTATTAGATTTGTATCATCTTTTCCAAAACGAGATTAAACTTGGATTTTTCTCCCGGATTCTTTGCTATCTTTATGGTGCACGTGATAGATGGAGCAAGCTTGGTACACGGGTGCAATCAAATACATGTATCCTATTGAAGGCAATCCTTCAATCAATTTAATGGTCTCTTTATATCCTTTACACATGCTCACAGCAAATGTCATGTGGAAGGATCAATTGTCGAGGAATACCTTGTGAGAGAAAGGGTTTGACCTTTTGTTCGAGATATTGTGATTGCGAAGATACATTGGTCGATGGACTCCACAAGAATGATAAAAGTGAATTCACATGTTCCTAATGTCCCAAACGCACATCTCATCTTTGGGACGTTTGCAGATCGTCCAAGTATCTCATTTGGATGGTGTATATCCCTACACGCTTGGTCTAGGGACGATTATTATTTGCTTTAAGCCTGAACTTTATTTGATGTGCTGCGTTTTTTTCTGGGTTGGTGTCCATATTTCCAACATAAAAACAGAGATAAAAGAGGCCATGTCATGCCAAAAGAAAAGATTAGTATCTACCGTCAAAGTAACAAAACCCCCTCACTGGGGTTCAAATTCAACCAAAATCTAGAACATACTCATGACTCATTGCAATTGGAAAATTTCAGTCTTTTTTAACGATGACTAGGTACAAAAATAATCACCGAACTGTGTGCTTAGTTTTCCACTCAGACGTACCGTTTAATTGGGAAATCCAGGAGACAAGGACTTGGGTTCATTTTTACTTGCCGGATAAATAAATCGTGCTAAATTTGGTACTGATTTACTAAAAAGGATAACATGCTAAAGTGATGTGTGAAAAATCTTTTTTTTAGTTATAATTGATTATGTAGACCACATCATTTATAAAAAAAGGTTTATTGGGATATTTTTGGAATAGTTTTAATTTAACTAGACACGGTCCGAAGTGGTAAAAGAATTATTCGACTTTTTAAAAGCCATAATAATAATAATAATAATAATAATAATAATAATAATAATAATAATAATAATAATAATAATAATAATAATAATAACAATAATAACAATAACAATAACAATAACAATAACAATAACAATAACAATAAATAACAATAAGAATAACAACAATAATAACAACAATAATAACAACAATAATAACAACAACAATAAGAACAACAATAAGAACAACAATAAGAACAACAATAATAACAACAACAACAACAACAACAACAACAACAACAACAACAACAGTCGTCCATGGATGCGTGCATCTCCACACATGTTTGATCTACACATAAAATTTTTTTGGTATCACTTTTGACTAATATTTGGACAAGTTAAAATAGCTTTTATGAGAAGCTCAAGTAAGAGCCTTGTGTCATGGGTCAGTCGATTCCGAACGATCCCACACCATGCAGCCTTAGGATTTTTTATCCCAAGTCAACCTCATGCATACACGCTTGAACACAAGGGGTCGTATGAACAAAGGGACGAGTGTATTGCTTATAAGCAAGCTAAATACAATGAGGGGGAGGGTCCCTTATTTATACAAGTTCAGGTCTCATCTCATCTGATGATCTTCCCTATAATCTAATGGTTGTGTTTGAATGTATGCCATCATTATAAGTCTCTACACTAGGCCACTCAATAGCTAGGCCTTGGGAAAGCCTACGAGGCGTGTGTCAGAAGCAAGGGCAGGCTGCTTGACATGAGCAAGTGGGCAATCACAGGTTGTGCATGGGCCAGCCAAGCATTGATCATGGGTTGTGCACGGATTGATCGTGGGCAGCTCATGGGCTGGCCCTTGCACTGGAAATAGCCCTTTCACGGACGGTCTTACATCATGCTCGTCCGTGGGCTCTGTCAATCTCCCCCACCTAATCAGGCAACGCCTTCGTTGCGTCTGTGACATGGAAAGCATCGATGTGTTTCTTGAACTACCACAAGGTCTCGGACGGTTGTCAACTTGCTTTACTTTCGGGAAGGCTCTTCCATCGGACGGGGTACTCATTCTTTGTCGAGCAATATCTTTTCTGTATGACGTGGTCTGCCATGATGCATTCAATGTCCCGATCATAGGAGGTTTTTGCTCCAAGGGGTGCTTGTTGCGATTTGCCTCAATCTGGATCTTCCTAGTCCGCATAGAAAGGTTTCAGCATACTCACATGGAACAAGGGATGTGCCTTAAGTTTGGCCGGCAAGTCCAGCTTGTACACAACCTTCCTAATCCGTTACAACACTCGAAAGGGGCCTTCATAGCGACGGATCAGCCCTTTGTGCACGTTGTGGTATCAAAGAACCAAGCATAGCTTGACCAACACCAGGTCCCTGACTTAAAATTCTATGTACCGTCGCTTCTTGTCGGCCCATTTCTTTGTGTGCTTTGCGGCCCTATGTAAGCACACCCGCACCAAGTCTGCATGTTCATCCCATTCTTTGGCAAATACGTACGCAAATATAAAAATTATATACACTGCTTCATTAGATCAGTTCGTTATTTTACAAGCCCGTTTTGAGCCAATCTGATAAACATCCAAAAGTGTAACAAAGGGTTACTCCTAGCACCTATGCAAGGGCAACTATCAAAAATGGTTTCTATTTAGAGGCCAGCTCCTCATAGCTTGAGCTCAAGGTCACAATCCGAGTCGGAGTCGAGATCATTTACAGCTCCGTCAGGAGGGGTTGCCACCGAGGTGCACTATTAAAACTACAACGTGGCCCAAAGACCTCATCAACCTACACAAACCATGCCTCGTAAAGATGGGGGAACTAAATACCTTAGGCCCTCGTCAACTCACACCGTATGGTGTGCCTCTAATATACGATGTTGGGTACCACATCCTCTATCGAGAATCCCTCCATCTACACTGGCAAACATAACGGGTTGGGGTTTGGGGATGACTCATAATTACGAGCCTGAAAAAGGTGAAACAACAACAAATGAATTGAAAACTCAATAAGTAAATCGCCAAAATCTCGTATGGGCGGATGATTCATTTTGGAAACCTACTAAATCCAATGCCAACTTGTCAATGGCAGATCAATAACAAAGTATTTGCTTTACCTTAACTATGAACATGAATGGAAGTCCTCAACTACCCAAATATCCATCCTATCAAGAACCTATGAGGTATCTCGTACTCATTAAAAATTCTAAACATGACAATTAATAACCTCAACAATGTAATGTATACATGCTTATCAAGCTCTAAATAATAACATAAAAATTCACACTACCTCATATAATACAAATAATAGTCTATAAAATTCCCATGTATCAAATATTAGCTTCTAAAATATTGTCATGGTCTTCAAGTCTCAAATAATGACTTCAAAATATTCATGTACCTCTCATGTCACAAATAACGGCAATTATATCATGCGCATGTCTTCCAAGTCACTAATACTAACAAATAAATTATGTACGTGCCTCTCACTTCACAAATAACGGCAATTATATCATGTACGTACCTTTCAAGTCACTAATAATGACAAATAAATTATGCACATACCTCTCATGTTTCAAACAATGCATGTGACATGTAACAACTTCGAAAGTATGCATGTAACACTCAAATACCTTGCATACGATTTTCGCCTCAAGAATCACATAATACCCCATAATATTATGCTATCTTAAGTCCATTTATTATACACACATAAGTGAAACTCTACAGCTCTTCCGGAAATCTCTGGGGCATCATCCTGCCCCATCGGGCACAACATTCGAATCCATCGGGCATCGTTCTGATAATCATCCCCACAAAAGGCATTCGAAATCCATCAGGTATCGTCCCAAAATCCATCGGTGTCGCATTCCTCATAAAACTACACGAATTAAGCACACAACTAATTCTTATCTTCATTTTTAAGTCCAATGTAGGAATGCCTCAAAGGCATACCAAGTAGTGTGTATCTCATAACCTATCGAATTTACATCAATAAAATATGTCGAGCACAAAACAAGAATTCATGATTTGACCCATTACGTTCGAGCACCAACCTAAGTCTAATCTGGATCAAAAACGATATACCTCAATATTGCCGAAGCAAGAGTACTCAGCCCGGCATGCTTCCACATACGTCTAACAACTATCACAAATCTCGTCTTGGAGGCTTGAGGTGTTCTCAAGCACCGATAGTGGACTATAGACATGTATATATAAAGATCCATTCAAACAAACACATATAAAACCTTGCCATCAATACTAATTGACATCATATAGAACAAACACATCCAACAATAACAATGATTCCAAATAACTCAACTTAGGCAACAATAACTTAACCACATAATAGAACAATGACTTCTTGAAACCAAGCATGGACATGAACATAAACAAGTCGTTTATGCCATGCAACCTTGATAATAGCGTAACCTTTCCCCGTCTACCTTAAACTTCATAACCCAAACAATCTCATGAGCAAAACATACAAAATTAACACATTGTTATACCTTCTCTAAAATGGTTCAATACTATCTAACAAAATCGACCTAAATCCAAGCCACATAACATAACGGCCTAGCCGACATTTAGGGAATCTACGTACAAAAATCAAAACAAGAACAAGACATAGACAGCGGCGGCTTACAGCTCACAGCAACGCCACAGCGGCAGCAAACGGTGGAGATGCAGTGGACTGGGTTTGTGACTAAGTTTCAATCGAAAATGCCCTTAACGCAACCTATGCTAATTAGGCAGCATCAGCGATGCTCATGCAGCCAGACTTAAACTAAGTTTGGCATCTGTCCAGGGTTCTATGCATGACCTATATTTGAGCCTAGCTGACCCATGAATGACCTTCGATTGTCATATAATTGTGTAGGATCGATCGACTTGTCTTGGCTCACAATCGCACGAAATCAGATTAGGGTCGTTCACAAACGGTACAGTGACCATACAGAGTCAGTCGCGACCAATATATATTCGAGCTTAATTGATCTATATCCATCCATTAATCGACTCGTGATGACATGTGATTATCTACATTGATCCTTATGGTTGAACGATCTTTTCATGGTCGAACTCTTTGGTCTAACGTAGCCCTGATCTAGAGTTGCCTTGCCCTAATCAACTAGTTGGCTCATGAACAATCCCTAGGATTGACTCACGGCCTATTCTCATTATTGACGTATCGATCCTTAGTCCATTCCTCGCGCCCGAGATAGGGTCCGAATCAAGAATGACACACAGATTCTAGGACAAGTTTTCTTTTTATTAGCTCCAGAAGCTTTGGAAAATCTTCACGCTTGCCATTAAAATTTCCCACTCCTCCTCCATGCAAGATTTCAATCCAAGGAACGTCAACACCCATAAACAAATCTTCTATCATTGCATTTTAAGCATAGTTTTTAATCTTTTGTACATTATCTAGACAGGCCACCATAAGCAGGAAAATTATTGATGATCCAAAGCACTGCGACATGCATCTAAAAATTATGTTGTTCAACATAACGGAAGGTCTTACATCCCTCTTCTCATAATGTCTTTAACTCAACGATCAATGGTTAAAGATAGACTCTATCTCTCTTCTGGGAGTGCGACTTGGGAATCAACAATGAAAGCAAATTAAAGGACAACTTCATGCGCTTCCAAAGCGGCAAATTATATGGGAAACATATAACCAGCCACATGCATGTTAAAAGTTTGTTTGTATAGAGATGCCTTGTCCCACATCAAAAAAGATGTAAATACGCCCATGGATAAGATTCAGCACTAATTGACGATCATTATTTTTATTTATTAAAATTCATACTTATAATTAAAAAATAATAATAATAACCATTGTGTCCGTTTGAAACAGTGTGACTATTCATGAAGGAGTTACGGTTATTATTTATTATTTATTATTTATTTATTTAATTCCGTATTTTATTGTTTCTTCCAATAGTTATCTCAAAATTCGTATTTATTCTTAATCCTTATAAGGTTGTGTTTGGTTGAATATAACTTTTTTTTATTTTTTTGCTATTAATTACTAAACGTACCTATTCATTTTGCAACTTTTTCTGAAGGGTTGCCTCTATTCAAAAGACAAAGATTACTACGTCGGTTTTAGGTGTTAGATTTTGTAAGGTTACTCTGACTATTCTAAAAATATAAACTGTTAAAAAAAAAGGCATGGTTTATTATTTAAATATTCTAACACTCCCCTCATGCTTAGTGTGATCTTTCGCCTAGTACTAAGTGTGAAAATTTAACTGGGGAAGCAAATGGAGCTTAAAAAAATTCGAACTCAAAACCTCTAGCTCTAATACCAATGTTGAGTGGTCTTTGGCCTCTCTCACCCCAAAAACTAGCTCAAGAGGTGAGACTTTCCTTCACACTTATAAACTAACCATCTGCCTAATATCATGTAAAATAATAAACTAACAAGATGAGAATGGATGGCAATTGCCACTAAGTGTTTTTGTATTTCGGCAATAGAATTTTTTGTTACATTCTTCAACTATGCACTGTGGTGTCTTTACATAATACAAGCTAGGGTTACAAAATTAATGAGGGACACAAGCATGATCTCTTCTCTTTGGAAAGATTTGATCTTGCTTGATGAGAAAGTGGTGGAGACATTGTAGCTAAATCAAGACACGTCATTGTGATCTTTTTTCTTTGTAAAGAATTGATCTTGCTTAATGAGCAAGTGATGGAGAGATTGTAATTGAATCAGGATGCGTCATCGTTCCCTTTAACCTAAGTAGCGCCGACACGCGACATGGACACACGACACGTCATTTCTCAAAAAATAGAGAATTCCGACACGTTGGAACACGTTATATATTAAACGAATATTTTTATTTTAAATTAATTTGATTGAAATTCATAATTAATTAATTAATTAAAAAAAAGAGAGCCTACAATGATTTTACACTAATAATATTAATTAATTAATTCATTGGAAATTCAAAAGACATATTCATAATTAATACGTATCCATGTTTGGAAATATATTTTTAACTTGAACAAAAGTTATTGATAAAGATGATGACTAACAAGAAATTAGAATCAACTTATTTAAATAAATCTATGATTTTTTACAATAACCAAAATTTATTATCATTTAAAATTTAGTACTTTTATTTTTAAAAATTATTTTTTAATTTCATTTATTTATTTTTTTCCGATTAAAAAAAGTTTCCCCCACTCCCAAATTTATTTCAATTTTTTTCCCTCCCTCCCCCACGAGAGACTATTCCCCCCCCTCCTAAATTTATTTCAATTTTTTCCCTACCTTCCCACGTCAGACTATTTCCCCCCACCCCAAATTTATTTCACTTTTTCCCCTCCCCCACCCACGTGATAGGCTGTCACTTCACCCCCATTGAGTTTCCAAAACCCTAGCTACCAAAACACTTTTTTTCCCTTGCCGCACGACCTCGCAACCCCTTCCTCTCCTCACTTTTTTCCCTCACCGCACGGTCTTCCTCTCGATCCATCTCCGTCTCCTCACCGCACGACCTCCATACGACCCCCTTCCTCTCCTCTTCCTCTCAATCCTTCTCCTCCTCCTCCGCCTTGCCTTTGGCTCTTCCTCACTTGCAGTTGCAGCCTCGTCGCTGATCCCGCAGCATCACTGTGGCCGCCCTCACCTTAGTCTCTACGGCTGTCCTCGCATCAGTCTCTACTCTTTCTCTAGCGGTTTCTTGCCATAGCTCGTGACCTCGTCTCTCCTCCCTCACCCTTGCTTCCATCCGACACATGTGTCAAGACGAGTCGAAAAAAGTTGACCACGTGTCGGAAAATTCGACACATGTTGACCGCGTGTCCGAGCGTGTGTCGGCGTGTCCGACTCCGACACGTGTCGGACACAACATGGAAGCACGGACAATGTGTTGTGCTTCATAGCCTTTAACATTAGGGATCGATTATGATCAAATCTTTTGAACTTTCTTTCCAAAAAATACGGCCATATTTTGTAATTGTTTCCATTAAGAGAACTCAGAGAAATACTACAATTGTTATCTAGTATTTTTAATCAAGACTTTTTTGTATCCTAGAGGAAATGTGCCAGTAACCATTAGCAATGTTGTAGGGTAAATAACTCCTTAAAGAAAGTGATATCACACATCAAACTCCGACTTTATTTTTTTTTTCCAATCGTTCATCATATATTCCCAACAATGTCACAATGTAAAGCTGAGGTTGCCATACGGATGAACACCAACAATTGCCAAGGCAAGTCTCACAATCCTTGGATCTGATGCGAACCAAGGAGAAATTTAAGACATTACATCGTCTGCCATCGTATTTTCCCTTCTATGAATTGATTTATGATCCATTTTCTAGAATTAGATGGACTCTACTACTACAACTTAGAAACTCCATGATGAAGGGACGGGTAGTTAGAAATAGTGGTCTAAAAACTGCCCAAGTTAGAGATGAAGAATGGCAGCGGAAACCAAAAAATAAAATTAAAAATAAAAATCTCTGATATAGTAGATATTGTATCCACAATGGCAGTGGAAGAGGCTTATAAATAGGTCTTCAAGTGCTAGTATAAGAACAGAACATGCTAAGGTCAAAAAGCTCTTCCCATCCTTCAAACTTCGTAGATCACTTTCAATTAACTATTCCCTTCAGCCTAAGAAGCAAGAACTAGCCCCATTTCCTAGCCATGAAACCATTTCTCACTGAACATTATTCCCTTGTCTTTTGGTCGTTGTTCCTTACAATGAATAGCCTACATAATATGTACACTTACTCGCTCACCAAAAGCCAACATACGCTTCCGCAAATCCAATAGTGATATCAAAGCCACATTTCCAATTGGTTTTGGGCATTTGTCCTAACCACCCTCTACTAAAATCACAAATCCAAATTTTCCAACACCAAATCCATGGCCAACTCTGCCTCATCCTCATTTCCCATTCTCATTTTTTTATGGGAATATCTATGACTATTGGAGCATTGAAATGACTATTGTCTTGATGGCCAAAGATCTATGAGACATCGTAGAAAAGGATTATACAACTCCTCAAGAAGCAAGTGTTCCTTTAAGAGCAACTCCAACAGGATGCAAGGGTGCTATGCGTTATTAAGCAACCACCCTCCAAAATGGTATGTCTGAATATAATTGGATTGAAGATTGCAAAGAAGGCTTGGGAGGCATTACAAGAAGAATTTCAAGGCACTAGAAAGGTATGCACTAGTCAACTTCGGACTTTGATAAGGGAATTCGAGAATTCTAAAATGAAAAATTATGATACAGTTCATTAATGTTTTATAATACTAAAAGAACTAGCTAATCAAATAAGAGCCTATGGAGATGGTTTCATTGACCAAAGGGTCGTAGAAAAATGATTGATTCTACTTACTAGAAAATACAATCCTATTATCACCACCATAGAAGGAACTAAGCACTTAGCAGACCCAATCGATAAGTGAATTAATTGGCTCTCTAGAAGCATGTAAGAAAAGACTGATGTCACAAGATGAAGATTAAAGGTCCGTTCATTTCGCGGAAAATAAACCATTTCCAGAAAATATTTTTCTAGAAGTCATTTTCCAAGAAAATAACAATATTTTCTGGTGTTCGGATAAACCTCAAAATGTTTCGGAAAATATTTTCCGGTATTCGGTAAGAAAAATATTTTCCGCTCCCCAGATTGGCAAGCGTGAGCGTCAAGCTCGAGGCTTGCTAGATTGACAAGCGCGAGTTTGTGATCGATGAGCTTGAGATTTACCTAGTCCGACGACTAACCAAGAAAGAAGAAGATATGAAACAAAGAAAAGAAAAAGGAAAAAAGAAAATTAAAATTAAAATTAAAAAATAATTTAAAATAATTTAAATTAAAAAAGAAAAAAAAAAAAAAATCATTCGAATAAAAAGAGAAAGAAGAAGAAGAAACGGGAGGAGGAAGTGAGGATTTGTAGAGGTGTGAGATAAGAGAGATCAAGTGAGGAAAATGTTTTCCACTTTTCAAAAGTGGAAAACATTTTCCCCTATGTTAGAAGACTTTTTTCCTTTGATGGAAAACATTTTCCCCAAGGAATTCATTTTCCGTGAAATGAACGCCAAAAAATCCGGAAAACGTTTTCTCGGAAAATATTTTCCGTGAAACGAACGGAGCCTAAGTTAAAAGTGCCTTTCATTCTAAAACAAATATTTGGTCTCATCAATCTAAAAATGGTGGAAGGAGATCATGAAAAAATAAAAGAGTTGGAGAAACTACTCAAAAGTAAAAAATCCACATTGTGGTATTTGCGAGAGAGTTAATCAGAAAGATTGTTGGTTTAGAAATAAACCACAATGGCGCTTTTATAAAAGATATGGCCATGTAAAAAAAGATTGTCACTCGAAAACAAATAATCAAGTCAACTATGTTGAAGAAAAACAAAGTGAAGAGAACACATTCTAGGCAAACCAAGTGGCAAACAATAAGAAAAATCATACATGCTACATTGATAGTAGGTGTATCAATCATATGATGCAAGATGAATTTATATTCACTGATATTGATACATCAGTCAAATCTCAAGTGAAATTGGGCAACGACGTATTAGTTTATGTCAAAGGAAAGGGCATTATCGCGATTGAATCAAATAAAGGCCTAAAATATACTCATAATGTATACTTAGTCCTCAGTCTTGCCCAAAATCTACTCTACGTGAGTCAAATGATACAAAGTGACTATTCTCTATACTTTGGAGGAGATGTCTGCATTATTTATGATAAATATAAAGATATTATTGCCTTTGTTAAGATGAAGAATATGAACTTTCCTATTTGATGGGAATTTGTTGGAATTATAATCATGAAAGCTCAAATTGATAATTTATGGTTATGGCCTCAAAGATTTGGCCACTTTAATTTTGTTGGGTTAAAATTTCTTCAGAAAAAATATGATGAGAGATTTTCTAGCCATTTGAGAATTTTCAAATGCTTGTGAAGACTGCCTTCTTGAAAAATAACAAAGGTAGTCCTTATCATCTGGAGGCCCGTGGAGAGCTAACCACGAGCACGGTTAATGACAATCGATATACATGTAATTTTTTGGGAATCCGTACCCCACTTTTCAAGTGGTTTTCCTATTATTATTGTCTCCAAGTGGAGTTCTTTCGAGCGACTTTTGGAAATGCTCATATCTCCTCTCCTTTCCATCCTTGGAGCAATCCCATCGTCTCAGAGTTGCACTAGAAAAGATCTTTGTAATTCAAAGTCATGCGCTAGGTCATATCATGGAGTTCACCTCTTTCATTTGTTTGCTGTATGGGGACATTAACACCGCCGTGCTGATGCATCATCGGCACGTGCCTCGGCTTCGATTGATTTAAATATTTGCATTTAACATATAAAGAAATCCGATGTCCTCTTGAACTAAGGATGATTCGAAATAACGATACACTGACTTGAACTAATCCATAGTCGACATGTTCGGGTTATCTCTAGTAACTCATATCTTCATCTGCTGTTTGCGATGACCAAATCGGTTAAGAATGTTACCTAATTAGCGAATGATGATTCCATGAACATGAGAGATCACGTGAATCTTCCTTTTTGCAACTCAATTTTGCTCCAGGCTTAGCCAACTATTAGTTGATAATGAACTCATTCATCTTGACAAATTTTATGATACTCTCTTGAGTTGTATTCCGTGCCTTTGTCGCTCCTTAGAACTTTGATTCTCAACGTGGTTTTTGAATTTCCAGAAAATAGAGAAAATCTCTTATCTTTCTCAAAAAATGCAAGAGTGTCGTCATCGATGATTAGGATTTATATTGATTGGGTGTGGGGATCTTCATTAAACCTCATATATCTGTATGAGCTAATCCTAGTGGCTTTTTAGTTCTCCATGCGCCTTTAGATGATAAGAACTATCTTTGTTGTTTTCCAAGGAGGCGGCATTCCCAAACACCTGAAATTCCTAAAATGACTGGAAAATCTCCCATCATATATTTCTAATGGAGAAATTTTAACCTAGTAAAGTTGAAGTGGCCAAATCTTTGGTGCAATAATCATGAATCATCAAGTTGAGCTTTCATGACAATATTTTTGACATATTTCCGTCAAATAGGAAAGTTCCTATTCTCCTTTTTAACATAGGCAATAATATGTTTATATTTGTCATAGATAATGCCAACATCTCCTCTAAAGTAATACCCACTTTGTATCATTTGGCCCATGCTCAGTAGATTTGTGCAAGACTAGGGACTAAATATACATTGTGAATATATTTTGGGCTTTATATGTTTCAACAGCAATAGTGCCTTTTCCTACTACATCGACTAACTCGTTGTTGCCCAATATCACTTGAGATTTTACCAATATGGATTCATCCCCCATCATATGATTGCTACACTCACCATCAATATATTGTGTATCATGTTTCTCATCATTTGTTGCTCAGCCTACATAGAATGTATTATCTACACTTTCTTTTTCTTCCACAAGATTGGCTCGATAATTTGTTTTTGAGTGACAAGCTTTTTCTATGTGGCCATAGCTTTTACAAGAGTAGCATTGTGGTTTTTTCCAAGATTAGCGATCTTTCTCCAAACAATTGTTTTGCTTGCAAATTCTATTGGATATTTTTCCTTTTGTGTAGTTTCCCCTCCTCCTTTATTTTTCCATGAGCTCCTTCCATCATTTTTAGATTGATAAGATTGCATGTTTATTTTAGACTGAAAGGCTCTTTCAATTGAATCTTGATCTTGTGCCATCAGCCTTTTTTCATGTGCTTCTAGAGAGCCAATCAATTCACTCATTAACAGGTTGCTAAATCCTTTGTTCCTTCTCTAGTTGTGACAATAGGATTGTATTTCCTAGTAAGTGACACCAATATTTTTTTCTACAGCCCTTTGATTAGTGATTTCATCTCCATAGGCTCTCATTTGATTTAACTAGTTCTTTTAATTTCCACAATATTCTTGGACGGTCTCGTAACTTTTCATTTTGTAATTCTTGAATTCTCTTCATAGAGTTTGAAGCTGATTGGTGCATACTGAAAGAGGCTAGTGAATACACCTAGAGGGGGGTGAATAGGTGTAAATAAAAATTTCACAGTATTTAATGAGATTGATTGATTTTAAACATAAGCAATATTCAACTTGAAGTAAATAGACAACTAGTAAATAGAAATAACAAGTTCAAGGATAAGAGAAAGTGAACACAGAGTTTATAGTGGTTCGGCTTAGACCAAGCCTACGTCCACTCTCCTCGCTGACAGCCTATTGGCTGGATTTCACTAAGTATCAAAAGAGTTATTACAGCTCGTGATCTTGACTATCACAGTGAAGAGTCTAACCAAACTCTCACACAGTCATACTAAGAGTTCCTCTCTTTTGTATATAATGTTTTGCTCGATGAAAAAGCAATAGACTAGAAACGATTTAGACTTTGGAGTTCTCTTTCAAGCACCGTATCAAACAACTAAAGAGTCAATTCTTAAATACTCCTTCATGCCTTCTTGACCGTTGGCACTTTCCAAAGGAATTCTTCCAATCTACTCGTTGGACATAATCAATTAAGGCGATCTTGAGTCGTTGGATAATTTGTGTTGAAAGCCCGTCAATCTTGCTCGCCCATACAAATCAGGATCTTGAGTTTCCATAAGTAGAACCTTCCAAGTTTAGCTTGCTTTCCAAAGATCTTCATACCGGAGTAGTTTCCAATAAGAATAATCAATCAAGTATTTGTGAATTCCAGTTGTAAGATCTTCCAATAAACATACAAAATGAATCTCTAAAGATAACATAGCATCTGGATAATAATCCTGCATTTTGATAAATCTTCATACTTCAGTCTGGAGCTGCCAGTGAGGATAGACTTTAAGATAGAATCCAGTGATCTGTCGATCTTCAGACTTTGACAATAAAGTCTTCAGATCTTCAGACATAGACTTTGGAAAGGTTTTGTCAACTTTAAAATAATATAGGAGTTTTCTCTAACACGTACCTTTTCTAATCCTTGGAATTTTCTCTTAGTAGATAGACTGCTCTTGGAAGAACCAGCAGACAGACTCTATACTGAAGCTGAACTGGGTATAGACCTTAAAGTTAAATCTGTTCAGAAGCAGAATATGTTCAGACTCAAATTGCAAAGCCTATTGCTCTCAAACTTTACATCCAGAACAAGACAGATCGTAACTCAAGCCTCGAAGATATAATGGCTAGCGATCTGGTTTGGATTCCATATCAAGATTGATTTGATTGACTTAATATAATTGATTGACAATTAGATCTTGAAGACAAGAACTTTCTATACGAAGAAGCTTTACTTATGGAAACCAATATTCTGTTTGTATGGGCGATCGGAATCAATTTGGGATTCTACCTTTATCACTCAACGGCTACCAAATCTTCTAGATACAGATCTATCCAATGGGTATATTGGAAGACGATTCTCTGAGATACTGTCAAACGGCTAGTTTGGAAGTGGAGGAGTATTTAAGGAGATGAAATACCGATGAGCAAGTAAAAGACGGAGCGTAGAATTTATAATTCCAAAGTCTGAGCGATCTTTGATCATACACTTGTCTTTGGTGAGCTTAAAAGTTTGTGATCGTGAGAGAAATACCAAAAGAGTGAGTTAGTGAGATAGTGTGATCTACTACTAAGTGTTTGCACTCAAAGTTATAATCTCTTGTTGATTGCATAGTGGAATCCAACAAGAAGGCTGTTAGCGTAGGAGAGTGGACGTAGGCTTGGATTAAGCCGAACTACTATAAACCTTGTGTTCTTATTCTCTTCCTTAACTCCTCTATTTTGTTCTTATTCTCTTCCTTAACTCCTTCATTTTGTTCGAAGGTTATTTTATTCCGCATATATTTGCCAAAGTTTAGCTTAAACACCTATTCACCCCCATCTAGGTGTTCATACTAGCACTCTCAAAAGCAAGAAGTAATCTAATTGCTTCTAACCTCACTACTGGTGCATAGGTCTCGTCATAGTCTATTCCTTATTCTTGAGTGTATCCTTTAGCCACGAGTCTTGCTTTGTTCCTGATCACTTTGCCTTTCTCGTCCACTTTGTTCCTGAAAACCCATTTAGCTCCAATAATATATTTACCTTTTGGTTTATGAATTAATTCTCAAACATCGTCGATGCTGAATTGTCTGAGTTATTATTGCATTATTTCAATCTAGCTTTCATTAGCCAAGGCTTCTTCTATGCTTTTGGGTTCAATTTCAGAAATAAGTGCCAAAGCACTAGACTCTTCTCGCCTTTTGGATCTGATTCGAATTCCATCATCAATGTTGCCAATGATGAGTTCTTTGGGATGACTAGACTTATGCTTCCAATTTCTGGTTAATTCTTGAGTCTGCTCATCCTCTGCTTCAGTTGAATCTTTTGGTTCTTCTTGTTGTTGAATTTCAGGAGTTTGAGCTTCTGTGGGGGAAGTAGACTTTGTAATCTCTCGAGTAGGTTCAATTTCTTCGAGTTGAGTCTCAATCACTTGATTCTGTGTAGAGTCTTGAAACTTGACATTCATAAACTCTTCTACACACTGAGTCTTGTTGTTGTATACTCTGTAAGCTTTGCTTGATGAAGAAATATTACTTTCAATTAAAAGAGTTCTAACAATTTCTTGTAATGATCTATTCTTTCTTTCCATAACCTCATTTTACTTTGGAGTATATGGCGAGGAGAAAACATGTTGTAAACCAAATTCATCACAGAAATTTGCAAAGTCTTGATTCTCAAACTCACCTCCATGGTCAGTTCATATGCTAGTTATAGCATATCCTTTTTCATTTTGAATTTTCTTAGCAAACTTTGAAAAATGAGAAAATGCTTCAGACTTACTTGCCAAGAAGAATACCCATGTAAAGCGAGAGTAATCATCCACGATTACTAAACGATATTTCTTTCCACCAATACTTTGTGTTCTAGTTGATCCAAAAAGATCCATATGCAGAAGCTGCAGAACATGATTAGTAGAAACTTAATTTATTGATTTAAAAGAACTTCTTACCTATTTTCCCAAAACACATGGTGTGCACAATTCTGACTTTTGACAGCTTAAGTTAGGCAGTCCACGAACAAGTTTCTTTGATGAAATTTTGGCTATTTGCTTCATATTGACATGACCAAGCTTTCTATGCCAAAGATTTTCTTCATCTTGAATAGAGATTAGACACTGGGAACTTTCTAGTTTAATGTCCAGTAGATAGATGTTTCCATGTCTTCGTCCCGTGAAAGATTGAGATAAATCTTTACTAGTTCCTGAGCAAATGCCTTTTTGAAAGTTGATTTTGAATCTTGTGTCACACAATTGACTTATGCTGAGTAGATTATAGTTCAAGCCTTCTACCAAGGAAACATTGTTGATTGTGAGACTTTCAATCTTGACAGTTCCACAACCAATAATTTTTCCTTTGTTACTTCCATCAAAAGAAACTTTTCACACAATTTATTTGAGTAAGCTTTATAAAGTAGTTTAAATCTCTTGTCATATGCCTTGAACAGCCACTATCCAAGTACCATTTGATCTTCTTCTTGATAGTGACTTGCAGTTATAAGAAGATTTCAAGTTTTCTTTGGTACCCATATTTTCTTGGGTCTAGGGGAGTTAGTTCCAAAAACAATCTTTGCCCAATCTCTCTTAATTGGTCTCCAAACTTTATGGCAATCCTTCTCGAAATATTCTGAGCCGTTACACTTTGAACATTTAAGAGCACTTCGGCCAACAGGTTTTACAAAAACTTTTTGGAAATGATTTTTATAAAAAGTTTTAGTTGGTCTTTGTTTGATTCTTTCTTTAGCTTTTGGAAAGTCAATTAAAGGAATAGTTTATGGTGTCATTCCCAAACCTGATTTGTTAAAGTAAGGTCTTTGAATAGAAAGAATTTTATCTAACTTTTCAGATCCATTTGAAAACTTATTTGATATATTTGAAATATCTTCTTTCAAAAAAAAAATGTTTTCTTTTGAAAGAGAATATGCACTTTCTTTTAAGACAACAAAATTTTTGTTTAGATTTTCAAACTTTCCTTTCGAAGAGTTTTCCTGTTGCCTCAGTATGAAATTTTCCTTCTTTAGTTCGGAAATTCTTTTAAGAGATTCCTTGAGACTAAGATAGAGTTCATCAATATATTTTGAAACTTTAATAGGAATTTTAAAATTACTAACCTCAATTTCCTTGTCTGAATCTGAGTTTGAATATGTTTCAGAGTCTGAATATGATTCTGATTTTGCCATTAAACAAATATTGGCATATATTTCATCACTTTCTTCACATTCGATGTCGCTCCAAGTCTCTGCTTTGAGAGCCTTTTTGAATTTCTCCGTATTTCCCTTCTTTTTCTTCAATAAAAGACAGTTGGGTCTGATGTGTCCTTTCTTCTTGCATTCGAAGCAAGTCACATCTTTGTTAAACCCATTGTCTTCTGTTGATTTATTTTGAGATCTCTGAGTACTCTGTTTCCTCCCGTTGTACTTTCTTCCTTTTCTATTTAACTTTCTAAACTTCCTTATCATGAGTGCTAGTTCTTCATCATCCAAGTCATCTAAAGCAATTGATTTTTAACATTTAGGATCTTCTTCCTCATTGATTTGCTCCACTTCATAGGATTGAAGTGTGCCCACTAATCCATCTACAGATAGAGGTGCAATCCTTTGTATTTCTCTAATGGAAGTCTTAATGTGATTCCAATCTTTGGAGTCCTCGCAGCAACTTGTTGACTTTCATTTGCCCTGAGATTGGTTGTCCATGATATGCAAGACCATTTATAATTTCTGTAAAACGACTAAACATATCGGTGATAGATTCTCCTGACTTCATTTTGAAAGCTTCATATTGTCCAAGAAGAATGTTGATCTTTGTTTCTTTAACTCGATCAGTTCCTTCATAGGTAACATGCAACCTGTCCTAGACTTCTTTTGCTGTTTCACAACATGAAATTCTGTTATACTCAGTAGGAGATAAAGCACAATATAAATAGTAGATAGCTTTAGCATCAAGAGCTTGTCTCTTGATAATATCTGCTTGTGTTATCTCGCTAGCATCTACCACTTCCTTTCCTCTTTCTGAAGTTGATGTATTTGTAGGAATCACTCATATTTCTACTACATCCCATTCCAAAGGATCTTTCGATTTTAGGAATACTTTTATCTTGTTCTTCCATACGTTATACTCATTTCCATCAAAGTAAGGAGGTCTGGTGTTGCTTTGACCTTCAACCAGTCCTGAAGCCAAAATACTAACCATAGATCTTTAGCTTAAGAAGTAAAACACTTCAATAAATAAGCACACAAGCTCTTATACCAATTGAAAAAGGCTAGTGAATACACCTAGAGGGGGGTGAATAGGTGTAAATAAAAATTTCACAGTACTTAATGAGATTGATTGATTTTAAACATAAGCAATATTCAACTTGAAGTAAATAGACAACCAGTAAATAGAAATAACAAGTTCAGGGATAAGAGAAAGTGAACACAGAGTTTATAGTGGTTCGGCTTAGACTAAGCCTACGTCCACTCTCCTCACTGACAACTTATTGGCTAGATTTCACTAAGTATCAAAAGAGTTATTACAGCTCGTGATCTTGACTATCACAGTGAAGAGTCTAACCAAACTCTCACACAGTCACACTAAGAGTTCCTCTCTTTTGTATACAATGTTTTGCTCGATGAAAAAGCAATAGACTAGAAAAGATTCAGACTTTGGAATTCTCTTTCAAGCATTGTATCAAACAACGGAAGAGTTGATCCTTAAATACTCCTTCATGCCTTCTCGACCATTGGCACTTTCCAAAGGAATTCTTCCAATCTACTCATTGGACAGAATCAATTAAGGTGATCTTGACTCGTTGGATAATTTGTGTTGAAAGCCCGTCAATTCCGCTCGCCCATACAAATCAGGATCTTGAGTTTCCATAAGTAGAACCTTCTAAGTTTAGCTTGCCTTCCAAAGATCTTCATATCGGAGTAGTTTCCAATAAGAATAATCAATCAAGTATTTGTGAATTCAGCTGTAAGATCTTCCAATAAACATACGAAATGAATCTCTGAAGATAACATAGCATCTGGATAATAATCCTGCATTTTGATAAATCTTCATACTTCAGTCTGGAGCTGCCAGTGAGGATAGACTTTAAGATAGAATATGGTGATCTGTCGGTCTTTAGACTTTGACGATAAAGTCTTCAGATCTTCAGACATAGACTTTAGAAAGGTTTTGTCGACTTCAAAATAATAGAGGAGTTTTCTCTAACACATACCTTTTCTGATCCTTGGAAATTTTCTCTTAGTATCTCCCAAGCCTTCTTTGTAGTCTTCACTCCCATTAATCTGGAAATATAGTTTCCGAGAGTGCTTGGTGAATAACACATAGTGCCGTTGCATGAAGATGTTTCTGCATTGTCCATACTAGTTTACAAGGATACATATATTTGTCTATCAATTCCTGATCTTACTCCTGTTCTTTCTCTGCTGCAAAGCAAAGCAGTGGAAGTGATAAAAGTGAGTATACCATTATCAAAATAGATTCTTGCCCCAATTGGCATGGCTTAAGAGTTATTTCGCATTTTGCAGGCTGTTCTAGGTTTTGTGAAAGTATTGGTGCCTTGCTTACAAAATGAAGACCCAAAGTTTACTTTCCGACATTATTGATGGTGTTATTTCATGGTCATCGGTCTTCAGACATTACTTCAGATCATAGGCATGTGAAATTATACTGGGAGTTTACTGAGATGTTTTGTGATAATTCCATGCATGCATCCTTCCACGGGCCTCCTTTTTGCAAGCTCGTAATGAATTTCCATTATCACTGTATATGCAGGTCACAATCATTCTTGAGATAATGATTAGGAAGTGGGATCCTGCTGTCATTCAGCTTGCTACCCAAGAAAAGTACGATTATACAGGTCACAATCATTCTTGTGGTTTTGCTGTCATGTTTTACCTTTCAGAATCGACGAAACAAAACCTCAAATGAAGGCGGCATAGCAAACAAGGAAGCTTCTGCAAGTCAGAAAGATCTCCGGGGATGAGGATATGAAAAAAAAAATGAAGAACCAAGACGGCTCCCTCCACTTAGGAGAATATGAAACTTCTCTTAGTGCTAATGGCAGATTAGAAGGTCCTCAATAGGATGGTGATTCGGCTGCGTAAAAATTTTCTAAGATTCAATCCAATGAATCTGGAAAGAAAAGGAAGAGGACCTTTCACCAACTTAGAATTGGGGAAAAGAGAAAGATGGAACTGAAAAGAAGTATGAACGTGGAAACCACAATAAGGAATCATAAAGCATCCAGAGCACGCAATGGCAATAATGCCGGATGGAAAAAAACTTATCTTGAGTTTGTTTCTCCTGGGCACGTCAAAAGTTGTGCATTCGGGGACAAGTACACTTTCTTGGCTTTTGCATATATGGCCCATCGTTTTGTGGGGAAAACAAAGATCTGAATATTCCACCCGGGCCTGCTTCACAGGCAAGGACTACATTTGGAGGTCCTGGGTTTGACAAGCTCGTTGTCCTAATTTTGGTGCATCGTAAGGAAACAGAGAGCCTGTTTAAAGGGTGATTCGCCATGAAATTACTGAGTGTACACTTTACCTTCCATTTTTTTCTTGTAAATGAGCGGAAGCTATGTCTGACATAAGTCGTAACTCATTGCGCAACATATGTTTCACTTGTAATCAATATATTTTATCATCCACTGTATTGAATTTTCCAATTGCTTGTGGTTGATGGCTGTTTTTCGAACAAGATGTAATCGTGACCACTATATCACACGCACACATAAGCAGTTACACGGTTGTCATCATTAGTGTTATTCAGGAAGGCGTCATGACAGATGATTGAGTGTTCCAAATAGCAGTTAGCATCCTTAATGTTTCCAGAATGTACCTGCTTTATCAGCACCTAACCCACCAAGGTTATGTAAGTGACGTATGTGTTCCTTGTTGTCACAAGATCCACGTACAGTTCCCCTTTTCAGTTTAATATCAATGACAAATTCGGCTTTGGATATTTATTTTTATTAGAGAGAATGTGGCGAAATTTATACCTATTTCTCGGCCTGGATCCACCCTTTCCTCTTCGTAATAAACGTAGATTATAAACCTCTTGCAAAGCATAAAATTAAGAAAGTAGTAGTAGTTTGTAAACAAGCTAAGAATAGTGCCCATTTAACCAGGGTGCCATTCTCTTCTTGTACCTGAGCATTAAGAAGAGTAGCAGTTTGTAAACAAACAATTGAAAGAGAAGCACGGTTACATCCCACCACTTGGAGTGATCCGGTGATATGCCGAAAGTTGTTTTGAGGATGGTCTCGCCTTTCAGTTTTGGTTCTCCTGGCTCTGCTGAATCAAACTCACAGCCAGTCATGACATTCTTGTATTGACCCTGCAAGGCATGTGAGTGATTTGTGTGAGTGAGTTCTAATTTATCAGATATTTGGGAGCAGTCTTGCTCACTGATCCAAAACATATGTTGGTATTGTCGACTGCCGTAGCCAGTCGCAGAACTATTACGTGAATAATGCATGAACTGTTAAAGCGCAAAGCCAGCTGATGACCAGGGTACATGGGGCTGGGATTCAGGGTCTCTTCTTAGGAATAATGATGTTCACCAAGCTTTGATGGTAATGAACGCCTCTTGACAGCTTGGGCAATAGGCAATATTAATTACAGGGATATATAAGCTTCTGTGAAGCCATGTTTACATCAATATCTGAAAGAGACTGATAACAGAACCTATCTAGCATGACACTATTACATTGATTAACATAATCTCTAGCATATGGAAGAGAAGGCCAACAATGAAAAAAGGAACAAGGGAATGCAAAACTGTCAACATTTCAACCCATTTCTTCACAGCAAAATGAAAGGCATCTTAATTTCTGTTGATTTGAGATTTCTTTCTCATATATGTACCGCGGGTGCAAGATAAGAATTGAACTGCAATGAGTTTGAATATGCAATGCTTAGCAGTAGCAATTTCTCAAGGTGGAGTTCTACTAGTCAGGCAGCATTTTTGAAACTGAAGACGATTATTTTCCATGTCATGGCTCTATGCAAATTATACGCTGATAAATTTTCAAGCTTGATTTCAGAAAATAGTGAATCAGTATGCACTAACTACCTCAACTGCCCATTTGGCAAAACTGATGTAGGACATTGGGTACTGCCAAAAGAACTTGGGAAGATCGGGGAGAAGTCTAAAAGTCTGTGATGCCATCATCATTAGAACCTGAATCCACAAAAATTAGCTATGAAAACATACTTTATGACAATTACAAGAAGGAAAGTTTAGGAGAGAAAATTTGCTTACGATGACACCAGCTCCAGTTCCTATGGCCGTCAAGGCATTGGGGACAAATGAGGTCACAACCATCATGCAACTCTCAATAACGGTGATGCAGCAGAAGAGATTAATGCAGAAATAACCATAGTGAGAGAACCCTGGATGAAGCTTCACCATGTAGAATATCGTTGTTCCTGAAAGCAGAGAATTCGCCACCAAGAAAGGGAGCGAAGAAAGGAAATTCGCAAGCACGAACACTGTCTCACCATAATGCCCATTGAGTCTCTCGGCATAAAATACCTGATTTAGACAAGAAAAGGATGTCATCCACTGAAAAGGTTTCTCCTTTGTTATGTAATAAATGTATATTCTTGCTTTAATTTCTCTAACTGATTGTGCGATTCTCACATTCCTCTGTGACCGAGTCGGAGTAGGCCGTCAACTAAAAGTTCATTAGTTAGATTTATGTTATTAACAGCGTGATAGGCTACGACATGCAACTTCACACCTGTCATGGTGGGGCTTGTCTGCCCTCCAGAGGAAACTTAGTTCTAGTCCTAGTAACATATCATTTTAATATTACCTCATGTATGAAGATACTGTTGATATATAATAGAGAAAAATAGATCAGCCTCGACACTTTGCTATACCTTCAGTTCTTCATCCAAGAAAGGGACACCACCACAAGATAAACATATCATGAAGCTGTAGATAAATGAAACGCACTTTCCTCTGTTGATAATTGCCCCAATGTCGTATCCAATGTCAAAATATAGAGTTCCGATACTTATTGATGATAAAACGTAGAACATGATCCTCAACCAGGAGTATCCAATGTCCCTATACATGTTGATGAAGGACCGATGAGTCAAAATCCTGAGCTGCTTCCTCTTGCTGGAATTAGTATTCTTATTCAACTGGCAGACCTGATAATCCTTCTGTTTTCAACAGAAGAGATTCAGTTTTGATAACATCAGTTCCGGAAAATGCTACTTCAATATAGAGGTAACTCCATCAGTTTCAAAAAGCACAGATGGAGACATTGTTCATTAACTATGGTAAGTGGGAAAGATGAAAAAAATGACTGCATGAGCATGATCTGTATTTATATATCTTCTGAGCTGGAATGCTTACAGTAGCTGCAATTTCTTGCATTTTCCTCCTAACTGCGCATGAATACTCTGAGGATTTGTAACTTTGGATGAGTGTGGCTTTAATCTCTGCTGTTTTCATCTCCATTGAAAAACCAGACGAGGCCGGATTTTGCTGCAAGATAAAATAGCAAGCCCGGATAATAGGCGGAAGTCACTTTACATATTAGGAGAACTGATGCAGAGTCTAGAAGTCTTCGAGTTAAAACTCACACAATATCTAGGAGAAAGCAATAGAGTGGCAGTCACAGAATCGAAGTCCAAGCTAATACACCGCAGAAAGTGATCAGAGGGATTTTTCTTCCTTGGACAAGCAAATCCAGCATCTGCAAAGAACTGCACCGGGAGTTAAATTAAATGATCTTGCTTCTGCACAGCCGAAATGCCTCTTTATTACCTCAATGGCCATTTTGGCTTCTCCCAGAAACACAGTTTCTCCACTCGACAGAAGGAGTAAATCATCAAAAAGATCGAAAACTTCACTGCTCGGCTGGTGCATTGAGCAAATAACTATTCTACCTTCATCTGCAATATTTCTTAGAGCTCTTGTGACAAAAAAAGCCGAGGCGCTATCTAAGCCTGTGGTAGGCTCATCAAGGAGCAAGATCAGTGGGCCTGTCACCATTTCAAGGCTGATGCTGAGTCTTTTCTTTTCTCCACTGCTTATGCCCCTCAAGTGCCAGTTACCAATCTTGTTCTCTGCAGAGTCTTCAAGTCCCATCTCCTTTATGGTCGTTTCGACCACCTCATCAATCTCGGCTTTCGTCATTTCGGAAGAAAGCCTCAGATGAGCTGTGTAAGCTATTGTCTCTTTGACAGTGAGAGTGCCCAAGTATAAATTTTCTTGAGTCACATAGGACTGGAAAAAATGCACAAAATGAGACGATTCAAGAATGAGACCCAGGTTGAAACATCAATCACCAGATAGAAATTTATTTGCCATTTTGCAAGCTCAAATTTTAGAAAGGAGAAACATGGCAAAACCAACCAAATTTTGATTATAAGAATGTCGTCCGGTCACGCACTTACGCCAGATTGAATCAGAGGAAGTTCAATATATTATTTAATCTTTCGTGGGCTAAAAGGATGCTTCATGAAACAAAATTGACAGAAGAGTGGCCTGCTGATGCTTCATTTTAGAGGTCACTAGCCACAGTATTAGGATGGGAAGCTGAAACTATAGCCAGAAAGCGCGGGTTAAGCTGATGGAAGCAATCTTGTTCCACAGATGATCTAACAATTGCTAGACTAAAATTTTCTTTTACTTGCTAGAAAAGTTGGGATCATTTGTAAGAGGAAAACTACTTTGGGAAAAATATGTCGTGGGGGGTACCGATTTGGGATTTTTAATCCTATAAACCTAGAGAATTATCTTCCGCAAGAGTCAAAATACTTGTCTCATAATCTATTTTCCTCTGTTGTGTAAAGTTTGTCCACCACAAATAATTTACAACAAAAGCTAACTTTAGACCTAATGACTTGATGTGCTTACCAGATCTTTGTGGTTTATGGGCTTCATCTTTTTCCCACTTAGGGAAATATTTCCCCCTCTTCTGACATCAGAAGAAATCCGACCTGTTGAAAAATAAAGCATAAAAAGTAGTCGATTGAAGTGGGTGCTAAATGGTTGAAATACGTATGCTTGGTCAAATACGTACTTATGCAGTAAATGTGCCTATGTACCTAAATTATGGAAAGCTACGTTAGAAATCTCTCAATCAATCTCTCTCTCTCTCTCTCTCTACACACTCTTCTTATCCCATGTCGACTATGAAGCAACCAAATAGTCCCTTTAAGAGGAAGTTGATGTGCCTAGGCATTATCAGGCCATTGTATGAAGAGGACGGGTCGGCTCCGGACCTGGGAAAGTCTTCGGGCCATGATCCGCAGAGATGCGGTCTCCAAAATGAGAGCGACTTTGAGGGCGAGAGTTCCATCACTCGACGTGCGATGAGGCAGGGACGTGTGCGGAGCTTCCTTGAACTCTTTGCTCGGAAGTCGCATTGGCCGGTTCTCACAGTCATTCGCTTGATCCTCACGTCGTATGGGAATTAATAGAACAGGACTTACACTCCAATGGCTTCCCTTTTAAGGTTGTAATTTTACTATAGCAAGTATATTTAGGACAATAGTTTTGCGCCATAAAATATGAATCACTCCAAGCCCCGTCAAGAAAGGAAAGAAGTACGTGATTTTACAAAAAAGAATGCTCAGTCTTAGAAAGCATCAACTTTACCTTGAATTTCAATTTTGACACAATTTTTTTCTCATAGAATAATATTAGCTTTAGATCATAACCCAATTCAAACCCATATTTTTGTCTTATAAATAGGTCTTGACTTTACTTTGTGGCCCAATTCTAATCCAAACTTTTTTTCTTGCAAGAAAATACCAACTTTCACATGACATCATAAATTTGACCCTCATTAAGTTCTTGCTAAGTACAAATGGAATGACTTGTCGAATCTTTAATGACATCATTTGATGGAAACATGACGAGGAGCTAGATTTGGGTACCAATTCAAAGCTGTGGATTTTTATAAGATAAAAAAATAAAATATAAAAATTGTGCCAGCATAAGAGCTTGACCAAAAGTAAGTCTTAATTTTCTAAAAAAAACCAACTTATATTGACACGAAATTTTCTTCAGTCTAAAAAAGGCACCATGGATTTTCACCATAGTTCAAAATTTGCCCATCCAAAAATAACCACTAGTTTCTTTGGACTTGTCAATATCAAGGCCAATTAAAAATTCATTACTAAAATATGTGTTTTCTCCAACACCCTCATATTCATATAGAACAACGGCAGTCTTCTAATATTGATAATTTTGGAAAATGAAAACTAGTGATAATTTTGGGACACGAGGTACATTTGGAATTAGAGTGAAAGTTAGAAATTCTTTTTTTAGACAAAAAAAAAAGTTTGAAGCAAAATTAGGATTAAAAGTTAAGAAAGCTTTTGGGGAGCGATCGTTTTTAAGCAAAATTCATGAACATAAACAGCTTCCTGCACTTTGGTTAGTCACAAAGTTAAACTCCATGTGTAACTTCGTTTCTACACTTCTAAATTTGGCTATGGAAAAGGAGTAATCATCGTAGCCTTCTGCAATATCTTCAATGCTATTAATGATTTTGGTGACTATGTCAAGCTGCTGTTTTTTTTCATATATGGGCAATGCTTGTGGTCTTATTCTTTCAGTAACTATATCAGTATCACCGGGAGTTTTCGTACGTAATGCTTCGAAGGTGGAATTCGGATTTCACCGGCGGTCAAACCGTATAATAACTCAGATAAAAATGCAATAATATAAGGCTAAGCTAATGGATATATTGTTGAAAGAAAATGTTCCAGAACGAGAAGGTTGGCAGAGAGAAGGAGAGAAACCTGCCAATGAGTCGAGGAAAGTGGATTTTCCAGAACCGGAAGGACCCATGACGGCCAAGATCCGACCCGTCTGAGCATACCCGCTGAGCCGGTTCAGCAGTTTCCTCTTGGAACCGGCCGACACCGACACCGTCAAGTCGTCCCACACCAGGTAGGACGCCGACGATTGGCCGCGAACGCTGTCGCTCTCTTTCTCTGCAAAGTCCTTGTCCATCACATCCTTCCCCGCCTCCACCATTTTCCTCTCTCTCTCTCTCTGGCTCGCTCTCTCTCTCTCTCTCTCTCTCTCTGGCTCGCTCTCTCTCTAGGTGGTCTCCTTTTCTAACTCAAAGTCACGGACGCACAGAGCGCGCGGTGCAGTTGGCGACCACCACCTTGGGTTCATGCGCGAGTTTAACGTACATTGACCTGCGCGCACTCGGTCCTCGATCACGTAAACACGTACACTTGTGACTTTTGACTAAGAAAGAACAAAGAAAGCCGTTTGGGTCGCTTGGCTTTGTTCTCTGCAGTCCCTGACGTGTGTATGGCGATTGCTCGTAACCCCTGCATGCTCTGTACTCTCTCTTTCCCTCTCTCTCTCTCTCTCTTCAGTGATGTTTTAGCATCATCTTCCTCCCCTCAAGCCCACATCATCGGCGAGTAACTAAAGAGTAAAATTTGTTTATATAATCTAATAATATAAGGATAAGGTCCGCAAGATACCGACCCATTGCATGACAAAATTTTGGGTCACTGTTCTTCATTAATCACAATAGAAGAAAAAATTAGTTATCCCACTGACATCGAAATAAATAAACCCGACATAATATGAGTTATATGTTTCAGTAATTTAGTTATGGTTAAGATTTAATTGACGCATATATTCTCATTATTGTTGACACCAAAGATGATCAATTTTTTATTTTTATTTTTTATTATTGACAAGACCGACTAGTTGAAGAGAGCAGGGTTTGTTCAAAAGAAAAATCATCAATAAAACAAAATGGTCAACAATTTGAAGATAATTGATAACTGGCCAATGAAGTCATTAGCAACACAACGTAAAACTTACTGTAGAAAAGCTGCATCAAGACTTGAGAAGTTAATTAACAATGTTATCGACAGGAAGCAAACACTATAAGAAAAAAAAAAGCATAATTGCTTGGTAATTATGTCTATAACCGCTAATTTAGGATTTTTATAACTTCTTGTAAATAAGAAATATTAGATAATATGAGATTTCTTATAACCGGAGATCAAACCAGGAAGTTATTTCATTTATTCAAGGCAACTAACATATTTTCCGACATTTCGGTTTTGTTTTGCAACTCCTCTTGTACATCTTCCCAAAGGTCTTGAGGTGAGGAAGGTCCAGGCTATGGTTGGACCAGAGGAAGAGCAATCATCAACGCAAAACACAGTCAGCAAATTCTCCTGCATTTAATCTCACAACCAACTAATTTCAAACGAACAATCAAGTTTTCAGGAAAAAATTTCCATAGCTTCGAAATTAAACAAGAAGAATTTTAAGAAAAAGCTCCAGAAGAAGACCTGCGAGCGGCTTGAGAGTGTTCCGGTGTCTGCCCCGTCGCTGCTTAACTTCATAGATTAATCCGGATTACTTGTTAGGAAGGTATAAACAATAACACCATTAATGAATTATAAGAATGATTACATGATCATATGATTTAGTTAATAACATATATGTTATAATATTAACTTTTTATTTAACTTATAACATATATTAACTTATACCATTAATATATATAAATTAATAAGTTATGACTTTATTACAATTGTAAGTTATAAGTTATAAGGACACTTACTAGCATAATAACTTCATTAACTTATTATAATAACATTAAATTATAATAAAATTTTAAGATTAACGTATCCTTTATAAATAAAATAAGTTTTAACTAGTCTCGACATGATATATATGTGATGAACTTAGTTATTGTTATGTTAAGTTAAACTTATACTAATGTAAATACATACCCTTAAACAAGGTATAATATATATTGTGCTCGTAAAAGTATATGTATGTGATTTGTTAAATGGTTATTTTGTAGCTCTTGAATGAATCAAGTCCAGCTATAATTGGATATTTGGGATATAGGCTTTTGCTACACCAGACTCGAGCATTGGGTTACATGGCTACGTTTAATTAGTTGCATGTGAATCAAAGATCGAAATGAAATGGAGTTAATCTGGTTTGTCAAGATCTCCGAGCATGTGTGCAACGTTTGTTCGTGCTCTGTTTATCCCTTTTTTTCCTTTCTTCCTCTTCTGTTTCTGCCGACTGTAGTTCTCTCTCTCTCCTCTGTCCTTTCACGATTCTTTGAGATGCACAAAAGAGGAGTTCATTTTGCTTCTCTTTTATTCAAGTACATGGGTTGAGGGACTGACGAAAGCATAACTTAGCTTTAAGTGATTACTTGGGTTTGGTCAATTATCACATCTTCACCAAGAAATTTTTGTCTTCAAACTTTGTTTCATGTAAAATTTGGTTCCCAAAATAACCAGCAGCAGTAATGAAAACTTTAACATTTCTCCCACATATCATGGAAATGATGACTAGGATTTAGACATGAACAAGTGGTACTAACGTGGAATAAACCAATCAAAGTCGAGGGGAAACTACAAAAACAGTCCCATCTACCATTGCCCCTACTAAGATGCTATCATTGCATTTTGGGCATAGTTTGTAATCTTTCGTACACCATCCAGGTAGGCCACAGTAAGCAGGAAAACCGTCGATGATCCAAAGCACTGCGACATGCATCCAAAAATCACACTGTTTAACATGACGGAAGGTCTCGACGCTCTTCTTATAATGCTTTTAACTTGACAATCGACGGTTGAAGGTAGACCCTGTGTTTCTTCGAGGAGCGTGTGACTCAGGAATCAATAATGAAAGCAAATTTAACGATGACTTCATGCCACTTCCAAAGTGGCAAATTATATAGGAAATATAGAACCAGCCACATGCCACATTCTAATGCTGAGGTTGCCATACGGATTAACACCATCAAATGCCAAGGCGAGTCTCACAATCTTTGGATCTGATGCGAACCGAGGAGAAATTTATGGACATTGCATTGTCTCCATCATATTTTCATTTATATGCCACCCTGCGTCTCATGCCGCATGTCTTGACATGTACAACCAACGCAATGTCGATGCAATTAAAAGCTTCACGATACTTCGGCCCAAATCTTCTTTCATTTACGGCATTTGTCCTTCCATCTAGAAAAATGACTGGTTGGGCACTCATCCAAGTACTTCTCATTTCACAAAGAGACAATTCCTGCGGACGAGCATGTATTTTTTCACAGGCAAGAGGCCTTTCATGAGTCTGCTGGAAATGTCTGCAATTTCTGATTAATCATTGACCGCAGCGATACTTAGAACCAGAAAGTACCATGGGAATGGATGCACAGGAAAGCATAAATTCAAAAGGATCCGACATAATATTTACCAGAAGATAACACAAGGCAACAGAAACATAACCTTCAATTTTAAATAAGAATACCAAAGGAATCAATGCTCAATCGGGTCTTAAGATTCAACTTTACAGTTAATGGATTTGTATACTAGACCTACAACAGGAAGAACCTGAAAATAACTTACAAAGGCACAACTATTAGGTAATTTTAGAGACCAACTATTACTCAGACAAAAACCTACTCCACATCAGGTCACATTACACAAAATAAATTCAAATACAAATGAACTCCTGCAGATCCTAAGAACTTTTCATGATGCAGTATTGACTGCAGGGACATCATCAAGGATGAAGGGACCGAGTTTGCCTGTTCTAAACAAAGTAAGAAACTTCTTGGATACCATAATACGAGCTTCCGATGCCTTGTGGGGTATCCTCAGAGCCTTTTGCAGTGCCTCAAACTGCTGCTCGATGAGGCACTCCAAGTCATTCTCATTTTCCACATCACCATCGAATTCAGACAAAGAAAAATACAATGCCCGTTGAACTTCTGTCACCATATCCTGCAAGCAATGCATGACTATCCATGAGCAAATTGTAGTTAAGCAGCTATCACCCTACTAATCCCAACCAAAACAGATTCAACTTTTGATAATTGCAATCCACTTTTTGGATCAGTAAAAAACTATAAGCTTCATTGTAGAGGCACCAACGAGGTGCAAACCCATACACAAAGCAAGCTGAAGCTCCAAAAAGATACCAGTTAGTCACTAACAGGAAAGGAACTAACTCCAACAAACAGACCAGTAACAGCAATTTTACAAGGCATGATCTGCGGGATTTTAATTATAAAGAAAGACACGGAGCTAACACTGCTCAAATGAACTTTAAAAGCAGTTTCAGAAATCATCTATTTTGAAAGGCATCTAGAAGCACAAACTCTTAGCTCTTAGTATACAACCTTCTACCTTTGCAGTTTCACCTTCTTGACTATATCATAACCGTTTTTTTCTTTTGGGGGGGGGGGGTTTGAGTACAGATTTAGTCATCTAAGTTTCGAAATTTGTGTAATTTGATCCTCTAACTTTTATTTGTGTAATCAAGTCCTCCTCTTTCTGGATTTGAGCAATATGGTCCTCTTAAGTTTTATTTTCTGCAATCAAATCCTCTAACTTTCTTACTTGGTGCATTCGAGCGTTTTGATTACCCACCGTGACTAATACTGTCAAATCAGGATTTTTTCCTCGTTTTTCCAGTTTATTTCTGCTCATTTGGCAGCAAATTAGCATCACATATAATTTTCTGTCACATATGCAATGCCACATCATTAATTAAATTAATGGTTTAGTTAGACTGAAGGATTTGATTGCACAAATCTAGAAATTTAGAGGACCTAATTGCCCAAAATAGAAATTAGAAGACAAAATAGCACAAATCCAGAAAGTTAGAGGAGTTGATTGACCTAAATAATAATTAGAGGATCAATTCGTACACACACTAAAACTTAAAGGATTAAATCTATACTAAATCTTTCTAACGAATGAAATTACAATCGATACATGTTTTCTCCACTATCTCAAAACGTTGAAGTACCAAGTTCAAATCTTCACAGGCATCTTTCATTTATAGACTACACTGTCCCTCCCGACTATTTCACACATGATGTGCATTAAAAATGAGAGACTATGGACTATGAACTGAGTCCCTTAACTTGTACTTTCTTTTTTTTTTGGCAACATGGTCTGCTGACCAAAATTTCTAGCAATATCGTGGGCACGGCATTTGTCTATTTGGTCCTTCATATCAATTGAAGATGCTGCACAGGAACCATTCTAGATCAATGTCAATAAATGAACTAATAACTTTCATACTAAATAAGAAGAGTCAGTAAATTTACAAACCATCACCATAGTTTAACATAAAGGTCACATTGCAAAAAATCATCTCTTCTGATGGTTGCACTGATTTGCTTTTACTCTAATCTAAAGGCGGAATCCATCCAGTCAAAACTCCAAGTTTGAAGTGAAGATTAATTCAAGTGGATCACAATTTTCAAGGCAACTTGTAGCTATCATCTACAGGAAGAATTAAGCAGCTCAAAACTATAAGGGCTTTCAATGACAAGGACTGCTAACGATTTTTGGGTCATTATCATGAAACGTATGGAATACTATAAATGAATTTAGTATCTAAGTACCGAAGACCACAACTTCCAGGTGCATACAATCAATTAGCAACATATACTATAAGTTTATCATGACGTGTTATAAACCTCATATATAGGCACATATTGTACATAAAAAATACCTCTATATACAGGACATCAGAGACATTAGGTGGCTTCTTCTTTGGCCGAAGATCTTTAAGGTTGTAATCATGCTTTTCTTCTGGTTCATATCGAATACCCTCCATTCTTCTGTTATTTGAATGCTTCCAGTGAAGGGGGGTGCCTCTAGTATTTAATACTGCCAACAAGTACTGAGCAATGCGCTCTTCACCAACCACTGAGTCTTTGACAGACCCTGCAGGTACATTTAATATATTAGTTATATTATAAAGAAGATACAAGATGGACTGACACTAAGCTATATCTCCAGGCATGAGGGATGTGGAAAGAGGGCAAAACTGAAGAAGGAAACAGTGAACAACTCACCAATCAAGAAAATGCAAATTCCACCAACAAGGGTAAAATTTAATAAAACAGACAAGGGAATATATATATATATAAGATATACTTCTTTTTACCAATCAAAAGAAAAACATGGAAACAAGTACCAGATGGATTATACTTCTCCCTTGTCAAGCAATGTGGTCGTCTAGTTAAATCATATTGAGGCTGCACTATGTAAAGCCAAAGACCAAAAGACAACTTCCAATGCCCCAAGCTCTGCTTAATAAAGTCATCATAGCATATTCTCGGATGAGATTCATCTATCTACCATTTCTATAACCCAAATGACAGTCAGGACTGGGTTACCTAATGATGAAACTGGGTTCAAGTAATTCAGCCATCTTCAATACTTAAAGAGGAATGCGTGAAACATTCTAACATACACTAATTTCCCTACATTTATAAGCTGGAAAATTTTAGAATCTCTTCTCAATAATGGTGAACAATTTTTCACAAAGCTCTGCCAGGTCACAACATCTAGAAGTTGATGGCTAATGTCCAATCCTTTTCCCCTAGTGTGCACTACACTATGGCAGACTAAGTTGAATAGAAGTAGCAGAGAGATGCCCAAATCACAAGTTACAAGTTTAGTAGTTTAGATAAGGACTGCCCTGCAGCAAAATGAATTGAGCAGATGATCAAATTATAGAAGGTAGAGAGTGCAAAAACACAAACAGAAACAATAGCCAACCTGCAAGAGCTAGCTTCAATCCTGTTTCTATGTCTGGGATACTAGGAACTAGTACACCGGGAGTGTCAAGAACATAGATACTTGGATGATGAGCGATCTGCACATCACAGTCCAAAATCAGAAAAGATTAAAATATATACAACTATATTAGGTAAGAGAACATTGGATAAATTGGAAAGTTTTATTATTAGGTCTATCTATAATGAGAAAAGAAGGAAAGGAAAGGATGTTAACAGATGGAAAGAAAGTTCATCTGTGATTGTATTCAAGCACATATAAAAGCAAGAGTCTGAGGATTAATTATAAAAGTTAGCCAATGTCTTTTCACTGCATGTTAATACAAAAGCAGTCAATCAACAAAGCCAAGATCATGCATCTATCAATCTAGAGAGTTCTGAGTTCATGCACAAAATTGCAAAGTCAGACTGCTTGAGAGAATGCCGCCATAATTTTTATAACAGCGGAAGAAAATTTGACCTTGAAACCAGCAATATCTTGCGTAACACCGGGTAAGGGGCCCACTGTTGCTCTCTTGATCTTCTCCTGCACTAAGAAAAAGTCAAAGCCACCATCATAAAGCAATAGAAAATAAAGCAAAGTTACCAGGTAACATCACGATATATCCATGGTACTTGATTAAGCCTCAACCTCACTATACTTAGTTGTTAAGAAAATTGTATTGCACCATCAAATTATCGGGTGTGGAGTATTTTTCTACACAGATGAGGTCAACTGCCAAAGAGGAGGTTTGTATCTCTTGCCAATACACATTGCGAGGAAGAGGAAACTCTTACCAGGAAAACGAGAGGATGCAATTCGATGAATTGAATTAATAAGAGCTGATTTGCCCACATTAGGAACGCCAACCACCATGACTAGGAGAGTAGGTTCCCTTGAAATCACTTCCTTCAATTTAACCTCCACAAGATCCAGAAGCTATGGAAAAGAATTACAAATATCCAAGGCGTCACATCTCCAAGAAGAGAAAAAGGCACAATCGTGCAGTTACTGCATTGACGGAAGCAGCATTCCCTTACAGTAAGACATATAAAACAAAGTGTCTTGCAGCAATTACTAAGAAGGGATAGCAAAATGCAGGTCAAAAGCAGCTAAGAGAAAAAGACATCTAGCAGCAACAGAAGCAAATCTTCATTGGTAAAATCCAGTTGCAGTTTTCAAACCTCAGAGGCTAAAGCAAATTCGACACTGCCACGTTGGACAAGAATGCGAAACTCCAGTAGTTGGTCTCAGCCTATGGCCAAGCAGATTGATTCTTGAAACCTGGGCGAAGGCTTTATGCAACAGAGCAAATCGACTGCCAAAGTCAATTCTTCCTTTCTTGACCAACATCTATCCTAGGCTTTACGAAATTAAGAGGGCCCCCAAAACTTCTATGAGGACATCCCTTAATGTTCTTGACAAGCAGATGCACTGAATTAAAGGCGCCGGTATCAAAAAGCAAACGCATTTTGACGGACCTTCTTAACAGAGCTCTTGCTATGGGCATTTATGGGGAGGCAGTCCTGATTCCGAGAGTCGAAGTAGTGAGTCCATTTCTGCACGGCAAACACCAAGGGACGAGAACCCGAATGATCAGTTGCCACGAAAGGCATGATCGAGGTAATCGTTACGGAAGTGGGAAAAGCAGAGAAAAGCGAAAGTTGGGATTTTTTTTTACGTGCATGACGTTGGGGTTGGCCAAATCCTTCTTGTTCAGCGCGATCACCCGCCTCTTCTTGGAGAGGTGAGGCTGCAAGTCCGCGTTCACCGACGACAGCGGAATCTGATCGAAGACAAGCGAGGCGAATCACCAATTCCATGCACACAGAGTATCAGAATTCAAAACAAACAAAGAAAAAGAACAAGAAGAAGAGAGAGAGAGAGAGAGGGAGAGAGAGTACGGACACGGGAGTCGCGGACTTCGATGACGAGGTCGGAGACTTTGAGGCGGTCGCGGATGGCGCGGGTGGCGGCGGCCATGTGGCCGGGGAACCAGTTGATGGCGCCGCCGCTGCTGTTGAAGCCCATCTCCCCCAGCGCCTTCTTCACCGCCGCCTTCGCAGCACTGCTGCCGCTGCTGCTGCTGCCGCTCTTCCCGATGGCCATCTCTCTCTCTCTCTGTGCCTCACTTCGCCGGACCGACACCTTCCTCAGCGGGAGCTGACGACGGCCATGGTCGCCGGTGCACTCGTTGAAGGGAAGCTAACCAGGCGACGAGGCTACTTTAGGTCTGATGAATCGACTGAGTCCGGTCGGACCCAGAGTGAGCGAATTGGACCGGCTTTAGGCCGTTGATCTTAACCCGCCGACTCTCTTGTAAAGTGTATTAAAAGTTCTCACACTTATCATTAAATTGTATGAAATTTTAAAGAGTGTGAGTAATAAAAGTTCTACAATTGATGCAATCAAGTTATTCCGTTAACTTTATTTAATTTAACTAATGAAAAATGCTGACATAACATAGCTAAAATTATGTCATTTTGGGCCAAATCTAATTTTTTTTAATACAAATTTTATTTAAGTTATGCTAAAATGAGAAAAATTAAAAAAAAAAAAAAAAAAAAGGAAAGATAGAAAATTTAGGATAGGGCCTGTAGGCCCTTGGCGAGGGTCCCAAGCCCCTAACTGAGGCCCATCGACCCTAGCCAACCATTCCTTCACCTCAACCGGCCCTTTGTAGAGATTGTGGGGCAACGAAGGTAAGGGTTGCAAGCCCTAACCTGCTTTTTGCTCTTTTTGTATTTTTTTCAATTTTTATTTTTTTAATATTAATTTAAGTAAAGTTTCTATTAAAAAAATAAATTCTGATCAAAATGGCATCGTTTTAGTGTTATGTTTTATTTTTTAATCATGTCATCGTCACATAGAGAAAAAAATAATAATAATAATAACCAATGTTAACATTTTTCATTTGTTAATTTGAACGGAGCTAACTGAATAATTTAATTGTACTAATTTGATCAATTTAATACTTAATTACACTTCTTAAAATTTTTAAGACTCGGTTGTATTTTCATAACAAGTTTTAAAACTTTCAGTGCACTTATCTCATTAAATTATTAATATTACATAAAAACAATAATCACTTCATTGAAAATGAATTTTTTAATGAGTAATGGCAGACATTTGTAAAGTAAAATTAGAAAAATCTCTCAACTTCACTATTGTTGATTCATTAAAAATAAATAATGCGATAAGTATTTTCCTAAAAACTATCATTTATATCACTTGAGATGATTAGTTGATAAAAAGTGTTTTCATTATTATTAATAACAATATAATCTAAATATTATTGTAGACAATGAAAATATTTTTCGTATATTTATTTTAATATTAATATAATAATATAAGTGATTATTTTTAAGAAAATATTTTCCAACCCATTCATTTTTTACGAAACAAAGAAAGTCTAATATACTGCTTAGTTTTGTACTATGTACAAGAAAAGGGCAATATTCCAATTCAACTGATTGCCCTCTTGATTGCGACAAAAATCTTAAAAGCAGTCGCTAGTAAACACATTGCTTCGGAATCGATACGTTCGTACTCTCATGGTCTATTTGGATTGACCTTTTATGTTTTATTTTTTCTTGATAAAAAATTTTCAAACATTTAAAATTCTCACAAAATGCAAATGTTAACATGTAGATTCACATATAGTTCTTTAAAAGAGAAAATGACACAAACCATCCCTAAATTTTAACTGAATGTGAAATGTGATTCATAAATTAATAATTTATTCAGTATGATCCATGGATTTTAACTTAATATGCAACATGATCTATAAACTTATAATCCATTGACTTTTGATACATATTTAATGTAATCTATCAACTTCTAATCCATCATTGTCGACCACTAGGCAAGGGTTGTGAAACCTGGCTAGTCCAAAGTAAGGTCAACCAATGGCCAGCCCACATGGACCTTAGAAGAAAAAGTAATTTTCACATCACTCATTTTAAAAATTATAAAATTATGAGGTTAATGACCGAAAAAATGATAATAAATTCAGAAATCTTTTTAAAAATTATAAAATTTATCAACATCAACATCATTTATCCCATGTAAGACAACCAATTTTCACATCACTCATTTGGCAAAATGTAAAAACATTTAAAATTCAATTAGTAAAATTAAAATATTTAAGACTGAAATTTTTTAGGCAATTTCCCCCTTTATTCACACGTAGCATTTTGTGATAAGAGATATACAGTTCTTCTCCGAGCATGAGCCTCAATTACATTCATCTTTGCCTTCTGATTTTCCATTTTTTCACACATATAACCGACGCTTTTTACCATCTCCCAGTCCTTAGACAAGCACATTATGACTCCAAAAACTTCAACATATTCAAATTGAAACGTAAATTAACAGTTATAGCCAAAACAAAAGGAAAATAAGAGAAAAATGAACAGATTGTTGATAGAGATTTCCGGTCATTAACCTCATAAAAAAAAACAAAAAAAAAAAATGATAGAAGATTTTAAAGTCCATATCACATCGTCGCTTAGGGCGCGTTTGGTAACGATATTGTTCAAAAATCCGGTCATTACCCTCATAAAAAACAAAAACAAAAAAACAAAAACAAAAAATGATAGAAGATTTTAAAGTCCATATCACATCGTCGCTTTGTGCGTTTGACTGAACGTTTACGTTCAAAATTATTCCAACAACAAAAAGAAAAAACTATTTCTACTCCGCAGAAACAATTTTTGAACGAAAAAGACGTTTGGTAAACTTGTTCTAAATAAAAAATTAACGAAACACGTTTAGCAAATTTGTGTTTTTTTTTTATTTCTTTTAATTTTTTTAATATTTTTTATTTAATTTTATTTAATTTCTTTCTTTTTTCTTTTTTTCTTCTTTTGGCCGATCACGGCCTCGGCCATGGCTGGCGGCCTCGCCTTGGCTAGGCGAGCTCGGGCTTGCCGGATCTCGACAAGCTCGAGCTCGCCCAGCCTTGCCCTACGCCGACGAGGCTCATCCTCGCCTTGGTTGGGCGAGCTCGGGCTCGCCGGATGGGCAAGCCCGAGCTCGCTTAGCCAAGGTGAGGCCGAGCCTCACCAGGGGCCGGCAACGCTTCGGCGAGGTCGCCAGACCTCGATGGTGTCACCGGCCCTCAACGGCCTGTCGCCGGCCATAGCCGAGGCGGCGACCGGCCAAAGAAAAAAAAAAGAAAAGAAAAAAAAAAAGAAGAAGAAAAAGAGAGGAGAGAGAAACTTTGTTTTTAAAAATTATTCCGAAAATAAAAAACATGTTTTTCTTGTTTTCGTTTATGTTCCAAATGTGTTCCTGGGAAAAAAATAGATTTGGAACAAAAACGCAAACAAACACATTTCTATTCTTTTTTTGTTTCCTGAAAAAAAAAACAAAAAAAAAAACAAAAAAACAAAAAAAAACTTAACAAACAGGCCTTACTAGCTCAAAGACCTGCTAAGAAGACTCCCTCTTAGTTCTGAGGAAAAAGATGAAAACAACACTATCGGAAGGTGGTATAGAAACTCATAGTAGCTGGCTTTCATCTCAAGTGTCACAATGAATGAAACACGCGCACAGAGACTCCAGCTGACCATTTCTTCGAAATTACAAGCTAACATACATCAGCTTCCTATCTGACATTTAAGATTAAAATCGATGGCTGCGATAACGATTAAGTAATCACTTCATAATCAACAGGCACCTCAAAAACTATTGAACCTCCATCCTAATACGTATCAAAAGTTCCTCAGGACATAAATTTTGTTCGTCATGGAATGAAGATATGCAGAGTCAAAAAGGTAACCTCTTCGGATCTGGTATTACACCATTTCTACTTTTCACTCTTGCTAGGCATATTGCAGACCAAGGAAGAGGGGCATATCATCACAGCAGTTTCCAGCATTTGAAACAACCATCAGCTTTGCTGCCCACTTGAGAATGTAAATACACCCCCGTGTTGACTAACTTTTTCTTACAATGGTGGTGCTTATGTTAAAGACCCATCATGTACAATCAAAACTAGCCCACGCAAAAGCAACCTGCCCATTAGAGGACAAGTAGGAACTGAGAGACTGCCACCTTGGATTCACAAGCTTCGGGCAACCTTCTCATAAAGATCACGTGGCCAATTCCTCTTCAAATTGTTTGCAAGAAAATTCGCAATCTGCAGATGCAAAGAAGAGCATCGAGTGAGCATCCAAAAAAAAGGAGCATAAATGCTGACTTTCAGTTGATTTTTTCCATCAAACAAACACAACATATGAAGATATCCCAAAGTGTCTAGGAATTTACAATAGTCTGCTTTGGAGCACAAAAAACTGAACTGTTTAAAAATCCAATTGCCCACTTGCCTTGGCTTTTAGAGCACGTAGTGATCCATCGGAATCAGGCACATTATCCATACAACTAAGAGCAACCTTTAGGATGTCAGGAACACAGGCTTGGACATATGGAGATAAGTTCTGCAATACATCTGCCGTAACATCTGGTGTTCGTGGATCCAATGGAAGGAATGGAAGTTTGGCAACCTCCCTCAAAGCATCCAGATAATGACCTGCTCTTGCCAATTTGTATATCGACAATATCGCCTCAAGCTGTCTTAACACTGTTTGTTGCTCCATAACACTCTCTCTCTCCTGAGGACTGCAGGAATTACGCAACTGAGAAGTAAATGTCTAACCATGGAACAAAAAAATGGCGACAATTAACTTCATAAATGATTAATATAGTTGAAAAGCCCCAAGGCCTCCCACACCTTTGTGTCCACAGTAAGAGTAAACGAATAAGTTATTTCTAGTCACAAAGCACAACCTCAGTGCCCTAATTGAAGCAAGCGATTTGAATTATGCAATTATATGGCAGCGGGTAAGAAAATATTTAGAATAGGAAAACTAAATGATGGACCAATTTTCCAGTTTCATCATGCTGCAGCAATAAACGATGCAGCATGACAGAAGCTTTAAAAAGAATAAAAATAGTCCACCCAAAAAGAAACTGCTACTTAGAAGACAGACAGCAGCTACCAAGGGATTACCTGATTTCAGGACTATATTTGTAGGTCTCCAAAATCTCATTTCCAGAATGAACCAAGCCAGCTGTCTGGCTCTCACCATCCAACCGTCCACGTGAAAGAGCACATATTGAGTCTGAAAGGCATTTATTAATGGTGTCCAGGGCCATTGAGAACGCCCCAATTCTCTTCAGAATCTCTATTGACTGATTTAATTAAAGGAAATCATAAGTAAAGGAAAGAATAAGCAAAGGAAAAGGGTATTAAGACCACACTAGATTCAATCCTGTCCCAAGATGAAATATCCATTAAAATTCTAGATTTAGCAATGCAGGATGATATAAATGGAATGGTATTGAAGATGAAAATTTAGATGTCATTGAAAAGCTGCACATAAAGAGTGAACTAAAGTAGTTAGGGAAACCGAGCAAGCAATAGTAAATAGGAAAATGAACTATGGCTAATTTATTCACACAAACGAAATGATTTCCCTCCCTCCCTCCCTCTCTCTAGCTTCTCCATACATATATTTCTCAATATCACAACACATTTACTTTTGTTAATGAAAAACACAATGATCAGCAGAACATGAATCACCTCGAAAAAGAGATTTTATGAACCAAACACAGTCAATCAAAGTACTTTGGCTCTCAAAGGTTCATTGAAAACTTATTTCACTTGTGACTCCATAAAAGCAATAGGAGAAAGGGCAAATTCCATCAGCAGTCACTGAACTTGAGTGGATTATGCTATCAGTTCACTGAACTTTAGTTTTGACCATGTCGAAAACTTTTATTTCTTTACAATTTATGCACTTTGACCAAATTCCAGTCAATTTTCAAGCAAAGTACCGATGTGGTATACACATGGCCACATGGCCAACATGTCAGCAATTGGCTGGCAAATTGACCAAATTCTAGTCATAGCTGAATCAATTGCCACTAAATGAAAGTAATTGGGCGATTGAAGTCAAAGTTCAGTGATATGATTGGAACACCACAGTCCAATATTAAGTAAATTTTACAAAAGGAGGAAAACAGGGAGAAAGACCATACTTTGTCATATATCCCAGCTTCCAAGCACTGCCGAGCAGCTTCAAGCAGAAATTGTTGTCTTGTTTTTACATCCGGTATAAACCTTGTCAATTCACCTTCTTCCCCTGAACCTCTTGAACCAAGTAAAAAGTAAATCCCACCATCTCGCAATAACAGCTCCATGAGGAGTTGTTTCAGCATCAAACTTCTCTGTCTCTGCTGATCCGCATTTGCCCTTCCAGTCCAAGATAGTCGTCCACCACCCACTGCAGCAGCAGCCTGTGCATAATATTCCAATGCCATTGAAAGATCTCCAAGATGTAAATATGAAGATCCATACTGTTGAATCATGCTAGATGCTTCTGCATAAGCATCCATTACACCAAACTTTGATCCTGCCCCTGTACCTTCCGTAAGGACACCATGGTCAGCAAGCACGATAGCTATGTGAGTGGCATCAATGTTGTACCCTTCATCGCCTGCTTCTTTAGACAAATAAAGGATAGCTGGGAGGAACTGGACACTTAGGAGCAGAATATATGGGTATACAAGAGGGTCCTTCCCATTTTTGGTATAGTAAGATGCTGCAAACTTATTTAGGTAAGCCTGCAAATCCTCTAAACTATAGGGGACTGAACTCTCACTTAGAATAGCAGATGAACCTCCGAGAGGGAACTCCCTGATGGCTGACAATTTAAACCACAAGAAATCCTCTATGGTGGTGAAAAGTGCCGATAGATCTCTCAGCAGCCTTTCAACAAGCCTTCGAGAACCAGATATCATGGCATATAGTAACAACCTTTTCTTATCATATGCAGCTCGACCCACCCGATCACCCATTCTTAACAACTTTTCACATTCTTCTGAAGCAGTTGCAGCTGTCTCAGCAGAAACCATACCTCCAGTATTTATCCATTCTGTGAGCTGCCAATAACAAATAACTATTAGGGAAGAACAACAATCAGTACATTAACGCAGTAAACAAATAGTACCAGAGGTGCAAACTGATGTGCACTACGGGATGACAAGGCAACATCCCTTGCTTCATTGTAATACCCAGTTCTCAGGCAAAAGTATATCTGTTGAAACAAGACGTGTAAAATAAGTCAGCTACAGGCATAGGAGTTCCGTGCTTATAAAGCAACTGCAGTTAGCAATATCCCAAGAAAATAGGGCAGCCCAAAATACCCTCTTAACTTAAAAAACAATACAATATACTTCTTATCATAAATATTTTTCTTCTTGTAATAGTTCATATTCAGTAAGATGAGATAGCTGAAACATAAGGCCCTGTTTGGCAACACTCCAAACAGTGACTAATTCTGATTTTTTGTTCCCAGAATCAGTTTGGGACGAGAATCGCGTTTGGTAAATTTTTTGTTCCCGGGAACAAATTTGTTCCCGGAACGATTTTGGACAAGATTTGAGAATAAAAAAAAATTTGATTCTACGTCCGAGAATCAAAATAAGAATCAAAACGTAAAACCCTTGGTTGCCATCCGCCATCGCCCGCCGCCGTCCGCCACCGCCCGCCACCGCCTGCCGGTCGCCGGTTCGCCGCCGGTCGCCGGAGGCTCGCCAGGCCAGGGCGAGGTCCGGCGAGCTCGCCGGAGGCAAGCCCAGCCACCGGCGAGGCTGGGCCTCGCCAGATCTGGCGAGGCCGAGCCTCGCCGGTGGCCAGGCGAGCCTCGCCGGCAGCTGGGCGACCGGCGAGGCTCGGTCTCGCCGAATCGGGCGAGGTCGGGCCTCGCCCAGCCCCGCCGGTGGCCAGGCCGGCCTCGCCCAGGCTCGGCCTCGCCAGATCTGGCAAGGCCGAGCCTCGGCGGGGCTGGGCGAGCCTCGCTCAGCTACCGGCGAGGCTCGGCCGACGAAGGCCGACCTCGCCAAGGGTCGGCGACGCTCCGGTGAGCGTCGCCGGCCCTCGTCTGGCCGGTCGCCGGTCCGGCGACCGGCCAAATGAAGAAGAAGACGAAGAATAAAAAAAAAAAAAAAAAGAAAAAAAGAGGAAAAAGAAAAGAAAAAAGTACAAAAGTAAAGAAATTATTTAAAATTTATTTAAAAATCAAAAGAAATTAATTTGGAACAGAATCAATTAATACGGTGCAAACGCAATTCTATTCCGGAATCAAAATTTTAAACAGTTACCAAACGCGCTTTTTTACTCGAAATCGGTTCCCGAAATCAAAATAATCATTTCTAGTCGAATCGGCTCCCGGAACAGAATCGTTGCCAAACGCGCCCTAAGTCACTGTCGTCTCAACCAAAAGACTCCAAATCTTAAGAGTAAAACATCAGCAGTTTTTATTTACAGCAGCATCCCAGTGAAAATGAGGATTTCACATGAATAGACCAAATTTCTACGTTCTTATGGTATTGACTTCGCCACCAAAATAGAAAATGGAATAGAAAAAGGAAGCGTTCATAACCTGCTGCCACGTGGTGTCAACAGGTGGCTGCCTTCGAGCATCACCAACATCGAAGTCGAGAACACCATAATCACGCAAACGAATCTGCAACATGAGAATTACGGATAATCAAAGATCTAACGCAAAATAAAGCATTAAAAATGTGGTACTACAGGTAATTGAATAATAAAAAGAGAACGGACCCGAAGGAAGGCACGAATCCTTTGCAAATTCCCAACACCACCACCAAGAGCAGCCTAGAAATAGCAGAAGGACAAAATCATGAGCACTAAACTCAGTCTATACATTTTAGTATGTTAAATGCCTTGAAATCTGTTAGAGACAAGCTGGACAAAGAGAGCTCTAGCTCCTTGAATACTGCTTCAAAAAGGTCAAGTTTGATTACTATATGATGCAAGTAAGAAATATCTCCAAATATGACCGAAGCAGCAATTTTACTTTGAGTCTAAACATAAGCAAGAAGCTTTAGCCATAGAAGTTTTATGGAACCAAAATGTCAAGAAAGGTAAAAATAACAACTTCATACTTGTGCAGGATGACTTTGTATCATGTCCATAATGTACTTCTCATGCCCCCACTCAAGGTGCCGCCTTGCACCAATTACCAATGACATCTTCTTTGAAACATTCCACCGAACAACTGAATCCTCATCCATAAGCGCCTAGCAAATTATTGCACAAACCATATTTATATCTCTATGGCATAAGAAGAAAAAGGGAGCTATGGAATGGCATGGAGAATTAGCTAAGAATATATATAGAGCCACACCTGAATGAGATGCCATATTTTCTGCATACTGACTGATTTTCCCCCCGACGTATTAATACCCAAACTTTCATAAGCACCCTTGAAAGCAGTAGCAGGCTGAAATTCGAACAATAACAGAAACAGATTATGCCCATATCATGCAAAAGTCAAATAGATTTAGTGAAACGATACAAATGTATACACTGCATCATAAATCTAACAAACGCACTCATGAAGCAACCATCAGAAGGCAGAGAACAAGAAGTACAAATAATGATAATGGTAAGTTTCTCGAATACATATGCTGACAGTGCCAGCTGGCAGGCAAATAACAATAAACTGTGATTAAGATATGCTTCTATGTTAAAATCTTAGAACTGCCCCAGCACAAATTCGATGCCTAGTAAACAAAAAGATGTAATGAGCGGCAATAACTATTAAAAATAAATAAAAACCAGATTTTCATTACTTTAAATGGCAAGCCATGCTCTCTGGCACTGTTAAGGTCCTTCACAACACCACCATAGACAGAAGCTTTTTTCTCAAGAATCGACTTGTTTGCTACAGCTACAATCTCCATGCCTGAAGGACCAGATGAAACTTGAGGACTTGAAACTGTTGAGGCTATTTGGGGGAGACGAGCACCTCCATAGCCTGAATCAACAATGTTAGTCTTGGGTAATAATGATATCCGGCTTAAGCTCTGAAGAAAGTCACGCTTTTCCTTTTGCCAATCATCCTGTCAGCCACAACAGCAAAGCACCCATTAGAAACCAGGGCTGGAAAAAGTGAAGATAGCAATTTGAAATATTCTATAATTGAGTTACAAGTTACAACCTCCAATACTTTCAGCATATAATCATTAAAACTTCTAACATTGTCCTTCTGTGCTTCCTGAATAGCTGAGACCATTGCTATTTCATGAACCTACATTAAGAAGCAGCAAATAATTCATCTCATCATTGGTACATAACCATAAATTCCATAAAGCAAGAGAAACAAATCATGGAACCTTATATTACCAACCATGTATTTAGGAAATATGACTAAAAATATCGGAAATATAGATGGACATGCACAGTTCCACGAAAAACTTAAAGGAGAGAACATTTACATATATGCATGTTGAGAGGGGAACAACTATTGAATGGGAAAAAGCTAGTAGATGAAAAGGCAGATCAGAAGCCAGAAGGCATGGAACTGTTTGTGATACTGACTCCAAGGCTGCAGGTAAGCCATTGGAGAGGAGCATTCAACAACAAACAATGATGTATTTGGATTTCACGATCAGTTCAGAGAGGGACTGACAAATGCAACACCCACCCCAAAAAAAGAAGCATGACAGGATAGAAGAATGCTTAGGAATCTTGTGAAACAAATATAAAACAGATGTACTCATTTGAGTTTGCTAGCATGAATCTAGTCAAGGGATCATGCTAACAACTATGAAAAACACAACTCTAAAGACCTAAAAAAGTTGCCCATATTCAGGAAATGAAGACAAAAACATCAACAACAAAGAATAGCACAGGAATAAATAAAAAAGCAGAAACAACACATGCTACACAAAAAATTATAGCACAAACTTAAAGAGGCCCATCTGCATCATTTTGACAAATATATGCATGTTAACACATCCACTCCCCAGAAGAAAAAAGGGAAATCATATTTTTACACCAGACATGACATTACAGAAGAGTCTGAGGAAAAACTAGAAGCATTTTAAAAAGATGCCATTAGTTGAAGAAATATATTTGCAAACCTAGTAAAGAACACCTATAGCAGCATTCTTGGGCAATCTTTGCATTTGACTATTTTAAAGTAAGATTTGAGAAATCATATCGACCTTCTTGAGGCCAGCAAAACAATACACTGATTATTCTAACCCTAAAAAAACTATCTTTCTTATTCATCATGTACTAAAAACAACAAAAGCTTCAGATTGAAGCAAGAAAAGCCAAAAGCAAACAACACCTCACAGGACAAGCAAATGTCAATTCAGAAAACATACCATTAGTATGTTCTAGGAGGCAGTTATATCCAACAAAAGAAGAGAGAAAGAAGAGCAGAAAGGAATTTCACAATACAACACATCTTCATCAACTCCACCCTTTCCTAAATACTATCTAGACCAAGTTTAGATAAAAGCATTAGCTTCTCACCCTCTCACTAAGGATAGACCAAGCACTAAAACAAAGGGCATATAAAGTGAGAAAGTGACACATTAAAAATGCCAATATCCTGTTCAACTATAATTGTACAAGAAAAGGTTAAATCAATATCTTAATGGGGAAAAAATGTCAATACCTTGCCTGAACCTTTGAAAATTATGCTCTTGTCATCAAATCTATTTGGTTGCAGAAATCAAAATTCATGATATGCATCTTTCAGTCCTCGAGAAGAAAAAGAAATGCAACAACAACAGAAAACAGTCCCACATGCCTATATAAACAAGGTGCAGATGACATACCAAAACGACAGACAAACAGCACCAAAAGAACCATAAAAAATTGAAGAATAGAAAGTACCTGCTGCAAATACTCCTCAACAGTCGTCGCCTCAGCAGGGAACACGTCCTCGAATGTAGTCTACAAACAGAAAATTCATTAGAAGAATGTCCTACACTGCAGGTTATGGCAATGAAAATCCTCACATTAAAAATTGTTGAACAACATGTTGAGATAAGTACGTTGTGAGCCCGTTACACAATCCTTTAAGATGGTATCAGGGCTAGATGTCTCAAGTTCAGATCAATAGTTCAAACTGATACACTCCTTGATATTACTCTGTCAAGTTGTTTAAATTAAATTTAGTTTCCAAATGTCACCGCCTCTGTGGTTGCATAAACATCTTGTGTTTCCCATGTAAGGACTGATTTACACACAGGAAGGAGTGTCAGAAATATCTTAGATATAAATTATGGTTGCATTTCCCTGACACTAAATCTTTAAGGAAGAAACAAATGTCCAATGATAACAATCTGCACTGAAGTCACGTTTGAAATTTTAATTGACTTTCAAGACACCCATAAACAACCCTACCCTAGCTAGACAAGTCTCCACCAACCAAAAAGATCAATACAATTACTACAAGATTGCCGAAAGCAGATTGATCATGCCAAAGTCAAAATGTAAATATATTCAAGTGGCAATGTGTTTTTAGTATGTTGAACAAATCGAAATATTAGGTTACCTTCAGCTCAAAGGACTTCAGATCTCGTGCAAGCTGTTCGGCATTTATCCCTTCACGTGCAAGAAGCCTGAAAACAACACGATTATAAAGATGCATTCACCCAACATAATTGCCATGTAGTCAGGCTTGACACAATGAGGATAAGTGAAAGCAATGAATTACAGACAGATACAAGACCTGGTGGCTGCAATAGATTGAGATGGAGCTTCAGTCCTTAGAGTCTTTGACTTGAGCTTCTTGGATAATGCTTCCAACTGATCAAGGTTCCTCTGAGACATACATAAATAGCCAACACAAAATCACTATTAGATGACGAGCACGCTCTTCATGATTAACCCAGCGTGCATACTTAAATTTAGTATAGTGTTGACCAAAAGCAAAATGGCAAATGCAAGTTTTTTAGCTAATCAGCTTCCAGAGTTCCATATGATGACATGAAATAGAGATGTGTGAAAAGTTCAAATTAACAAAGGGACAATGACACGACTAACATAAGTGTGGTGGAAACTGCAACCATATTTGATTGTGAGGTTTGGCAATGACCATGAGCTACTGAAATTGGTGACTGCAATAAGCGATTGCATTCACAGAGGTTGCATGCATGACCTTAATGGCATGACACCATCTAACAACCAATAATAAAATGGAAAAGCAGTTGGAGTAGTGTATTGGCAGCAAACCAGTTAGAGATCACAGCAGGGAACCAGAGTCATAGGACCAAACTAGCAACTTAAGTAGCAAGAGAGAATGGAGATTTCACCGGGGAAAAGAATCTGTCAACAAGATTTCTCTTCATATACCTAATTGAAGAACTGGGTTTTATCTTTCCTTTCCTTTTCCTTTGCCAACAAATAATTGTCTTGGCACAACTTATCTGGCTAGCTGATTCAAACCATTAGATACTATAACTTTTTCCCCCAAAAATATCTGGAGGAAACAATTCTCGCAGCAGCAGAAAGCAAAACCCATGACATTAATCTGAAGATAGCTGGGATAAGGAGCTAAGCTCCAGATGATAATGCATCTAATTACAACCCAACTTTGAACAGCTACCGATCCGAATTCAAAACCGAAAGCCCTTCAACTGGGACACTGTCTGGCGAAACAAGAACAAGGCAACCGAACGGAAGGAAAAGGGGTGCAAATTCTACTACACATTTCCGCCACCTCGGGCAACCGGCCCGTGCGATGCATCTACTCAATGATATAGAAAAGCCCGACGCCCTTTAGCCTGTATCCAGACTAACCCCCCAATAAGTTGGAAACCCATGTTCAAGCGCGAGCAAAGACAAAAGGGTATCCGCCCATTCGATCGCGCAGGACTTCTTCATCGTCGAAACCGAGATTCTAGACTCGAAACCACCACCTTCGCTCTCGACCACGAGGCTCTCTCGCAACACTTCCCAGTAAACACGAGCGCGCAGAGAGAGAGAGAGAGAAGAACCTGGAGAGGAGGGAACTGAGCGGAAGGAGCGGCTTGCTCGAGGAGCTTGGTGGAGGAATGGAGCAGATCGGTCCAGTTGCCCATCTCTCCTTCGTTCGCCATTGCTTGCTTTCTCTTCTCCTGTCTTCCGCGGAGCTTTGAAGCTGAACTTGGGAAAGAGAGGGAAAGGGGTTTTAAGCCTTTCCAAAGCCCTAATTCTTAAACGTTATTTTCTCCAATTTTTTTTTTTTCCAATTTTAGGGACAACTTCTTTATTTATTGTTTATTCTGATTAAATTAAAGTAACACAAAAAAAAAGATTATATCTATCTCGATATTTTTCCTAAAAATTATGAAATTTAGTATGTGATGTTAAAAATTGTTTTATTCGAGGAAAAAATTAGAAAATGATAATGCTAAGGAAAATGCATAATAAATCGTAATGAAGTATTTCTATTGACTTAAAGGTCATTTACAAAAATTTCGAAATAGAAATTGATTTATAAATAAAATTGATTTCATAAAAATTGAGAAGTTGAAAATTTTAAATTTTGATTTCTTCTTTAAATTTATTTAAAATAGAAATCCGTTAAAAATAGAAAAATCAAATTAGCGTTCAAAACGGATTTATGTTCCAAACCTATTTCTAGAACGAAAAAAATAGATAAGTAAAGAAGTATAAATTTTATCATACGCGCCCTTAGCAAATGATAATGCCGGTTGATTTGAGGCCTAATAACTTCTCATATCTCAAATTAATCACCACCCCCTTGCCATAAAGTGATTGATTATGATAGAGGACTAGTGTAATTCCCCATATTTTGTATGGATTTTATATGTTAAGATTAAAAAAATTATATTTACTAAGCGATGTCCATTACGCGAAAAAATGAAGATTTGGAATATATATATTTATATGATAATTTGTATTACTTACAAAAATGTATTAATGAAAAATATTTCCATCGTCCGTTAAATTTTTTAAACATCATGTTTGTAAATAATAAAAATAATTTTCATCGATTATTTTAAGCAATTATTTTTAGGAAAAATATTTTTAAAATTATTCATTTTCTGCAAAAAAAAAAAAAAATATATATATATATATATATATATATATATATATATATATGAAACTTAAAACTCATTAATGTCATAAAAAGAGGACTAGGACACACAATTTGAGGCCTTGATGTCAAACTTAGGAGTTGGATCCATGGCAAGACCACAACGCTGGAAATTTCATAAGAAATCGTAGAAAGATGCAATGATTTTTTCTAGGAAATTTAAAACGAAAAATGCACGCTATTCATTCTTTCTATTGAATTAATCATAGCCACTACGTACATTCCACGAAATTGTGCATCGAAAAAGAGACCCGTAATATTATAGAAAGATATCATGATCCTTTGTGGAAAAAAAAAGGAATTTATCAAGACCGAATTAAAGATATTAAATTCTTATCAAGAAAACTAGAAAATCTAACTGATACAAATCTTAGTGAATCGAAAAAAGAAGAAGATAAAAGCCGAACAAAAATTACTTATTTTTCGAGACCCCACATATTCCAGCCCTCAAGGTCCTCACACTTGGTTCCAATTGTAGACCCAAGGTCGTCAGTTTTACACAAACACAAAAACTCAAAGGCCAATGGGGTTTTTTCATGACGTGACTAATGTCTGGGGGAGTGTAATTGAAAAGTAATTTCAGGATTAACTTTGGTTTAACATGAGATTTATTTTATAGAAAATAAATGATTCAAAAAGTTCCTCATATTAATTGCTTATAATATTTAGTCAAAAAAAGATATTTATATTATCAATAACAATATATTATTATGAATATTTTCACAAGTGATAAAAATATTTTTTATTTATTAAGATTGTTAAATGATACAAGCAATAATTTTTAAGAAAATGTTTTTTAAATCATTTATTTCGTACGAAAGAAACGCATTTTAATTGTTGCTTCGAAAAAAGTACGCTAGTAGAAAACTTTAGTTAATTTGAATAAACCAATAAGGACAACCGAGCCGGCCGCACTCAAGCGACGGGCGGAGGCCAGTGAGACAAATCCAACACCGGCAGCGCCCGCCCAAAGTCGCCCGACCTCCGGCGAGTTGCATTTGAGGACGGACGGACAAGCATCGAGCCTCGAAGTCGGGTACACTCGACCAGGGCGCTCGCTCGACCGCGTCGATCAGGGCTCGAATCGAGCACGAGCGTCGGCGCGGCCCTCGGCTGGAGTCCTGCGAGCCTCGGCGAGAGACGATAGACGACGACGAAGAAGAAGAAGAAGGAGGAGGAGGAGGAGGAGGAGGAGGAGGAGAAGGAGAAGGGGAAGATGCAGAGGCTCAACTCGGTCCTCCGCCAGGGCCAAAAGGCCATCGTGGATCTCGGGCTGCTCACGGTCTTGCGGTCGGAGATCGCCCACGAGCTCTCCTCCAACCGCTTTCAGGTTTTCACTCTCTCTCTCTCTTTCTGTAACTCTTCGATTGAGTCGTTCTCGAGCTCATGTGCTGAATTGTTGTCGCCGGGCAGTTGGGTTTCGATTGACTTTTAGTGGGTGGGCTGCGATTCGACCGCCGATTGTTCATAGCAGGCTAGCTGTCTGTCCCCGAGTCATGTAGGTAGAGCGAGGCGCAGTCTTTTTTGGATTTCTTTGGCTTGTGGCGTGGCTAAGGTTGGTGTCCGCCAGTCGATGACTGGAAAAATCATTAGTAGTATGCTGGTCGAAGATTGTCTCGGTGAAAGGCCCACTTTGGAACCCATCATAGAATTTGTACGGGTTCTTCATGTGGAGCTAAAAAGAGATAGCCTTGGCATTACAAGTACCTCAGAAAAGCTACCGCTAGTGGCGTTTGTGACATGACATAAGCACGCGTAGGAGGGAAGCTAAGATCGACTATCTAATTCCAGTTGCCGTAGAAAATGTTATGATTCTGTGCTGGTTGCCCTGCTTGGTGCCTAAATATTGCAAAAGCTTTTTCTTAGCTCGTATTAACGTGATTGACATCTCAGAATGACCAAATTGGTGATCCTGGGGATTTTGTGGTTGACTGGGATGCACCAGAATCTGAAGATGTGCTTTTGAGGAGAAAATGTGAATCCGGCGAGGAAGTTGCTGTTTCGGCATTGTTGGGTCCACAAATCTATGGCGGAGAGGGCATATTTCCAAGGGAAGTTCTGATGAAGGTCTGTGTCAAAAAGCCAGGCTTCAACTCCATCTTACAGTTTGATTGCGGTATATGCAGTGGTACTGACAGTGGGTCCGAATTACACTTACGCGGTGCCCACTATCTGCCATCACCTGCGTTATTGCATCGTTCAGTCTACAGAGGCCCTTTGTTCAGGTAAAATGGTTCAGTCTTCAGCTTTCGGCTGTTATTGCATTCTTCCAACGAATCAGTTGGTCTGACATAAAAGCTTGGCTGTAGGAGCCCGGATATAAATCAGAGTAGAAAGGAATGAAAAAAATCAATACAAACTCCATAGGTTATTTGCTGGGATGATTTTATATTCCTAAGAATGATGCGACTGCTACTTTTAAAAGGAATAGTTAGTTGTCCTCCTCGAATTTAAGGCATTTGAGAGAGACTTGTTGGAATGTGAAGCATGCAGTATGAGAAACGAGAAAACTTATGTTCTCTGAACAGTAGTGCAAATTGGATGCTGGAGTTCTGGTTGGTCTTTGTTTTAGAAATGGTTTCTTTTGCACACTTTTTTAGATCTCTAAATTGTAAGAGACTTTTGCTATCTTGCTTGTCAAAATGCCTTTACAGCCATTTCTTGTTTATAACAATCACACAGTTTCCTCTTGGCTTAAGGATGTCGTTGCTCTTGGATTTTCCCAATTTCAAAATTGTTTGTCCTTTTCTGTTGAGACTAGCTTCTGCTACACTGGTTTTCTGAGACAATTTGAACATAGTTAATATCTTGCCAAGTTCACGTTTATCTTTAATACAGTTGGACTCTTTATATGAAGCCAGCTTAACCATGATGTTCTACTAAAATACTTTAACTTGACTTTTCCCTTGACAAGGTTGTGGATTTTGCATTCGTTTAGTATGTGTAACCACGAGGCTTTGTTTGACTAGATGACTGTTATATTTCAAGGTATAGTTGCAAAAAAAAAAAAAAAAATGGTTCATCTTACTTATAAGGTGAGAAAAGAAATAGCTTTGAAAGAAAAATGTGAAAGTGAAACCCCAAGTCCCATAGAGCTGGAATAAGACTGATATGTAGAATTTAGTGAAAAGAAAACTCGTCTTCAATTATTAAATACTTCTGAGTTATGTCCTTTTCAATTTTTGGGAAGGATTCAGTCCATTATGTAACACATGGTTTTGGAGGCACGGATTTATGTAGTAGTATCGAGTTCTCTTGTAGCGTGCATCTCTTGCACCATGGTCTTGAGGGGTTGTGACTTTAGAGCTCTCACGCTATACATGTAGCACTTGACTGATGCTGATGATGAGCAGTGAAAGGTGGTTGTAATTATCAAATTCCAAGATAAGGTGCAGAAGAGTTTTACATGTAATACTCAGTAAAGACTTGCTTATGAATAATTGCATGATCTTTTGGGGCCATTGGCTTATTGGATTGGGACCAGATACTACAAAGCTGAAAATAATTTACACTCTTTGGAAGCAATAGTTTTTCTGTTACAAGTGTGCTTGTGCTAGTGTTATTGCGTTTTGTTGTCTTTCTGAGGCGCTATGCGAGAATGCTAGCTTGTGGCTTCAGTACTAGACCTGCTTTTTGACCACCTTGAGTTTCAAGGTTGGAACTCTTTATCTCTTTTCTTGCCAAGAATGGAGAATGTCCCGGTTGTTCTATGATCTTTCTGAGATAGAAGCTTGTAGGAACCTCAGCTGTCTTTTGCAAAATGGAAATTCATCATTGGATGGCCATGCGAAATTGGATCGGTAAAAATTTGTTAGTCTGGGCTTTTGATAACTCATAATACTCTGGAAAACGAAGTTGCAGCTGTGTGAAAATTCTATTGCCTAATTTTTTTAGTTTAGGTTATTATCTTCCCATCTTCCCAGATTAATCGAGTTACAAGCCGTCACCATACATTTTAATTTATCTTGATTTGCTTAATTCTGTTCGATATCTGTTGTTTCCTTCTATTGCTCTTAATGTGATTATACTACTAATATCATATTTGCGGTCTGCAGCACATTGGACGATAATTTGCAGGATAAACTCAAGGAGTACCTTGTCGCAAAGGGAATTGGAAGAGGCCTTACCGACTTCCTTCTCTTATACTTGCATAGGAAGGAGCAAAACCAGTATGTAAGCTGGTTGCAAAAACTTGAGAGCATGTTGGCTACCGAAGTATGACTTTAGGCGATTGCTAGAACATTTATTCTGTCTTACAACTCTTTCACTATTTTTTCTCAGCAAAACCCAGAAGTATCTAGAAGAAATAAACTTTCTAAATCAAATGGCGTATGCTGGCCTTTTTTTTTTTTTCTTCCTGTTCTCTCTTGACTCTTATCCGGCTGCTTTATCAGTGAACTGAAGAGGAGTGTGCCAATTTATCATTCGGCATTAGAAAAGCTAAACGTGGAGTAGTTATCGATAGCATCTCTTACCTAGCAGTACTGGCTTGCATTGAAACTGAAATCTGGTTGATGAGGAGCATTGTCGAGATGGGGTTCGCTGCAGCGGAAGTCATTTGATCACGACACCGGTCATAGTGACCAGCTCTTATGGCAGTGGCAGCTATTCAGGCGAAAACGTGAACATGCGGAGAAAAGAGACATTCTAGGATGAAGAAGATGAGGCGATTCTCCCTCGTCTTAGCCCGATAGTCAGTTCTAGAATCGAAGAACCATGAGTCACCATTGAGGAAACTTTTTGATTTTCTAATCGAATTGGCGAAAAGCAGTGTAATTAGCTGGTAGGTGACCTTGCTTTTGCAGTGATCCCTGTTAAGCAGCTGGTTGAAATGAACTAACGTGTTTGTTCAATCATTATGGCCTTCAATTCTACCTTTTCTCACGATTTGCTGAAAACAGCAGATTGCTCATGCCTAGCTTTCCAATTTCTTCGCAGCTTTAGAAGGGATTCAGTTCACCCCTCTAAAAGTTGTGCTTAAGCGTTGCATGAGTAAATTTGAAATTTGGAACCTGACGCCACACCTTTGATAGTTCAAGCCGGTTTGAGATCAAGCCGAATTGTTTCCGTGAAGATACACTATTCAAGTGAAAATCAGGAGCGTAAACATTGTAAAGCATTAAGATCAAGCCGAATTGTTTTTGCGAAGATACACTAGTCAAGTGAAAATCAGGAGTGTGAACTTTGTAACGCAGCGGTGACATGTAAAGCTCCCATGACAGATTCAGTTTGCAAGTTTATAAGTAGTACAAATAATCATTTTTAGGAAAATGCAATTCAAATTATTTTTTTCGCAAAACAAGTAGAACTTCATGTTTCGACGGTGAAATGCTAAGAAGTAGCCCTTATTATTCTGTTTATCCATTCATGGGAACTTTCTATATCTTGAGAGAATTTATATGAAACACGAAATTGATATGAAACATGTTTCAATCAAGATTTGAGTCAGTCAACAGTGAAAGTGGATCTCGATCTAGTTCTAGACCATTTTTATTTCAAAATTGATGTTAAAATCCGTTTTACTTTTCTTTTCGTTTTTTTTTTTTTTTTTGGTCGAAGATATTGAAATCCGTTGACCTTGAGCTCTCTTCCCTCGCTCGGCGTCGTCCATGAACCTTTCTCTTTTGTTTAATATGGCCGTTGACTTTTCTGAAACTCGACTAAATGCGGCCCAATTCGAAATACGGACCACGTTAAACCAGGCGGGCGGGCCTTGCACCCATCGTTTCGTTTACATGAGGCCATTTCAACAGCTTGGATCCTTCCACGTCGCCCTTATCTCTCTAGTTCATCTTCCAAACGACAAAAAATCTTGGCCTTTTGGACACAGAAAATAACTTCCTCCTGGTCTCGTCAGCTGCCTCTGCGAGCGTAACCCTCCATCGCCACTCTAGACATGTCTCCCATCCAATCCCCTGCACAGGCCTGGGCGCGCGCACTGTCTAAGGTCACATGACCTCTTTCATGGTCACAACCGCCATCAGAGGTCGACTAGATAGAGAAAGAGAGCGAAACAACAGCGGTGCTGACGGAAACAATGCATAGCAGGGTCGGCATCGTTGAATTAAAGTGGCAACGGCACATGGTGGAAGAAGGAAGAAGAAAAAGAAAATGAACATGAGCAGTGCAAAACCCTTGTGTTCATTTTGAAAAATGGGCGAGCAATCTATGCTGCTAGCTACTTTTGCTCAATCATTATTAACTCAGCAGTCCACGTGCGACAGTACTCCATCGAGGAAAGGATTTCAAAGAAGACATTGAATAGCAAAGAAATTCGGGACAACATTAATTACAATGGAAAGGACCGATCACTAATAGCATCGTTCTTGTGGTTGCTTTTTTTTTGGGGGGACGGTCGTCCCTTTTCATTCACGTATTATTCGTAGGGTTTTATAATTCCTTTATTAGTTACTTTCACTCACCATTATCTATATTATCTGCATTATTTCTTTATGGGGGTAATCGTGCCAAAGTCAAACGTTTTCCATTATTAATTGGAAAAAAACCGTTCAAGTTCAACGTAAGCGCGTTAGCCTGCAAAATTCATGGGATCAACATGGGTTCCTATTTCGGCAAGTTCAGATCTAGTTATAATTGATTAATCAATGTACTAGTAATGACAAAATCTTTTTTTAAAATATAATTTTTTATTTTTACTATAATTTAATAGCGCTAGTCAAGTGGAAAAAGTCTCTTTCTGTTAGTTACACATCCGTACTGGTGTGACACCACTATCCAGAAAAAAAAGTTAGGGTAAAATATATATATATATATATATATATATATATATATAAAATACATGAATTTTTTCAGGAAAAAAAAAAAAAAACTTCATGAGAGAAATATCCGAGAGTTATCCAACGGTCTGGATTATATGAATGGGCAAAATAATAATATAAACAATACCAATTTTAGTTTACAAAATATTTTACTAAAAATGATTTTACAGTAATTGAGAGGTAAAAAATAAAACTTTGAGGTATAAAATAAGTCAAAGTGGTCGTCTTTGACGGGATCTATACAAGATAGGGAGTATCTCATACAGTGCGCCTTTTTTTTTTTCCCATCATCTTTAAACCTTACTTCAAAATTACAATGACCAAAGTTTTGAAAAAAAACTAAAATAAAAAAGTTCAAAGTAAGAAAAGGCCAAAACTTCCTTCGTGTTGGGTCTGAACAAGTATAGGGCTCTTCTTCATAGAAGTATGAAAATTTTGAAAAACAAAAAAGATTACTAAACAGTTGTGTGTGTGTGTGTGTGTGTGTGTGTGGGTGTTTATTTTTATTATTATTATTATTATTTTTTAATGTTAATTGGTGTTCGGAATTTTTTGAACACCCGTTTAATTCCTATTTGCTGTGATTGTCCGCCATTTCGCGAACATCATATAATAATGGAGACACACAAATCTGCGCTTCTGAGGGGGCCTCAAAATAACACGTAAAAATGATGATTTGAATCTATGCATCGAGCGAGTAGTAAAAACACGAATATCAATTGGGCAATTTCTTAGGTTCACAAAACACTTATGCCTATTATGCATTTCACTATTTCAGCTACTCGGACTTCCATTGGGCTCTCTTGTTCTAAAGCCAAATAAATAGCCACCTTGACTAAGATCTCTCTCCTGGGCTAGTAGCTCTTACCCAAATTTGGCGATCGCGTGCCCAAATTCATTCCTTAACGAGGGCCGATAGCCATTGCTAGCAAAAGTGGGTCAATGGTGGCTGGAGTGTCCCTTCAAAACCCTCCACATTGATGTGCCAACCCATGAAAGAGCCATATGATCAATCTAGTAATTGATTTTATGATTATTACTACAAAAGACCCTAAAAATAATATACCTATTACAAATTTGTTCCAATTTTTTTTATTACCAAAAAATTTAAATTGGCATATTTGTGACTAATTTACCCTATATTAATTTTCGTTAAATTAAATTAATATAATGAAAAACTTCAAATTGATATACTTATGACAAACATAAGTTAAACCCACAAATTAGTATTGTAACATCCTCAATTCAAATCCCTATCTAGACCATGAGGAAAGTACTAAGAATCGGTATGTCAATAATGTTGTGACCTAACCTTGCCTCGGGGATAGGGGAAAGATTAGGTTTAAAGGTACTTGACCATAGGAATTTCCTCACAGTTCGCGTCCACAAAGGCGTCATTATCTTGCCTTTTAGGATAAACCATTTGTGAGTTCCCTTGTACATCACAAGCTTCCAAGCTCATATCTTGCGTGACAGTGGAAAGTATCATGATTCGCACCCACATAGGCAACAAAACTCAGAAGAGGAGGTCAAGTGTGGTGTGGATATTGAATTTCAGGGGTATCTTTATCACGATAGCCCTCTCATTAGTACTCGCTCTCCATGGATGGTATCACTTCATCTGCTAGGAACTTTTGATAGTTGGTATGCTAGACCACAGTGAACCTCATCAAGGCCTATACCCCTCACAACAGGTTTATTGTTTATACAATTTAGTTGTTTATAACAACCCAATAAAAACAAGAGTTGCCGCTAGTCTCGTTTTTTAGGGTCGGCTTGGAAAATCCAATCGAGGGTCGAAAGTTGTTCCTTGATTTCCACACAACTAGATTTCTAGATTTGAGGATTTTAGTTACAATAATATTTTTATTAGCGCATTTTTGATACCTAATAGTATGTCATGTTACCTAATGTGTCAATGCATTTATTTTTACTTTTTTGGGATCTCTAAGCCTAAACTAAGTGGTCATGTGCGGATGGTCATTTTCATGCAATTCTATTTCTAAGAAAAAGAAATCACATAATTAAATTGAAAAGATTAGGCAGTAAGTAAACAACCAAGTAGACAATTATAGGGAAAATAGTAAATCTAACACGCAACCCTAGACAACAAGTAAAAAAAAGTGGAAGAAATAAAAACTTCACCTCTTTAGGTGTTTATATAAAGGGATAAGTACATTAGAAGTTCTAAAACTTATCATGAAAATGCAATTGAGCCATAAAATTTTCAAAAAGTGCAATTAAGTTCTAAAACTTATCACGAAAGTTCAATCAAGTCCTAAAACTTTCAAAATGTTCAATAAATCCTAAAACTTGTCTCGAAAGTGCAACCGAGTCCTAAAACTTTCAAAATGTGCAATCAATGGAAGGACTTAGATTGAACCACTTTGACAAGTTTAAGAACTTGATTGCACTATTTGAAAGTTTTAGGACTTAATTGCACTTTGTGACAAGTTTTAGGATTTAATTGCACTTTTTGAAAGTTTTATGAGTTAATTGCATTTTCATGACAAATTTTATGACTTCCAATGCACTTATCCCCTTATATAAATGAAGAAATCCAAAATATATATCGGGAAAAATGGGTACAATAATATGGTCGGAATGGACAACAACCTTCATCATCTTTATGTCTTGATAAACTTCCACTTCCAAGGGCCTAGTCTAATCCTAACCTAAGAGCTTATAGTTATTAGTGATCATTTGTGTTCTTGCATGGCCGTTAATGTTTGTAAGTCCCTAGGATGTGTTCTAGGTAAATCCCAAGGTTTATCTATATAATCAAACATCGCACATAACATACATCTAACATCCACCCGCATTAGAAGAATTAAATATGCATTCAAGCCCTTGGGCCTTATTTTTCAAACAATCAATAAATTTGAATAAATCGTTGGTGGGTCACTTATTCAATGGACATGTTTCAATCACAATCATAGGAAATTTTAATAAATGGAGTGGTGTCATGCATATGTGTGGTTTATGTGATGTCTCAAAAGGTCTGGATGTGTTTGCAACATTGAGAAAAGAAAATGAGACCTTTGGACAAACGAATGTCTCGGCTATGCAACACATTCAATTGCTAAGGCTAGTTTGGGGCTCGCATATCATGCACTCACAGATGTCGTAAGTATTTTAAATACGGTCCAAATATTAACAATCTCAATGTCAAATCAAGCATTTGAAAGAATTTAAAACATTTAATGTCATAAGCATCACATATACCAAAATATTTTGGTATGCAAAATCGACATTTCAAATCAATGTTGAGAAAAATGTAATCAAAATATCATTTCATTTATTGAATTTTTTTTTACAATGAAGATCAAGGAATTTGCAATGCATTTCATGAAGATAATGAGTCTTAGTTCCACATGCAAGCCATCCTAAAAAATCTAAATGGACAATCACAATAAAAATTTACAACTGAACATTTCAGACAAGATAAACCAAATCGACAAAAATTGAAAAGGACCCATTGATGATTTATCTTTGAGAAAATTACATAGTGTGCATGACATCATAAGGAACAACTTTCGTGAAGACAGTTTTCTAAAAGAGCTAAGCATGAATTTACAAAAATCCAACAATACACATCTTTGCATTAGGAAATTGATAAAGTAACAAGACAACATGCCATTACAATTGAGATTTGATCTATCAAATAGGGTCTAAAAATGATGAAACTTCGCCACAATAACGATAAAAGGGTGATAATCAAAGCCTGTTAAGGGTCGACTCAAGAATCCTTGCCAAAAAAATCAACAAAAATAACAAAAGCTTGTCTAAATAGGGATAAAATAGAGGTTCCAAATTTATCATACATCAAAATTCTAACCTAAATTGGAAGAAAAAAAGAAGAAGAAGAAAAATTGGGTCTAGCACAAGCATATTGCATAAAACCGGTGGCATTTGAAAGGTTTAAATGAGTCCTATGACTTTCTAGAAGGGTCCAAATTCAGTCAATGTCCAATTGAGAGTTAAAAATTAAGAATTGTAAAAGTGTGCATATTAGCCACTAAAAGGATAGAACATGATTTATGCATTTATGAGTTCAAAGTTCACTTAAACAATGTATCGATGGTATGAAATTCACATGCGACAAAGAATTAGATGCGACAATGATTTAGATAAAATATTTGACCTTAGGTCGGGATACGAAAGAATCAGACAAGTCATCGACAATGTAAAATGACTTAGAATTGAAATGACTTGCTTGACACTTTTCCAATGCAACTAGCCTAATTGATATATGAAATTCACATATTAAATGATGCTCAGGCATGTCACACCATGTATGTACATGAACCTTCCAGTACACATTTTAAATGTTCGAAGCACTTCTTTTTTTTTTTACACTATTTCGGAAACCCAAGGACTCAACCGTATGGATATGTAAAATACAGGATGCATGATTTAGTCTTTAAGAGACTCAAACAAGTATACTTAAATGTACACATGATAAACCCTTAATCTAACCTCAATCATCATAGAACATGCTTGATTTTGATTATCTAATGACATTCGAAAAATCTAACAAAAAATTGTATATGTGGAATGCAAAATGACGAATATTTTTCATTTAGACAACGAAAACTGATTGAGATCATACTAATCTAGATGAAAATAGCAAGCCGTTCTAGCAATGTATAGCTTTGATGTCATTATAGGGATGTATCATCTCACTAGGCAACAAGCTATTGTAGACTGCCATAGTAAAGTGATCCACCATCCCGGTTACAAGTTCATAGGAAACGGAGAAGGACCCTCCATACCCTTAGTTTTGGCACTTGAGGTAGCTCAATTTCTGGAGGAAGGTTGCCAAAGTTATTTAGTGATGGTGATAGATATGTCCATTGAGAAACCAAAGATGGAAGATATTGCCGTGGTAAAGGATTTTCTTGATGTCTTTCTAAAGAAATTGACAAGATTTCCCCTAGAACGAAAGATAGAATTTGGTATCGAGTTAGCCCTTGGAACAAAACCAATATCTAAGGCCCCTTATCGAATGGAGTAGTTAGAACTAAAAGAATTGAAGTTGAATTACAAGAATTGCTTGATAAAAGATTCATCCACCTTAGTGCACCTCCACGGGGTGCATCGGTCTTATTCATGAAGAAAAAATGATGGATCATTGCGTCTTTGCATTGATCACAAACAACTCAACCAAACCACTATCAAGAATAAGTACCCATTGCTAACATCGATGACTTATTTGACCAACTTCAAGGAGCTTCACTGTTCTCCAAGATAGACTTGAGATCGGATTTTCACCAATTGAAGATAAAAAAGGAGGATATTTTGAAGATATCATTTCGAACTCGATACGGCCGCTATGAGTTTACAATGAAGACGTTGGATTGACTAATGCCCCAATCGCCTTTATGGATATGATGAATCGAGTGTTCATGACATATTTGGATAGTTTCGTCATAGTGTTTATCAACAACATTTTAGCATACTTGAAGGATCCAAGTGAGTATAAGCAACACTTGAGGATAGCATTATAGACTCTAAGAATATGCACTATACGTTAAGTTAAGTGCGAGTTTTGACTCAGCCAAGTGATTTTTCTTGGACACATAATATCCAAAAAAGATTGAAGTAGTTATAAGCATTGGACTTGATGAAGATTGAAGCAATTATAAGCTGGCCAAGGCCGATGACAATGATAGAAGTTCGAAGTTTCCTAGGTGTAGGTAGATATTATCAACGATTTGTGGAAAGATTTTCTAGTATAGCCACTCATTTGACAAGATTGTTGAAGAAAGACATAAATCGAATGAGTGGAAAAGTGCAAGAGAAGCTTGCAAGAACTTAAGTGGAAATTGACTACAACCCAAGTTCTAACAATATCGTTTGGCCTAGGAGGTTATAAGATCTACAACGATGACTCTTTTAAAGGACTAGGCTGTGTGCTAATTCAACACGGAAAAGTGATAGCCTATGCTTCCAGACAATCGAGGCCATACGAGTTGAATTATCCAACCCATGATTTGGAATTGGCTATAATCATGAAGATTGATATTGCCAAACATGTCACCAAATGTTTGATGTATCAGCAAGTAAAGGCACAAAATTGCAAGCTTGGTAGATTGTTACAACCACTAGAAATCCCATAATGGAAAAGGGAACCCATTACAATGGATTTCATCATGGGACTTCCAAGAAGCTAGAGAGGTCATGATTCTATTTGGATAATAGTCGATAGGCTAACCAAGTCAGTCTATTTCTTAGCATTACAAAAATATTTCTCATGAAAAGAATACGTAAGACTTTATGTCCAATAGATAATTCATCTTCACGAGGTGCCAGTGATGATTATTTCAAATAGAAACCCCAAGTTTCTTATCACATTTTGGAAGACTCTTCATACTACTATGGGAATGAAATTTCAGAATAGTACAACTTATCATCCACAGACAGATGGTCAATCAGGAAGGACGATCCAAACGCTCAAAGATATGATACGAGCGTGTGTACTCAACTTTAAAAGAGGATGGGAAGAGCAACTACCACTTGTTAGATTCGCCTATAACAACAGTTATCTGTAGGGTATTGGAATGACACCATTTGAAGTATTATACGGACAATCTTGCAGAATCCTAGTCTATTGGGATGAGATTAGGGAAAGAATGATCACTAGCCTAGAGTTAGTCCAGCTATCAGAAGACTCAATGAAAATGATTAGAGAAAGACTTAAAACTGCTTAAAGCTACCAAAAAAGTTACCCAAATAGACAATGTGGACTTGTAGAGTTTCAGATAGGTGATCATGTCTTCCGAAATGTGTCACCTATGAGAGGTACATCATGTTTCAGCGATAAAGGAAAGTCAAACTCAAGGTTCGTATGACCATTTGAGATCTTAGACATAATAGGGAATTTAGCTTATAGCTTAGCACTTCCGCCCTGATTTGCTCAGCTGCATGACCTGTTCTATGTATCCATGCTAAGAAAGTAGGAGCCGGATTTGGCACACGTGCTAAATTTCAGAGAGATCGAAGTGGACAATAGAATGCCATATGTTGAAAAGCCTATATGGCTCGCGGATAGAAAAAAGTAACTGATGCGAAGTAAAACCATTCCCTTAGTTAAGGTCATTTGGCAACATATGGGATGGAAGGAGTAACCTAGGAAAATGAGGAATCAATGAGACTCTGATATCCACACTTATTTGAAGAACCAAGTATGTCTTTAAATTTTGAGGATGGAAGTTCTGTTAGAGAAGAAGAGTTGTGATATCCTTGATTCGAATCCTAAACCACGGGGAATGTAAGAATTGCTATGGGCGATCGCGAACCATCATGAGTCAATTGAGGGATGAGTATAGATTGATTTAGCTTGAGTATATACCGATTGCAAGTGATGCCACACAATCAATGTACTGTTTGTGAATGACCCTAATCCAATCCTAAACAATCGTGAGTCAAGGTAGTTTGATTAACCCTACTTGATTACATGACAATTGCGGGTCATTCATGGATTGACCAAGCTCAATCAAAAGTCATGCGTAAAATCCTGAACATGCGTCAAACTCAGTTCGAGTCTAGTTTTGTGAGTTTTGCCAGTGCCACTTGAATTTGTAGGTTGCGTTAATGCCGTTTCCGATTAAAACTTAGCCACAAATACAAGTATCGATTGTAGATGTTATCAAGGCATTCATTTCCAATTGAAACGGTTTTAGTGAGCCCGTTAACGCATTGATTAGAGAAATGAGCTAAATTGAGAATATAGACTTTGATGAACCTAGAGGTGAGAATAATTTATCTTGTTAAGATTTAAATTGAGATGAGACAAATTTTGCTAGTCTATAAAAAATGAGTAGGGATCACTTTGGGATAGAGAAGGAGGAATGGACCAAATTCCCCTCTTGAACCTAGTCAATAATTGAGAAGTCAAGAAGCAATCTTGACCTTTGATCTTGGATGATGATCTTGACAAGATGGAGGGTTCGGATGTCTTCTTACCACTCAAGTTTGGAGCCATCATAAAGGAAAGGACAATAATGCAACGGGCATTAATGGTGAATGACCCCCCTCTCTCTTCAATCTCTCCTTTCTCCATATGTCTTCTTCCTCTTTTCTCTTTCTCCCTCACCCCATTCGGCCAAACCCCTCCTCCTCCTCTCCTCTCTCTTGTTCTCTTCCTTTTTCCTTTCTTTCCCTTCACCGCTCACTGCCCATTCACTCGTCACCTTGCCGTCCATTGCTGCACATCATCTACCCATTTGTCTGCTTGCTAATGTTGTTACACTGTCGCCCGCTCGCATTGTCCGCCAATGTCATGCCGCCCTCGTGCCACACAATATTGTTGCTGCCATGAGCCACGAGCCATCATCGATCATCCCTCGTCTCATCTTGATTGTTCGTAAGTAGATTTCTTAAGCGTCAGTTAAGCTGTTGCATTATGTGACTCGGACTTAGGACCGTCTCTAATTTCGTAGGGCCATCCTAGGTGGAGGAACTCATGTGATTAATTTTATATGGTTTGATCATGATATGCTTGGACTATAAGGCTTGGGAATGAGTATAAGAGAGTCAAGGTTGCTTGCGTTGGCGTAATTTGTGTAAATAGTTCATTTAGGCTTAAGTTACCGCTTGGATTAGGAGGTTTGCCATGATTATTATTTGTGGACTATTTGTTATTGCGAGGTTAGATCTTCACGTTCGAGTGCCATGGTTGGTTGAATAAGGTTACGTGATGTGGTCTATTGCATGTTATGACTATTGTGGTTGAATCGTCTATCTAAGTTGTCATGAGATTTGATATTTAAGGATTATGGTTGCAAAATGGATGTGATCTTTGCATATAATAGATCATGGTCGAAACTTGAGTTCATATCGAGCCTCCAAATCTAGAACCTCATTGGTTCTTAAAAGTGCATGGAAGTACGTCAGGCCAAGTCACTCTCATGATTCGGCAATATTGAGGCGTATCGTATGATCCGGATTTGACCTAGGCTAGTAATTGAGCATCACAGGTTAAGCCACGATTCTAGTTTCGTGGTCGACATACTTTATTATGACATTTACGATAGGGCATGAGCTACACGTTACTTGGCGTGCCCTTGGGACATTCATACTTGGATTAATATGGAAGATAAAACCAATTGCTTGTATGCTTGATTCGTGTGGTCACATGAGGGATTCCGTCACCGAGGTTTCGAGGGACAATGTTCCCACGTCAACGGGATGCCGTTCGTGGGAGTGACGATGACTGAAAGAATGCTCAATGGGAGTTTGGATGCCATGTTCAACAGAGTGAGACGATGTCTCATAGGTTTCCAGAAGAGCTGTAGGATTTCGATCATGTGTGATTAATAGTCAGATTCGATATAATATGGTAGTATGGGATGCCGTGTGATTTTCAAGGCACGAAACGTGTGCGAAGCATCTAATTGTTATATGCATACTTTGGAAGTTGTTTTATGGCTCTTGCATTTTCGACATAGCCTTATATGAGATGCATGAGACACGTGCACGAGTTAATTGTCATTTTTAGTGACTTAAAAGGCACCTGCATGCTATAATAATCATTGTTTATGAAGTGAGAGGCATGTGGTTATTTTGAAGGTTGTTGTTTGAGTCTTGAAGGCTTTGTTAATATTTTAGATGCTAACATCTAACATGTGTGAATATTTTTTGCTATTATTTGTACCATTTGTGGCATGTGTGGATTTATATACTTTTGTTTAGGGCTCGAAGGACTAAGGTTAAAGTATAGGTTCCATCATGTATATAATTAAGGTAAAACATAGGTTTTGCTATTAATTTGGCATCAACATGTTTGGGTCAAGTAATCGTAAGGCTTCGATGTGAGGCATCTACCTATACGAGATTTATGATCTTTGTTTATTGAATTTTCACTTTATTTGTTGTTATTTAATAACCTTCTTTAAGACTTGAGGTATGAGCCTACCGCTTTCGCATTTCGGTCTTCCTTTACATATGGAAATTATGTTGCTAGACTTTGAGAACACTACTACCAGCATCCTCTTCGAGCATCGCACCGCGACCATGTAGGTGGATGAGAGTATGTGATACCTGGTTCCCTATCTATTTGTGGCTTGGTTCACTCGGGTCGATGAGGGCATTTATGGTTCTCCACGTGGGTTCAACGGCCATTCGGGGTCGTTGATGGATCAGTGCTACCCCCACTTGATGGTACCGTGGACGACTCCCAGTCCGACCTTGACTAAGATCTAGAGCTCGAGCCTTTGCTGTGAGGACACCAGTGTTTGATGGGAACCATCTTTGGTAGCTATCCTTGTAGAAGGAGCTAAGACTAACCCCTATTGTATCTTTTTGTGTAGGGATGAGCAATCAAAACTGCCCTGGAGATGAGGGCTTGTAAATTTTAAATGTTTTGAGTAAATAAATAAAGCGTGGAAGTCATGCAATATGTATGTGTTTTTTTCTTATTACCTATTGTTGTGGTTGATTGGATGTTGGAGATTGCACACTTCCACGTGTGCTTAATGGAAAGATAAAATCAATGAGACGACGGCGTCATATGGGACGTCGCAAATTAATCTTGTCATGGAGGATGTTGTTGAGTTCTCGTGGCAAGAGTAAGGTCTGAGGGCATGACTGGTATATCGGTCAACTATTACATATTATTCAATTTAGTAATTTGACGATAAAATTTAATGGAAACTAACGAAGGGTAAATGTATTACAAGTATACCAGTTTAAGGTTTTTGGTAATTAAAAAAAATAGTTTTGGGCAAATTTATAACAGATGTACAAGTTTGAGGTTTTTCGTAATATTAACCATTGACCTTATTTTGTTTTGTTTTCCTATATCTTTAGGTTTTTCGATTTGTTTAATCTTTTCAGCTTTTTCTACCGTGGCACCCATTTCACGCCATTGAGTGCCATATGACCTCGACATGATTTTCTTTTTTCCCTAAAAGACACATCGCCATTTTTCATGAAAATAATATGGAAAGAGCTAACGGAGGTAGTTGATAGCACAAATTAGACAAGTTTTAAGATTTTATTATACTTCTGAAAATTTTAGAACGTGTCAAAATAGGTCATAGATCCATTTCTTAATTCATATATTTATGGGTTGAACTTTTGTATGAGTTATATTCAGTAATGGTAAAACCTAAATTAATCTGTGTGTTGAATTTGATCACAACTTACTTAGGCCTATTCCACCTCTATATTTTCACTTTAATTTGGGTATGAGCTTTTTCAAATTGGATTAACTATAGAAGTATTTTACTAATATGGGTCTACTCGAGTATAGATTGGGTATGAGGTAAGATAAATATGGATCACTAAATATATGTTGTATGAAATGGGTTAATTTGACTCGGATCATTTTTTATCCGATCCACTCATTTAAGACTAGCTATACTTTAGTAATAATTTTTTAAACTTCTATTGTACTTCTCTTTTTGTGAAGGATTTTTAATTGTTCTACATGCAATCTAATGCGAGGGATTTTCCCTTTCTTTTTGACAATGCAATCGCACTCATTTTCAAGCCATTTAAGTGGGACTGCTTCAAAGGCAGGAAATGAGACTTTGATTAAAGCTGTGATTCAAGCTATTCCTCAGTATGCAATGTCTATTTTTAAAATTCTAGTGTCAATTTGCCAATCTATAGAGAAAAGAATTGTTGCGTTTTGGTGGAAGAAAAGTGACTCAAGAAGTGGCCTACATTGGAAAAGATGGGAAGTGCTCAAAAGTAGAAAAGATAGTGGGGGAATGGGCTTTAGAGACTTATTGGATTTCAATAGAGCAATGCTTGGGAAGTAAGCATGGAGGCTATCTCAAAATCAGTCATCCTTATGGTGCAAAATTCTCAAGGGAATTTATTTTCCTACGAGAGCATTTTGGTATGCTGGGAAGGGATCCCACCCCTCTTGGGGTTGGCAAAGTTTGTTGATGGGAAGAGAAACTATTACAAATTCGGTTATATGGTCAGTAGGTACAGGAGAAAATATCAATATCTGAGAAGACAGGTGGCTAAAACGAGGTATGATCGGGGGACCAGCCAACTCTAGTGACCCAATTAAAGTTGCTGATTTGATTATACAAAGAGAGAAAGTGGGATGTTCACATGCTCATAGGAATGTTCGATGAACAAACAGTGAATGAAATTCTCGCAATGCCACTCAACTCTCATGCCACGCAAGATAAATTGATGTGGATGGCTTCCAAATCAAGTATCTACTTAGTGAAAAGTGCCTATAATATGATCTGAAAAATGGACAAGCCACAACATATTATGAAAGCAACATCTTCTTTCCTGCCGCCCCATAAATTATGGAATCATATTTGGAGTATGAAGACACCCCCTAAAGTTAAGATCTTTATGCAGAGCACATGTCAAAATGCACTCCTTACAACAGAGAATCTTTATTGGAGGAAAATTATACCTCGACCAGCATGTCCTTTTTGTCACTAGGAAGTGGAATCTATAGAACACATCTTCTTGCTCTATTGCTGGACTAGTTCAATATGGTCGGACCCTGAGGTTAACATGCAAGTATCGCGTCACAATATTACGCGAATAGAAATTTGGCTTCAAGACCTGATTGAACACCAACAAAACTCATTGACCTCTGAAGAAATTGCAATCCTCTTGTGGTTTATGTGGAAAGCAAGGAATGACTTCGTGTTTCGGAGGCTTGCCCCAAATCCGAAAGCCCTAATCAGCTCAGCAAAAGCGTCACTCAGAAATTTCAGCAAATGGAACCATCAAAGCTTGAAACTTTAGTCAGAATCAGCTCAATCGACCAAAAAGTGGATACCACCGAAGGCGCATACCTTAAAAATGAACATTGATGGAGCTTGTTGAGGGAGTTATAGAGGGTGCCGTTGCGGGGGTTATCCGAGATGCTACGGGGACCTTTTTTGATGGGTTTGCAAAAATTGTTCCAGCTTCATCGAGATCCAAATGGAGGCACTAGCCATGGTTGAAGCTTTGAAGCTGCTTTAGTTGAAGAAAGAGAAAAACCTGCAACTGCAACTGGAAAGTGATTGCTGTGAGCTTCTAGATGCAATGATCAAAGAAGACCACGTGCGGCGGGAAATTAAGGGCGCGTTTGGTAATGATTCTATTCCCAGGAATTGATTCTGACTAGAAATGATTATTTTTTATTATATTCCCGGTAACTGATTTTGAGTAAAAAAATGCGTTTGCTAACTGTCCAATTTTTTTTTTTTGAAATAGAATTGCATTTGATATCATGCTAATTGATTATGTTCCAAATTAATTTCTTTTAATTTTTAAATGATTTTTTTTTTACTTTTTTACTTTTTTACTTTTTTCTTTTTTTTTTTCCCCCTTTTCTCCTATTCTTCTTCTTCTTCTTCTTCTTCTTCTTCTTCTTCTTCTTCATGTGGCCGGTTGTCTTGACGGCGGATGAGGGCCGGCACGCTCACGGAGCGTCGCCAGCCCTCAGCGAGGCCGGCCCTCGTCGGTCGAGCCTCGCCGCGGATGGGCGAGGCTCGCTCGGCCCCGTCGAGGCTCGGCCTTGCCAAATTTGGCGAGCCTCGCCGGTGGCCGTGCCCGCCTCGTTGGGACTGGGTGAGGTCAGCTTGGCCACCGGCGGGGTTGGGCAAGCCTCGCCGGTGGCGCGGGCCTCGCCCAGCCTCGCCGAGGCTCGCTTGGCCACCGGGGAGGCTTGCCCAGCCTTGCTGGTGGCTAGGTTGGCCTCGCCGATGGTTGGGCTTGCCTTCGGCGAGCTTGCCAAACCTCACCCTGGCTTGGCGAGCCTCCTACGAGCTTGCCGAACTGGCGGACGACGACCGGCGGCAAGCGGTGGTGGATGGCAATTTCGGGATGACGGAAGGGAAGAATGAAACTTTCACTATTTTGATTCTTTTTTTTTATTCTCAGATGGAGAATCACATTTTTTTTATTCTCAATTCTCTTTCCAATCTATTCCCGTGAACAAAATTTTTACCAAACACGATTCTCTTTCTAAATTGATTTTAGGATCAAAAAATCAGAATCGGTACTATTTGGCAGGTTGCCAAACAGCCCCTAAGTCTTTAGTGGACGAAGCTAAATTCCTCTTGGGCTCTTTTAAAAATATCTCCTTGGCCCATTGTAGTCAATCCGCAAATTGTGTAGCAGATTGGATAGCTAAGGCCCGTAGAATGAATTCCTTGTCCCATTCTTGGGTAGTCCGGCCTCCCCAGCATCTTTGGGGTTTGCTTTGTTTGGATGCCCCAATGGGTCTTTTGTTTAAGAACTCTTAAGTATTAATATTATCGTCTTGTTTTCAACCAAAAAAAAATTTCACTTAATAATTGCACAAAATTCTCAATATCGAGTGATTCGAGTAAACTTAACTATTATGTACATGGATACTGTAATTTCTAATGGGTCTATCAAAGGACGCTTGTTGAATACATTTCTCGGAAAAATACTTGACTTCCAAAATATAGAACGTGCATATAGCGACGGCCAGTGCATTCGAATGAAAGTAATCGGGACAGTTTTTAAAGAAATTCGACGTCTAGTGCGTCGTTTTTTATAATTCATTCTATTAAATTAACCAAATCAATTCAAACGAATGGAACATTTCACATCAAGAAGAATTCAAAAGGCGCTGGAGGCTAATAGCGATCCCTTTTATAAATGCGATAATCATGCTTTTAGACTTTTCCATCTTTATCTCTCTCTAGGCTGTTTCTGTGTAGGTAGCTCTGCGCCGTCTCTTTCTCTCTCTTTCTCTCTGTGCCATCGTGCGGCAGTTTTTTTTGTTTTTGGTCGAAATATAGTAATTTCATTGCCAGCCCACTGGAGGGGCATCATAAGTTGGAAAATCTAAACATGACATTGAAATATAAAAGGTTGAGGAGGATTTGAACACCTAGGAAGAGTATTTGCTCCGTGGGCTTTAGCGACCCAATCTATGGCCTTGTTGGACTGCTGAGGCTTGATAGATGACTGAAATTCGTGCGGGAGGGTGTTGAGTCACAGCGCAAAAGTCTAAATCATCCTCCTCCTCTCCTGCTCCCCCTCCATTGCAGCAGCAGAGCGAAGGGAGAAGCTGCTCAAGGACTTCGACGTCGCGCCGAAGAACCCCTCCGCGGAGGCCCAGAGGCGATGGCGGTCCGCCGTCTCCATCGTCAAGAACCGCCGCCGGCGCTTCCGCATGGTGGCCGACCTCGCCAAGCGCTCTGAGGCTGAGAAGAAGCGGCACGGCATCCAGGTTTCTCTCTCTCTCTCTCTCTCTCTCTCTGCCTTTCTCATGATGTGCATCGCATCTCGCGCGGTCAGTTTCGCTAGGATGGACGCTCGCGACACCGCAGTCGATCGGCCACGCGATTGCGTTTCTGATCGGTAGGCGGAAGATTCAGCTGAGATGGTTTTTTTCACGAAACCGAACAGATTTTTTTATTTTATTTTTTTTTTGACTTCGTGCTGGAGATAGTCCTGTTTCGGCTGCTCGGCGAGCGAACCAGCCGACGAACCATTGTTTAGCTGCTCGATTAGAAGTTCTAACGGCGACGAGAGTCTCTCTTCTCTGCTTCGATACGTGCCAGGACAGTAGAGAATCGCCGGTTTTCACCTCAATTCCGACGCCATTCTCCCTTCAATTCCGTAGCGTGATCTCTGAGAATGCTTCAAGCACTCCGATTCTCATGTCTTCTTCGGGATCCAGTTCCCCTTCATTGACACGGCACGGTGTTCGTCTGTCGGCGACAGGCTCTTCGCGTCCATCCCCGACTTTCACTAGGGTTTTCCCTTGTCTCCTTGTGCCGCGGGACGCCCGTGTTTCGTGCATGTCGTGTAGGTAAATCGCTGCTACTTCTAGACTATCCCGAAGGGGAACCCGTCCGCCTCGAATGGCGCTGAGATACCGGGTCAAGCGGCGGGGTTTCCCATAGACAATGCTCCCCCCCTTGCATGTCTTCCGATCGCATCCCGTGTGATGGGCCCTGCCCATAATTACTGACAGAATAAATATTGCTTGGCAATGCCTTGAGAAACACTCCAAAATACTTGAACAAATCATGTTTGTCGTTTGTTCTTGTGGTCACATTTCCTCGGACGAAATAATCGGATCCTCGATTTACAGAATATATGGAAATTATTATGAAAGATCGATTTTCATGGTATAAAATTTATAAAGCATGTTACCGAGTATCTCGAATGATTTTTTTAAGTAATCACATAAGGCAATTCATAAGATTTCTAATTTGCTTTCTCTATTATTTGTGGTGCTTATAATGGACCGTTTTAACATTTATAAACATTGCATGTTAGTTTCTTAGAAAGTATTTTTATGCTCATGGTTAATGCCCATCAAAGTCAGAGTTCCCCATTCTGGAATCCAACGCTGAGAACACAAAGAAAAGTATGAAATTTCTATTCATACGCTTGCATCATGGGTTCTTTTCGTGGCTAAAGGTGCAAGGATGACTTTTTTGCTTTCACTGAAACAAATATGATAAAGGTGGGATGATTTTGTGCGCCTTTTGTTTCCAAATCTATTGACCTTACGACGTGTTTGACAATCTTTTTGTTATTTAGAAAAATTTCTATTAAAAAATAGTGCTTTGTCTTCGACGGTGCTCATGCTTGGATTTGCAGAATCCTGGATTGCTTTTCTCTTTTGTTGTGTTTTTTGATTTTTTGTATGTCTGATCGTCGGTAAATTCTGCGCTCAGGATTGTGAGAAGGAGATAAAGTTTTGAGCTTTTTTAATTTTTAATTTTTTTTTCAATTTTGTTCTTCTTCGTTATGGGTTAGGAAAATGGCTTCACCTCCTGAATTTGACTGTATTGCTAGGTTGAACTACCCTTTAGATATATGGCATGGAGGGATGGGGTGATAAATTGAAGGGCTCTGTTTTTGTTATCATTACTTCTTTTTCATATGTTATGCTCGATTTTATTAGTTTTGGCTTATGTGATTTGCGTGTTTGCAAATAATATACTTGGCAATAGTTGGAGGAACTTATTTCATTGTGGCAAAATCGTGCTTCAGCTATATTCCTGGATATTATTTAAGTGTAATTCACAGGTACTGTTCGAAAGGATTTATACAATTTCTGTTATGAGTCAATTTGCTGGTGTGATCAAGGACAAACACTTGGTTTGATAGCCCAATCATCTTGTGGTGGGAAATATTTTTGGCTGTTGGTAGAGAAATGGGACGTCACCATTTCACTTCAGAAGGCTATTAGTTACATTCAACTCTTTTCTGGAAGATGCTTTTCTTTTCATTTTTGATGGCCCTCTTCGAATTTGGATTCACTTGAGTTGTTGTTATAAGTAGTTTTTGTGCCTGATACTGATGCATGGCTAGCGAGTTGACAATTGATAGTTGTGTGTGTTTTTTATGAACAAGATATATACTGCTACATCGATGTAGTTTCAGGGACTTATGTGGCCACATGAGAGTTTTGATTGTCCTTGATGATGTGGAAAATGTTTGTCATGTCAAGAAACTCATCGGAGATATCTTTGGTTGCTTTGGATATGGAAGTACGATCCTTGTAACCTTGTCTAATTTACTCTACTCAATGAGTTTGTTCCATGTACTTAAATTTTGTTTTTCTTTCTTTGGCTTGCTTTGATGTCACGTAGTTGTTTTATGTTGAAAACCAAAATAATTTTGCGTCAAGATTGGTTCTATGGATCGACCGGGAACCGGATCGGACCGGTTCCCGAGTGGATCCATGCAACAAACGGGTGGATCCTGGTTCCAATTTTTCGGAATCGGTCCTTAGCGGGCGGTTCCCGATTCTAGGTCGGGAACCGCCTGCCCGGATCATGCACACCCCTAATTTGATAGGAACCATCTTTGGTAGCTATCCTTGTAGAAGGAGCTAAGACTAACCCCTATTGTATCTTTTTGTGTAGGGATGAGCAATCGAAACTGCCTTAGAGATGAGGGCTTGTAAATTTTAAATGTTTTGACTAAATAAATAAATTGTGGAAGTCATGCAATATGTATGTGTTTTTTTTTTTTTTTCTTATTATCTATTGTTGTGGTTGATTGGATGTTGGAGATTGCACACTTCCACATGTGCTTAATGGAAAGATAAAATCAATGGGATGACGACGTCATATGGGACGTTGCAAATTAATCTCATCATGGAGGATGTTGAGTTCTTGTGGTGAGAGTAAGGTCTGAGGGCATGACAAGTATACTGGTCAACTATTACATATTATTCAATTTCGTAATTTGATGATAAAATTTAATGGAAACTAACGAAGGGTAAATTTATTACGGGTATACTAGTTTGAGGTTTTCGGTAATAAAAAAAAATAGTTTGGGGTAAATTTATAACAGATGTATGAGTTTGAGGTTTTTCGTAATATTAACCATTGACCTTATTCGGTTTTGTTTTCCTTTATCTTTAGGTTTTTCGATTTGTTTAATCTTTTCAGCTTTTTCTACCGTGGCACCCATTTCACGCCATTGAGTGCCATATGACCTCGTCATGATTTTTTTCCCCTAAAAGACACATCGCCATTTTTCATGAAAATAATATGGAAAGAGCTAATGGAGGTACTCGATTGCACAAATTAGACAAGTTTTAAGATTTTATTTTACTTTTGAAAATTTTAGAACTTGTCAAAATGGATCATATATCCATTTCTTAATTCATATATTCATGGGTTGAAATTTTGTATGAGTTATATTCAGTAATGGTAAAACCTAAATTAATCTGTGTGTTGAATTTGTTTACAACTTACTTAGACCTAACCCACCTTTATATATTCACTTTAATTTGGGTATGAACTTTCTCAAATTGGATTAAATATAGAAGTATTTTACTAATATGGTCTAGTCGAGTATAGATTGGGTATGACGTAAGATAAATATGGATCACTAAATAATGGGTTAATTTAACTCAGATCATATTATATCTGATCCACTTATTTAAGCCTAGCTGTACTTTAGTAATAATTTTTTAAACTTCTATTGTACTTCTCTTTTTGTGAAGGATTTTTAATTGTTCTACATGCAATATAATGCGAGGGATTTTCTTTCTTTTTGACAATGCAATCGCACTCATTTTCAAGCCATTTAAGTGGGACTGCTTCAACTATTTCACTTAATAATTGCACGAAATTCTCAATATCGAGTGATTCGAGCAAACTTAACTATTATGTACATGGATACTGTAATTTTTAATGGGTCTATCAAAGGACGCTTGTTGAATACATTTCTCGGAAAAATACTTGACTTCCAAAATATAGAACGTGCATATAACGACGGCCAGTGCATTCGATTGAAAGTAATTGGGACACTTTTTTAATGAAATTGGACGTCTAGTGCGTCGTTTTTTTATAGTTTATTCTATTAAATTGACCAAATCAATTAAAAAAAAAAAAATGAACTATCTCACATCTAGAAGAATTCAAAAGGCGCTGGAGGCGCGATCCCTTTAATAAATGCGAAAATCGTGCCTTTTAGACTTTTCCATCTTGTCTCTCTCTAGGCTGTTTCTGTGCCTGCGCCGTCTCTCCCTCTCTTTCTCTCTGTGCCATCGTGCGGGTTTTTTTTTTTTTGGTCGAAATTTTTCATTGCCAGCCCACTAAAGAGGCATTAGTTGGAAAATCTAAATATAGAATTGAAATTAAGGGCTGAGGAGGATTTGAACACCGATTCCTAGGAAGAATATCTGCTTGGTGGGCTTTAACGAACCAGGCCTTGTTGGTTTCCCAAGGCTCATGTGGGTTAAATCATCCTCCTCTCCTGCTCCCCCTCCATTGCAGCAGCAGAGCGAATGGAGAAGCTGCTCAAGGACTTCGACGTCGCTTCGAAGAACCCCTCCGAGGAGGCCCAGAGGCGATGGCGGTCCGCCGTCTCCATGGTCAAGAACCGCCGCCGGCGCTTCCGCATGGTGGCCGACCTCGCCAAGCGCTCCGAGGCTGAGAAGAAGCGGCGCGGCATCCAGGTTTCTCTCTCTCTCTCTCTCTCTCTCTCTCTCTTTGCCTTTCTCATGATGTGCATCGCATCTCGCGCGGTCAGTTTCGCTAGGATGGACGCTCGCGACACCGCAGTCGATCGGCCACGCAGGTGGAAGATTCAGCTGAGATGGTTTTTTCATGAAAACGAGCATATATCTTTTTTTTGGCCTCGTGCTGGAGATGGTCCTGTTTCGGCTGCTCGGCGAGCGAACCAGCCGACGAACCATTGTTTAGCTGCTCGATTAGAAGTTCTAACGGCGACCAGACTCTCTCTTCTCTGCTTCGAGACGTGCCAGGACAGTAGAGAATCGCCGTTTTCGTTCAATTCCGTAGCGTGATCTCTGAGAATGCTTCAAGCACTCCGATTCTCATGTCTTCTTCGGCATCCAGTTCCCCTTCATTGACACGGCCCGGCGTTCGTCTATCCGCCACAGGCTCTTCGCGTCCATCCCCGACTTTCCCTAGGGTTTTCCCCTCGTCTCCTTGTGCCGCGTGACGCTCGTGCTTCGTGCATGTCGTGTAGGTAAATCGCTGCTACTTCCAGACTATCCCGAAGGAGAACCCGTCCGCCTCGAATGGCGCGGAGATACCGGGTCAAGCGGCGGGGTTTCCCATAGACCATTCTCCCCCCCTTGCATGCCTTCCGATCTCATCCCGTGTGATGGGCCCGGCCCATAATTTACTGACAAAATAATATTGCTCGGCAATGCCTTTAGAAACTCTCCAAAATAACAATTCATGTTTGTCTTTTGTTCTTGTGGTCACATTTCCTCCGACAAAATAATCGGATCCTCGATATGTTTAAGTATTTTGTCTTTTGTTATTATGAAAGATCGCTTTTCACGGTATAAAATTTATAAAGCATGTTACCGAGTATCTCGAATAATTTATTTAAGTAATTACATAAGGTAATTCGAAAGATTTCTAATTTGCTTTCTCTGTTATTTGTGGTGCTTATAATGGACCGTTTTAACACTTATGAACATTGCATGTTAGTTTCTTAGAAAGTATTTTTATGCACATGGCACATGCCCATCAAAGTCAGAGTTCCCCATTCTGGAATCCAACGCTGAGCCCACAAAAAAAAGTACGAAATTTCTATTCAAACACTTGCATCGTGGGTTCTTTCCGTGGCTAAAGGTGCAAGGATGACTTTTTGCTTTCACTGAAACAAATATGATAAAGGTGGGATGATTTTCTGCACCTTTTGATTCCAAATCTATTGACCTTATGACGTGATTGACAATCTTTTTGTTATTGAGAAAAAATTCTATTTAAAAATATTTTTCTTTTTTCATTTCTCTTCACAGAACAAAAAAGTGAATTGTTTTTGTTTCTGATACCAAACGAATTTTTGATCTTTTTATAGTCTGAAAAATTTTAAAAAATAGAAAAATAGAAAATAGAATCGTTAGCAAAAGGGTCTTCACCCATCAAGGTTCCTACTGGAGCCGGATATGAAAATGATTTTTGATTCTGCTTTCAATTTTCTCCGGACCATGCGTGTTCCGCGAGGCTACGCAAGTTCTTTTTCAAGAGTGCGGACCGCAGCCACTTTGAAATCGTACTTTGAAAACGGCAGAACGCGGTGTCCATGTTTAAATATGTTTAAGGGGGATTGACAAACCCCGCCCATCGTTTGAAAACGGAGCAGTGGGGACCGTGTTTTCTGTGTTGCTTGTTTTTTTTTTTTTTTAACTCTTTCCTCAAGCGGAAGCAGAATGGCTAGGGAGCCATCAGACGCCAGGGACCAATTTTTAATTCTGGCCCCGCGACCGTATTACGGACGAGTCATGTTGCCCGTGAAAAATAATGGAGTCGCATGGTCCTTTGTCGTACGGGTGTGCATGCGAAATGACCACTCCAATCTGGAATTATTTAAACCGGACTGGATCGGCTGATTGGGTCTGATTTGTCTCGGTCCAGTAATCGGAGTAAAAAGTGAAATTGGTGTTCTTAGAGTCTGGTTATTGAATATATATTTATGTTTTATTTTTATTAGAAAATAGGAACTTATAAATGGATAATAAAATATTCGAATGAAAATATAAGATTATTTCGGGTTTTGAATTTGTTGTAGATCATATTTTGAAAAATAAGATATTCGGATAAAAATATGAAAAAAATAATGATCGGTTTCATTCAGTCCGCCCCCCAATGCCCAGAACTAAATGAGAAACCGATCATTTCCTACTTTGTCGTTGGGCATGGAGGTCGTGCTACGGGACTGACCATCGAATTACAGATTTTTTTTTTTTTTTTGAACGAATCGAATTACATATTTTCATAAGTCGTATTTGGGCGGTCAATCGGGCACCATCGCTAAGTCCTCTTCTTTTTTCTTTTTTTTTTTGGTCTGAATCGCTTATCCTTTTCCCGGTGGTTGTGGCTGGTAGAGACTCCGGTATATGGACGGTGGAAAAGGACAAGGACGGCCATAAATGCAAAAGGCCACTACCTACGCACGAAGCTTCCTCGAGGTTTCCTTGGCCATAATTTCGGACAAAGACCACGATAGAAAATAGCGGTTGTCTATCCAAGTCGTAAAGTATTCACAGAAATATTCGAGAACGGACCAACCATATCTGGACATCAAAAGATGCCTCCCCCTTCCCGTCTATTTTTTTGAGCGTTAAGGACTTCACGGACTCTTGATCTTCGTCGGTTTTCTAGATTCTAAAGCTTTTTGTAGGATTCTGAACCACTCTTTTTAACTTGGTGGAAAACTTTGCCAAGTTGCTGATGTTGTGTTGGGACTAGATAGGGTGCGCGTGATAAAATTTATACTTTTTTTTATTTCTTTATTTCTCTATTCTCGGAACATGTTTGTAATAAAAATCCGTTTGGTAACACAATTTGATTTTTTTTTATTTCTGGAACAGATTTTTATTTTAAAAATAGATTTGAAAAAGATATCATAAGCTAAAATTTTTAATTTCTTAAATTGAAAAATCAATTTTTGGTCAAAAATCAATTTCTTTCCATTCAATGGCTACTTTCAAGACCCATCTCTATTCTCCCTATTGCCAGCTACTGCAAGTAGCTCCTTAAACCCCAGAGGTCCCCCGTCCAGGCTGGTTGGCTAGCTTGTTTTCTTGAAATAGTCGAATCTTTTGGCAAGTTGCACGTTGTCTCATTCAATGGGAGGCCATCTTTGGCTGCTTTACTAGCTCTTGCCTTTTAGGGTCTATTAACAGCCTGTAGAGCAGAATATTTGCTACATAAGAACCCTCTCGAACTGAGAATCAGTGCTGGTGCTTCATTAATTGTTTTTCTTTTTTTGGCTGAGAGTTTGGTCACCTAATTATTAGATGCATTGTGTGACCAGATAGTCACTCCTAGTAGGGGTGTCAGTTCCCGAACCGAAAACCGAACCGAACCGAAAACTGAACCGAACCGAACCAAAAAATTTTGTTTTTTCGGTTCGGTTTTCATTCTGGTTCAGTTTTCATTAAAAACCGAAAATTTTCGGTTCGGTTCGGTTTTTATTGGTTAACCGAACCGAACCGAACCAACAAATAAAAATGGAGAAATAAAAGTGGAGAAATCTAAGTTTAACAGAAAAAAAAAACAAAAACCGAAACCAAAGGCTAAAAACCGAAAACCAAAAAACCAAACCGAACCGAACCGAACCGAAACCGAAATTTCGGTTCGGTTCGTATTCGGTTCGGTTCGGTTTCGGTTCGGTTCGGAAGATTTTTCTAACGGTTCCGTTTTTCAAAAAAACCGAACCGAACCGAACCGTTTACACCCCTAACTCCTAGGCCTGATTGGATACAGTTCAACTTACAGTTATAGTGTTTGGTATGTGCCTTGGAGCGCTTTTCCTTCAAAACGTGTGAACATGGAACCAAGTTCACTATTCCCATCATTTTCTTGGGGATGAGTTCCAGTTCAAATCTTGAATATATCAGAATTAGTTTAAAGACAGTACAGATGAAGGGCTAGGAGGATGCGTGGACGTTCGGATGATTGAAAATTACTTTAGTGCATGGAAAATAGCTTCTCTTTTGACAAAAAGGCAATTATTTTCCCTATTTTCTTGCGGTTCGTCCAAGTGAGTAGGTCCCTCTCGACGTCTTTGGAATAAACTTAATTAATGCTCACGTTTTTCTATATTAAAAAAAACTATCAGGTGCAATATCCGACAGATACGATTTCATATTTTCTTGGTAAAATCTTGTTATTTAGATGGATCACAGGATAAACGAAAAGATATAGAGTAGGTATAGAGTAGGACAGGATAAACGAAAAGATATCGATTCCGGTTGTAATCATTACTTATCATTTTTAACAATACAAGTTGCTTTTAGTGGATTTCATATTCCCTGAAATTGAAACTTTTGAAAATATTTGCAAGCCATAGTAAGTTTTCGTTGAAACAAACAAACCCTTAATTTACACATGGATTCCTTCTTGAATGTTATTTTTGGATGAGTCGTATTCCTATAACGCTTGGTGAGAATTCTAAATGCCGAGTCCTAGTCCAGAATGAAGACTGATGATATTCTAAATATCTTTCCCAATGTTCCTTTCTGATGAAATAATGTTTCACTTGTTTTCTCTTTCCAAGTTCTTTGGATGCCTTATCTAACCGAGGCTGGGAAAACATAAGCAATTGCTAATATATGGAGAATTTTCGTCGGATGAATCAGTGGATATCTTCATTTAGTTTCACATCCGGTTGTTTTCTCTTTGGAGACTAGAATAGAATCAGTCTTTATCCCCTTTTGTTCTTGCTAGAAGAAAATGCGTAGAACAACTACCTCACTGATTTTGGACTTTTAGTGTGTTGGATGTAGCAGTGGAGACATTGAAAATGAAAGAAAGTCACATTTTTGCGTTTATTATTGAAAACTTCTCCTGTTATAAACCTTGCTGCATTTGTTGACTCTCTTTCATAGTCATCGCTTAAAGAAAATACCTAGACAAAAGAAGAAGCGCCTTCTTGCGGTTCATTCATGAAACCTCTATTCTACGACAGATAGAAGGAATGCCAAGGACTAGCTATTTGAATCTCTTTATTTGTCCTGCAGGTCTCCTAATGGTTTGCTGGGTGCACATGCACTCAAAAATTGCAAGACTGTGCTATTGGTTAGCATGCATCTTTGCCGATACAGGAGATTTTAGTATAATCTAGAGCTATAACTACCCTGACTGCATTTCACTTTGATTAAGAGTTAGTTTATTTATTATCATTACCATCTTCTTAACAAGATTGACAGTTAGGATTAACAATTTGACATTTCAATGCCTTTTCTTTCTGAACCAGGAAAAGATACGAGTTGCCCTTTATGTTCAGAAAGCAGCTTTAACGTTCATTGATGGTAAAACTTGGCATTTGAATTTCTATGGAGAGGTTATTTTTCACTTGGTGTTCTTGAACCAATTCTCTGGTCTTTCTGTTAACGATTCTGTGATCTTCTGAAGCTGCCGGCTTGCCCGAATACAAGCTCTCCGATGACATCAGAAAAGAAGGTTTTGGGATTGACCCAGAAGAACTCGCATCTATTGTACGGGGGCATGATATAAAGCGCTTGAAACTTCACAGTGGAGTTCAAGGGATAGCAAGTAAACTTTCGGTTTCTCTTGATGAGGGCATCTGCACAGAAGACCCCTCCTCAAAATCTTCAATATCTGTCAGGCAAAGGATCTACGGCTTTAACCGATTCACGGAGAAACCTGCAAGATCATTTCTAACATTTGTATGGGAAGCCCTGCAAGATCTAACACTCATTATTCTTATGGTTTGTGCTGTGGTTTCTATAGGCGTTGGGATTGGTACAGAAGGATGGCCAAAGGGAATGTATGACGGACTAGGAATATTAATTAGTATATTCCTGGTGGTCATAGTAACAGCAATTAGTGACTATAAGCAGTCCTTGCAATTCAGGGATTTGGATCAGGAGAAAAAGAAAATATCTGTTCAGGTTACAAGGGATGGGAAAAGAGAAAAAGTGTCCATCTTTGACCTGGTTGTTGGGGATGTTGTTCATATATACACTGGGGACATAGTTCCAGCAGATGGTCTTTTTATAACAGGATACAGCCTTCTAATAGATGAGTCAAGCCTGTCAGGGGAGAGTGAGCCGGTGAATGTTTATGAGGGGAAGCCTTTTCTTCTTTCTGGAACTAAAGTGCAAGATGGGTCGGGAAAAATGTTGGTGACGGCAGTTGGTATGAGGACTGAGTGGGGAAAGTTGATGGAAACATTGAGTGAAGGTGGAGATAATGAGACACCGCTACAAGTAAAGCTGAATGGGGTCGCCACAGTTATTGGTAAGATTGGTTTGGGCTTTGCGGTGCTCACCTTCTTGGTGTTGACAGTACGATTCTTGGTGGAGAAAGCGTTAAAGCATGAATTCACTAGCTGGTCTTCTGCAGATGCTTTGACACTCGTTGATTATTTTGCTATTGCAGTTACTATACTTGTCGTCGCTGTACCAGAAGGACTGCCTCTGGCAGTGACCCTAAGCCTTGCCTTTGCTATGAAGAAGCTAATGAATGACTGGGCACTTGTGAGACGGCTCTCAGCCTGTGAGACAATGGGTTCTGCTAGTTGCATATGCACTGATAAGACTGGAACATTAACCACTAACCACATGGTTGTTGATAAGATATGGTTAGCTGGCAAAGCTATGGACATGAACATGAACGGAGCTAAGGGTAAAGATTTCTTGAAATCAGAAACACGTGAAGAAGTTTTAGCCATCCTTTTGCAGGCAATACTTCTAAATACAAGTTCCGAGGTTGTCAAGGATAAAGAGGGTAAACAATCAATTTTGGGAACACCAACAGAATCAGCACTTTTGGAGTTTGGATTGCTTTTGGGTGGTGATTTTGTGGCCCATCACGGGGAGAATAAGACTCTAAAGGTAGAGCCTTTCAGTTCAGTTAGGAAGAAAATGTCTGTGCTGGTGGCTCGACCAGATGGCGGGGCAAGGGCCTTTTGCAAAGGTGCATCAGAAATTGTTCTTGGAATGTGTGACAAGATTGTTGACGAGGAAGGGAATTTTGCTTCCATGTCTGAAGAGCAGGTTAAAAATATGACACATGTTATTTATGGTTTTGCAAGTGAAGCACTGAGGACACTTTGCTTGGCATTTAAAGATGTAGATGACACTTCAAATGGAAACATTCCCGAGGGTGGGTATACCCTGATAACAATAGTTGGAATAAAAGATCCTGTACGCCCTGGAGTCAAAGAGGCGGTTAAAACTTGTTTAGCAGCTGGCATTACTGTCCGTATGGTAACTGGGGACAATATTCATACTGCTAAAGCGATAGCTAAAGAATGTGGCATCCTCACAGAGGGTGGTATTGCTATAGAAGGACCGGAATTCCGTGGCAAGTCCCTAGAACAGAAGCAGGAAATCATTCCAAGGATTCAGGTTTGTAAATAAGACCGTCAATGGCATCTGACGTGACCGTCAGCTGAATGATGTTGGAGATGCATGCTTTTTGCTAAATGCTGACTCTTGGTACAGGTGATGGCGCGGTCTTTGCCTTTGGACAAGCACACCTTGGTTACCATTCTCAGGAAAGAGTTCGACGAGGTTGTTGCTGTAACTGGGGATGGGACCAACGATGCTCCTGCTTTGCACGAGGCAGACATTGGATTTGCTATGGGCATAGCAGGCACAGAGGTGTGTGCTGCTAATATGCTGGACATATTTGTGACTGCGTGTGTGCACGCTAAAAAAAAAAACCTTGGGGTACCTGTTGTTCCAGACTGCAAAAAGAACAAAAAAAAACTACCGGATGATTTACATAACTCTTCATTCTTACATCTGAACGTTTGCTTCTTAGCTTCTTACTGTATTAGGAACATTGCTTGTTACTGCAATTTTCTTCATGTTCTTCTGTGGAGTTCATTTTACGGCTGTATTCTCATTGGTGGTTTGCTGAGAACATGGTCTAATGGATGACGTTGGCGCATCACAATTTGTTTCCTCCTGTCTTCACGGTGAATTTTCATTCGATTCTTCAGGTTGCTAAAGAAAGTGCTGATGTCATAATAATGAATGACGATTTCACAACCATTGTGAATGTGGCCAAATGGGGACGTTCAGTATATATAAACATCCAGAAGTTTGTGCAGTTCCAATTAACAGTGAATGTGGTTGCTTTAGTGATAAACTTTGTCTCGGCATGCGTTTCAGGTGCGTTGTCGGCGGATTAGCTTGTTTATCTGGAACTTCTTCGAAGTATAAGAACATTAACAACGACTGTGAGCAATTTGATCGAAAAGCCTACATTTATGCTTTTCAGGATCTGCTCCGCTCACGGCTGTGCAGTTACTCTGGGTCAACATGATAATGGACACCCTGGGTGCACTGGCATTGGCAACGGAGCCGCCAGAGGATGAATTGATGAAAAGACGACCGGTAGGAAAGGGTACCAGCTTCATAACAAGGGCCATGTGGAGAAATATAATTGGTCAGAGCATATATCAACTAGCTGTCCTTGGAGTTCTCAATTTTGACGGGAAGAGTTTACTTCGACTTCACGGCTCAGACGCGACTGAAGTTCTTGATACAGTGATTTTCAACACATTTGTTTTCTGCCAGGTACATCTTTCTCCTTTTGGCTATATTTAGACCATCACGAACAATACCAACGCCGCGGCATGGTACATCTTTCTCCTTTTGTTTTAGCTCAATTATTTAATAGTTTGTTATGCTTCTCAATTATGATCAATGCCTAAGTAGCAGCGACACAGATACATGACACGAGAGCGACACGCCGATACATTTTTTCAAAAAATAGAGAATTAAACTGCGTTATGACAATTATATATATTATATGCATGTTTTATATATAAATAATAAATTATTGTTTTGATGATTATTTCAATCAAATTAATATGATTTAAATTCACAAATAAATAAATAATAATAAAATCCTGTAATAAATTTATACTAAAAACATTAATCCATCATTTATTAATATCCTTAATTATTTCAATTTGACAAATTCAACTTCATTTCAATAAATCCATAAAACTTGGAAAGAAAAAAAAATTCACATTATAGACTTGCGTGTCAGACGTGCCGAAAGGAAAAAGAAAAAAACTCAAGAGTAAATTGTGTATCACGGAAAGTGAGAGTTAAAAGAGAAGAAAAGAAAATATTAGGTTTTTCTTTTTTCATAATTTGCTATTTTTGTTATTGATTTTTATTTTTTTACATATATATTTTGACCCTTTATTTATTAATTTTTTTTTAAATTGACCTTGCATGTCGGAATGGTGTGTTGGAAACTCACATGTCAGAATTTCGACTCGAATGTCGAAGAGTGTCAAAAAAATTGACCAACTGTCGGATTTTCCAACATATGTTTGATCGAGTGTTGGAGAGCGTCGAGAGTGTCGGATACGTGTCGAAGTATCCAACACGACACGAAAGCTCTCGGAGAGTGTCGATGTTTCCTACCTCAACATAGTTGCTTCCTCTGCACCTTCCTTTTGCATAAATGCACTAATCAGGTCTTCTGACGTTACCATCTTGTCGCCAGTTTTGTGCACATAGAAGAAGATTTTGCTTGAATTCTCTGATAATTTCAGAATTTTCACTGACGGCAGAAAGTGCTGACCTCTTTCCAGGTATTTAACGAAATAAACAGCAGAGACATAGAAAAGATAAACATATTCCAAGGCATATTCAGCAGCTGGATATTCCTCCTCATCATAGTTTCCACGGTCGCATTCCAAGCAATCATCGTGGAGTTCCTTGGCACTTTCGCAAGCACTGTGCCACTAAGCTGGCAACTATGGGTGCTATGCGTCTTGCTTGGCTCAGTGAGCTTGCCTTTAGGAGCTCTTATCAAGTGCATTCCTGTTGGACGAGACACACCGACGCATCACGATGACTATGAGCTGCTGCCTTCCGGTCCAGAACTGGCTTGAATGCAATGAAGAGCCAAGTTTTGGGTTTTCTAACTTAACCGGTCAGTTTTTCCAGAGGTTTATTCGTTCTCGAACACAAATTTTTTGATGTTATGTGGGGATATTCGGAATTCTTTCACATTGCTTGCCTTTCCTTCTCGCATTTCCTGGCTCACCTCCCTGGATCGATCAAATTATTTCACTAGCAAATTGAATTAGGACCTGCTCATTCGATTCTCTCTTGGAATTTTCTCGATCCTCAAAAAAGATTTCCAGTTTCTCACCATTCGTGAGGTTTCTGTTCGGTCATATAGTGCAATCAATGTCACAGGCCTTGCATCAGTAATCTGAGGACAAGCAAAAATCAATCCCAACTACAACAAAGAAGAGTCTCAGGAAGCAGCATCGGTCTTGAAAACAAGGTACAAGACAATCCAAAAGACAATAGAATGTGGAATCTCGACATGCCCTTTTGCATTTGCAGTGGGAGGAGGTCGAGTTCCCCTCTTGGTCATGGTGTTTTGAGCATTGGGTGGCAAAATTCTACGGCTAAATAATCATAAATTTTCTGTTGTGGTAGAATAGACTTTTGAAGTGGCCGGTAATTTTCCAATTTTTGGATAGAAACAGTAGTGATTAGTGAGTTACCAACGTTATCAGAAGTTCACCGATATCCTAATATTGTAGTAACTTACCAACATTTCAATGATTGTATACCAGTATAATTGCGATAGTATTGGTAATTTACTTACGATACTGGTAAAAAGAAAATAGATTTCAAAAAAGTTAATAGGTTACTTATACAATGGAATATTAGTAACTTCTTAGGAGTGCTGCTAATTTACTTAAGAGACTTGATAAAACTTCAGGGGATTTGGTAAGTTACTACATTCAAATGTTCGTAAATTCCTATTGGAGTTGGCAATATGACACCGGTTTATCTAAAGTTGGAATCTACCATTGACGGGAAAAAATTTCCAGCCTTTATTAGGACTGGACCCTAGAATCGTCCCATGGTGACATTGACAAAATCTAGCGCAACGACATTCTCATTGCCCTATTAACGACTCCCAGTGCCTCAAAAAGTTCTACTTCTTTCCAGGCACACATACGGGTAGCTGAAACATCCATTAAACAAGCGATAGACATTGAATCAAAATTCATCCTGGGAAAAAGGAGAGAGGACACGCCTGGCACGTACCTAATGATCATCTGACCGAACCCCTTTGCCGTCAACCTTAACAAAGGGCTCATGCGAAACTTCAGGCCAGAGCTCACCATCTTCCACCTTACGCCTTTGACTCAGTCGAGAGTTATCTGAAATGATCTACTCTTCTAGTGCAGTGAGAAAAAGAAAATTTACTCCTTGCATCAACGACAGTTGAAGACACTTGCAAATGTGAAGCTTGATGAGAAGTGTAAAATTGTAGCCACCAAACTTTTGCAATAAAAAATCCACAATTACTCCACGGTGTTCGCAGTGGCTAGAAGCCACTGGGGCAAGTGCCCCAATCGAAGTGAAGCTGAGACCGTGAAGAATCGAAGCTCTGGGAAGAGGTCCAATTCCTCATCCTCACGCTCAGTCAGCATGAGCTTATCACAGCCTACAGTCTGCAATGACTCTAGTGCGAGTTTGCCATCAAGAAAAGAGGTGACTTTTAGACATGAAAGGGATAACTCTGGGTAATGAAAGAGATGACTCATGTTTATGAAAATACGTGACTATCGATTATGAAAAGAAGTGATTGTTGATATGAAAAGTGATAATAGTTCATCATTAAAAATGATGATGGAAGGGATAAGGTATTTATTTTTAACAGGTGTCGATTATTTGTCTATAAATAGGGACCAAATTACACATTATTCATAATAATTACAGTTGTTCAAGGATTCAAAACAACTTCTTTGTAACTCTTTCTACTTTTCTTTTCATACACACAATTTTGATAGCACATTCAAGGTGAGATTCTAAGAGAGAAATTGAGTAATTGTGGAATTCATTTTTCTGCCACTTCGGTTTATATCCTAGAGATATATTTATTCTAAAACTGGCAGTAATGGAAGCAAATAATATCTTAAGAACAGTCATCGTCATCACGCATCAAAGCAATCTATAACTACTCTTCTGTCTTCATTAATAATCAAATTTCCCTAACAATCAGTTCGCCCAGCAGCTGGGACATTAATCATGGACAATTTTCTATTATCAAAGATGTATGGCTGTTCAAGCATATTCTGCCTCCAAACAAAAATTCTAAATTTCCACAATTACGGAACTGCAAGTGCCTCAACGACTTCATGCGATGAAAATCCACTCTCAAGGAGACTTTGCTGCTATGTTGTCAACCATCCCGAGCACCCAGCAAGAGATTAAAACAGCAGACCACGTGGCTTACTAGAATCTGGAAGTCTCTTCAAGCGGCAATTCCCCCTCCGTTGGAACTAGGTAGCTTTTCAAAGATAGAAGAATTACGAGTTCAAAAACCCTAACTACTTGCACTTAGATATGCTGTTGACAGATCTTCTCGCATCAAATGTGTCCTTCGATTCATAGTTCATCATTCACACTCATTGTGACTTTAACTTGGTTAAGTAGGGTGGGCTGTCGTCCTCTTTCAGTCTTCCAGACGAATTAGTACACGGTAACGTAACATGTCGAGTTCTTTCTGGAACTCTCTGGGAGTTAACATTAAGTTCGAAGTAGTAATTTTGTTCTGTTGGTATTGATAATTCAAGATAATATAATAAATCATGCATTCTGGAAACAAGATCTGGGTCGGCTTGCCAGGCTTCTTGGAAGAAGGATCTGGACCATAATTCTCTGAAGCACTTGCCACGGGCTACTTCAGGAGTTCGGTTTCGATCTGATGCTAGAACAAGCCCACACGCAGTGCAAATGTAAGCCGTACTTAAATGGGTGATGTGGGCGGCTCTACGAAAAAATAAACACAGGACAAAACATTGTTTCAAGTGTGATGGCAAATGATTGTAACACAGTTTCAGGATACATTATATGTCCTCTATCTGTGCGGATCTACACACGTTATCATCTCTCACCAGCTCCCAAGATTGATTGTCGTCCTTTGAGTACAGTAGGCTGCCGAACATCCTCAACACCGGCAGAACTCTCCTGCATATTTCTGGGATTTGATTTCCAATTTGCAGGAGACAGAGACTTATTTCCCGCTCATTTTTCTCAGACGCCTATCTCTTGAATAAGGACATTGATTCTTAATGTGAAAGGCCCTGTAGGTTACACAACATTACAAAACCCATTCCCATAGTAGCTGTTGAGTCGCATGTGGTCAAACTCACGTTGCTTCCATCAGCGGCTTCTGCCAACTCGTCCCTCAAATCATCCCATTCATCCTGGTTCATTTTCCCCTCTCCATATAAGAAGAGTAAGAACTTTCCGTGACTAGTAACATCTCTTGGAAGAGTTTGCAGCTTGCGATAGTCCGCGTTATTTAAACTCTGATTAAGGGCACATTGAATGATTCTTTCCATTATTAGCCGCATGCTAAAATCATGGCACATGCTGACTCAAATTAGCAAAGCAAAGTGCTCCCTCACTCTATCGTCATTGAACACCATTTTTATTTATTTATTATATATTTCTGGTCGAACATTGAACACCAATTTAGCAAGTGCAGTCTTGCCCAAACCTCCGATTCCGATGATGGGAATTGCCGAAAGGTTTGCACCATCTGTAGGCAGATCTTGCTGCATCAGGAGCACAATGATCTTGTCTTTATCAGCCTCCCTCCTAGTGATGGGATCAAATCCTCTCACAAAGTTTGGTTTCATCTCTCTCACTTTCGCTCCTACTAATACTCCATCATAGGCTTGCTTGTTGAGACCAAACTCCTCAATCTCAGCAACCATCTGCTTTAATCTTCCTCCTATATCACTCATCTTTTTTCCCATTCTGAGGCGGAATATGAAGGGATTAAAACAAGAAAAGAAGTGGCTTAACTTGCCGAGTTTCGGTAGTTGACTGTTCACACTGGACATCATTAAACAAGTCCTCGACATCATTAAGCTACTCTAACCACACTCTAAGCTTTTGGTTGTATGCATGTGTCACGCCCCAAAACCAATAAGAGTGACAGGTGACATGGCCGTCCTTCCACTAAAAGGATATTCTCAAATAAAAACTAACAACCTGTTATCAAAATATATATCTTCAACTATGTAAACCTAATCCAGCAGGTTGATAAACCAACAAGTTTGGTTACAACATAAAAGTTTCTACAATCTATCCAAATCTTTTTTAACATTTCTAGTTAACAACTATACCCAGCAACTATCAATAGTCATAAAAACACATTATGTATTACTTCCAAAAAGTTCCTGTCAAAAGCGCTCTCATACTATTTGCGGCTAACCGAGGAACTTGAAAAATATGAAAGATGAATGAAATAAGCAACCACTACTCAATGAATAGTATGTCTCTTTTAAATAGATCGAGCCTCCGCGATACACATCTAAGACTCAAAGACATAACTCATTTATACCAATTCAGAATTTAATAAACTTATAAGAATAAAACACATTATGTATTACTTCAACATAACTATATTTTTAGCAATATTACCCATTTCATCAGTAATATCAAAACCATATCAATGATCCAATTCAATAATCAATCTCATCAAATCACATGCCAATAGTCCATTCCATACTCAATATTCATCTTAAGGCTTTAGAGGTGGCTCACATGAAACTTGCATCATCATGTAGCATTTAACCTTTAATCAATGTATATAAATAATACAAGGTCTTAGAGTTGGGCCTCACGAGACTCGCATCTCTGTATAGCACTTAGACCTTGATTATGTAGATCACTGCTATAAGGCCCTAAAGATGGCTCTCGCTCGACTTGCATCATCAATAGTTTGAGGTGCTATAGGTAGCTCCCAAGAGACTTACACCACGACACTCGCATTGGTATGTAACACTTAATCCTTGACTATAAAACCCTAGAGGTGGATCTAACAGGCTCACATCTCTCTGTAACACTTAGCCTTTGTATAATATGCATACTTACAAGTCTTCATTGGGTTCCTAGTGGTCATGAACATTAATCCATCAACTCCAATAATTCACAAACCAGTCCATAATATATCATATATTGGTTTCACAAATCAAAACAAATAACCTTTTTGCAACATAGCTCATTCACCAAAAATACTTTTCGTAAAGCATTTCTCAAATCATTTCCAAACTCATTTCATAAACGAGTTCATTATATATACATATATCCTTTCACAATACATTTTCTAAAACCATTCTCAAACCATTCACAAATGCAACACTCACTTTGAATTGTCCAAAACCAAACAATGCATAGTTAAATAAGCTAATGATATCGTAATCTTATCAATTAAATGAGAATCGATTTTAAAATCGAGTAAAATGCTACCTCAACTATGAAGTGGGTAAATTACGCTTCAACGTTAACAAAATACTCATATGCAACAACAAATTGTTCACCCAAAGTAACCATTTGCAATGCGGAACTCTCATGTGAAACTCTAAAATTCTCACTCAAATCAAACTATTGATCCAAATCAACTCCTATCAAACCACATGGCTTGACAATGTTATAACTCACCATTTTCATGAAATTTCATAATTTAACAATTTCAAAATTGAATTTTATGGCTCGGATTTCATTAAACTTTGAATTTAAGTCTTAACTTAGAAAATATTTTCAATTTGAAGAATGAAGGATACAGACACTTATTGAGCATTGCGAATCAAAGTAGACCCCATTTGGCGAGGACCAGCGGTGTATATGCATGATTTTCCCTCTTCCCTTTTTCCTCTCTCCTCTCGTTTTTCCTGTCGTTTCTTTTCCCTCTTTCCTCCCCATTTCTGCAAGCTCTCGATCCCTTTTATTAAGCTAAGCGTCCACTGTTGTTTTGTTGACCGAGTCAACATGTTTTTGCGTTTGGGCGCCATATTACAGCCTGTCTCTCTTCCGCATCCAAATGCATTCCTTTAAAGATAAAAAATTATATAGAAAGTTCTCAACCTATTACATTTTTACCAATTCAACCATAAATCTTTTAATTTTGCCAATTAAGTTAATGCAACCAATTTTAATCAGAAATCATTGATGTGGACATTAATCATCTTACGTAGTGTGACAACAATAGTCACTAATATGAACAATTTTTAATAATATTTTAATATATTTTTCAATTATTTATTATTTACTTGTTTCTTTTCCTCTTTTTTTTATCTTTGTTTTTTTCCTTCTATTCTTCCTCCTCTAGTTGGTCGTCAAGTCTTGCTGACTAGCCAAAGGTGAGGGCTAGGAAGATCGCTAGCCTTCGACGAAGCTTGCCCCCATCGGTCACTAGTGAGGGTAAGCCTCACATGCCATGCCCCCATCGATCACTAGCGAGGGTGAGCCTCACATGCTCCTAGTGAGGTCGAGCTTGCCTAGCCACGACGAGGCCAATCTCGCCTAGCGACGGTGAGGGTGAGCCTTGCTAGGGGCAAGCAAGGCTCATTTGAGGCCGGTAAGGTCTCTAAGGGTGCGTTTAGGAAGGCTTTTGGGGAAAGTCTTTAGGAAAATGCAAAGACTTTTAAGTTAATGGTGTTTTCCAAAATGCAAATTGTGTTTGGTAAATTATAGTTTGAGAGCCCTTTGTGAAGTACTTTGAGCAAAATAGTGTTTGGGGAATTATATTTACAAATGACTTATGTGATTAAAAAAAATTATCAAAAGAAAAATAAATAAAAAATTGACCGGCAAGGGCAGGGGTCGGGAGACCCCCGGCGAGGTCTGTCGGATGTCAGATGACCCCGTCGTGACCTAGATCTAGGGCGGCGAGGGCTGCTGGATGTCGGACGACCCTTGGCGAGGGCTGCCGGACGTCGGGCGACCCCATCGTGACCCAGATTTGGGGCGGCGAGGGCTGCCGAACGTCGGGCGACCCCACCGCAACCCAGATCTGGGGCGACGAGGGCTGCCGGACGTCGGGCAACACCGCCGTGACCCAGATCTGGAGCGGCGAGGTCGCGAGAGGACCTCGCCGCCTCTGGCTCTAGGTCGCGGCAGGGTCACGCGACCTCGCCGCCCCCGGATCTCGGTCGGTGAGGTAGCGTGACCCAAACCTCGCCGTCAGGGTTGGCGATCGCTGCGACCCAGACAGGGCGGCGGTTGCACCACACCCTGGTGACGGTTGCCTGGGCCACCGCGATCATGCCGAGCTATCAGCGACCGCTCACAGCTTCGAGCAACCTGTCGGCCAACCTCAACGAAGAAGAAGATGAACAGTACAATGACAAGGGCAAAATCGGAAAAATCGAGAGCAAGTGAGGATGGTTTTGGAAGAAAAAAAAATGAATAGTGATTGTTGTATGCCGAAAAAGCTGAAAGCCCAAGGCACTCTCATCTCGCTTGGGCTTCAGCCTTGAGAAGGCCAGCTTTGGCCTAATGGGATTTTGAAAATTATTCCCAAACACCCAAACTTTGGCCTAAGTATCTTTAGAAGCCCAAAGCCCTTTGCAAAGCTAATTCCAAACGCACCCTAAGAAGGAAGAAGGAAATAAAACAAAAAGAAAAATAGGAATAAATAAAAAAAATTGAAAAAAATTAAAATATTATTGAAAAATTATTCATATCAATGCTAACTGTACTACGTGATATGGCCGATATGTCAAAGTTGACCAAATAGACTTGATTAATAAAATATGAAAATACTTAAGATTCAATTAGCAAAATTAAAAGATTTAAAATTAAATTATCAAAAAATGCAATAGATTTAGGACTTTTTATACAATTTTCCCCATAGTGAAGCTTCTGTAGCTTGGCTTCAATCTCATCATCAACCAGGCATTTTCTTGAAGGGCAAGTGAGGTCAGCTTCCGCAGGACCCTCTCTGCGACGCCATAGAGCACTGAACTCGCCAATCCCTGGTTTGTGATGGAGTTGGAGGGGTTATGCTAAACTAGAGCCACTCAGTAACTTTGAAAAACATAGCACAATTCAGCCCCCCTTTGAGTACTCCTTAAAGACCGAAGTACTTAAATCAAGATTCCTCCATCTTTACAACATTGCTAGTTTTCTTTATAACGGGGTGGCGCTCGAAGCATTACGTACATTATAGCGCTTGCGTCACGCAAGAGCGCCACCATTTAGAACCTCACCTTACTAAAAGCTAAACGAAATGTTACATTTCTTAATGAAGGACCATGTGAGACCCAAGTTGAACTCTTCTTTTCTTGATTGCCTGCACCAACATCACATCAAAAGCAGAGCATAACCGAATGCTTTTTTGTACAATTATTGTGGCCGTCACATGCCAACCCACCCAAGTTTTTGAGTGTATACTATGGACTTGGGGTCCGCTTTCAATTTTTTTAAGGATAAGGGCATCATAAGAATCACTGCTCTTTAACCATGATATGCATTAGAGAACCAAGGTTCTCCATTTAAATATAAAATAAAAATCTATTGTCCCTCTCCATATACTACCTGAAAATAGGGAAAAAAATTATGTGAAATTTGGCTAAAGTTTCATGGAAGTTTCAGTCATCTCTCTCTAATAGAAAAACCAGGGTCTCTCTCTTCCCCCACCCGCCACCCTGCGCCCCGCCCAAAAAAAAAAAAAAAACCAAATAGACAGCAAAATTGAAGAAGAAGAAAGGTGAAGAGGGCCATTAACTTAGTTATTAGTTATTAATGCTTAATAACAAATAAACATATAATTAACTTCCACTAATCACGGACAAAACACTAACATTTTTACCCAAATAACAATTCATGCACCACTCTACTTTGTTCGCCACTTTAGGTTCGATATATCCCAAGTCTTTCTTTAAGGTTCTAGTTTTATCAATTTAATTGCTTGATCCCGCAACTATCATTACATGTAACGGCTCGAATAGATGTGTACGTGTTACTAGGTGCTAAATTTTTTTTTTTTTTTTTGAATTGCACACATTCATTTGAATTCATCATATTCCAAAGATCATTCAGACAAAGTTAATTTTGCAATGAGATAAGTTGTCTAACGTCAAAGAGAAATGAATACTTTCCAAAGCCAGAACGCATGAAAACATTCCTCAAGAGGGCAGACTGACAACATTTAGCTTTGTCTTCATCTCTAAAGAAATTACAAGCGTTGAAACGCATTCAAACTACAACAGAATGAGTCTCGGTCTACTTAAAGAAGAAGTCAACCTGAACACAAGGTACATAATTCCAGAAAATGCTGACTCTCTTGGCCTTGTCACTTGGGAAGAGTTCAGCAGATTTATGAACTTCTGAAATATAGATTTATAGAGAGCAGTCTCTCTCCAGATGCTATAACCTGCAATCAAACCCGTAAACAAAAAATTTGATTGTGAATGTGAACCGACAGAGCTACCAAAATGTAGAGCGCTACTGCATATGATCTAGTTATGTCTACTCCTCCGACATCTTCTAACTCCAACAAGAGCACAGCAAAAGGACCAATTGACTAATACGCAAATATACATCCGTTTGTTGTCAAAATTCAAAAGCCAAATGGACTGTCGACTTTGTTATATTATTGTCACGATGAAGAGACAACAGTGTATTAAGTAGACATTCAATGCAGAACTAAATCGTGACATCTTATACTTAGATTGCTTTCATCCCAAATCGGCAGTCATTCAACTCCCCTAGAATTACACTTGTAGATTGAACATCCAATAAATAAGCAATGGGTACTGAAAAAGGCCGACACTTTACTAAGTGAGAAGAAGAATAGAGGATAGGCGCGACACATACCTAATGATCATTTGTTTGGACCACTTTCCAGTCAACCTTGATGAAGGGCACATGAGAAATCTCAGGCCAAAGCTCACCATCTTCCATCCGACAGTTTTTACTCAGTCCGGGGCAGTCTGCAATGCACAACTCTTGGAGTGCAGTGAGCAAATCCACTCCTTGCATCGACGATAATCGAGGACATCCAAAGATATGAAGCTTTTTGAGATGTGTAAGACCTTGCAGCCACTCCGGTAGAGCCATCAAGTTTATGCAGTCATTAATGTCCAACTCCTCTAAGGTGTCAGCAGAGGCCAGAAGCCACGGCGGCAAGTACACCAATAGTGGTGAAGCCGAGACAGTGAAGAAACGAAGCTTCAGGATGAGGTCTGATTCATTATCCTCAAGCTGAGTCAATATGATCTTGTCACAACCTTCGATCACCAAGGACTCCAACGCAGTCAGTTCAACCAGCGGCAGAGACAGCAGTCGTGGACAATTGTCTATTACCAAATGTAGAAGGTTGTTCAAGCATACTGTGCCTCCAAACAACACTTCTAGATTTCAACAATTACGGATGAACAAGTACCTCAAAGACATCATTCGATGAATTCCACCCTCTAGTAGACTTTTCTGCTTCGTGGTCAACGATAGAAATCGAAGGTTGATCATCCTATCTATGTCTTGAGGCACTTCCTCTAGTTCTGAGCACCTGGAGACAGATAAAAGCAGCAAACTATGTAGCTTACAGATAGCATCCGGCAGTTTCTTCATGCGGCAATTACCCCTCAGGCAAAGCACTTTGAGATGCTTCAACTTGACTATGGAACTTGGTAACTCTTCATAGCTGGAAATGGGCACTTTTATAAACCTCAAGTACTCGCACTCAACATCTCTTGTATTGAATGTGTCCTGGGACTCACAGCAAATCATTTGCACTTTGTTTGACTTTAACCTGCTCAAGAATGATGGGGCTTCGTTCTCTTTCAATTGCCCTGATGAAACAGTTTGCAATAATGAAATGTGTCGAGTTCTCTCTGTGATTCTCTAGGAACTATGACTGAGCACGGAGCAATCGAGTTGTTCTGTTGATACTGATAATGCTAGATCATAAAGTAAATCATGCATTTTAAAATTGAGAGATAGACCGCTCTGCAAGGGTTCTTGGAAGAAGGATCTGGACCACAACTCTTTCAAGTACTTGCTACAGGTGTCTTCAGGAGTTCCATTTTCATTTGATGGTGGAATGAGCCCACACGCAGTACAAAAATAAGCTATATCAAAATTTAAGATGATGCAGCCTCCACGAAAAAATGAATACAGGGCAAAACATTGTTTTAAGTGGGATGGCAAATAGATGTAACACAGTTTCAGGATGCATAGAATGTCCTCCTCTATCTATGGATACACATATCATGGTCTCTCACCGGTTCCCAGAATCGTTCATTGTCCTTTGAGTACAGTAAGCCGCCCAACATCTCCACTACCAAAGGGACTCCCCTGCATCTCCCTACAATTTCATTCCCGATCTTGTCACACCCTAAACCTCGAGCGCGCGCACATCCCTCGATGGTCAATTGAAGTGCAATGTTCCCAGGACATGTTGTCGACCCGTTCATTTTATTGCACAGGTGAAAACAAACTAAATAATCTCTAGAAAACAAAACATGAGATAGAAAAGCAGGACGATCAAATTTCACAAACACACTTTTATAAACAAACAAGGTTTATATAAAAAGCTAGTTTATAAACAAAAGCCTAACTCAAAAAGATGCTACCAAGCTAACCCTACCTTGAACCCTACCTACTTGGGATTCGGGTCTGTTACGACACCGTCAGGGATGTCGACATTTAATGGGTCAGCTACTATGGTTGCGGGCTCTTCACCCTCAGGCAACTGGTACGCCTCGATATTAGCTATAATATCGGCATCCACTACAGGGTTGAGTACCTCCACATACTCGTCATTGACAGCAGGTCCGTCGAAGCCATCCAGGGGGCCCTCCTGAACACCGTTAGGCCCACGACAAAACAACACCTTGAATCGGTGAGGTACCAACTAAGGTTGGCCCTCATCAACCCAAATAGTAGTCATGACGAGCTCTTGGGTCCAGTCAGGGTTCCTGTGGATAGGGAGTGTGGTATGCTGGGTCTCCGCCTCTCGTGGCCACCCAAAACAGACGTGGCACACCTCCATTTACGGACCTGAAAAGTAACCCACGACGGGGTGAGATAATGTCTCAGCGAGTCTACAGCCTAAACCCTGATTAGGAAGGTAATACACCTAGAGGCAGCCTATACACACTTCATAGAGAACTTACATTGCCTCAGCACCTCCATGCACATCAGTATAGCTCATATAACACATGCATGTAGTAAATGTACTTGGTAATTGAAACGCTTCACTTTCCACATTTCAATCAATTACAGGGGTTCAAATTATAAGGTCAAATCGTTATGACACGTCATATTCCGTACCACGCAATTTGTCCCATAAGGCTCGATCAAATCACTCATTTAGGTGTTCCAATTAGTTACGACCCAACGGCCATGGCCGACTCAATAATTAGTGGTCATTCGGCATAGCCGGGCGTTGTCTTGCACCATCGAGCACGTCAACATCTACATCTACACGGCATTTCCAAAGGTGCATTAGCCCAGCCTCCACTACGACCGTCATCCATTGACATGGGGCATTCCCGAAGGAGCATCGTTCGGCATAAATGCTCGTGACCGGTTCCAATAACAAATCCATGCATATCCAATCCCAACCAAGGACATTGTGCTTTGCACTCAAATGCCTCAATTTAAATAATGTACTTGGCCTATTTTCTTCATATTAAAAACACCCGGTAAAAGAAGTGTGCGTGGACACACGATCAAATCGAACCATAAAGCGTGATATCCCATCATTTTAAAATTCCACGATTTTATATAGTACTAAAAAAATTTTCGTTATCAAAACCGACACCCGGTATTTTTTAATTAAATACCAAAAATTTCATATTTTTGAATAATAGTTCAAAATCAACACTCAAGCATCAAATTGCACAAATTAGTACTAAATTGCACAAACTAACTGCACCATGACAATCGGGACAAAATTTTAACGACCGGCTATCCCGGTATAATTTCTAGAAATAAATAAATAAATAAATAAATTACAAAATAATTAAATAAACGCAAAAATAATTAAATAAATCACTAATTAAGCTATATGCACTAATTTAACCACCTAATTGGACTAATTAAATAATCTACTAAGCTAACTAAATCACATAAACTAATTAACCCATAACTAAACTAATCTACCTACCTAATTAATCTAATTAACTAACTAAATAAGTAATTACACTAACTATTCCTCCTAATCCAAACTTAATCTAAACTAATCCTTCTCTGAGCATAATTAATTTCCTAAGTAGATTTTAGGAGCTAAACTCACCAGATTAGCAAATAAACCGGTTTACGACGACGGTGATGCGGAGGCAAGCAAGACTCAGGCCTATGGCGACGTTAAGGGAGGCTTGGAAGGGCTCGAAAAAGGCCCACGAAGCTCATAGCCCAAGCTGTGGGTTCGGTTTTGTGGCTGAATTGAAGAGGTTGGTCAGGGGCTTGGCTGGCGTGAGAATGGCAAGGCGAGACCAGGTGGAGGCGACGGCGGATCGAGGACTAGCGACGGCGGCCAAGGCACGAACAGGCTGGCTCGAGGTGAACAAAGAACGGTGGACGAAGGGCTCAAGACGGCGAGGACGCGAGTGGGAGGCAAGCTAGCGCTTAAGCAGCTCGCGGGCGGTGCAGGCTGTTCGGGCGGACTATCAACGGCGACGGACGAAGCAACATGGATGAGGGGCTAGTGGCTGCTTGTTGCTCTGGAAATGAAGTCTTCAGCTGATCCAAATGAAGAAGAAGCTGGGGAAGAAGAAGATGGGGCTGCTGCAGCTGGAAAGGGGGACAAGAGGCGACATAATCAAGCCAAAATATCTCAAGAACTCAAGTACAAGGCCCCCACCAGTTTTTAGCCTCATCCACAGCCAATTGCCCCACTCAATCTTCCTCCACAAGCCACAAATGATGTCCCAAATGTTGCAGCTCCCATGGCCTACGAATTTCATCGATTCCCTCTTCAATTTCACAGCAAATCTCTCCAATTCAATCCAATTTGGTCCCCAAAAATACCAACTAAGGTGTCCACACCAAATCCATAATTTTCCTCATAAATTGATCCAACTTGAAGGCCAAAAATGCACTAAAAAATAGCCTTCTGAATTTCCTAGCTTTAAATCGTCCAATTTTGATTTTCCGCTAAAAATTCGAGCTCGCAAAAAATTCTTCAAAGGATGAGTCGATGTCCTAAAAATAAATCGTGACACGCCATAACTTTCAATTTCTGAAACCAAGTTCAATTTCGTGGTTAATTTCAACCAGATGCAATTTTAGCGTGACCTACTGGGTAGCTTTTAGGAATTTTTAACGTGTTTGACCCATGGACGATTATTTTCGATCCAAATTGTCCATCTTCGACGCATTGGTGATCCTCGGTTGTTATGAAAATCTCAAGATTTCAATTACGGACAAAGGGTACAGAATCGACAAAAAAATTGGTTTAGTGTCGTTCGACAAAAATTTTGTAATCAGTGGAATCACCTACAATTTAATTACATGTCTCTGTCGAATCGACTAATCTCTGGTCTCTAATCGATTTTAACGGTGTCGTATTGACCATTGCAGATTAGCACGGTCAAGCAGTCGATTTCTGGTCAAATTCTCAAGTCAGTAGCGTTTATATTCCTTAACGGCTTCATCAGATATATTAGTTATCTCATGAGTGGCCATCTTAGAGAAAAAGACTATAGGTGCGTTGATGAAAAGCACAATTCATATTATCGAGATAAGGTCGAAAATTAGGATGTCACAAATCTGGAGGAGTCGCTGGCTCATTTCCCGTTTGTTTTGGTCAAATGCCCATGTCTTGAACAAGGACATAGTCTTCATGTGAAAGGCTTTGCAAGTTTTACATAAGGGAACTTGTGATGACAGGTACTTTGGCATCTCACGTGGTCACAATAACCTTGGTTCCATTGGCAGCTTCGGCTAACTGAGACCGTTTCCCATCCAGCCCAATTCATTTTTGCACGTCATCTAGGATCGATAAGAGCCCGCGGAGACTTATGATGCCCTTTAGAAGGGTCTGCAATTGGGGATAGTCCAAGTTGTTTAAACTTTGGCCAAGTTTACTCCGGATGATCCTTTCCACGATTAGCCTCACATTGAACTATCGGGCATGCTACCCAAATAGTCAAAGCAAAGTGTTCATGCACTCTATCATCATTGAACGCCACACTAGTAAGTGAAGTCTTGCCCGAACCTCCAACTCCGACAATGGGAATCATGGAAAGGTTCGTGCCATCTCTAGGTGGATCTTGTTGCCTCAAGAGCTCAACTATCTTATCTTTATCAGCATCCCTCCCAATGATGGGATCAAATCCTCTCACTAAGTTTGGTTTCGTCTCTCTCACCCTTACTCCTACTGTACCGCCATCATAGGCACACTTGTTGAGACGGAATCCCTTAATCTCACCAACCATCTGCTTCAACCTTCCTCCTATTGCACTAATCTTTTTGCCCATTTTCAGATGGAATGCGAAGGGATTAGAGCAAGAAAAGAAGTGGCGTACCTTGCCATATTTTCGTTGCTGACCATTTAGTTTCTTCCTCAAGGCTTCCCAACGGACCCATCAAGCAAGTCCTCGATATCATACAAGACATCTTTAAGCTGCTCTAACCACGCTCTGAGCTTGTAGTTGTGCCACTGTTTCTCTTCAGCATCCAAGAGCACCCCTTTAGTGGTAGCTAAAGCATATTGAAGCTTCCTCAGCTTGGCTTCAATGCCATCATCAACTAAGGCATCTTCTTAAAGGGCAAGAGAGCCCAGCTTCTGTAGGACTCTCTCGGTGATGCCATAGAGCAGTGAACTCGACATGTCTTTTCTTCTTCCCAGTTTGTGTTTGGAGAGGTTGTGCTGGACAGGAGCTACTGCGTCACTTTTCTAAATTTATTCCCAGCTCTTTAACGCTGTTAGTTTTCTTTCTTGATGTCGTGGCCTCTGGAATATCACGTCACAACGCTTGCGTCAAAATGAATGGAATCCTACATTCTTCGATTGAAGAGCACATGTGAGACTCACTATATCAAAATTAGACGAGTAATAGGCTTCTTTTATGCAAGAACTATGGCCATCACACATGCGAACCCAACCAAGAGCTTAATACTGAATGATAAAAACACTGACATTTGAGGTTGTCTTTTGATGCGAATTAAATGAAATGGCTCTTGAAGATGGCAATAATGAGCGTACATTGTATAGTATTAACTTAAATAAGTCCCAGGAAATGTAGATGTAAGAAGATGATATCTGCATGGAACTAAAATATGTAAATGTTTTCTGAAGTCATATTGTTGCCTAAACTCCAAAGATAAGGAGGCCATGAATTAAAAAAAAGCCATTAGCGGCTCCCAACATTCCTTGAAGCTATCCTTGGCCATAATCCAGACAAGTCTACAATAAAAAGTGGTCATTATCCCATCCAAGTTGTCAAGAAACAATTTGATATGTGAAGATAAGAGATTCCCATTCCGCATCTTTACCTTCTATTTATTGATGAAGTTAAGGACCCTGATCTAGTGATCTTGTTGTGATTCAAAATCTTCAAGATTCTGAGCTAACCTTTAATTGGGTGCACGAGTTGATCTTTGTTCTAGCTTTACACAGGAAGAGAAAGGAGGTCTCCATTTGATGACAACTAGTGCTTTTGTTTGTTAGTTTGGACCACTCATTGGTCTAAACCAGATCCTTGACAGGTTGGCCTCAGGCAATTTGGGACGAGCAGGTGCAGGAGGTGCGATTTGAGTGTCATGTCCCAACCCCCGTGTGTCCACACATCCCACTACGGTTGATACAATTGCGACTTTCCAGTACTAGTCACCGACCCTTTCATTTTTAATGCACATGCGGAAGCGAAACAATAACTCCTGACAATAAACAACATTAGATAGAAAAGCGGGGCAACATTTCACAAAAGCACGTTTTTATAAACAACTGTGTTTATATAAAAAAGGAGTCTAGGTAAAAGCGTACAAAAATTATCGACTCTCAAAAGAAGTTATCATACAACATACTAGTAGGACACAGACGCCGATCCTTCATACTTTACCTCCACAAAATCTCGGGGCTTCGGTCCTCCATGATCACCACCTACGGACCTGAAAATGATTATACAATAACCAGTGAGACAATGTCTCAGCAAGTCCACCCCCTAAACTCCTATTAGGAAGTAAATACGCTAAGGGTGACCTAGCCACACAATAACTCAATGAGAATAGAGAACTTACCTCGCCTCAATTCCCTCCTACATGTTAGTACAATTCATATACCACATAAGTATAGTAACAACACCAGAGCATTTTGATTATCTCATTCAATCTTAGTCAATGAATCAATCACTCAATTGAATCAACACCATTAATCCATCATTCAATTAAACAATCCACAGGAGTCTCGATTATAAGGCCAAATCGTTATGACACGTCTTATTCCGTGTCACACAATTTCGTCCCATAATCAGGCACAGTAAACCATATTGGGGTTTCCATCTACACCCGATACTTTACTCTCAACATTCCAACTGAAAAATTAGAATTAAGGCTCTAGAGGTGACCCTACATGAAGTCTTGTCATTGTGCGATACTTAGTCCTTGACCACAAATAATAATAGTATAAGGCACTATAGGTAACTTATACGAAGTATTGCTATCGTGTATCACTTAGCCATTTACTACAAAAAGCAATAATATAATGCACTAGTGGTAACTTACATGAAGTCTCGCTATCGTGTAGCACTTAACCATTCACTACAAAAAGCAATAATATAATGTACTAGAGGTAACTCACATGAAATCTTGCTATCATGTAGTACTTAGTCCTTTATTGCACTAGGTAACAGTATAAGGCACTAGAGGTGACTCACACGAATTTTCATCATTGTGTAGTACTTAGCCATTTACTATGCATGACAATACTGCAGGACACTAGAGGTAATTCCCATGCGACTCAGGTCGTCATGTAACACTTAGCCATTGACTACAATAAGCAATGGTATAAGGTACTAGGGTGACTCACACGAAGTCTTCTACTCGTATAGTACTTAGTCATTTACCTGCTCATGACCCATTGATTTCTCTCAGCACGACATACATCACGTCAACTTCCAATAGTTAACCCGCCTTCACTATGTAAACCATCACACAATTATTCACTCCTGGCCAAAGACATTGTGTTTGTCACTTGAATTCCTCAATTAAAATGATGTCCTGACCTATTTCCTTTGTGTTAAAAATACTTGATAAAAATAATCGTGTATGGGTATACGGTTGGTCTGCACCAAAAATATAATATATTTCTTTTAGAAAATCCCACTATTTATATAATTTGTAAAGACATTTTTGGCGTTGTACCGACGCCCCAGTAATTTCTAATTAATTATTGAAGTTATTCAATTTTGGGATAATTACCCAAAATTTCAAACAACACTCAATTTGCACAATCTAGTATTCAATTAAATAAACCACGCATACCATCACAATCGGTACGAAATTCCGATCACCATCTATCCCGGTCTAATTTCCAGAAATTAATTAATTAATTAATTATCAAAAATAAATAAATAAATCAATTAAATGACAAAATTGCTAACCTAGGCCGAAATTGTCTAATTAAATCCCAAGACAGGCTCGGAAAAATTCCCGAACCAATCTAGATAATTAATACAACCTATCTAGGCCCTAATTCAACATAACATGCAAAATTGGATATTTAAATAACTAATATAATCTAACCAACCACCTAAACCTTAATTAACTTAATCTAATTATCCTCTAAGCACAATTAACCTACTAAGCGAGGTTTAGTGAGATAACTTACTTGATTTGCGATCCGCTCGGACCAAAATGATAGGGACGCGACAAGGATCGATAAATCCAAACAGCAACGCTAACGGGGCACGGATTAGGCCCGAAAATTGGCTTGCAAAGCTCACGGCCAAGGCTGAATTCGGCCAAGCTTCGCGCGGAGATTGACGCTGTAGTGAGAGAGATGGGCTTCGATGGGCTGCAGGGTCGCATGAGGTCTTCTTTTGCTGATGGTTGACTGGTGGAGACACGGGCTTGGACGGCCGCTGCAGCTTGCTTCGGTGGGACGCGCGGCTTGGATGATAGCTGCAAGAAGCAGCTTCGGTTGTGGCAACAGGAGGCGGCAGGTGGCGCACGAAGGGAGTTGCTCGGTCAAACAAGGGGCTTCTGCAGGCGTTGTTGTTGACTAGGCATGAGTGGAGCTGGCGTGTGGCTGATTACAGTGTGAAGATGGAGGGTTGTTTCGGTGGAAACAATTGAAGAAAAGAAGTTGCAGGGAAACAAGTAGAACCGAGGGATGCGGGAGAGAGAAGTGTTCGAAGAAAGAGAGAGAGAGAGGATGAGGGGGAAGACCAGCGACGCGAAGGGAGAGGGCAGCGTGGAGACGTGCCGAGGAAGAAAAATAAAAAGTCAACAAAAAATATCCCAAATGCTTGGTCCCCCAATCATCTTTAATCTCATCTTATTTGGTCTCTTATTTCTTTCTTGAAATTATCTTCACAAATAAATCCAATTTTGAAGCCCAAAATTGCTGCATTCTTCTAGATTCGAATTTACTCAATCTTGGACTTCAATTTCTTCAACAAATTCCCAAACTTGATGTCCAATTTTGATGTAGAAAAAGCCCACATAATTTCTACAATTCCCTTCGCCAAGTAGCTCGGTTTGCAAGTCAAAAATCTCTTTAATTCAGTCAATCCGAATTTCCATTCATTTTCTAAAATGTTCGAATCGAATTTCCGTAAAAATCTTGAAATCACCGAAAATTCTTCGAAAGATGAGTAGACGTTCTTAAAATAAGTCGTGACATGATAGAATTTTCAATTTTTGAAATCGAGTTCAAATTCACGGTTAATTTCAATCTGATACGATTTTAGCATGACCTAACTTACCGGGTAGCTTTTAGGATTTTTAGTGCAATTAACCCGTGGTCAATTATTTTCAAGTCACAATGTACATCTTCGATACATTGACAACTCTCGGTTGTTGTGAAAATCTCAAGGTTTCAAATATGGACACTGGTACCCAAAATGACAGAAAATCGATCTAGTGCCAATTGACGAGAATTTTGCAATCAGGTGGAATCACCTATACTTGATCACACACCTCTGTCGAGTCGACCTATCTCCGGTCTCTAATCAATTTTTAATTGTATCGTAATGACCATCGCGAATTAGTATAGTCAAGTAGTCGATTCCCGGTCGAATTCTCAAGTTTATTGCATTAAAATCCCTTAATGACTTCTCCAGATAGTCTAGTTATCTCACGAGTGATAAGCTTAGAGAATAGCACTATAGGTGCGTCGACGAAAGGCCCAATTTATTCAATTGAAATCAGATTTGAAAATTCAGGATGTCACATAGAGACTCCCAACGCCTACTGGATTTTCGGCTTCTCCAGGAACATTTGGATAAATAGCAATGCGATGACTGAATTTCGGGCATTATGTGACAGGCTTTCACCGGCATGAAAACTAAACATACATGCCTGAACCAGTTACTGATTGGACGCTAGCATTGCTGTAAGACAACTGCTCGTCCCTCAAGCCCTAATTGAACTTGTTGGGATGGAATGCCGGGGCTTGCTAGTGGAGTCTAACGACTTTTCATCAAGCATGATGCTTACCATGAAGCAAACCAAGTTGGGGTTGCCTTAGCTAGGTTACAGAGCATTCAAGAAAGGACTACAGAATTTTCGTTGATCGTTCCTCTACTATTTCCTTTATTTAGGTTGGGTACACTACGTCCTCTGCCTACTAATGGTTAAGTGCTTATTATACTATCATTCCCTTTTTGCCCTTGAGAAGCTACTGGGGGGCCATATATATGCCAAGTCATGACCGTAGTTAACCAACTATCTAGAAGAGAACTAACAAGATGATCCACCGCCATGACCCTCCCCAATAAAATCTAAGTTTCTTAGTGAAATGACACCCATGTTCCTCAAATTTTAGCCCAATGTGTAATGTTGTCCTCAATTTATAATTTATTTAATGTGATTCTTGAACTATTGATAAATGTCCAATATAGTCATTCTGTTTGTTCAAACAGCATATCAAACATGTTTGATGACACGGATTAGTTAAATTTTTATAAATGACAAGTCTACATGTTCATTTTATTTTCCCATCTACTTTAGAAAAGGAAAAAAAAAATTAGGCATTGATGTGGATTATTATATCCCGATTTCAGATGAATATCTTATTAGGATATTTCACATGTAACTTGTTTTTACTGTCACCATTTTAGTTGATGGGTTAGAGATCACATCATCATATTCTATTAACTTGAATTAACAAAAGGATACCATTTAACATATTCATATAATATATGGACTAGACTAAACATTTGTAGAAAAGTAAATAAAAGAAGGAAAAAAAATTAAATTAGAGTAGAAAGAAATCTTGATGCCATAGCCATAGCCATTTCCTTCATTCTCTCTCAAAACTTTTCATCTGAGAGCTCGTCTTCTTTAGCGTTCATTTTCTATAATTTACATAACCAAAAAGTCTAGATCTAGAGCAGCGAATACTTGAATTATAGCTCAGCACACAAAAAATAAAGGAGTAAAAATATAGAAATTGTGACATCCTAAAATTCGAGCCCTCTAAGGGATAAATGAATGTGAATTTTGTCAATGCATTGTTGATTGATCTCACTCAAAATTGATCACTCTTGAGATATTAACTTTGAGGGGAAAGGCTAATGAGGACAGAACTCATACGACTAAAGAACTTGATCTAGGAAAACGACTTGACCATAAGACTTGCGTGAGGACGATCTTGTAGATAGGCAGACCGATTTCAAGGACAACTAGAAATCGATTTGTGGACAGAACATAATGGAATAATAGGTGATTCTGTTTACTGTTATTGAACCTGCGAACGACCCAAGTCGATCCTCAGTAATCGTGTACTTTGAAATAAGAATCTATCATTTGCAATTTCATGTAGTCAAGGACGTCCATGTGTCGAGATTGTCTTGAACGTGATTTGGCATGAGTCGGTTACGTGTGAATCCTCAAAGCCACCCGTCAGTTTGAGTTATACTTGAAATGGCATTGAGCAAAATTGACATGGCATAAGAACTAAAGATTGGACTTCGAATTATCGAGAATGTTCGGAACTGAATTTGGATGAAGCTACTTCGTCAGTCGACAGCATTAGTTAAGCCAAGTACTTGGAAAAAGGGATTTTCAGACCGAAGAAGTGAGCCCATGAAGAAGTGGGCCGGGCCAAGCCAATGTGGGCCTTAGGCCCAAGGTGGAACAACCACCATGATGGGCCCAAAGCAAGCAAGTGAGCCCATTGGGCCCAAACCAACTATTCCTCATTCCAAGTCCATTATCAAACCTTAAGCCTATTTGAGCCCAATCAAGCCTAATCAATTTCCAAGCCCATTCCTATTCATTTCCAAGCCCATTTCTTAGGCCCACCCATCAATTTCAGCTCAAGGTTAGATTGGTAATTTGTGTGAGGTGGAAATGACCAAATTGCCCATAAAAGCAATTGGATAAGTGCAAAGGAAGAGAAAGAAGGTGAGGGGACTTGCATGGGGAGTTGGAGCAAGCATTGAAGAGCTTTGATGGAGAAGACTTCAGCTCTATCTTCACTCTCTCTCTCCCTCTTTCAGCCCTCTCTCGACCGAGCTCCCTCTCTCCTCGTTTTCCCTTCCTTCCAGTTTACGCTCCAGCTGACCTTCCTCCATAAAGCTGAGCTGATTGTTGGCTTCCTAGATGAATCAGATCATGTGCCACCCACCATTATCTTCAAGAGATCTAAACCGTACGAGAGGACTTGGCCATTCACCGGTCGGAGCCGCCGGCCGGCTAGAAGCCGGTGGCAGTTCGACCGTCTGGACCTGTTCTGCTCCAGCTGACCTTTCTCCAAAAACCCGAGTTAAAAGTGGTCTTCCCGTGAGAGTCAACCCACGCTCCACCCACTACCATGTCGAGGACACCTAGACCATACGGACGAACTTGGCCGCTTGCCAAACGGAGCTGCCAGCCGACCCGTACGTTGGCGAGAAGCCACCGCTCGCCAAACTACCTGGAGCTCACCCAGTTCGGCCTGTTTCGTGTTTTCAGCTCGTTTTCTCCCATTTCAACAAAGCTTTTGCCTAGCCCAGCTACCAACCACTCCCCCTTGACCCCCTAGTGCCGTCGGTTGCTAGCCAACCCCTCATCGGAGCTCCGATCAGCCGCCCATCTCCGTTTCTCCTTTGGTAGTGCTGTTTTTCAAAGTTTTAGTGGGAGTTCGAGATGTGGTTGCCGTTCTGAGCTTGGGACCGCCTTGGATCGTCATGGTAGAGGTCCCAGTGCGTAGCCACCATCGTCGCCGCCGCGTCTGTGTCTCCGACCCATTTAACGGGTGAGTTTAGCTCCTAATCCTTTGATTAATGCCTAAACTTGCTTAGGGTTTATTTAATTAGTGTTAATTTTAGTTTAAGAGATTTAATTAAGCTATATTAGTCCTAAGATAGGTGGTTAGATTAGTGGCTAAGATTAGTTTCGTTTAATCTTACTTTATTGGTTTAAATGTTGTTTATGTGCTTAGTTTGGCTTGTTTAGCTTTAATTGATTGGTTGTTAAATTTAATTATTGTTTTAATGATTTTTGGATTTAATTTATTAGTTATTAAATTCTGGAATTTACTATTCATGACACTGTTCACGAGTTACTGTTCATGCGCACTATTCATGAGTTATTGTTCATGTGCGTTGTTCATGGGCACTGTTCACCCGAGAATAAAAAGTTGTCTAAATCCTATGAAGTGAATGAGTGTAAAAATGCATGAGCATCCGCATCAATTGAGTGAATTTCACAAAAAAGGAAAATAGGCTTTGTCCAAGGGACATCGAAAGGGACCGCCTTTAGGGGAAAATGATTTGAAATTGTATTTGTAAGCATTGTGCATTGGTTAAATGCTCATAGATAAGAAAGTGAGTCTTAGTAGTGAGCTGGCATAATCAAAAGTTTAATTGTCACCCAATGGGAGTTTGGGGGCGATACTCGGCGGGAGTTGGAAGTCAATCGCAGTAGATTCTAGACCGATATCCCTTTTTGGGAAACCGTCTGAATGGGAGTTCTGGACGTAGCCGTGCCCGACGGGGCGTGATGAAGCCTGATCTTTTTATCGGTAGCCTGGCGAGAGTCGGATGATTGCTGACTGGAAAGTTAGCCATGGCTGGTAGGTCATCAATAACTTGAGCATGGATGAGTGTTGAGGTGGATGAGCACTAATCGGAAAGTTAGCTATGGTCGGTAGGTCATTAGTAAGTAGAGCACTTGTGAGGGTTGTGTCGGTTGGGCCTTATTATGGGGTAAAATTGTGTGGCGCGGTATGAGACGTGTCATAACGATTTTACCTTATAATCGGGACCTATGTGATCGAGTGATGCATGATAGGTGGCGCACTAGAATGCAAGAGCATATGTGAATCATGGCATCATTGGTTTTCACTGTGCATGAGTTAAGCACATTGTTTATGGCACACACGCATGAATCGATAATGTGCAGGGTGTGGCAATGGCCAGGTGAGATTGCTTGTGACGCAATTCGTATGTGATTGATGAACTGCATTATCTAATGGCCATGTGCATTGCATGTATCGTGTTGAGTTTGACGTGCAAGGTATGGCATACCAGGTAAGGATGTATGCGAATCGACTGTTGTTTGTTGGTTGTTGCTTATTGGTTAGGTGGTTCTGAAGAGATATCCTAAGTTAAGTTGGTGTCCTAATCGGGGGCTTAGGGGAGGACTCGCTAAGATTTATATCTCACTGATTATTGTATAACCTTTTTCAGGTTCCTAGTATGAAGAACCCGGAGCTTGAAGCGGAAAGGTCAGGAGCATAAGTGGCTCAGTAGTTCTTTATAAGACAGATCTTTTGTATAAGCTTGCGGTATTTATGAAAGTGTATTTGTTTTAAAACTAGTTGTCCTACTTTCTTATCCCATGTATGTTGTTGTCAGGGGATTAGTGAATTCGCTTCCGCATGTTCAATAAAATGAAAAGGGTCAGCGACAAGTCCTGGGAATGTTGCAAAATTCTATCGACCACCGAGGGATGTGCGCGCGCTTGAGATTCAGGGCATGACAGAAATTCCTTCACAACTCAATGCAATTCTCCTAATGCTGACACATACTACTAGAAGTATAGAGGGAATATATTTGTGTACCAAACAAGACAACATCGTTTTCTTCTAAGACTTCTTTTCCTTTAGTTCTAATTGATCGAGAAGCTCTCTTTTTATGTAAACTCCCTCTTCCAGTTAGAGTTTTTGTAACGGCTTACAACTCAAAACCTTTGTTTTCGATCAAAATTTCTTCCTTCTCCTTCCCTTCAATTATTTGCAAATGATTTCCACACAAACCGGTCAAAGATGTAATCTTAATATCTCCTTGCAAACTAGGTAAGGGTTTGAATCCTAAACCCAATTTGGTTCGAATTATGCAATGGTCCTGTCTTTGACAACACCTTAATAAAAATGTCAACAATTGGACGGTTGCTTGGAACATGTTGTACATTGAGAGAACCCAAGGATACTTTCTTGCCGACGAAGTGAAGATCAATTTCTATGTGCTTTGTCCTGGCATGTAAAATGGGATTAGCATAAGAGAAATAGCCAATTGATTATCACAAAAGAGTGTTGTTGGCGATGCTAACGATATTACAATGTCTCAAAGAATGAAACTCATCCACGTGAGGTCGGTAGTAGCTAAGACAAGTGCTATGTACTCTACCTCAATCGATGATCGAGATACAATTGTGTGCTTCTTCACTGACCATGAGATTATATTCGAGCCAAGATAAGTACAAAACTCGCTAGGAGAGCGTCTCATGTCAACACAATCGGCCCAATCGACATCTAAAAACCCATAATGCTTCAATGAATTATTTGAATGAACGAAGAGTCCCAAGTTGGCAATCCCTTCAATGCACCAAAGAACTCGTTTCAATCTGTCAAAATCACTAACTATAGGTTTTTGCATTTTTTGACAAAGCATATTGGTAGCATAAGTGAAGTCCGTTCTCGTTATCATTAAATATTGAAGACCCTCAACTAAGCTTCAATATTCAAGTGGTTGATCAAGAAATACTTCATCATCAAATGTATGAGGGCAAAAGAATAGTCCAAGTGCCAAAACTTTGTATAAGGGTTTTAAGTGCCAAAAGTTTGGAAAGTAACACTTAAGTACCATTTAAAAAAAAAAAATTGAGACAACTAAGTGCCAAGTCCGACAAACTTCACTAGAAATCTTACATGGCAATTTATTATTATTATTGCTCACCTACGTGGCTCGCCAAAAGCCCGCTTAGCAAAAAAAAAAGCCAAAACAACATCATTTTGACGTAGATTTGAATTTTAATATAAATATTAATTTAATTAAATTTAAAACTAAATATTTTTTTTTTAAAAAAAGTTGCCAAACGGAGAGGGTGAGCCCACGACGTCATTTTGCCTCTCGGTTGAATTTAATATAAATATTAATTAAACTAAATTAAAAAAAGGAACAAAGATGGAGATTGCAGCCCTCGGCCCTCACCGCTACCTCCCCGCTATAGCCGGGAAGGTGAGGGTCGCCAACCCTTGCTCAGCTGGGCCAAGGGCCATTGCAACCCTCGTCGAATCTAGGGAAGGGCTCGTAGGCCCTCGCTGGCCAAGGCCTAGCGACCCCAACCGACCGTTCCTCGTTGTTGTCGGCCCTTCCTAGCGATGACGGGAAGCGGCGGTGAGGGCCCTCACTGCCTGCAATCTCCATCTCCGTTCCTTTTTTCTTTTTCTTTTAAATTTAAATTTAAATTTTAAATTTAGTTTAATTGATTCCCATGTCAGCAGCAAAACAATAATGTCAGCATTTTGGTCAAATTTTTTCGCCGTTAGCATTTAATTGATCAATTTTGCTCCGATTTTGATACTTAAATATCATTTTCCTAACTTTTGGCACTTAAGTGTCTGTTCGTACCAAATTTTGGCACTCCAGGTGTCATTCTCTTGATGTATGAGATGGTTTCATTGACAAAGGAGTTGATATTGGTCTGCACTCTTTTATGTTTGCCCCTCTCAAGGAGATCAAGAGCATATTTTGTCTGACAAAGGAAGAGTTCCTCGAATGTGTGCTTTGCTTCTATACCAAGAAGTAATGAATACACCCTAAGTCCTTCATGTGAAAAGTTGAACCGAGAGATTTGAGCAGTTGTGCAAGTAAATGATCAGAATTACCGGTCAACAAAACATCACCCGCATAAAGCAAGAGTAGAATTGTCTCTTGTCCCTTATGAAACACAAAAAGTGATGGATCCATGGTGCTACAAAAGAACCTTGACTCAAGTAGGAAGTTACTAAACTTCTCAAACCAGACTTGTGGTACCCGTCATAGGCCATACAGGGACTTCTGGAGTAAGCACACATGATCAGTAAGTGTAGGATGTGCAAACCATAGAGGTTGCTCCATATAAACCGTCTCCTTTAATATGCCATGCAAAAAAGCATTCTTGACATTGAGTTGATGTATCAACCACTTCTTTATCATTGTAATTGAGAGAAAGATTTGAATTGTTGCCTGTTGATGGTTTTAAATGAGATGAGCTTAAGGCCCGTCCGCCTATGTTGGGCCTAAAAGCCTGGCCCACAAGAGTAGGGCCCATGGATGAATGGGCACGATTAATTGTATTTTAGAGGGTACATATATAAAGGAGGAGAGAGAGGGAGAACGTACCCTTTGGCATAACAACGTACGTACGTTCCTTCCTCCCTCTCTCTCTCCAAAAAGAACAGTAAGCACAATGCCACTTTCTTCTCCCCTTCCAAGGCGAATTGGCGTCATCGGATCGAACATGGCCAAATTCTCTTCCTCATTTCAGCATTGGTGTCTAATCTGTGGCTAACAAGGTATGCTCGAATCCGTGGTGTGCTTTAGGATCGGTGATACGTGATTTTCCCGGGCTTCGTCTTCCGCATTTGTTTTAGGGGTTTGATTTAGTGTCGAATCCGGTTTTCGGGGATCCGTTATTCCCAGCATTGGTATCAGAGCCCTAGTTCATGTTTTCCCGACCCTTTTTCTTGTTTTTTGATTGATTTTTCGTGAAAGTAATCGGCCGGTACCAATCGGGGTGAGAAATCCCGACACCCGAGCACTGTTCGTCCTTTTTTCTGACTTTTCGGAAGTCGAAATCGTTTTATGATAGCATAGGATGAAAGGGCTCGTCGAGACGAGTCTGTCGACAGGTCGTGCGCCGCCGGGCGACGCCGCACGCGCCCGAAGCGCTGGCATCGGCCAGCGCGTGCGCTACACGAGCCGGTCGGCGTACCGGCACGTGCGCACCGCCGGCCGGCGAACCGGCACACGCCGGTCGGCGAACCGACGCGTGCTGACGTCACCCAACGGTCGGTAACCGCTGGGATGACGTCATCGATGACGTTAGTGCCGACGACGGTTGGCCGGGCGGTCGCCGGCCAGTGACCCGACCCGACTCGATCGCGGACGCCTGGCACGCGCGCGGCACGTGCGGTCAGTTCGTCCGACCCGGCCCGACCGGTCCGACCGGTCCGACGACCGACAACCTGACTGTTGACCCGTTGACCTGTTGACCGTTGACTGACGACCGTTGACCATTGACCGAAAAAAAAATGAAAAAGAAAAAGAATTTGTTTCTTTTTCAATTATGTCTGTGTGGGTTAGAGGTAATCCATTTTTTATTCTGCATTTGTTGCATGAATCATGGAAAATTATGTATTTTCCATTTTGTTTATTGTGGATTATAAGTAATCCATTTATTGGTTCTGCATTTGTTGCAGGAACTATGATGCGTTATGCACGGATACCTGCAATCCCGAGAACGGACGAATGAAGAGCTAGACTTAAAAGACTGATGACAGAGTTAGCTGATTATCGATGGCATGACGGTGATTTAGTATCACACATGGTCAGGGTCAATCAGATGATATAGGAAATCATCTGGAATGGTTATCTTATGCCGGATTTTGAGAATGTGCCGGCTTTGATGAACATTCTTCCACCTGAATGGCAAGCAGTGTTAGATCGGCTATGGGAGGTCAACATGGTCTCGGGTTACAGGGGGCTAGTGGAAGCTTTTGTAAGAGAGTACTATAGGATTGAGTTGGCCAAAACTTCAACCTTTAGATTAAGCGCCACATGGCGCATAGTGAATGCGCCTTGGAGGCGACATGAGAGCTCTCCAAAAGTTTTTCCATGGTTGGCAAATGTGCCTTCAAATTTCTCAGATATTTTGACTGATAGATTAGAAGGGACTTTCCCTATTTATTTCTTAGATTAATTTAAGATGTTTTTTTGAGTGTTGAATATCTCTTTCTATGTTGATATTTCTTTTTGGATATATTACTTAGTGTAATGGATTGTTGTATTAGTTGAAAGCATTATTATTTTATTGGATGTCAATTATCCGTTGCTTTCTATTATTGCTGGTTGCTGTGGGTAGTTAGCTGTGGGTAGTTATAGAAGTTTTTGTAACTTCATAGAATTTATTTTACATAAGACAATTATATTAATGATAGTTTTAAGTTAGGATTTTTGGAGGATGATTGGAAACATAGTGACCTTTTGATTACGAAACCTTACTTGAAATTATTCATTGATATGATGGGTCTGTAAAGTGGATGCATAAATGATAGGCATTAATTATTCGTGCATATATGTCGATGTGTTCGGATCGATGGTTTTTACGCAACCAAGAACGTAATTGCTTGATATGAACGGCAACAATTGTGAAATATTGAATATGAAGATTCAATATGTGCTGGAAAAGCAAGAAGCACTAAAAGCTCTTGACCATGTTATGGAAGATCTTGAGGATATTGTGCGCCACCTAGAGCTGGTAGAGGACCGCTTAACGGCATGTGAGCCGAAAATAGATATTTGCAATGCTGGTTCTAGCTCAGAAAGGGCTTTGAGCTCTAAGCGCAAGCGTATTGATTTGTTCAATATGTGGGAATGCAAAAGATCAAGTCCTTATTGCAAGAGATCAAAAGTTAACCAACACAAGAGAGGAAAACGTCCTCAAATGAAGCAAATGTCAAGAGTGAGGTGTTACAATTATGACAAGAAATGTCATTATGCTCGCGACTGTCGTGAGCCAAAGAAGGTAAACACCTCTTGTACATTTGAAAACTTTGCTTATGTGTCAAGTTCTGTATTATTGGCTGAATCCAATCCTTTATGGACTGTAGATTCAGGAGTAACAGATTATGTAGCGAAGGATAGAGGATCCTTCGTGGAATTCCGGCGAGTACCAACTGGAACTAAGTGGATCTATGTGAGATATAACTCCAGAGATGGAGTTAAAGGGATTGGCACCTGCCAATTGAACATGCGTGATGGACGCACCTTGTTCCTACATGATGTTCTATATGCTCCGGAGATTCGTCGAAATTTAAGTGTCTGTTTTTAGTGTTGGTTAAGCTTGTTTTTAGTGTGAACTTCTGTAATAGCAGTGTAGATTTGTATTTAGATACAAACTACTATGGTTGTGGTCACTTTTTGGATGGTTTTATTGTACTAAATATTGACTGTGGTGATGTCAATGTTTGTTATTCCCTTGTTTCACGTCTTCTACTTCATATGATAATGATGTGAATGTGTGGCATGCTAGACTTGGTCATATTGGCCAATAATGTATGAATAGACTAACCAAAGAAGGATTGTTGGGTAACATTGAAAAAGTCGATTTGCCCATATATGAGCATTGCCTAGTAGGGAAAACGACAAGGAAACCATTTGGAAAAGGTAAAAGAGCTGAATTTCCTCTGCATTTAATCCATTCTGATGTTTGTGGTTCAATGAATGTGAGAGGAATGCATGGGGCTGTTTATTTCATCACTTTTATAAATGATTATACTCGATTCAGATATGTCTATTTGATTTCTCATAAATCTGAAGCATTAAGTTATTTCAAAAGGTTTATGAACTTGGTAGAAAATCAAATTAGACAAGAAAATAAAAGCATTGAGATCCGATCGAGGTTGAGAATATTTATCTGATGAGTTTAGAAAATTATGTGATGAAAAAGGAATAGAAAGACAGTTGTCTATTCCATATACTCCTCAACAAAATGGTGTTGTAGAGAGAAGAAACATAACCCTACTGGAAATGGTTAGGTCCATGATGGCGCATTCTAACTTACATATCACTTTTTAGAGTGATGCGTTATTAACTGCTGCCTATATACTTAACCGGGTGCCTTCCAAATCAGTTACTTCCACTCCATATAAGTTATAGACAGGTAGAAAATCAGACTTAAGTTTTCTTAAGCCATGGGTTGTGCTGCCTATACTCATGAGTCCTCTCACAATTTTGGGAAATTGGGTCCCAAAGGAAATAAGAGTATTTTCATGAGATACTCCGAACACTCAAAAGGGTATGTGTTCATAGGTGAGTAGGAAAGTGGGAGTATAACTGAATTTTAATCATGAGATGTCACATTCTTAGAGGATGAATTTCCTAAGAAGCGCGAAATATGGGAAGATTACCCCTATTTGAAACCTTGGATCAAGATAATGATATTAGTGGAGTTCGTCCAAGTGGGAGTAATATGAGAAGTGATGAATTGAATTCAACTTGTTCTTACTTATAACCACATGATGAGATGATGTCGTCATTATCTAATCCTAGTGGGAGCATAATGGGGAATGATGTGCAAAGTGTACAATCTCCCATACGGCGAACAAGTCGCCAAAGTATTCCCCGTCGACGTTTTGACATTGAAGGGGAAACTTTTATGATTACTCCACAAGATGAGGATGAGCCAAGAAATATTAATGAGGCTTTGAAATGCCCTAGTAAGGAAAAATGAATTTATGCAATGAAATAGGAGATGGAGTCAATGAATTCAAACCAAGTTTGGAACTGGTTGATCTTCCAATAGGACGCAAAGCTATTGGGAACAAGTGGGTTCTCAAAATAAAGCGAAAAGCTGATGGCTCGATAGAAAGGCATAAGGCTCGCCTTGTGGCGAATGGGTATAATCAACAGGAAGAAATTGATTATGAAGAAACATTTTCTCCTGTAGTGAGATTTACCTCGAATCGCATAATTCTGGCAATAGTGGTTAGTATGGATCTTGAGTTACATCAAATGGATGTAAAGATTGCTTTCCTCAATGGAGAATTAGAGGAAGAAATATATATGGAACAACCTGCTGGTTTCATAGTGAAAGGCCAAGAAGAAAATGTATGTCGACTTTTGAGATCGATATATTACCTCAAGTAGTCATCAAGATAATGGTATATACGTTTTGATAATGCCATAGTGGCATATGATTTTAAAATTATAGATGAGGATCATTATGTATATATCAAAAGATCCAAGGATCAATTTGTGATCATATCATTATATGTTGATGATATACTAATTGCCGGAAGCAATATGGAGCTTGTCAATACTGTCAAAAGTTGGCTGTCTTCCAACTTTGAGATGAATGATATGGGATTGTAAACCCATAGACACTCCTATTGCAAAAGGTGAATGATTGAGCCATAGACTGTGTCCAAGGACTCCACAAGAGAATGAACAAATGAAACATGTTTCTTATGCTAGTGCTGTTGGGAGCTTGATGTACGCTATGATGTGTACAAGACTTGACATATGTTTTGCAGTTGGAATGGTGAGAAGATATCAATCCAATCCAGGTCAAATACGTTGGAAAGCCGTTAAGAGAATACTAAGGTATCTAAAGGGAACTGCTGATTATACGCTGAGTTATTAAGGAAAGGATCTGCGACTCTAAGGCTATTCTGATGTTGATTGGGGAGGAGATTTAGATGAAAGAAAATCTACCTCTGGGTTTGTTTTCTTACCGAATAATGGCACCATATGTTGGAGCAGTAAGAAACAAAAGTGTATAGCCTTGTCCACGATGGAAACTGAGTTCGTGGCATTATTAGCAGCAATAAAAGAAGATGTTTGGCTTAAGAGATTATTGGATCATTTAGGTGTTATTAGAATTGCTGCAGATTCATTGTTGGTTAACTGTGATAGCCAAGCAGCAAAAGTGTACACCAAAGATCCAAAATATCATGGCAAGACCAAACCTATAGATACCAAGTATAACTTTTGTCAAGAATATGATTGCACGAAAAGATGTGAACTTACAGTACATGTTACGCATAGAATGATAGCAGATCCTATGACAAAGCCAAAAACCTAGAGATGTGTTTTGTGGCCATATGAAATCTCTAGGATTGCGTAGAGTCGATGTCTTGGATTGTAATTTCCCGAAGTGTTCACATTTGATGAATTTGTGTTTTTCATCATTAATGCCTATGAATCTTTGTTTGATCTTTATGCATCTTAATGCTTAGTGTATTATTTTAAGTTGAGAAAGTATGTCGGACAGATATAAGATTAGCCTACTCACACGGGTAATCGCCTCTATTTACTGTGTGATAAATAGAGATGATACTGTTTTTAAGCTTATTATCTAGGTGATAATCGAGAGCTCAAGCTTAAAATACGTATGTTGCCTTAACTGGGTGTTAAGATGAGGACATAATACTTACTATGTCCGAAAGTAAAATACCCCACATATTTTACTTTATCCGTCTATGATGCGGATGTGAGTTCGATGAATTTTGTGAATGAGTAGATACGTGAACTCAAGTTAGACATTGGGTATGTCTGAACTATCATCTGTACGATATTGAAAGGTATAGACATACGCTCCATGGGAAAGGAGTTAATATCGTAATACCTATTTCATACTACGTATGCATGAAACGACCAATAAGAGTGGCAAAAGTTTGATCTCAACTTTTATGTTGTGTGAGACTCTTGAGGAAAAGAGTTCCTCAATTTTTTAGTCCCCTCATGACTCTTACTTATTCTCAAGATTTCTATTTAGTGTTTGCTATCTTAGGATGTTGCCAATGGTCATGAGTTTGATTCGATATAATGAGACATTTCTAGAAAAGCAAGCTAAACTGAAATTGAGAGTTTGAAAGAAAGAGGAAGATCGAATTTGGAGAATCACATTGTAGTTTTGTATTCACCGGTTAACCAATTATGACTGTCTTTGGGATAATCATAATTGTGAATACAATATATATATATCATCGTTTGAAAGAGATCAAGAGAGATATCAATGTGATCGATCGATCTAGGGTACTGCATACTAAATCTACTCAGGATGTGATGCCCATTATGAGCTGCTATATATTCCTAACAGATGTATGGCAACGAGCTCTTAAAGTATGCTGGTCGCACGGATTATTCATCGGCATGAATGTTGAAGAGAGGTAAAGAGAATCCTGTTCAGCCCACCATGTGCGAGTGGGAGATGATGGTTTTAAATGAGATGGGCTTAAGGCCCGTCCGCCCATGTTGGGCCTAAAAGCCCGGCCCACAAGAGTAGGGCCCATGGATGAAGGGGCACGATTAATTGTATTTTAGAGGGTACATATATAAAGGAGGAGAGAGAGGGAGAACGTACCCTTTGGCATAATCAACGTACGTACGTTCCTTCCTCCCTCTCTCCCTCCAAAAAGAACAGTAAGCACAAGGTCACTTTCTTCTCCCCTTCCAAGGCGAATTGGCGTCATCGGATCGAATATGGCCAAATTCTCTTCCTCATTTCAGCATTGGTGTCTAATCTGTGGCTAACAAGGTACGCTTGAATCCGTGGTGTGCTTTAGGATCGGTGATACGTGATTTTCCAGGGCTTCGTCTTCCGCATTCATTTTAGGGGTTCGATTTAGTGTCGAATTCGGTTTTCGGGGATCCGTTATTCCCAACACTTGTTTTAAGACCGGACTAAATGTCTTGAGAAAATCAATTCCCTCCTCTTGGTGGAACCCCTTTGCTATTAATCGTGCTTTCAACTTGTCAAGATTTCCATCATGTGCTAATTTGGTTTTAAAAACCCACTTGCAACCTATTACATGCATATGGTTTGTTCTCGGAACTATGGTCCATGTTTGGTTTTCATGAAGTGCATTCATCTCTTCCTTCATAGCTTTATTCCATCCCTTATGTGTTAATGCGGATTTGACTGTCTTGGGCTCTCTAGGCACATGATATTCAGCCAAACAAGTGTACTTGAGATTTGGTTTCACAATCCCTGACCTGGACCAAGTTTGCATAGTGTGTTTTGATGTTTCACTTGGTTGAGAGGGCTGCAAAACTCATGTTTCATGACCTGGGCAGCCGTTAACTGGAGCTGCAGTAGGTTGGACATATGAAGTTTCCCTTCTGAGCTCTGATACCATGTAGAAAACTGAATAAAAGGGAAAAAAAAAAAATTAAAGCAGAGTAGAAAGAAATCTTGATGCCATAACCATTTCCTTTATTCTCTCTCGAAACTTTTCATCTAAGAGCTCGTCTTCTTCAGTGTTCATTTTCTACAATTTATATGACCAAAAAGTCTAGATTTAGAGTAGCCAATACTTGAATTACAGCTCAGCACACAAAAAATAAAGGAATAAAAATATAGAAATTCCTTCACAGCTCAATGCAATTCTCCTAATGCTGACATGTACTACTGGAAGCTTAGAGGGAATACATTTGTGTATCAGACGAGACGACATCATTTTCTTCTAAGACTTCTTTTCCTTTCCTTTTGATTGATTAAGCAGCTCTCTCTTTATGTAAACACCCTTTTTCCAGTTGGAGTTTTTGCAACAGCTTGCAGCTCAAAACCTTTGTCTTTGATCAGAATTTCTTCCTTCTTCTTCCCTTTGATTATCTGCAAATGATTTCCGCACAAACTAGTTGAAGATGTAATCTCAACAATATTTATTATTAGTTCAAGACTACATAGAACAAATTAAAAGTTTAGGGATGATATTGCATATTAAATTTAAATTCAATGATCATTTGTATTATTTTCCCAAAAGTTTCTTAAAACAAGAGTTGATGTAGAATAAGCCCAAAACTTTCTTTCCTAGTAGGGTTCCTGAAAGCTAAATCGCCTTTGCATGAACAAATGTTGAACTCTAATGAGCCCGCGGGCCGAAGGTGGTCCAAATCTCTCTCCTCGGAAACCACCCTCGAAGGTCACGTAAATTATTAAGGTTCCCGTGTGAAGGAATCGGATTGTCTTCGGACTCTATTCTTGATCCATGTAGCAAAGCCTCGACAAAAGTTCATCTTATTTGACTTGAGAAAGTTACCCTAACAAAGTATGTAGTCTCATTTGGATCCTTATATGATTCATTTCTTACATTTCAGCTCCTCAGTTAAAATGGCTGGTCTCTATGGTCAACAGCAAAGCCGTAGGAAACTTTTCACACACCACGAGGCATTGATCCACTCATTGCTTGGTCTTTCGATTTTACGAACAAAGAGAAGTGAATTTTTGTGAGTTCATGAGTCAATTAGTTGTAGATTTACGAATGAGCATGCGGGGGATGTGGGGATTTCGGCAATGCAAATTCCATTCGTGGTAATTAAAGTTTACTTACTAGACTTTGGATTTCAATCTCTCGATACTATTGGTGCACATTGATGGGAGTCCGAAGCCGATTTTCCGACAAATTGCTAATATGGTATACTCGTAGGCTCTCTCCAAACGTCATGTTATTGCCTCGTGAGTATCGCCTCAACATTTAGCCAAACGTTTTATTAAATTTTCAGTCAAAGTGCATCAATAACAAGAAGTTGAAAGTTTGGTGTAATACCTGATTAAAAACAATTTGTGATAAGCGTAGAAACCTGATTTGAAGTTTTGGTCATTGACCAATTAAAAATGCAATAAAAGTTATTTTGTTCAGTTAAGTGCTTGAGCTTTGAAAACGTCAAAATCAATCTTCAGCTCATTATTAATGGTTTTTTAGTCAATTGACGATTTAATGGTATTTGGGCATTGGAATTGACACGTGGCAAATGACCCAATATTCCCCATAGGAAATATGTCCCACTTTAGATGCCTAAATTCCACTAATCCTCAAATTCTCTGGAAATTAATATCAAGTTGGATGTGAAAATTTTGTTCTTGTGGATACTGATAATGCAAGATCATACAGTAAACCGTGCATTCTGAAAACGAGATTTGGGCTGGGTTGCTGGGCTGTTTGGAATAGGGATCTGAACCACAACTCTTTGAAGCACTTACTACAGGTGACTTCATGAGCTCGCTTTCCATCTGATGATGTAGTAAATTGGTGATAATAGCGCCTCTACGAAAAAATGAAACAGGGCAAAACATTATTTCAAGTGAGATGGCAAATGATTGTAACACTATTTCAGGATACGTGAAATATCGTCCTCTGCCTGACTGGAGCCACACATGTTGTCTCTCACCAGCTCCCAAAATAATATGTCGTCCTTCGAGTACAGTAGGCTGCCAACGTCTTCAATGCCAGAGGAACTCCCCTGCATCTTTCCACGGTTTCATTTCCCATCTGGATGAGAGGGCTTATTTCCCGTTCGCGTTTCTCAAACGCCTATGTTTTGAATAAGGACATCTGTAGGTTGTCCACCAATACAAAACCCATTCCATTCCGATAGGAGCTGTTGAGTCGCGTGTGGTCACAATCACCTTATTCTATTAGAAGCTTGTGCCAACTCATCCCTCAAATCATCCATTTCATCCCGGTTTTTTACCCATGCCATCTAAAAGGAGTAAGAGCTTTCTGCGACTTATTCACATCTTTTAGAAGAGTTTGCAGCTGCCGATAGTCCATATTGTTCAGACTCTGCTTAAATGCACATTGGATGATTCTTTCCATTATTAGTCGCATGCTAAAATCATGGCATACTGACCCAAATAAGCAAAGCAAAGTGCTTCCTCACTTTATTGTCATTGAACACCGATTCAGCAAGTGCGTTCTTGCCCAAACCTCCGATTCCTACATTGGGAATCACCAAAAGGTTTGAACCATCTGTAGGCAGATCTTACCGCATTAGGAGCTCAATGATCTTATCTCTATCAGCCACCCTCCGAATGACGGGATAAAACCCTCTCATCAAGTTTGGTTTTATCTCTCACAAGCTTCCTTGCTGAGACCGAACTCCTCAACTTCAGCAACCATCTGCTTCAATTTTCCTCCTATCTCACTAATTTTTTTGCTTATTTTGTGGTGGAATATGAAGGGATTAGAACAAGAAAAGAAGTGGCATGAACTTCCCGAGTTTTGGGTAGTTGACTGTTCAATTCGTTTCTCAGGACTTCAATTTCACAATGGACATCATCAAACAAGTCGTCATCATCACACAAGACACCCTTAAGCTGCTCTAACCACACTATGAGCTTTTGGTTGGATGCCTGTTTCTCTTCAGCATCCAAAGACCACTCCTTCAATGACAGTCAATGCACATTGAAGCTTCCTCAGCTTGGCTTCAATGTCATCATCAACCAGGGCATCTTCTTGGAGGGCAAGAGACGGCAGCTTCTACAGGACGCTCTTACTGAAGCCATAAAGCACTGCCAGGGGATATGCTAAACTAGATCCACTCAGTAACTTTAAAAACAAAACATAATTCAGCTCCAATTGAGTACTCTTTAAGGACCAAAGTACTTAAATCAAGACTTCTCCAGCTCTAAAACATTGTTAGTTTTCTTCTTCATGGCAGGGCGCTCGGAGCATTACGCGCGCTTGCGCCAGACAAAGAGCGCCACCGTTTAGAACCTTATCTTATTAAAAGCTAAATGGAATGTCACAATTTTTTAGTGAAAAACCATGTGAGACCCAGTTTGAACTATGCTTTTATCGATTGCCTGCACCGACACTACATCAAAAGCAGGGCAGACATGTACGTTTGGTTGTGCAATTATTATGGCCATCACATGCGAACCCAGCCAAGTTTTTGAGTGGTTAATTATTGACTCTGACGTTCGTTTTTCAATCTTCAGAGAAAAGGACACCGCAAAAATCATCACTTTTTAGGCATGACGTGGATTAGAGAATCAAGGGTCTCAATTTAAAAACAAAATAAAAATGTTTGGCGGTGTTCTCCCCCTCTCCCTCTCTCCCCACTAACCAAATAAACAGCAAAATTGGGGAAGAAGAAAGGTTCAGAGGGCCATTACCGATTAATGATTAATAATATACAAATATAACCACCGGCCGTGGTGGGTCTGCTAGATAGACTCCTGCTTTTGAAGGGAAATGTTAGGTGTTTGAAGCCCTTGCAACGCAAGTTGCAGGGAGGCTGGCAGACCATTAGGTGTATTACGCGTAACGCCCTGGTGATGGGTCCTGAGCTAGCGTCATCTAGAGATTTACGTAGCGGCTGTCGGCCAAAGCGGTTCTTCCAGCACAAAAAAAAAAAATAAATAAATAAATAAACAAACATATCATAAACTTAAACTAATCAAGGACAAAACACCAACTGACAATCTTACCCAAATAACAATTCATGCACCACTCTACTTTGTTTGCCACCTTAGGCCCCCGTAATTTCATATAAGTTGGATATATCCCAATTCTTTCTTTAATGGTCTACTTGTATCGATTATCAAAATCTTGGGCCCCAGTACAATTTCTTATAAATTTGCAAATTGAATTGTAAGACCATTTAGTCGCTTAATCATGCAACTATCGTTACACATAACGGCTTGAATAGACATGTGCACATCACTAGGTGCTAGAATGCAAATAACACACGTCCCTTTGAATCCATATTCCAAAGATCATTCTGCCTAAGTTAATTTTGCAATGGGATAAAAAGTTGTCAAATGTCAAAGAGCAATGCATAGTTTCCAAAAGCCAGAACGCATGAAAGCATTCCTTAGTAGGGCAGACTAACTAAATGTAGCTTTGTCTTCATCTCTAAAGAAATTACAAGCGTTGAAACGCACTCAAACTACAGCAGAATGAGTCTCGGTCTACTTGAAGAAGCAGCGTTGGTCTTCAACCTGAACACGAGATACATCAATGCAGAAAATGCTGACACTCTTGGCCTGCGGGCTTGGGAAGGTTCAGCGGACGTATGAACTTCCGGAAATAGACTTATAGAGAGCAGTCTCTCTCCAGGTGCTTTAAAGCAGACAATCCACATAACCTGCAATCAAACCCAAAAAGAAATAATTCGATTGCGAATGTGAACCAACAGAGCTACCAAAATGTGAGAGTGCTACTGCATATGATCTAGTTATGTCTACTCGTCCAACATCTGCTAACTCTAACAAGAGCACAACAAATTGACCAGTAGACTTAGTTTACGAATATGCATCCGGTTATTGTCAAAATTCACAAGGCAAACGGACTGTCGACTTTGTTATATTATTGTCACGATAAAGAGACAACAGCGTCCTAAGTAGCCATTCAATTCAGAACTAAATCGTGATATCTTATACATTGATTGCATTCATCCTGAATCATCAGTGATTGAACTCCACTAGAATTAGACTTGTAGATGGAACACCCACTAAACAAGCTATGGGTATTGAAAAAGACCGACACTTAACCAAGTGAGAAGAAGAAGAGAGGATATAGAGGATACGAGCCGCGCATACCTAATGATCATTCGATTGGACCACTTTCCAGTCGACCTTAATGAAGGGCACATGAGAAACCTCAGGCCAAAGCTCACCATCTTCCACCTGACATTTTTTACTCAGTTCAGGGCAGCCTGCAATGCACAACTCTTGGAGTGCAGTGAGCAAATCCACTCCTTGCATCGATGATAATTGAGGACACCCAAAGATATGAAGCTTTTTGAGTTATGTAAGATCTTGCAGCCACTCCGGTAGAGCCATCAAGTTTCTGCAGTCAATAATGTACAACTCCTCTAAGGTGTCAGCAGAGGCCAGAAGCCACTGCGGCAAGTGCACCAATCGGGGCGAAGCCGAGACCGTGAAGAAACGTAGCTTCAGCAGGAGGTCTGACTTGTTATCCTTGAGCTGAGTCAACATGAGCTTGTCACAACCTGTGATCCTCAATGACTCCAATGCAGTCAGTTCACTCAGCGGCAGAGACATTAGTCGTGGACAGTTGTCTATTGTCAAAGATAGAAGGTTGTCTAGGTATACTGTGCCTCCAAACAACACTTCTAGATTTCCACAATTATGGATCCCCAAGTACCTCAAAGACTTCATGCGATGAATTCCACTCTCAAGGAGACTTTTCTGATTCGTGGTCAACTGCAGCCACCGGAGGTTTATCATCCTGTCCATGTCTTGAGGCAATTCCTCTAGTCCTGAGCACAGGGAGACACATAAAAACAGCAGACTACGTAGCTCACAGATAACATCCGGCAGTTTCTTCATGCGGCAGTTATTCCCTAGGCTAAGCACTAAGAGATGCCTTAACTTGCCTATGGAACTTGGTAACTCTCCAAAGCTGGAAAAGGACAGTTGCAAAAACCTCAAGTACTCGCACTTAGACATGCTGTCAAGATCTCTCGCATTGCACGTGTCCTGGGACACACAGTCAATCATTCGCACTCTGTTCGACTTTAACCTCCTCAAGAATGGGGGGGATTCGTTCTCTTTTAATTGCCCTGACGGAACAGTTCGCAGTAACGAAACATGTCGAGTTCTCTCTGGAATTGTCTGGGAACTATGACTAAGCATGGCGTAATCAATTTGTTCCGTTGACACTGATAACGCTAGATCATAAAGTAAATCATGCATGTCAAAGCCGAGAGATGAACCACTCCGCCAGGCTACTTGGAAGAAGGATCTGGACCACAACTCTTTCAAGTACTTGTCACAGGCGTCTTCAGGAGCTCTGTTTTCATTTGATGGGGGAATGAGCCCACAAGCGGTCCAGAAATAAGCTATACCTGGATTGCTCATGATGGTCCCTCTATGAAAAACTGAACACAGGGCAAAACATCGTTTTAAGTGGGATGGCAAATAGATGAAACAGAGTTTTAGGATGCATAAAATGTCCTCCTCTGTCTTTATGGATCTACACATATCGTCGTTTCTCACCAGCTCCCAAAATTGTTCGTTGTTCTTTGAGTACAGTAGGCCACCCAACATCTTCAAAGCCAAAGGGACTCCCCTGCATTTTCCTACAATCTCATCCCCGATCTGGAGGAGATGCGGGCTTATTTTCCATTCGTTTTGGTCAAATGCCCATGTCTTGAACAAGGACATAGAGTCTTCATGTGAAAGGCCCTGCAAGTTGTACACCAGGAGAGAATTTGTGATGATACGTACTTTCTTATCTCGCGTGGTCATAATAACCTTGGTTCCATTGGCAGCTTCGGCCAACTGAGACCTCAAATAATCCCAATCAGCCCAATTCATTTTCCGCACATCATCTAGGACCAGTAAGAGCTTACAGCGACTTATAACGCCCCTCAGAAGAGTCAGCAACTGGGGAAAGTCCAAGTTGTTCGAACTTTGGCTAAGTTTACTCTGGATGATCTTTTCCATGATCAGCCTCACGTTAAAATTACCCGCCATGCTCACCCAAATCATCAAAGCGAAGTGTTCTCGCACTCTAACATCATTGAACACCAATGTAGCGAGTGCGGTCTTGCCCAAACCTCCGATTCCGACAATGGGAATCACGGAAAGATTTGCGCCATCTCTAGGCGGATCTTGCTGCATCAACAGCTCAATTATCTTATCTTTATCAGCATCCCTCCCAATGATGGGATCAAAGCCCCCCACCAAGTTGGGTTTCATCTCTCTCGCTCTGGCTCCTTCTACACTGCTATCACAGGCTCGCTTGCTGAGACCGAACCCCTCAATCTCACCAACCATCTGCTTCAATCTTCCTCCTATCTCACTAATCTTTTTCCCCATTTTCAGATGGAACGTGAAGGGATTGGAACAAGAAAAGAAGTGGCGTACCTTGCCATGTTTTCGTTGTTGACCATTCAGTTTCTTCCTCAAGGCTTCACAACGGACATCATCAAGCAAGTCCTCGACATCATACAAGACATCTTTAAGCTGCTCTAACCACGCTCTGAGCTTGTAGTTATTCCCCTGTTTCTCTTCAGCATCCAAGAGCACCCCCTTAATGGAAGCCAAAGCGTATTGAAGCTTCCTCAGCTTGGCTTCAATGCCATCATCAACCAAGGTATCTTCTTGAAGGGCAGGAGAGCCGAGCTTCTGCAGGACCCTCTCGGTGATGCCGTAGAGCACTGAACTCGCCATGCCTTTTCTTCTTTACGGTTTGTGTTTGGAGAGGTCGTGCTGGTCAAGAGTTACTGGGTCGCTTTTATTAACTTATTCCTAGCTCTTTAACGCCGTTAGTTTTCTTTCTTGACGCCGTGGCCTCTGGAGTCTCACGCCACGATGCTCGCGTCATTCAAGAGCTCCACCATTTAAGGCTTAACCTTTTCACAAAAATTAAATGGAATCCTACATTTCTTGATTGAAGAGGACACGTGAGACGCACTATATCAAAAGTAGACAAGTATTAAGCTCCTTTTATGCAAGAAGCATGGCAATCCCAGATGCGAACCCACCCAAGAGCTAAATACTAAATGATTTAAACATTGACATCTGAGGTTGTCTTTTGACGTGAATTAAATGAAATGTCTGTTGAAGATAACAACAATGAGCATACATTCTATACCATTAACGAAGTCACAGGAAATGTACTCTGAAAATGTAAGAAAATGATATCTGCATGGAACTGCAAAATGTTAAACGTTTTCTGGAGTTGTATTGTTGCCTAAACTCCAAAGGTAAGGAGGCCGTGAATTAGAAAAAGCCACTAGCGGCCACCGACGCTTCCTTGAAGCTGTCCATTGGCCACAATCACGTGGTCATATCCCTCCAAGTCGTCGAGAAACAATTTGATATGTGAAGATAAGAGATTCCCATTCCGCATCTTTCTTATTTTATTTATTGACGAAGTCGAGGACTCTGATCTAGTGATCTTCTTGTTGTGATTCAAGACTGGGTGCACAAGTTGGCCTTCGTTCTAGCTTTATCTGCCAAATTCGTTGCCTTGACAGGAAGAGAAAGGAGGTCTTCATTTGAAAAAAACTAGTGCTTCTATTCTTGGGGTTAGAGCACCCTATTAAGTGGTCTAAATAAGACCTTTGACAGGTCAATCTTTGATAGACTTATCAAAATAGGTCTTAAACCCATAAATAAACCATTTAAAATATAAATAGGTCATATAAATGAGTCATATAAATCTTGAAAAGACTACTTAAGTGGGCTTAAAAATTGAAAGCCTAAAATAAATGAGTGGGACTTAGAATCCATTTTCAACCTAAGGCTCGAACTTTCTCTTATTCTCTTTGGCTTTATAAAAATGTTTTTCATAAAAATTATAATTACAATTATTTTTTATATTTCTTTTTTTTCTTTTTTTTTTCCTTTTCTTCTTCCATCTCAACTAGTGGTTGGCACCACCACGACCGGCAACTAGCTAGACAAGGCTCGAGCTCGCCGATGGCTAGCAAACTTAAACATGTCGTCAATCTGGTGAGGCAGAGGCCTCACCGATGTCTAGTTATGCTCAAGCCTCATAGAACTGGCGAGACTCGAGCTCTTCTATGGCCAGTTAGGGTGCGCATGGCAACACTTCTTGGTTGGGGAACAATTTCTTTTTAGAAATAGTTCTTTTCTATTTTTACTCCGGTGAATAATTTCTGAGTAAAATATGATGTTTGGTAACTATATAAAATTTTCATTCTTGAAATAAAAAAAGAATATAAATGCGTTTGGTACAATTTTTTATTTTTTTATTTTTTTTATTCTTGCTCACGGACTGCTGACCTCCGACCACCGACTCTTCGCTTGTCGGCTGCTTGTTCTTTGCCGCCCGTTGCCCGCAGGACTTCGGCCGCCGAGACTATAGTCGCCGATCGCCGCCTATAACCAATCGACTGCAACTCGCTGGAGGCGGATGGGCAATCATGGGAGGCGATGGCTAGTTGGCTATGGGCGGCAATCGGTGATGATAGGCGATGGGCAACGACAATAGGCGAACAACGGTCGGGCGGCGATGACGACGGCGGCTGGCGATCGAGGGTGGCCGGTGGGCTGTGGGCGATAGAGACGACGATCAGATGGCAGCAACGACGATGGTCGCCGCTAGTGGGGCGTCGATCGTCTGGCGGTGGCTGCGGCCGGCCAGAGGTGGCTGGCAATAGGCAGGTGGCCACCCAAGGCCGCAGTAAGCAAGAAAAACAAAAGAAAAAAAGAAAAGAAAAAATTGGCTTATTTTTAGAAATTGTTCCCGGGAATAAGAATGTACTTTTTTTTGTTCTTGTTTTTGTTCTAAATCTGTTCATGAGAACAAAAAAATTTTTTTTTGTTCTCAAAACAAAATTTTTACTTTTTTTTTTTTTTTTTTTTTTTTTTTTTTTTTTTGTTACGGAGAGACAAAAAGAACGAAATTGGGAGAAACAAAAACATTACCATGCGGGCCCTCATCAACCGTCATCGTGGCTAGCGATTGGTTGAAGAAGAAGCAAAAAAAAAAAGAAAAGAAATAATTTAAAATTATATTTAAAAAATAAAAAATAATTAAAAATTCTATTTTTAGAAAATAAAGAATAATTTAAAAATTTATTTAAAAAATAAAAATAAAAATAATTAAAAGGAGTCACATTATGAAAATTTAATCATATTTTTATACCAAACGGCTGAAAATATTTTCTAATTTATTTTCATATTTTAGTCCAAAACCAAAAAATATTATAATTTTCCTAAAAAATACTTCTTGAAAAATATTTCCAAGAAAAAAAAGTCTTATTCATATATATATTGTATGCTAGATTTGTATTGCATAAAAATGGTTTACCGAATTTGTTTAAAAAAAATCATAAGAAATAAGTTTTCTTAGATTTAGTTAAATGGGTTAGGTATTGATTAAGTTGGGTCAGGTTGGGTATGAATCAAGAATTTTGCACTACATTAAATGGGTCATAAATGAATTAAATGGATCGATTTAAGTTGGACTATTTATGACTTAAGCCACCTCCTTTGACAAGTCTAGTCTCCGACGATCAAGGATGAGCAAGTGCGGGATGTTTGATCCGAGACTCCCTAAGCCTGCTGGATTTCCAGCTTCTCTAGGAACATTGGGATAATAAGCAATGCGATGGCTGAATTTTGGGCCTCATGTGACGTCTTTCACCGGCACGAAAACTAAACATACATGCCCAAACCAGCTATAGAGTTAGATGCTAGCATTGCTGTAATCGCCTTCGTCAACGATTATCCGTTCCCAAAGCCCCTAATTGAACTTGTTGTGATGGAACGGTGGGGCTTAATGGTGGAGCTCGAATGGCTTTTCATCAAGCATGATGCTTACCGTGAAGCTAACCAAGTTGGGTTTGCCTTCGCTCGGATGGGGAGCATTCGCCGGAAGACTTCCTATATTTTTGCTGAGCGTTACCCCTTGTACTTCCTCTATTTAGGTTGGTTGCACCACGTTCTGTGGCTACTAATGGTTCAAGTAATTTTAATACCAATTATCCCTTTCTGCCATTGAGAATCTATGGGGGTGCCATATATGTACTCAGTTAATCCGAAGGCATAAATGTAGTTAACCAACTATTTGGAAGAGAACTAACATGGGGATCCACTACCATGACCCCTCCCACTAAAAACTGAGTTTCTTAGGGAAAATGATATGAATTTTCGTTGAATTTTGGCCTTTTTTGTAATATTATCCCTAAACTTTTAATTTGTTCAATGTGATTTCTGAACTATTGGTGAATGTCTAATGTAGTCCTTCCATTTGCTCAAACGGCACATTAAACGTTGTTTGATGACATAAATTATTATATATTGAGTTGAATTTTAAAAATGACCAATCTACATGTCCATTTTTTTTAATTCATCTTCTTTAGAAAAGAAAAAAAAAGGTGTTGATGTGGATTATTATATCCCAATCTAAGATAAATATCTTACTTGGGCAACAGGCTAGAGGCAATATTATCAAATTCCGTTGACTTGAATTAACAAAAGGATAGTATGAACATTTTCATATAATATATGGACCAAATTAAACATTTACTATTAGTTTATGAATCACATTAAATAAATTAAAAGTTTAGGTATGACGTTGCATATTGAGTCAAGACTCAAGGACCATTTGTATGAAATGAATATCTTACTTGGGCAACGGCTTGGAGGTCATATTATTAGATTCTGTTGACTTGAATTAACGAAAGGACATTATGAACATTTTTATATAATATATGGATTAAATTAAATATTTACTATTAGTTCATGGATCATACTAAACAAATTAAAAGTTTGGGTATGACATTGCATATCGAATCAAGACTCAGGGACCATTTGCATTATTTTCTAAAATTTCTTAAAACAAGATTTGAACTCAAACTAGGGACTAATATAGAATAAGCCCAAACTTTTCTTTCATAGTTGGGTTCTTGAAAGCTAAATGGGCTTTGCATGATCAAATGTTGAACTCTAAGGAGTCCGCGGGCTGAAGGTGGCCCAAACTCTCTCCTCGGAAGACCACCCTGTAGGTTACGCAAATTATTAAGGTTCCCGTGTAAAGGAGTCAGAATGTCTTCAGACTCTATTCTCGATCCATGCAGCAAAGCCCCGGCGACAAAAATTCATCTTATTTGACTGGAGAGAGTTACCCTAATAAAGTATATAGTCTCATTTGGATCCTTATATGATTTATTTCCTACATTTCAGCTCCTCAGTTACAATGGCTGGTCTCTGTCGTCAACAGCAAAGCAGTAGGAAACTTTTCACACCACCACGCACCGATCCACTCATTGCTTGGTCTTTTGATTTTACGAACAAAGTCGAGTGAATTTTTGTTAGTTCACGAGCCAATTAGTTGTGGATTTAGTAATGAGGATGCGGGGGATGTGGGGATTTCGGCAATGCAAATTCCATTCGTGATAATTAAAGTTTACTTATTGGCTTTGGACTTCAATCACTTGATACATTTGCAATTGGTGCACATTGATGGGAGTCCGAAGCCAGTTTTCCGACAAATTGCTATCGTGGCATACTTGTAACCTCCTCTCCAAACGCCATGTTATTGCTGTGTGACTATCGCCTCAACATTTAGCCTAACGTTGTATTAAATTTTCAGTCAAAGTGCATCAATAACAAGAAGTTGAAAGTTTGGTGTATTACCTGATTAAAAACAATATGTGATAACGTAGAAACCTGATTTGAAGTTTTGATCGTTGACCAATTAAAATTGCAAAAAAAATTATTTTTTTATGTTTTTTTTTTTTCAGTCCTACTCTATGTTTCTGTTAAGTGCTTGAGTTTTGAAAATTTGAATCCAAAATCAATCTTTTTTTTGTTATGTTAAGTGCTTGAGTTTTGAAAATGCCAAAATCAATATTCAACTCATTATTAGAGGTATTTTAGTCAATTGACGATTTTTTATTTTGAAATAGCCAAGATTAAGTCCCCAACTTGTCATCAATGGTATTCAGGCATTGGAATTGACACGTGGCAAATGCCCCAATATTCCATGTAGAAATACATCCCATTTTAGATGCCTAAATTCCACTAATCCTCAAATTCTCTGGGAATTAACATCAAGTTGGAAATGATAATTATGTTCTTGTGGATACTGATAATGCAATATCATACAGTCAATTGTGCATTCTAAAAACGAGATTTGCGCTGGGTTGTTGGGCTGTTTAGAAGAGGGATCTGAACAACTCTTCAAAGCACTTACTACAGGTCACTTTAGGAATTCGCTTTCCATCTAATGATGTAGTACATTGGTGATAATAAATAGCGCCCATACAAAAAAAAAAAAAAAAAAAAAAAAAAAAAAAAAAAAAAAAAAAAACAGGGCAAAACATTATTTCAAGTGAGCTGGCAAATGATTTTTACACTCTTTCAGGAGACATAGGGCCCGTTTGGTTCGGCTTTGGGGAAATGCCCTTGGGAGAATGCAAATGCTTTTAAGGTAAATGGGTTTTCCGAAATGCTAGACTATTTTGTAAATTATAACTGAAAAGTGCTTTAGGGAAATGCAAGACTGTTTGGTAAACATATATTTGAAAAGCCCTAACTGTAACCAAATTAAGCTTTTTAGTTTTAGTATTTTTAAAATTGCAAAAAAGAAACAATGACTATATAACATTTTACATTTTCATGTTGAGAGTAATGTAAAAGATATATATTAGTAAATTTATTTAAAAATTATATTAAAAGAATTTGATTATAGATTAGATGCAAAGCTCAACTTTTGACCTAGGGTTCTTTTAGGTTTGTTTTCAACTTTGAATATTTTTTTAAAATTATTGTAATATTAATCATCTTCGTTAATTATGATCATTCTAGTGTATTGATAAAAAGTTGGGCTATTGATTGTTAAAAGATAAAAATGACAAAAAGAAGAAGAAGGTGAACTCAACATTTGCGAAGGGTTATTATTATTATTTTTTTAAATATAAAAATAAAATTCGATGAAACTCCATAGACGATCAATGACGGTTGGGGTGTGGGAAAGATGATCGGTTTAAAAAAAGAAGAAGAAGTCAACGGATGAATAGTAGAGATGGACTTACATTTTCGAAATGCTGAAAGCTCAAAGCAGATCCTCACCTGCTTTGGGCTTTCAGCATTTCAAAGGCCAGCATTTGGCTAATGACACCTCCAAATGCTGAACCAAACTCCTAAATTTTTTCCCAATAGGCTTTCGGGACTGAAAGCCCCTTGGGAATGCTAAACCAAACGAGGCCATAATATGTCATCCTTTGTCACTATGGAGCCACGCATGTTGTCGTCCCTCACCTGCCCCCAAAATCATTTGTCGTCCTTAGGGTACAGGAGGGTGCCTAACATCTTCAATGCCAAAGGAATTCCCCTGCATCTTTCCACGATTTCATTTCCAATCTAGACGAGACTAAGGCTTATTTCCCGTTTGCGTTTCTCAAATGCCTATGTTTTGAATAAGGACATCTGTAGGTTGTCCACTGTTGGTTGGGTCCACCTTCATGTGGGGGCCTAGCTAGCATTAAATAAATGATAAAAACCAAAAAGAAAAGAAAAGAATATTAAGAAGTGGAAGTGGTGGTTGTGTGTGGGTGTGCGTCCAAAAGGGAAGAGAAGAGAGGAAATAAAAATAAAAAAACTGCAAAAGCAAGGGAGAAGAGAATAAAGGAAAAGGGCTACAACTTTGCGACTCTAATTCGAAAGCCAAATATTGACGGAATCGGCTCAAATTTCAATATGTTGTTCATGAGACCGAGAGTTACAAGTTGATGGTTTTTGTTCGTCAAGAACCGTCTCCAAATTTTCCAGTTGCGATTAAGGTTTTCTTGCTCCCAACTTGTTTATTTACATATGTGGTGAAAAAAGAAGATTGTAATGTTGATATTGAAGCACTAGTGTGTGACTAGAGAAGAATATTTTGTGTATCCTACTATTTTTGGTGATTAATGAATGTTTTTGGGCGGTCCGTGGTTATTCCCGCATCGGGTTTTCCACGTTAAATCTTTGGTGTCGTTATTTGCTTCGTCTACTTATCATTTCAGCATTATATTTGCATATTGTGAGGCTCTACGTTGCTGGTTGTTGCTAGGGGTTAAGAGAATTTCAATTGATTTAGTTTCGGGGGAGAAATTAATCCTAGATTGCATTTGCCCATGGTGAATTATTGTACCCGAGTTCTCCCCAACAAGTGGTATCAAAACTAAGGTTGAAATTTTAGTGTTAAATGGAAGAAACTCGCAGCACCATGTTTTAGTTAAATGCCTCGAATTATTCTATTTTGAAGCCTCGAATGGAAGATGTATTATATTGCAAAGACTTATTTGATCCTATTGTGGGTGATGAAGCCAAAGGAGATAAGGAAGACAAAGAATGGGAGAGAATGAATCAGAAAATGGTTAGTGTGTTTCATCATGTTGCTCAAGAAACGATGGCAGACATTTTGTGGAAGAAATTACAAGATCTCTATGAGAGAAAAACTCCATAAAATAAAACTCTTCTAATTAAGCGACTTGTGAATTTGAGATACAATGAAGGGAGTAATATGACGGAACACTTGAGTGAATTTCAAGATGTTAAAAATCAATTGACAAATCTTGAGCTTAATCTTGGTGATGAATTGCAAGCATGCTTATTACTTGGTACTCTTCTTGATAGTTGAGACACATTGGTTGTGACATTAAACAACCCGGCTCCTTTTGGTGTGCTTTCTAAGAGCACGGTTAAAGAAAGTTTGTTCAATGAAGAAACGAGAAGAAAATGCTTGAATTATGCTTCTACATTGGATGCTCTTGTTATAGAAAACAAGGCGAGAAGTCAATCAAGAAGGTTTCAAAGAAATGATACCCAAGGCAAGTCAAGAGGAAGGTCGAAATCAAGACTGAGGTGGAGTGTGAAATGTTATAATTGTGGCAAAATGGAACATTATGCAAAAGAGTGTTGGTTGCCAAAGAGAAATATATCCCATGATAGAAATGGAGATTGAAAGAAAGAAGAGAAACAAGCTACAACAGCAATTGCATTCGATGGCGATATTGTGTTTGTATGTGACGACGGATATGTGAATCTTACATGCCAAGACTCTACGTGGGTTGTTGATTCCGCGGCTTCTTTTCATGTCACCTCACATCATGATTACTTTGCTTCTTATCGCGGTGCCGACTTTGGTTGTATTAGGATTGGAAATAGTAGTGTTTCCAAGATTATTGGCATGGGAGATGTTTATTTGGAAACCGATGTTGGATGTAATTTGCTTTTGAAAAATGTGAGACATGTTCCAGATATTCGACTTCACTTAATCTCTATGGGTGCCTTAGATGATGATGGTTATTGTAATTCCTTCTTTGATGGCAAATGGAAGTTGACTAAAGGTTCCACATTAGTGGCAAAAGGTAAGAAGACGGGCTCTCTCTACACCATGCAAGCTGACTTGATTAAATAAGAGATAAATGCAATGGAGGATTCCTCGGTTGATTTATGGCATATGAGGCTAGGTCATCTTAGCAAGAAATGACTTGAAACTCTTGCTAGATAAAACCTTTTAACTTTGAAGGAGAAAAATTTGAAGGAATGCACCCATTGTCTTATAGGCAAGCAACATAGATTCTCAATTCATAGTTCATCTCCTCACACGAAATCAAATGTACTTGATTTAGCTCACACTAATGTTTGTTGCATGGATGCTAGAACTCTTGGAGGCGCATTATACTTTGTGACATTTATTAATGACTGTTTTAGAAAAGTGTGGGCTACTGCTTTAGGTACTTGCAACTTTAAAGCAATTTCACGTCAATATGGAAAGAGAAACCGAGAAAAAGCTTAAATGTGTTCGGGCTGACAACGGTGGTGAATATAGAGGCCCATTTGAACACTATTGCAGAGATTATGGTATCGAGCTTGAGAAATCTATTTTGAAAACACCACAGCATAATAGAGTGGCAGAAAGAATGAATCAGACAATAATGATCGGATTTGGTATATGCTTTCTCATGCGAAGTTGCCTAAGCCATTTTGGGGTGAAGCAATGAGAATAGCAGTAGACTTAATAAATCTTTCTCCATCGGTTCCTCTTAAGGGGGATGTTTCGCAAAGAGTTTGGAGTGGCAAATATGTTTTCTACAACCATCTAAAAGTGTTCAGTTGTCGGGCATATGTGCATATTCCAAGAGATGAAAGATCCAAGCTTAATGACAAGTCTAAACAGTATATTTTCTTAGGTTACGGACATGAAGAGTTTGGCTACAGGTTATGAAATCCAGTTGCAAAGAAAGTCATTAGAAGCTGAGATGTGGTGTTTTGTGAGTATCAAACTATTGAAGATATTGACAAGGCGGAGAGACCAAAGAATATAGCTCAACGTTCTGTTAGTTTCAACCCAAATCCTTCTAATATTAATAAAAATCATAGGGGAGAAGTGCATGAAAATCATACAGATGGTGAATCCTCACATAATGTTGATTCTTCAGCTGAGACATGTGAAATAGCTGAGTAAGAGCAATCTATCCTACCTCAAGTTAGAAGATTTGAAAGAGAGAGTAGGCTTTTTAAAAAATATTTGCCACATGAGTATGTGTTACTCACTAATGCAGGGGAGCTAGAAACTTATGAAGAAGCTATATCATGTGAACGAAAGAATGAGTGGCGTGAAGTTATACAAGAGGAGCTTAAATCTTTGCATGAGAACCACACATTTGAATTAGTGAAGTTGCCTAAGGGTAAGAGAACACTCACAAATAAGTGGGTGTACAAGTTGAAGATAGAAGAAAATAGTTTGCAACAGCGATACAAGACTAGACTTGTTGTAAATGGCTTTCATCAAAAGAAGAGCATAGACTTTGAAGAGATTTTTTCACTGGTTGTAAAGATGTCTTCTATTCGAGATGTCTTAGGTTAGCCGCCAGTTTGAATTTAGAAATTGAACAACTTGATGTAAAGACGGCTTTTCTTCATGGAGACCTAGAAGAAGAGATATATATGGAGCAATCGGAGGGTTTTGAAGTTGAAGGCAAAGAGTACCTTATATGTAAATTGAGGAAAAGCTTATATGATTTCAAGCAAGTGCCAAGGCAATGGTATATGAATTTTGAATCATTCATGGAAGAACAAGGATACGGTAAGACAAACTTCAATTCTTGTGTCTTTATGAAAAGATTCTCAAATAATGATTTTCTTATTATCTTACTTTATGTAAATGATATGTTGATTGTTGGGCATGATGCCAAGAAAATCAAGAGCTTGAAAAGTGAGTTGAGTAAAGCTTTTGCAATGAAAGACCTAGGCCCGGCTAAGCAAATCTTAGGCATGAGAATTACTCATGACAGGAAGAATAAAAAACTGTGGTTATCTCAAGAGAAGTATATTGAAAAGGTGCTTGAAAGAATCAACACGAGCTAATGTAAACAGGTGAGTACTCCACTTGTAGGCCATTTCAAGTTGAGTAGTAATGAGTCATTCAAGTGAGAAAGAGAATGTTGAGATGATGAAAATTCCTTATGCATCGGCTATGGGTAGTTTGATGTATGCAATGATTTGTACAAGACCCGATATTGCTCATGTAGTTGGTGTTGTGAGTAAATTTCTATCTAATCCAGGTAAGGAGCATTAAACCGCTGTTAAATGGATTTTGAGATATCTTAGAGGAACTTCTACACTTTGCTTGTGTCATGGAAATGCAAAGCCTGAGTTGAGTGACTACTCAAATACAGACTATGCCGGTGATGTTGATTCTCGAAAATCCACATCAGGTTATATAATAATCTTTGCAGAGAGAGCTATTTCATGGCAATCAATATTGCAAAAATGTATTGCTTTGTCTACAATTGAAGCGAAGTATATTGCTATTACCAAATGAGGTAAATGATTTTTGTGGATGCAAAAATTCCTACAAGAGTTAGGCTTGAAGCAAGAGAAGTTTGTTTTATATTGTGATAGCATGAGTGCCATCCATTTTAGTAAGAATCCGGTGTTGTATTCAAGATTGAAGCATGTTGATGTTGAGTATCATTAGATCCAATAAAAACTAAAAGAGAAGCTATTCCTACTTGAGAAAGTTCATACCAACAACAATAAATTCGACATAATGACCAAGGCTGTGGCATCCCAAAAATAACTCATGGCCATGTGTTTTATAAGTAGGAGTTTATTGATTTATGATTTCAAGATTTATGGCCAAGTGAATAAGAATGATCTGGTATTTATATAAATGGACAATTATTTTGTTGGAAACACGTCCTATGTCCATGTGAGACCAAGGATTTTATTTGATGAGAAAATTATGTTTTTGGCCATGAATTTTATAAGTTGGATTTTATTAAACTATGTTACAAAGTATTATGGCCATTTAAATTTGTAATTTGGTACCTTGTATAAGTGGGATTAAGATGGATTACCAAAAATAAATATGGGCCATTTAAGTTTGGACCTTAAGCCCAAGTGTGTTGGGCCTAAAGTGGGCCAAGAGGCCTGGCCCATAGAGCCCATGGGGTTGTCGACGCATGGAGAGGGGGGAGGAGCCGAATGGCCTCCTCCAAGTGTGTAACGACCCGGGCCCACTGTGTGATATTGTCCGCTTTGGACATTGAGTCCTCACGGCTTTAAAACGCGTCACACATATTAAGGGGCCCTAGCCATTATAATTGGCCCTGGACTCCCCCCTAAGCGATGTAGGACAAGAGGGAGAGGACCCCTTCCTTGCGCACGTTCGAGGACCGAGGCGCGGACGCACCGTCATCCCCCCTTCCCGCGCACCACTGCTCGGGTCATCACACTCTCCCCCCTTAGCAGAACAGCGTCCTCGCTGTGGCCCCACACGCTGTCGGGAGTTGGCTCTGATACCATTTGTAACGACCTGGGCCCACTGTGTGATATTGTCCGCTTTGGACACTGAGTTCTCACGGCTTTAAAATGCGTCACACATATTAAGGGGCCCAAGCCATTATAAATTGGCCCTGGACTCCCCCCTAAGCGATGTGGGACAAGAGGGAGAGGACCCCTTCATTGCGCACGTCCAGGGACTGAGGCGCGGACGCACCGCCATCCCTCCTCCCCGCGCACCGCTGCTCGGGTCGTCACAAAGTGTCTTCAGCAAGGGAGACACTTGTCCCCTTCTTGGGAACAAGTGTCCCCCATGCAAAATGAGGAGCATGCAAAGCAAACACTTGTCTTCCACCATAATCCCACCTATCCTTTCTCTTTTGCCATCTGTCCATTTTAAACTTATTGATTAATCAAAAAACAAAGAAAAGAGGGAAGGGGGGGGTTCGTATGAAGGCAGGAGAGACCGAGAGAGAGTTTGAGAGGAAACCAAACGAGAGAAAGAGAGGAAGAGGAGACGCCATCGAGCCCGCCTAGTCCCGCCGTTGTTCTTGCTGTGTTTTCCTTTGATTTGAGGCAAGTGAAGTCCTAAAAGACTACCCTTTACATTGCTGTGTGTATGTGTAGTAGATGGTAAGTCTTGGTTGTGGTAGATGGGATGAAATTTCGGAGCTATGGAGAGAGATTCGTTGGCCAAGCATGCTGTTTCTGGAAAGACCAGTTTGACCATCCTTGAGTTTGTGTGTTGCATGTGACTTTTTAGTCAGAATCTTACTTTTATTTCTTCATGAAAGTTGTAGATAACACCTTGAAGAATAACATACTAAAATTTGAGGCAAAACGAACAGGAAATGGTCAGTGAAATGATTTTTCTTTGGAGAGACTAGATCTGGAATTCATTGTGCTGACCTTCAGTGGTTTCGTGGTCTGTAAAGTAACCTTCTTGTGAAAATATCACTTTGATCTCTTAACGAAAGTTGTAGTATAATTCTTGAGGTAGAAAATATCAAAAATATAGAGGAAATGAACATAAATAGGTCGGTGAAATCATTGCCTTTTGAAGAAACTGGATCTGGGAAAAACGCTGCTTTGACCTAGTATGATTTCAGGATTTTTTTATAAAATTATACAGTTAAAATTTGATCATGTGTCCTTAATGAAAGTTGTAGGTAACATTCTGAGGAATAACATACTGAAATTTCAGAGTAAATGGACCAGTAATGACCAAGGAAACGATTTTTTCTTCAACACGGGTAGATCTGGAAAACGATACCGAGAATAGGAAAAGTAAATCGATTTTATCTTTTAATCCAGAACGAATTGGACTACGATTTCTCCATAAAAATTTTACTTCTAGGTCTTGAATACAGCTTGTCCAAATTTCATAATTTTCTGAGTTTATTTAAGGGTTTCATTGAAATTGTTTTCAAAACTGTGCATGGATAATGTTAAAATCCTTTTTCGGTGATGCATGGACCTGTACGTATTCTGTGAAGCCTTGTTTGATATGGTGGTCTTCACGAAATGTGTTTCTTAGATCTTATCTACAATGTGTTAAATTTTCAGAATTAATTTTCATCTTTTACTAATTTTCCAGAATTTTTCATAAACAGGACGCATTCTGTTTAAGCTGAAAAAAAACTGTTGTATTCACAAGTGATTGATTTGCTAGATAAATTGTGATATCTTGGACTATCATTCGTGCAATGATGCGGTGACATTCATGCATATCATATGACATCAAAAGATTTATGAATTTTCATGAATTCAATGAAGTTTCTCAAAACCATTGCATCAAATAATATTTTTCCCAATGCATATTATATGATTTTAAAAAGGCTGATCCCAATCATCGGCATTATTGCATCAAATGTGAAATTGAAAAATGAGAATATGCATTGTAATGATGAGAAGGTCGCCGGAGGTGTGAGCCGACGATGCCCCGGGAGTGTCGGGACACCCAGAATGTGGGGGTGCCGGATGCCCGGTTGTATTAGGATACATGCCCGGATGTTCTCGTGAGTTTCGAGATGCCCGGTGGTATACGGTACGTAATTTCAGGGGGAATGCCCGGTGGTATGGTGATACGTAATACCAGAAGCCTCGGAGGTGTGTGCCGAGGGGATACCTTGTGATGCCAGTTGGGATACGAGATGCTCGGAATGTGGGGGTGCTGGATGCCCGGTTGTATTTTGAATACATGCCCAGAGGTTCCTCGCGATGCCTGGTTGGATGCGAGCGATAAATTGTGGGATGCAAACATTGGTCCCTGGAAAAAAAAAAAAAAAACTGATGAGATCCTTGTGAAAGATAAGAATTGAAAAATGAATCATGTGCATGGGTGTATGCATATGGCATAGATATGCATGAATGCTTGATGATGAGTGCATGGTGGTATATGCACAAATGGCATGGTGATATATGCATGAATGCTTGATGATGAGTGCATGGTGGTATATGCACATATGGCATGATGATATATGCATGAATGCTTGATCATGAGTGCATAATGGTATATGCACATATGGTATGATGACATATGTATGGCTGCAAGGTAAGTTATGCTTGAATGCATGAATGATACGTGCTTTGTTATGATGCATCGATTATTCTGTGTGACGCAATGAGTAGTTTTGTGGATCTTTACTGTTGAGTGGTTGTACTCACCCCTTTTGGGAATTAACATTTCATAATAGATAAAATACCCCTGCTGCCATTGCTACCAGTAGATGGATCAAGTGGTTGGATATGACCGCGAGGAGGAGGATAGCAAAGGAATGAACTTTTGGACGCCGACACTGATCGATGGACTTTAAGTATACGACTATTAGAGGAGATGTCGGTCATCTTTTGAAGTATATCCAAGTATAGAAAACCATGACATTTTGATGTACCGATGAATGATGCCCATTTGGTTTAAGTAAATAAAAGTGTTCGACTTTTACCTATAAATGTTTAGTTGGTGTGCATCGTTTTCTGAATATAAGGAAGGAGTTGATGGATGTGCTTCCGCTATATGAGTTGCGCAAGGGACCGATCAAAAAAAAAAAAAAATGTAAACCCCCAGGTTGTGTAGACCCATTGCAATTGAAATGGTATCAGAGTGACATGTTATTAGGGAAAGTGAAAGGTAAGCGAACTATGGCGACCCTAACGGATCGAGGGCCGTCGAGGGGTGCCACAAAGGCTTTGCCCGTGGTGAAGCTTGATGCTTGATGCTTGTAGAAGAAAAGCGGGCATGACGAACCTTGCCACATGAGGTGGAGAGGGAGATTTGTTGGCCAGGTCCACCTTCATGTGTGGCCTAGCTAGCATTAAATAAATGGCAAAAACAAAAAAAACAAAAAGAAAAGAAAAGAACAATAAGAAGTGGAAGTGGTGGTTGTGCGTGGGTGCGCGTGTGAAGAGGAGAGAAAAAAAAAACTACAAAAGCAAGGGAGAAGAGAATAAAGGAAGAGGGTTACAACTTTGCAGCTCCAATTCGAAAGTCAAATATTGACGAAATCGGCTCAAATTTCAGTATGTTGTTTGTGAGACCGAGGGCTACAAGTTGATGGTTTTTGTTCGTCAAGAACCGTCTCCAAATTCTCCAATTGCGGTTAAGGTTTTCTTGCTACAAGTTAATATTGAGCATCTAGTATGTGACTAGAGAATAATATTTTGTGTATCCTACTATTCTTGGTGATTAGTGGATTTTTTTGGCGGTCCATGGTTTTTCCCGCATCGGGTTTTCCACGTTAAATCATTGGTGTTGTTATTTGCTTTGTCTACTTAGCATTTCGGCATTATATTTGCATATTGTGAGGTTATAAGTTGCTGGTTGTTGCCGGGGTTGAGAGAATTTCAATTGATTTAGTTTTGGGGGAGAAATTGATCCTATATTGCGTTTGGCCATAATGAATTGTTGTACCCAAGTTCTCCCAGACATCCACCAATACAAAACCCATTCCCATAGGAGCTGTTGAGTCGTGTGTGTTGTCACAATCACCTTATTCTATTAGCAGCTTCTGCCAACTCATCCCTCAAATCATCTGAGTCATTCCGATTTTTTTCACCCATGCCATCTAAAAGGAGTAAGAGCTTTCGGCGACTTATCACATCTTTTAGAAGAGTTTGCAGCTGCCGATAGTCCATGTTGTTCAAACTCTGCTTAAGTGCACATTGGATGACTCTTTCCATTATTAGCCGCATGCTAAAATCATGGCGTACTGACCCAAATAAGCAAAGCAAAGTGCTCCCTCACTTTATTGTCATTGTATACGGATTCAGCAAGTGCGTTCTTGCTCAAACCTCCGATTCCTACAGTGGGAATCACCAAAAGGTTGGAACCATCTGTAGGCAGATCTTACCGCATTAGGAGCTCAATGATCTTATCTCTATCAGCCACCCACCCAATGATGGGCTGAAACCCTCTCATCTAATTTGATTTTATCTCTCACACTTTCACTCCTGCTACACCTCCATCACAAGCTTGCTTGCTGAGACCGAACTCCTCAACCTCAGCAACCATCTGCTTCAATTTCCCCCTATCTCACTAATTTTTTTGCTTATTTTGTGGTGGAATATGAAGGAATTAGAACAAGAAAAGAAGCGGCATGAACTTCCCGAGTTTTGGGTAGTTGACTGTTCAATTTGTTTCTCAGGACTTCAATTTCACAATGGACATATCAAACAAGTCGTCATCATCACACAAGACACCCTTAAGCTGCTCTAACCACACTATGAGCTTTTGGTTGCATGCCTGTTTCTCTTCAGCATCCAAAGACCACTCCTTCAATGACAGTCAATGCACATTGAAGCTTCCTCAGCTTGGCTTCAATGTCATCATCAACCAGGGCATCTTCTTGGAGGGCAAGAGACGGCAGCTTCTACAGGACGCTCTTACTGAAGCCATAAAGCACTGCCATTCCCTGGTTTGTGTTGGAGTTGGAGGGGTTATGCTAAACTAGAGCCACTCAGTAACTTTAAAAACAAAACATAATTCAGCTCCAATTGAGTACTCTTTAAGGACCAAAGTACTTAAATCAAGACTCCTCCAGCTCTAAAACATTGTTAGTTTTCTTCTTCATGGCAGGGCCCTCGGAGCATTACGCGCGCTTGCGTCAGACAAGAGCGCCACCGTTTAGAACTTTATCTTATTAAAAGCTAAGTGGAATGTCACAATTTTTTAGTGAAAAACCATGTGAAACCCAGTTTGTACTATGCTTTTGATGATTGCCTGCACCGACACTACATCAAAAGCAGAGTAGACATGTACGTTTGGTTTGTACAATTATTATGGCCATAACATGCGAACCCAGCCAAGTTTTTAAGTGGTTAAATATTGACTCTGACGTTCGTTTTTCCATCTTCAGAGAAAAGGACACCATAAAAATCATCACTTTTTAGGTATGACGTGGATTAGAGGATCAAGGGTCTCCATTTAAACACAAAATAAAAATGTTTGGCGATGTTCTCTCTCTCTCTCCCCACTAGCCAAATAAACAGCCAAATTGAGGAAGAAGAAAGGTTTAGAGGGCCCTTAACTTAGTTTTAACTAATTAATGATTAATAATAAACAAACATATCATGAACTTAAACTAATCAGGGACAAAAAACCGACTAACAATTTTACCCAAATAACAATTCATGCACCATTTTACTTTGTTTGCCACCTTAGGCCGCAGTAATTTCATATAAATTGGATATATCCCAAGTCTTTCTTTAAGGGTCTACTTGTATCAATTATCAAAATCTTGGGCCCCCATACAATTTCATATATATTTGCAAATTGAATTGTAAGACCATTTAGTCGCTTGATCATACAACTATCGTTACACGTAACACTTCGCATAGACGTGCGCGTGTCAAAGAGCATTCAGATAAAGTTAATTTTGCATTGAGATAAAAAGTTGTCTAATGTCAAAGAGCAATGCATAGTTTCCAAAAGCCAGAACGCATAAAGACATTCCTCAAGAGGGCAGACTAACAATACGTAGCTTTGTCTTTATCTCTAAAGAAATTACAAGCGTTGAAATGCACTCAAACTACAGCAGAATGAGTCTCGGTCTACCTAAAGAAGAAGCAGCGTTGGTCTTCAACCTGAACACAAGATACATCAATGCAGAAAATGCTGACACACTTGGCCTGCGGGCTTGGGAAGGTTCAGCAGACGTATGAACTCCCGGAAATAGAGTAATAGAGAGCAGTCTCTCTCCAGGTGCTTTTAAGCAGACAATCCACATAACCTGCAATCAAACCCAAAAAGAAAAAAATTCGATTGCGAATGTGAACCGACAGAGCTACCAAAATGTGGGAAGGCCACTGCATACGATCTAGTTATGTCTACTCGTCCAACATCTGCTAACTCTAACAAGAGCACAACAAATGGACCAATAGACTTAGTGTACGAATAACATCCGGTTATTGTCAAAATTCACAAGGCAAAGAACTGTTGACTTTGTTGTATTATTGTCAGACAACAGCGTCCTAAGTAGCCATTCAATTCAGAACTAAATCGTGATATCTTATACATTGATTGGATTCATCCCAAATCGTCGGTGATTGAACTTCACTAGAATTAGACTTGTAGATGGAACACCCACTAAACAAGCTATGCGTATTGAAAAAGACCGACACTTAACTAAGTGAGAAGAAGAAGAGAGGATATAGAGGATACGAGCCACGCATACCTAATGAGCATTCGATTGGACCACTTTCGAGTTGACCTTAATGAAGGGCACATGAGAAACCTCAGGCCAAAGCTCACCATCTTCCACCTGACATTTTTTACTCAGTTCAGGGCAGCCTGCAATGCACAACTCTTGGAGTGCAGTGAGCAAATCCACTCCTTGCATCGATGATAATTGAGGACACCCAAAGATATGAAGCTTTTTGAATTGTGTAAGATCTTGCAGCCACTCCGGTAGAGCCATCAAGTTTCTGCAGTCAATAATGTACAATTCCTCTAAGGTGTCAGCAGAGGCCAGAAGCCACTGTGGCAAGTGCAACAATCGTGGCGAAGCTGAGACCGTGAAGAAACGTAGCTTCAGGAAGAGGTCTGACTTGTTATCCTTGAGCTGAGTCAACATGAACTTGTCACAACCTGTGATCCTCAATGACTCCAATGCAGTCAGTTCACTCAGCGGCAGAGACATTAGTCGTGGACAGTTGTCTATTGTCAAAGATAGAAGGTTGTCCAGGTATACTGTGCCTCCAAACAACACTTCTAGATTTCCACAATTATGGATCTCCAAGTACCTCAAAGACTTCATGCGATGAATTCCACTCTCGAGGAGACTTTTCTGCTTCGTAGTCAACCACAGACATCGAAGGTTGATCATCCTATCCATGTCTCGAGGTAATTCCTCTAGTCCTGAGCATCTGGAGACACATAAAAACAGCAGACTATGCAGCTCACACATAGCATCCGGCAGTTTCTTCATGTGGAAGTTACCCACAAGGCTAAGCACTGTGAGATGCTTTAACTTGCCTATGGAACTTGGTAGCTCTTCAAAGCTGGAAAAGGACAAGTGCAAAAACCTCAAGTACTCGCACTTAGACATGCTGTCAAGATCTCTTGTATTGCACTTGTCCTGGGACACACAGTTAATCATCCGCACTCTGTTCGACTTTAACCTGCTGAAGAATGGAGGGGATTCGTTCTCTTTCAATTGCCCTGACGAAACAGTTTGCCGTAACGAAACATGTCGAGTTCTCTCTGGAATTGTCTGGGAACTATGACTAAGCATGGCGCAATTGATTTGTTCCGTTGACACTGATAATGCTAGATCATAAAGTAAATCATGCATGTTAAAAGCGAGAGATGAACCACTCTGCCATGCTACTTGGAAGAAGGATCTGGACCACAACTCTTTCAAGTACTTGTCACAGGCGTCTTCAGGAGTTCTGTTTTCATTTAATGGGGGAACGAGCCCACATGCAGTCCAGAAATAAGCCATATATAGATTGCTCATGATGGCGCCTCTACGAAAAACTGAACACAGGGCAAAACATCGTTTTAAGTGGGATGGCAAATAGATGAAACACAGTTTTAGGATGCATAAAATGTCCTCCTCTGTCTTTATGGATCTACACATATCGTCGGCTCTCACCAGCTCCCAAAATTGTTTGTCGTTCTTTGTGTACAGTAGGCCGTCCAACATCTTCAAAGCCAAAGGGACTCCCCCGCATATTTTTACAATCTCATCCCCGATCTGGGGGATAAGTACACTAATGGTGCCATAAGTTGTGTACGGCGCTCACTTTGGTGCCACCGGCGAAAGATTCCGGCCAAAATAATTACGTGGCTTTTTTTTTTTTTAATCGACAAGGCCTTAAACGACGTCATTTTGCCGTCCTACATGGATGGTCTCACAAAAACGATGCCATTTAACTCATTGGGGAAGAAATTAGGGTTTCGACGGGGTCGAAGCCGTGGCCGTCGTCGGGGTTGGGGTCGGAGTCGGGGTCGAAGCTGCGGCCGCCGAGTGGCCATCATCAAGGTCGAGGTCGGGGTCGAAGCTACGGCCGTTGAGTGGCCATCGTCGGGGTCGGGGTCGGGGTTTGAGCCGCGGCCGTCGAGTGGCCATCGTCGCGGTCGAGGTCGGGGTCAGAGCTACGGCCGCCGAGTGGCCATTGTTGGGGTCGGGGTCGGGGTCAAGGTCGGAGCCGCCCGTTGAGTGGCCATCGTCGGGGTTGGGGTCGAGGTCGGGGTCGAAGCCGTGGCCGCCGAGCGCAGGACCGCCGAGGACGGTGACGGCCGGAGATTAGGGTTTGAATTGGGGGAGACACCAAACGGCGTCGTTTTGGTGTTTGGATGCTGACTCAACTTCTCCGACGAGCCACGTCGGCGTCAAAAATTAATAAAAAAAAGGACACGTCGGATTTTCGGCCAACCGGATCGGAATTGGCACCAAAGTGAGCGTTTTTCAAATTTTTTGGCACTTAAGTGATCCGACGGAAACTTTTGGCACCAAAGCAAGCGCCGTACACAACTTATGGCACCATTAGTGTACTTATCCCCCGATCTGGAGGAGATGCGGGCTTATTTCCCATTCGTTTTGGTCAAATGCCCATGTCTTGAACAAGGACATAGAGTCTTCATGTGAAAGGCCCTGCAAGTTGTACACCAGTAGAGAATTTGTGATGATACGTACTTTCTTATCTCGCGTGGTCATAATAACCTTGGTTCCATTGGCAGCTTCGGCCAATTGAGACCTCAAATAATCCCAATCAGCCCAATTCATTTTCCGCACATCATCTAGGACCAGTAAGAGCCTGCAGCGACTTATAACGCCCCTCAGAAGAGTCTGCAACTGGGGAAAGTCCAAGTTGTTCAAACTTTGGCCAAGTTTACTCTGGATGATCCTTTCCATGATCAGCCTCACATTAAAATCACCAGGCATGCTCACCCAAGTTGTCAAAACAAAGTGTTCTCGCACTCTAACATCTTCGGATACCAATCTAGCAAGTGCAGTCTTGCCCAAACCTCCGATTCCAACAATGGGAATCACGGAAAGATTTGCGCCATCTCTAGGCGGATCTTGCGGCATCGACAGCTCAATTATCTTATCTTTATCAGCATCCCTCCCCATGATGGGATCGAAGCCTCCCACCAAGTTGGGTCTCATCTCTCTCACTCTCGCTCCTACTAAACTGCCATCACAGGCTCGCTTGCTGAGACCGAACCCCTCAATCTCACCAAACATCTGCTTCAATCTTCCTCCTATCTCACTAATCTTTTTCCCCATTTTCAGATGGAATGTGAAGGGATTGGAACAAGAAAAGAAGTGGCGTACCTTGCCATGTTTTCGTTGTTGACCATTCAGTTTCTTCCACAAGGCTTCACAACGGACATCATCAAGCAAGTCCTCGACATCATACAAGACATCTTTAAGCTGCTCTAACTACGCTCTGAGCTTGTAGTTGTTCCCCTGATTCTCTTCAGCATCCAAGAGCACCCCTTTAATGGAAGCCAGAACGTATTGAAGCTTCCTCAGCTTGGCTTCAATGCCATCATCAACCAAGGCATCTTCTTGAAGGGCAGGAGAACCGAGCTTCTGCAGGACCCTCTCGGTGATGCCGTAGAGCACTGAACTCGCCATGTCTTCTCTTCTTTCCGGTTTGTGTTTGGAGAGGTCGTGCTGGTCAAGAGCTACTGGGTCGCTTTTATAAACTTACTCCTAGCTTTTTAACGCTGTTAGTTTTCTTTCTTGACGCCGTGGCCTCTGGAGTCTCACGTCACGATGCTCGCGTCATACAAGAGCTCCAACATTCAAGGCTTAACCTTTTTCACAAAAACTGAATGGAATCCTACATTTCTTGATTGAAGAGCACATGGGAGACGCACTATATCAAAAGCAGACAAGTATTAAGCTTCGTTTATGCAAGAAGTATGGCCATCCCATATGCGAATCCACCCAAGAGCTAAATAGTAAATGATTAAAACACTGACATCTGAGGTTGTCTTTTGACGCGATTAAATGAAATGTCTTTTGAAGATAACAATAATGAGCATACATTGTATACCATTAACTTAAATAAGTCCCAGGAAATGTACTCTGAAATGTAAGAAGATGATATCTGTGTGGAACTAAAATATGTAAGTTAATGTTTTCTTGAGTTGTATCGTTGCCTAAACTCCAAAGCTAAGGAGGCCGTGAATTAAAAAAAGCCACTAGCGGCCACCGACACTTCTTTGAAGGTTAATAAAGTGAGTCATATCCCATCCAAGTTGTCAAGAAACAATTTGATTTGTGAAGATAAGAGATTCCAACATAAGAGATTCCCATTCCGCATCTTTATTTTTTATTTATTGACGAAGTCAAGGACCCTGATCTAGTGATCTTCCTTTTTGTGATTCAAGACTGGGAGCACAAGTTGATCTTTGTTCTAGCTTTATCTGCCAGATTCGTTGCCCTCACAGGAAGAGAAAGGAGGTCTTCATTTGATGACAACTAGTGCTTGTGTTCTTTGGGTTAGAGCACCCTTATGAGTGGTCTAAATAAGACCCCTACAATTCAACTCCGATAGACCGGTGAGCCTTAAACCTATATATGACCCATTTAAAATATAAATAGGTCATGTAAATGGATTATATATGAGTCACTTACATCTTGAAAAGACTGCTAGAGAAAATATTTTCAAGTGATTTTGATAATATCCAAACTATCATTAATATATTACTTACTATGAAAATGTAGATATTTGGACCAAAGGACTACATAACATCCATGGTGTGATTCATTGGAAAGAAGTCCGTAAATATCCTGTTATGACAAACAGCACCAGTCAACCTAAAAAATCAGTTGTTGATGATGTTTATGTCGAAACTGTAAAGATCAGATTGACGGTGATGTAACAACCAAGTATATCTAATGATGTTTATTAGGTCAGCTAAGAAACTATTGAAAGACTTGGATTTGCACAACAGCAAAATCTAGATAAAGCATGTAGTAAAGTAGCTAGGTCGTCTTACAGGTTAGTCAGATATTGTAGTGAGAAAACAGCAACAATTGTCATTTTGGTTAGTCTGCGAAGTTTAAAGGATAGAAGCTGTATAGGTAGTACCTTCCCAGGACAACAACTCAACGAAAACTCCCCAACATCTATTTGCTTCCCTAATTCATTTGAAGAAGGATATAAAAGATAAGACCATAAACAATCGTAAGAGAGAGCAACACATAAGATCAAGAAGTTCACCTCCTGTTGTTCTTAGCTGTAAGCTCTTTGTTATACTGTTTTGATATTCATGTTGTTCGACAATTATGCAAGGGATTAAGTGTACAAGTGTAAGAGTAACAGTTGGGTCTAGATAGTGGTATCTATCATGTAAAGAATTAGTGCTAGATTAGTGAAATCCAGCCTGTCTTGAGGCTATTAGTCTAAAGAGTAGACATAAGCTTGTGGATAAAGCCAAACCACTATAACTCTCTATGTCCCACTATTTACATTTCATTTACATACATTGGCATACAATTAATTAATATTTTCGTAAACATCAAGTTGAGCTAATCTTTATTTAGCGATTAGCTAATTTCCGCAAAAGATCATCAAAGTTCGAAACTAATCTATTCATCCCCATCTTGGTTGTATTATTAGTCACCAACAATTGGTATTGGAGTTTTGTTGCTCACTATCTAAAGTGTATTTGTTTTGAGTATAAAGATCTTTTATTATGGCTAACCTTTGGCAGTTTCTTTACCAACAATGCTCAAGCTCCTAACAAGCCACCGTACTTTGACAAAAGCAACTATGGCTATTAGAAGCAAAAGAAGTTGGTAACAATACAAAAGTAGCAGCCGTCAACAATACAAAAGAAGCTAAAAAAAGCTACTCTTAATGCCAAAGCTAAATATCTCCTTTATTGTGCACTATCACCATCTAAATTTAACATAAATTTTTTTGTGACACAGCAAAGGAAATCTAGGACCACATTATGCTGACATTTGAAGGAACATAAAAAGTCAAAGAAACAAAGATGAACATCCTCCTCGGAAACTATAAGCTGTTAAAAATGAGTTCTGATGAAATAGTAACACAGATGTTCACACAATTCATTGAAATAGTGAACGATCTTGCTCTTCAAGAAAAGATTTATACCAATGCTGAGAAAGTGAACAAGCTATTATGAGCCTTGCCCAAAGAATAGAGTACCATGAAGAGCTCATTATGAGAAACCATGAGGATTCAACCAATCACAATGGATGAACTTATAGGAACATTCATGTTCTATGAAGTTGAATTCCAAAATGAGGAAAGCAGCTCAAAAGGTAAGAAAATCATTGTGTTTAAAACTAATCATGATGATACAAGTGGAGAAATATCCTTTAATGAAGAAGAAAGTGATGAAGATAGGGGATTATTAACGAATAAGTTTTTAAACTTCATGAGGAAAGAAGGAGACTATAAAGGGAAAAGATCATCTAGATATCCTGACAACAAAAAGTCTTACAAGAAAAAAGAAGAATCCAAAGGTAAGGACATCATGTTGTAAATGCAGAAAACCAGGGCATATAAAACTAAAGTGTCATCTATCAAAAAAGAAAGGAGAGTTCGAAAAGAAGAAAAAGGCGCTCAAAGTTGAAACATAGAGTGACACCGATTGTGAGTCAAGTGATAAAAAAGAAGCAAATCTTTGTCTTGTGGTTGACTCAAAACAAGAAGAAGATCATGTAAAAGATTTTCAACTATCTTATGATGAATTGTAAGATTTCCTAAGAGAGATGTTGGAGGAACATCAAAAGGCTTCAAAAAGAATTTCTACTTTAAAAAAAGAGGTTCATGATCTTACTACTGAAAATCTCATTGGTAAAACTCTCATCGACAAGCTAAAGTTAGAGATTGACCTTCAAATAAATGAGGTAAAGTTTCTGCAGGTCGAAAACGAGGATGTTAAGGATGAGATTTCAAAATTAGCACCAAATTTCTCTTGGTTCAAAAACGTTACAGCACATTCTATTGATTCAAATTCCCCACCACAACAAAAACGGTCTAAGACGAGATGGAAATGAAGAAGAGAAGAATCCTTTTTCCAAGCACAAAAGATAGATTAAAGCATAGATCTCATGTAAGCTTTTACAAGTATCATTTTGCTAAGCAATTCGCTAGAGCCACTAGTAAGAAATTTCCCAAATGCTCAAACTGTGAAGGATATGATCATTTCAAAATGAATTGTTCAAAACAGCAAAAGAGATTCAGGAAGATTAACTGGCCTCTTAACCTTAAATCGAGACCCAACCAGAAAGGACCATAGCTTATGTGGTTACTAAAAAAATGGTGATATTTTCTTTGATTTCAAATAATCTTGAAGAAAAACAACTAGTACTTGGACAGCGAGTGATGTAGACTCATGACCGGAAACAATAGCAAATTTGTAACACTCACAACATGGAGGCACAGTCACATTCGGAGGAAAAGACAAAGGAAGAATCATCGGGAAATGAAACATCATGTTGGGAAATCTAGTTATTGAAGATCTCTCACTTGTCCAAGGGTTAAAGCAAAATCTTCCAAGCATTAGCCAACTCTGTAACAAAGGGTACAAAATAAAATTTGAAAAAGGTAAGTGTATTGACATCAATAAGAATAAATCGCAAACATTCAATGGGAACAGGTATGGTAATATCTATTTACTTGATATCAAGTTTGAAGAATCGTACTATCTAATATCCATCAAGGAAGAGTGTGATCTATGGCACAAGAAACTAGGTCATATCAATGTAGAGCAGATTCATAAAATATCCTCTAAAGATCTTGTTCGTGGTTTATCAAAGATCAATTACAGCAAATGCGATTCCTATAATCCAAGCACATTGGGAAAATAGGTAAGAAACTCCCTCAAATCTATAAGAGTTATTGCAACTAACATATCCTTGTAGCTGTTGCACATAGACCTATTCGGACCAACTTGAACAACCAGTCTAAGAGGAAGGAAATATTGTCTTGTAGTAGTTGATGGTTTTTGAAGATTTACATGGGTAATGTTCTTATCACATAATAATGAGGCATCTCATTCTTTTGAAAAATTTGTTCAACAGGTTCAAAATGAAAAATGATACAACATCATTGCCATCAGAACTTATTATGAAGGAGAATTTGACAATCAAAGTTTTGCTGAGTTTTGTATGAAAATAGAGTAGAACACAACTTCTCCATTGCCTATACTCAACAAAATCAGGTAGTAGAAAGAAGAAATCGATCACTTTAAGAAATGGCTACTAACACTTGATTTTTAGTCGATATGTCTAAAAGGTTAAAAAAATGGAGATTTAGGATTATGATTGCAACAGAGCCCATTTCTCAGCTAAAAAATGTCATTTTTCATTTCTTTCATTTGCATTATTGTTTTTAAGCAATTTACAGCTCGTTTTCAAGAAAAATGTGAAAAGTCAAATGATTGACTTTCGGATTGAATTTTTGTGCAATCTTTTAAGCAAAAGTCAACTACGGATTAAAAATTTGCTTTTCACCCAAAAAGATACCATTGAACTTTAATTACATTTTTTCTTAAATTAATTTCTTAAAAATCCAAAATTTTGGCTTAAAAATTAACCTTTTAGAAAAAGTCAATTGAAGAATTGACTTTTGGTCAAACCTTTAACAAAAAAAAAATTAGAAACCCACAAAAACATTTCTTTAATGTCAATTTAACTTGTATGCTGAAAATTGCGTAAAATTCAATTAAAAACCTTGTTTTTCGAATTTTTTGGTTTTAGGTTCTAAATCGACCAAAAAATAAAATTTCTTTTGTTTTAGCTATAATTAGGTGTAGTTCATTATTCAACATTTGATTTAGGAACTCTCAATTTCGCGAATTACCATATTATAAGACAAATCGTCATTTTAACTCCTAATTAGGGTGTCACAATAGATCTTTCATGACTTACGAATGGATTATTGTTTTCCATTCATTTTCTTAAGATAAGTCCAAATCTATGGTCGATTTTGAGAATTTTGCATTAGAACTTCTTGATTAGTGGAATTGCATTTTCTTGAAGGTAAGAAAACGGAGCTATTGAGCTTCAATTGAAAAAAAAAATTGAGTTGACCCATTCAAGACTAAGGTTCAATCATATGAATTTAGATCCAATTTTAATATTAGACCCTGATTCATTTTTTGCCTAAGTTTCGGCACTCCAATTCAAAGTCAATTTGAATACAATAGGTAATCTTATATATATGGGTAATTAGTTAGATAGGGCAATTGCAATATTAATTGGGCTCAATTTCAATTAATTTGTAATCTTCTCTAATTAAACAAGTCCTCGACATCATTAAGCTACTTTAACCACAACTTTTGGTTGTATGCATGTGTCACGCCCCAAAACCAATAAGAGTGACAGATGACATGGCCATCCTTCCACTCAAAGGATATTCTCAAACAAAAACTAACAACCTGTTATCAAAATATATATCTTCAACTATGTATACATAATCTAGCAGGTTGATGAACCAACGAGTTTGGTTACAACATAAAAGTTTCTACAATCTATCCAAATCTTTTTAAACATTTCTAGCTAACAACTATACCCAGCAACTATCAATAGTCATAAAAACAATTCTCTCTGACCATATGAAAAATCACTCCCAAAAGTTCCCGTCAAAAGCGCTCTCATACTATTTGCGGCTAACTGAGGAACTTGAAAAATATGAAAGATGAATGAAATAAGCAACCGCTACTCAATGAATAGTATGTCTCTTTTAAATAGATCAAGCCTCCGCAATACACATCTAAGACTCAAAGACATAACTCATTTATACCAATTCCGAATTTAATAAACTTATAAGAATAAAACACATTAATCAACATAACTATATTTTTAGCAATAATACCCGTTTCATCAGTAATATCAAAACCATATCAATGATCCAATTCAATAATCAATCTCGTCAAATCACATTCCAATAGTCCATTCCATACTCAATATTCATCTTAAGGCTTTAGAGGTGGCTCACATGAAACTTGCGTCATCACATAGCATTTAACCTTTGATCAATGTATATAAATAATACAAGGTCTTAGAGTTGGGCCTCATGAGACTCGCATCTCTGTATAGCACTTAGACCTTGATTATGTATAAGGCCCTAAAGATGGCTCTCGCTCGACTTGGATTATCAATAGTTTGAGGTGCTAGAGGTAGCTCCCAAGAGACTTACACCACGACACTCGCATTGGCATGTAACACTTAATCCTTGACTATAAGGCCGTAGAGGTGGATCTAACAAGGCTCGCATCCCTATGTAACACTTAGCCTTTGTATGATATGCATACTTACAACTCTTCATTGGGTTCCTAGCGGTCATGAACATTAATCCATCAACTCCAATAATTCACAAACCAATCCATAATATATATCACATATTGGTTTCACAAATCAAAACAAATAACGTTTTCGCAACATAGCTCATTCACCAAAAATACTTCTCGTAAAGCATTTCTCAAATCATTTCCAAACTCATTTCATAAACGAGTTCATTATATATATCCTTTCACAATACATTTTCTAAAACCATTCTCAAACCATCAACACTCACTTTGAATTGTCCAAAACGAAACAATGCATAGTTAAATAAGCTAATAATCTCGTAATCTTATCAATTATATGAGAATCGATTTCAAAATTGAGTAAAATGCTACCTCAACTATGAATTGGGTAAACTACGCTTCAACGTTAACAAAATAACTCATATGCAACAACAAATCGTTCACCCAAAGTAACCATTTGCAATGCGGAACTCTCATGTGAAACTCTAAAACTCTCACTCAAATCAAACTATTGATCCAAATTAATTCCTATCAAACCACATGGCTTGACAATGTCATAACTCACCATTTTCATGAAATTTCATAATTTAACAATTTCAAAATTGAATTTTCATTAAACTTTGAATTTAAGTCTTAACTTCGAAAATATTTCCAATTTGAAGAATGAAGGATATAGGAACTTATTGAGCATTGCGAATCAAAGTAGACCCAATTTGGCGAGGACCAGCGGTGTATATGCATGAGTTTCCCTCTTTCCTTTTCCTCTCTCCTCTCGTTTTTCCTGTCGTTTCTTTTCCTTCTTTCCTCCCCATTTCTGCAAGCTCTCGATCCCTTTTATTAAGCTAAGCGCCACCGTTGCTTTGTTGACCGAGTCAACATGTTTTTTCGTTTGGGCGCCATATTATAGCCTGTCTCTCTTCCGCATCCAAATGCATTCCTTTAAAGATAGAAAATTATATAAAAAGTTCTCAACCTATTGCATTTTTATCAATTCAACCATAAATCTTTTAATTTTGCCAATTGAGTTAATGCAACCAATTTTAATCAGAAATCACTGATGTGGATATTGGTTATCTTATGTAGTGTGACAACGACAGTCGCTAATATGAACAATTTTAAATAATATTTTAATGTATTTTTAAATTATTGATTATTTACTTGTTTCTTTTCCTTTGTTTTTTTAATCTTTGTTTTTTTCCTTCCATTCTTCCTCCTCTAGTTGGTCATCAAGTCTTGTTAACTAGCCAGAGGTGAGGGCTAGGGAGATCGCTAGCCTTCGGCGAAGCTCGCCCCCATCGGCCACTAACGAGGGTAAGCCTCACATGCTATGCCCCATCGATCACAAGCGAGGGTGAGCCTCACATGCCCCTAGCTAGGTCGAGCTTGTCCAGCCATGACAAGGCTGATCTTGCCTAGCGATGATGAGGGTAAGCCTCACTAAGGGCGAGGCAAGGCTCATTCGAGGCCGGCAAGGTCTATAAGAAGGAAGAAGGAAAGAAAAGAAAAAGAAAAATAGGAATAAATAAAAAAATTGAAAAAAAAATTAAAATATTATTGAAAAATTATTCATGTCAATGCTAACTGTACTACCCGGCTAATATGTCAAAGTTGACCAAATAGACTTGATTAATAAAATATGAAAATGCTTAAGACTCAATTAGCAAAATTAAAATATTTAGAAATAAATTGTAAAAAAATGCAATAGATTTAGGACTTTTTAAACAATATTCCCCATAGTGAAGCTTTTGTAGCTTGGCTTCAATCTCATCATCAACTAGCCATTTTCTTGAAGGGCAAGTGAGGTCAGCTTCCGCAGGACCCTCTCTACGATGCCATAGAGCATTGAAATTGCCAATCCCTGGTTTGTGTTGGAGTTGGAGGGTAGAGGTGTTAAAATGGGTCATTGACCCATTTATGTTTAAATGGGTCGTTAATGGGTCAAGCCTTATTTTCTAAAGTATCCATAATCGGTTTTAAAATTAAAGAGTGTGAGATATATGGGTCTCAAATGGGTAAGCTCTGCACCCATTTAAGACCCATTTATCAACCCATTTATTTTCACCCAAAGCCAAAACCTCACAATCTCTTTCTTCTCTCTTTAACTTTACAATTTTTTTAAAACCGAAATTATAATTATTTTTTATTTTTCTTTCTTCTTCCTCCGATCGTCGGCACGACGATGGCCGACGCACCGACCAGGCGAGCCTCGAGCTCATCGGCATTGGGCGAGCTTGAGCTCGTCGGATTTGGCGAGGCCGCCAACTGTCACACCCCAAACCTCGAGGGCGCCAACATCTCACCATGGTCATGCAAATGCGACATTCCCATGTAGTGTCGCCAACCCCATTATTTTATTATTACGCAAGCGGAACGTATTATAAAACCCCTGACAATAAAATACGGGGTAGAAAAATAGGAAGCAAAATCACAACATAACACTTTCATAATTCAACAAAATTACAAACAGAGGTTTACGGCCAAAAGTCTACAAAAGACCGGTTCTAAATTGTGATAGCTAGTATAAACACCTAGAGGGGGGGTGAATAGGTGCACAAACAATTTATCGAAATACGGAAGCGATTCTTAGCAAACGATAGAAAGGAAATTCTCTCTTGAGTAACAAAATGAAATACGATCGAGGTAGAGAGAGTGAGGAAGAGAAAATTGAACACAGGATTTATAGTGGTTTTATCGAAATACGGAAGCTTATTCCAAGCCTACGTCCACTCTTCCAAGCCTACGTTCACTCTTCCGCCCCCACCGGCTGGATTTCACTATGATCAAAAGAGAAGTTACAGCACAGCTTTGCCTTGATTCCACAGTGTAGATGTTCTACCACACATCCTCAAGGTTTCTCACAAATATAGACTCTCTTTTGTATACAAGTATTCGCTCAAAGGAATTGTCTAAACAAACAGGAGCTTCAGACTTTGGAATTCTTCTATCGCGCACACCTTGAACAACTAAGACCGTCTTCCTTATATACTCCTTTATGCCATCATTCCCGTTGGCACTTACCAAAGGAATTCCTCCAATCTACCCGTTGGACGGAATCAATTAGGAAGATTGTTCAAGCTATTAAAGGAACGTGTTGATAGCCCATCAATCATGTTCGCCCATACAATCAGGATCTTGGTTTCCATAAGTAGAACCTTTCAATAATATTTAGACAATCATCGAATCTTCAATCATTGAATCAATCTTGATCAATCAAAGGATTCTGTTACGTCTTTTCCAGCCACGAGATCTTCTCTAGATGATAAGGTTAAATCCTTAACGAAACATCCAGTTCTGGATAACCTTTCTTCAACGGATTAGAGAGCTCACAATGAGGATAGACTTTGAGTCTTGAGTCTGGCTGTCCTAAAGTCTTCGACTTTAAATAACAGAGTCCCGCAAGCCTTCGTACTAGATCGATAAAACGTTTTGTCAACTTCAAAACACTTCAAGAAGATTTCTCCAACAATCTCCCCCTTTTTGATGGTGACAAAACTTTCCTGCAGATTTGGATAACTTTGACCTGCAAAACATTTCTCAAACACATATGCATATCTTATAGAGATAAATGGCTAAAAAATAACACTAGAATCTGCAACCACGGGAAATAGGTTAGTCTAGTATATGATAAAGCAATCCATAAGATATCAATACTTGTTAATAGAAGCAATCAGGTCCAAGTCTAGTTCAGTTCTCATCCAGACACAAAACAAAGTCAAAGTCACAAACGAGTTTAAACAACAACACAATCCAACAAACAGTTAAAATTTTAATGATTGAAAATGAAAATTTGATCAAATCTAGCATCTCTCCCCCTTTTTGTCATCATTAAAAAGGATGAGATGAATTCAGGATTGCTTGGGAATGCGGACAAGCTGGAAATCTTCCATAGACGAACGATGCCTTCCAACCTTTTGAAGTCTTCCTTCACCGTGTGCAATCTCCTCACTCTTGGCATTGGTCTGATTCTGAATATAGAGGGCTTGCATCTTATCATTCAATGAACAGGAAGAAGCTTGACTTTCATTCTTCAAGCTTTGAACTTCGCATCCCAAGGCATAAATTTGACCTCGCATTTCCAAGAGAATATCCATGATTCTGCGAAAATCTGCTCCATTATCAGTCTGAGTACTTGCTTCGGCTCGATCTGATGGAGTAAATGCAGACGATAGTAGATCAGCATAATCTCGCGGGTTTGGCGATGAAGCTTCATGACCTTCCTCTGGAAATTGAGATGCATAAACATCCTCTCGGGTGCGGGTGAGCGATCGACTCCTTCACTTGCATCGGATATGAAGGATATGAAGACTTCACTCCTTTCTCTTCTTTCTTCTTCAGATCTCCCCCTGTTTCCATGCCTACGGGTGGATTTGTTCCGATTCTTTCGTGGAGAAGAGATTTGATGAGATTTGGCGAGTCTTCTCCTTGAATTTCTCCAATTCCTTGCTCTTCTTCTCTTGGATGGAGCAACCATTCCTTCCCTTTTCTCTTAGATGCGCATTTTGGTCACCATTTTCCAATTCCTTGCTCAGTCCTACCACCATATGATCGCATGGTCGAACACAAAAGATTTGTGAAGGCTGAATATTCGTATGTCCGAATAACTTCGTAACAAGGCTTGGGTAAGGGAGTTGACCTCTGTCCTTCATCATTGCTATATACATGTGAAACATAAAGGTGTGGGAGAGAAAACCTTTTTCCAAAGAGAATGGCATACATCGGCTTGGCCTCCGAACTTGAAACATCGGTCTTGGAGGTTGATTTCGGTCGGAGGCAATTAATCACAATCTTGTGAAGCAAAATGTTGAATGCACTCATCCTTAAGTAGGTGATCTTCTCATCTGTTCTCCTGTCCTTCACCAGTTCAAGTGTGGCTCGAGCAATGGAAACTTTGATTGGTTGATATTTTCCTCTTTCAACTCCTAACACATCTGCCAAAGATATTCATATCCACAACATAATCTTGGTCTTTAACGCTGAAGGAGAATCTATTCGCATCCAAAAAGCTAAGATTTGAATAGAAATATGCGTTAATTCAAAGATAAGCCTATGTATTGTCGAAACGAGAACTTTTCAAGTTGAAGTTGATTGAACTTTTCCCTCAAGTTCATATTCACAAGCATCCGAAAAATCAAAATCCACACTCCTAGGGTTTATTATCCCACGCTTCAGCAATTTCGAGTACAGATCCTTTTGTTCCTTTGATCTGAACAAATCTCCTATTTTTCCTTGAATTTCAGCCGCAATACCCATTTTCGGTTGAAATAGGCTGTACAAATTGTCATCATCATTCCCATCTACAGGATTCGGCCCCCAATCACGAGGATCACTTAGGATATTCGCAAGGGTTTCCTCGGCCACCCCTTTACGAGCAATTCCCAAACTTTCCATTTTTCGCGAAAGATATATTCGTTCCTATATCCTTTGTCTTTAAGAAAGTCATCAACATAGTTCAAAGGAGTACGAGTTCCTTTTAAGGCACGATATAGCTTGTAAATAAAAGCGGGCTTTTGAACTCTTACGGGGTCTGCATCCTCGACAATTTCTTCCTGATGTTGATGAACAACGCCTTGAGGACTAGATGGTGGAGAATGACGCTGTTGAGAATGTTGTGGGCTCGCTTGCTGTTCTGGATTCACTTCTTCCTCGCAAGATCGAAGTGCGTTCACTTCTTCCTCGCAAGATCGAAGTGCGTAGGCCCCTCACTCATTCGCCGTGGTCCCCGCTTTGCAATTCTCGAAGATTTTCTTGAAGATGACATCTTTCTCGGTTTTTGGAAGATTCCTTGCTTGACTTTCCTAGGAAAGATGACAACTTTTGAAGATTAAACAAAGAAGACAAACGGGAATGGAGGATCGATGCTTTCTAGGGTTTTCAAGAGTGAAGTGAAGAGGAATCGACAGTGCACGATCGGTTAAAAAGAGAAATAAACGAACCGTCACAAAGGAAATAAAAAATGCCTTTTCAAAATAACTGTCTTCTTCCGCAAAAATAGCTATTTCAAAAGTAACTTCCTTTTTGAAAATGAAACGATGCAATACTTACGCCGATTAAATATAGCAACAATCAAAACACGATCGACGATCGTACCTTTTCAAGATAAGATTAGAGAGAAAAGACTTACGATCGACGGTCGTGCCAAGACTGTCTTTCAGATAAAGTCTTGTAAGTCTGAGTCTAAAAGTCTTTAGACTTTGATATCCTCATACCTCAAAATGTTGAGTCTGGAACGTATAGATTCAAATTGATTTTTCTCCAAAGGCTTTGTGAATATATCCGCCAGTTGATTCTTTGAGTCAACAAATTGAATTGAAACATCTCCATTTTGAACATGGTCTCTAATAAAGTGATGTCGAATCTCTATATGCTTTGCTCTTGAATGGAAAATTGGATTTTTGGTGAGGTTGATAGCGCTGGTGTTGTCGCAATTAATCTCCGTGCATGAGTCTTCAATTTCAAAGTCTCTTAGCTGTTGTTTTATCCATAGAATTTGCGAACAGCAACTTCCAAGAGCTACATACTCGCTTCATTGTTGAAAGAGACACGGTGCTTTGTTTCCTTGAAAACCAAGATACGTCCCGCTTCCAAGCAACGGCAAGTTCTGAAGTGCTCTTTCTATCAACTCGCAACCAGCCGGATCTGCATCGAATACCCCGAAGATTAAAGTCTCCCTTCTTAGGATACCAAAGACCGATGCTTGATGATGAAGCAACGTATTTAATGATGCGTTTCGCAGCACGAGATGAGATTCTCTAGGATCTGATTGAAACCTAGCCAGATGCAAACACTCAACAAAATGTCGGGTCTAGAAGCGGTAAGATAAAGAAGTGATCCAATAATGCTCCTGTACAGCTTTTGATCAACTTTCTTCCCTTCTTCATCTTTGTCTATCTTTAAAGAACTTGACATTGGTATGTTGGTCTTTTTGCACTTTTCCAGTCCAAACCTTTTGACAAGATCATTAACATATTTTTCTTGATAAATAAAAGTTCCTTCCTTCAATTGTTTTACTTGAAGACCAAGAAAGAATGTTAATTCTCCCATCATACTCATTTCAAACTCATCCCGCATAGACTTAGAAAATTTCTTGCCTGAGACTTTCATTAGAGGATCCAAAAATAATATCATCCACATATATTTGAACAAGTAAGAAACTTTTGTTTTCCTTTTTGATAAACAAAGTCGTATCTACTTTACCTTTGACAAAACCATTTTGTATTAAGAACTTACTTAATCTGTCGTACCAAGCCCGAGGTGCTTGCTTTAAACCATACAAAGCCTTTTTCGATCCCGAAGACGAGTCGCTTCTTTGGGTCTTCAAACCCTGGTGATTGTTCCACATAAACTTCCTCATGGATAAATCCATTTAGGAAAGTGCTTTTGACGTCCATTTGGAATAACTTGAAATTCTTATAACAAGCTTATAACAAGCAAACGCAAGTAATAGTCGAATAGCTTCTAACCTCGCTACTGGAGCGTAAGTCTCATCATAGTCTATTCCTTCTTCTTGCGTATATCCCTTGGCCACGAGTCTTGCTTTGTTTCGTACGACTTTTCCTTTCTCATTCATCTTGTTTCGAACACCCATTTAGCTCCAATAAAGTTTTACCTTTTGGTTTGGATGTCAATTCCGAGACATCATTAATGTTGAACTCTCTCGAGCTCTTCTTGCATAGCTTCAATCCAGCTTTCATCGAGATAAAGCTTCTTCTATGCTCTTTGGTTCAATTTCGAAACGAGAGCCACAAAGACTAGACTCTTCTCGCCTTTTTGATCTGGTGCGAATTCCTTCATTAATTTCGCCAATAATAAGATCTTTGGGATGACTGGACTTATGCTTCCCGTTACTTGTTGATGTATCTGGTTGATGATCTCTCTCTTTGTTTAGATCTTTACGAACAACCTGATGTTGGTTTTCCAGAGTCTGAGATGCTTCTTGAGTTGTAGACTTTGGAGAATCTGGAGCAGGTTCAGACTCTTCTTGATGAGTCTGACTTGATTCATCTTGCGTTGAGTCTTGAAATTTGACATTCATTGACTCCTCCACAGATGACTCTTCTTGTTATAGACTCGTAGGCTTTGCTTGATGTAGAATATCCAAGGAAGATACCTTCATCGATCTTTCTTCAAACTTACCAACTCGATCTTTTGCATTTTTCAATATAAAACATTTGCAACCGAATACATGAAAGTATGAAACAATAGGCTTCTTATTTGAATAATTCATAAGGGGTTTTCTGTAGAATAGATCTTAAGAAGACTCTATTGATGATATAGCAAGCTGTTGAAACAGCTTCAGCCCAAAATCGTGAAGAAATTTTACTTTCAATTAAAAGAGTTCTAGCCATTTCTTGAAGAGATCTGTTCTTTCTTTCCACAACTCCATTTTGCTGAGTATATGGAGAGGAGAACACATGCTTAAAGCCAGATTCATCACAAAATTTTGTAAAATCTTGATTTTCAAATTCACTTCCGTGATCTGTTCTTATACTAGAGATAACAGATCCTTTTTCATTTTGAACCTTTTTAGCAAATTTTTCAAAATACGAAAAGGTTTCGGACTTACTTGCAAGGAAATATACCCAAGTAAAACGGGAGTAATCATCAACAATTACTAGGCAATATTTCTTACCCCCAATACTCTGTGTTCTGGTTGGTCCGAAGAGATCCATATGCAGCAACTGTAGTACATGATTAGTAGAGACATGATTTATTGGCTTAAATGAATTTCTTACCTGCTTTCCCAGAATACATGGAGTGCATGGATCAGTCTTTTGGTATGGCAATTTGGGTAGACCTCGAACTAGCTGCTTTGAAGAGATTTTGGCTAATTGCTTCATGTTGACATGACCAAGCTTTTTGTGCCATAAGTTTGCTTCGTCTTGAATTGAGATAAGACATTGCGATTCATTTGGTTTCACATCCAGAAGATAGATATTTCCATGTCTTCGACCCATGAAAGACGAGTAGAGTCTTTACGATTCCGAACATGTTCCTTCTTGAAAGAAGATCTTGAAACCAGTATCACACAATTGACTAATGCTGAGAAGATTGTAATTGAGTCCTTCTACTAAGGAAACATTACTTATTGTGAGACTTCCAATTTTCACAGTTCCAAATCCCACAATACTTCCTTTGATGTTTCCTCCAAATGAAACTTTTCCACCATTTACTTGAGCAAGCTTTAGAAAACAATTTGAGTCTCCTGTCATGTGTCTTGAGCATCCGTTGTCAAGATACCACTTTACTTGTTTCTTGATGGAGACCTGCATTTAAGATAAAGTCTCAAGCTTTCTTTGGTACCCAAATTTTCTTGGGTCCTTTGGTGTTAGTAAGATAAACAGTATTAGCCCATACTTTCTTAACCATAGGACACTTTTTTCCATACCATAGGACACTCTTTTTCAAAAACTTTCTGATGATTTTTGTAAGGACTATTGCACTTTGAACATCCAAGGGAATTGTTTCTTACGACATACCTAGACCGAGACTTATTGAAGTAAGGTCTTTGAGCTGAAAGAATTTTTTCAAGTTTCTCGAGACCCTATTGAAAATTTCTTTGAAATATTTGATAAGTCTGTTTTTAAAAGAGCATTTTCTTTTAAAAGATTATCTTCATTTTCTTTAAGAGTGGAAACAGTCAAGTCTAGACTTTTTAACTCTTTCTACTAAAACATTTTCCTTTTGTTTTAGAGCTGAGTTTTCCTTTTTCAGTTCGGAAATTCTTTTGAGAGAAGTCTTAAGACTAAAACACGGTTCATCAATGTATTTAGAAACTTTGACAGGAATTTTAAAATTACTTGCCTCAAATTCACTGTCTCGAGTTTGATCCAGAGTCTGATCCATAGTCTGAGACTGATTGTGCCATCAGACATAGATTGGCATATTCATTATCACTTTCATCACACTACGTATCACTCCGTGGTTTCGGCTTTGAGAGCTTTTCGAAATTTTTCAGCTTTTCCTCTCTTCTTCTTCGAAGAGGATAGTTAGATCGATGTGTCCCTTTTTCTTGCATTCAAAGCAGACTACATCTTTATTTGGTTCCTCATCATCAACGAGACTTGGTCTGTCTTTGAAAGCTTTGTTTCTTTGAGTTGAACCTTCTTCCTTTTCTATTCAGTTTTCAATCTTCTTATCATGAGAGCAAGCTCCTCATTGTCCATATCATCTTCGAATCTGTATCATCGGAATCATCATTTGATTTTAATGCAATGGATTTCTTACCTTTTGGATCTTCATCTTCATTGATCCGTTCCACTTCATAAGACTAAAGAGTTCCAATCAGCTCGTCGACAGATAGTGACATAATTCTTTGCGTCTCTCTTATCGAAGTCTTTATGTGATTCCAATCCTTGGAGAGTCCACGCAGTAGCTTGTTTACCTTCATGGGATCAGAAATTTTTTTCCTTGATTCTCAAGACCATTGACAATATCTATAAAACGGCTAAACATGTCGGTTATAGATTCTCCTGGTTTCATTTTGAAGGCTTCATATTGACCGAGAAGAATGTTAATTCTGGTTTCCTTCACTCGATCTGTTCCTTCATAGGTGATATGCAATCTGTCCCGAGACTTCTTTTGCTGTAACACAAGAAGATATTCTATTATATTCAGTTGGTGACAAAGCACAATATAAAGAGTAAATTGCTTTTGCATCGAGTGCTTGTCTCTTGTTTATCTCTTCCGAGTCATTCCGCTGGTCTCAACAGTTTCTTTCCCTCTTTCAGAGACTGATGCAGCTGTAGGAGTAATTCCTTTTTCTACAATGTCCCATTCCAGAGGATCCTTTGATCGTAGGAAAGCTTTCATCTTGTTTTTCCAGATGTTGTAATCTTTTCCATCAAAGTAGGGTGGTCTGGTATTGCTTTGCCCTTCCATCAGCCCGGTGCTAGCATACTAGCCATGGATCTTTAACTCAAGTAAAACACTTCAAACAAAGTGAGTACACGAGCTCGATACCAATTGTGATAGCTAGTATAAACACCTAGAGGGGGGGTAAATAAGTGCACAAACAATTTATTGAAATACAGAAGCGATTCTTAGCAAACGATAGAAAGGAAATTCTCTCTTGATTAACAAAATGAAATACGATCGAGGTAGAGAGAGTGAGGAAGAGAAAATTGAACACAGGATTTATAGTGGTTCGGCTTATTCCAAGCCTACGTCCACTCTTCCGCACTGACAGCCCACTGGCTGGATTTCACTATGATCAAAAAAGAAGTTACAGCACAGCTTTGCCTTGATTCCACAGTGTAGATGTTCTATCACACCTCCTCAAGGTTTCTCACAAATATAGACTCTCTTTTGTATACAAGTATTCGCTCAAAGGAATTGTCTAAACAAAAGGAGCTTCAGACTTTGGAATTCTTCTATCGCGCACACCTTGAACAACTAAGACCGTCTTCCTTATATACTCCTTTATGCCATCATTCCCGTTGGCACTTACCAAAGGAATTCCTCCAATCTACCCGTTGGACGGAATCAATTAGGAAGATTGTTCAAGCTATTAAAGGAACGTGTTGATAGCCCATCAATCCCGTTTCGCCCATACAATCGATCTTGGTTTCCATAAGTAGAACCTTCCAATAATATTTAGACAATCATCGAATCTTCAATCATCGAATCAATCTTGATCAATCAAAGGATTCTGTTACGTCTTTTCCAGCCACGAGATCTTCTCCAGATGATAAGGTTAAATCCTTAACGAAACATCCAGGTTTCCGGATAACCTTTCTTCAACGGATTAGAGGCATCAATGAGGATAGACTTTGAGTTTTGAGTCTGGCTGTCCTAAGTCTTCGTACTTTAAATAACAGTCTGCAAGCCTTCGTACTAGACGATAGAAACGTTTTGTCAACTTCAAAACACTTCAAGAAGATTTCTCCAACAGGCACGACCTCTAATAGGTAGTTAATCACGACCAATTTCCCATAAATTTTGACACTTGGGATTTTATAATGAATCCCTATTTATCGCAATCACACTCAATTTGCCACAATCAATCATCAAATTTAAATTCTAAATACACAGCAGCGATTGGCACGAAATTCTAAGCAACCGGGGTCAAAAATAATTTTTTCCGTTTTTATTTATAAATAATAATATTTTAATAATTTCGGAATATAATATAATATTATAAATTCCAGAATTTCGAAACATTTAAATAAATCAAAAATAAAACCTATTATGTCACATCAAGGTTTACTATTAAATAAACCCTCTTAGTAATTAAACATACTTTAAATTAAACAAACATCTTAATATAAATCACAATTAAATAAACTAAACTAACCACCTAAGCTTACTTAACTTAGACTAAGCACACGTAGGGCATCATTAACCCTCTAATCAAGATTAGTGAGCTAAACTCACCGCATTAGCGAGCCGAGCGGACCAGAGCGGACCAAAATGACGAGGACGACGCGTGGATCAACTTTCCTCAAGGCGGGCCGAGCATCCGGGCTCGGGAAGGTGGCCAAAACGGGCCAAAACCAAGCTGCCATACCCATTTTCTTGGCTGCTGTTCACGATCGAACGAAGGGGTGCCGGTCACTGGTCAGGCGCGGGAATGGCGGAGAGAGGTGACGGTAGCTCAGGCGGCGACCGACAACGGCAAGAAGCTACTGGAGATGTCGGACAAAGGCTGGAGACGCGGGCTGAGGCGGAGCAGGGAGGCAAGCTGGCCGGCAAGCGGGGCGGGGCAGACACGCAGCGGTGGCGAGCGGTCCAGCGACGTGCGACGGCGACGAGCAACGCTGCTGGCTGCTGCTTCGCTTCCCTGGTTTGCTGGTGGGTCTCGAACAGCACAAAGGAGAAGAAGCGGAGGTCGACGCCAGCAGGGGGAAAGAGAGGAAGGCGGAGGGCGAGCGAGATGAGCGACGGCAACGGTGAGTGGCTTCAGCGACGAGCAAGTAGGTGGCCGAGCGGGCGATCAGGCGAAGGCGGTGTCGGGTCAAGGTTGAACCGATCGCAGCTCTCCCTCTCCCCCCTCTTTCTCTCTCTTCCCAAGCTTGAAGATGAAGTGGTGGGGCCCTTCACTTTTTGGGGATTAAATTCACCCATCCACTTGTCAAGATCTCCACCAATTGGCCACCCACCATGACATCACCCCATGATGTCATCATCCACTAACTTATTTCCTCTACAACCTATTTCAATGGGTCCAAATCAATTTCCGCCGGGGTCCAATTCTTTGTACATCAAAGTCTTTAATTTCCAATCGATTATCTTCCAACTGAGTCCAATTAAAGTCCATAAAATTAATCCAATGTCACCACACTTCAATTCACATCTTCACTTCTCCATAGAACCAGCTTAAGTCCTAAAAGCACAACCAAGGGTGGGCCTACTAATTTCTCGAGCCAAATTAGCCATTCTCTTATTTAATTGCTTAAAAATTTGATTTCATGAAAGATCTTCCAAAGATGAGTCAATATTCCTAAAATGATTTGTGATACACCCAGACTTCCAATTTCTGAATTCGATTTCAATTCCATGGTTAATTTTACTTTGGCACGATACTAGTGCGACCCAACCTACCGTGTAGCCTTTAGAAATTTTCATGCATTTGACCTATAGTTGATCATCTCAAGCCACAATGTACATCTTTGAAACATTGGGGACTTTCGGTTGTCGAGGTAATCTCAAGGTTTCAAATACGAACACAGGGTACCCAATCGATAGAAAAGTTGGTCCAGTGCCAATTGACAAGAATTGTGTGATCTGGTGGAATCACCCACGCTTGATCACATGCCTCTGTCGAGTCGACCTATCTCCGATCTCTAATCGATTTTTAATTGTGCCGTAATGACCCTTGTAAATTAGCTCAGTCGAAAGGTCGCTTCTTGATCAAATTCTCGAGTCTGATGCATTAGCAACTCTTAACGGCTTCACCCGATAGATTAGTTTTCACATGAGTGGTCGACTCAAGGAAAAGAACTATATGTGTGCCAACGAAATGCCCATCTCAATTTATTGAAAATAGAATTGGAAAATCGGGATGTCACACCGATGCTCGGTGAGCTTGAGGCTCGCCAGATCCAGCGAGGCTCGTCGGTGAGCTCGAGCTCGCTCGATGCTGGCGAGCTCGAGGCTTGCCAGATCCAGCAAGGCTCGAGCCTCACTCGACACTGGCGATCTGGCCTCACTCGATGCCGGCGAACCTCGAGCTTGCCAAATTTGGTGAGGCGGAGGCCTCCCCGACGTTCGGCGAGGCTCGAGCCTCGCTAATCCGGCGAGACTCGAGCTTGCGGGTGTCGGGCAAGCTTGAGCCTCGCCAAATCTAGCGAGCCTCGAGCTTGCTGGTGTTGGCGAGCCAGGCGAGCTCGAGGCTCGCCTATGGCCAACCGCCGGTTAAAGAAGAAGAAGAAAAAAAAAAAAAAAAGAAAATTTATATTTAAAAAATAAAAATAATTTAAATTCGATTTTTTAAAATAATTATTTTAAAAATTATAAAAAATTTCCATTAAATTTGTGTTGTATAAAATTATTTTAGCAATACCATTTTTTAAAATATATATATATATATATATATATATATATATATATATATATATATATCTATAGATATAATAAATTAAGTTTAGTTAAATGGGTCGGGTATGGGTTGGGTATGGGTCGGGTCAGGTCGGGTCGCGTTGGGTCGGGTATGGATCAAAATTTTTGCATTGCAATAAACGGGTCATAAACGGGTTAAATGAGTCGATTTGGGTCGGACTATTTATGACCCGACTCACCTGTTTAACGAGTCTAATGGTAGCTAAAGCATATTGAAGCTTCCTCAGCTTGGCCTTAATGCCATCATCAACTAAGCCATCTTCTTGAAGGGCAAGAGAGCCCAGCTTCTGCAGGACTCTCTCGGTGATGCCACAGAGCGGTGAACTCATCATGTCTTTTCTTCTTTCCGGTTTGTGTTTGGAGAGGTTGTGCTGGACAGGAGCTACCGTGTCACTTTTATAAATTTATTCCTAGCTCTTTAACGCTGTTAGTTTTCTTTCTTGATGCCGTGGCCTCTGCAATATCACGTCACAATGCTTGCGTCAAAATGAATGGAATCCTACATTTCTCGATTGAAGAGCACATGTGAGACACACTATATCAAAAGCAGACAAGTAATAAGCTTCTTTTATGCAAGAACTACGGCCATCACACATGTGAACCCACCCAAGAGCTCAATACTGAATGATTAAAATACTGACGTCTGAGGGTGTCTTTTGACGCGAATTAGATGAAATGTCTTTCGAAGATAGCAATAATGAGCATACATTGTGTACCATTAACTTAAATAAGTCACAGGAAATGAACTCTGAAAACGTAAGACGATGATATCTGCATGGAACTAAAATATGTAAATCAATGTTTTCTGGAGTTGTATTGTTGCCTAAACTCCAAAGATAAGGAGGCCATGGATTGAAAAAAGCCACTAGCAGTCCCCGACACTTCCCCAAAGCTGTCCTTGGCCATAATCCAGACAAGTCTGCAATAAAAAGTGGTCATTATCCCATCCAAGTCGTCAAGAAACAATTTGATATGTGAAGATAAGAGATTCCCATTCTTCATCTTTCTTTGCTATTTATTGACGAAGTCAAGAACCCTGATCTAGTGATCTTGTTGCGATTCAGACTCCTCAACATTTTTGTGTGATTCTGAGCTAAACTGTAACTGAGTGCAGGAGTTGATCTTTGTTCTAGCTTTATACAGGAAGAGAAAGTAGGTCTCCATTTGACGACAACTAGTGCTTCTGTTCGTTGGTTCAGACCACTCAATTGGTCTAAACCAGATACCTGACAGGTCGGTCTAAGGCAATCCGGGACGAGGAGGTGCAGGAGGCGCGATCTAGGATTCCCGAGGCCTGCTGGATTTCCAGCTTCTCCAGGAATATTGGGATATATAGCAGTGCAATGGCTGAATTTCGGGCATTATGTGACAGGCTTTCACCGGCATGAAAACCAAACATACATGCCCGAGCCATTTACTGATTGGACGCTAGCATTGCTGTAATACGACGCTGTAAGTGCCATCATCGACGAGTGATCATCCCTCAAGCCCCAATTGAACTTGTTGGATGGAATGCCGGGGCTTGCTGGTGGAGTCTGAAGCATGATGCTTACCATGAAGCTAACCAAGTCAGGGTTGCCTTAGCTCAGTTAGGGAGCATTTTCCAGAGGATTCACGGTATTTTTCGCTGATCGTTCCTCTACTTAGGTTGGGTACACTACGTTCTCTACCTACTAATGGTTAAGTGCTTTTAATACTATTATTCCCTTTCTGCCCTTGAGAAGCTATTGTGGGGCCATATATTACCGAGTTGTGACCGCAGTTAACCAACTATCTAGAAAAGAACTAACATGGTGATCCACTGCCATGACCCTCCCCAATAAAATCTGAGTTTCTTAGGGAAAATGACACACATGTCCATCGAATTTTAGCTCAATATACAATATTATCCATAAAATTTTAATTTATCTAATGTGGTCCCTGAACTATTGAAGAAAAAAAAATATAATCATTCCGTTTGCTCAAATGGCCTATCAAACATGTTTGATGACATGGATTAGTTAAATTTTTATAAATGACAAGTCTACATGTTCATTTTTTATTCATCTACTTTAGAAAAAAGGAAAAAAAATTAGGCATTGATGTGGATTATTATATTCCAGTTTGAGATGAATACTTAATAGGGATTTTTACGTGTAAATTGTTTTCATTATCCACCATTTTAGTTGACGGTTTGGAGATCACATCATCGATTCCATTGACTTGAATTGACGAAAGGACATCATTGAACATATTCACATAATATATCAATTAGACTAAATATTTAGTATTAGTTTAGAACCATATTGAGTAAATTAAAAGCTTAAGGATAACAGGATCTAAATTCCATGATTGTTTGTATTATTTTCCGGAGTTTTTTAAAACAAGATTTGAACTCAGAACTAAGGATTGATATAGAATAAGCCCGAAACTTTCTTTCCTAGTTGGGTTCCTGAAAACTAAATCGGCTTTGCATGATCAAATGTTGACTCTAATGAGCCCACGGGCCAAAGGTGGTCCAAATCTCTCTCCTCGGAAACCACCAACGAAGGTGCCCATGTGAAGGAGTCAGAATGTCTTCGGACTCATATTCTCTATCCATGTAGCAAAGCCCAGAGACAGAAGTTCATCTTATTTAACTTGCGAAAGTTACCCTAACAAAGTAGATAGTCTCATTTGGATTCTTATATGATTTATTTCTTACATTTCAGCTTCTCAATTAGAATGGCCGGTCTCTATAGTCAACAGCAAATGTAACATTAGGCTAGTGGGCCCCAAAAGAAGAAACAGAAAGAAAAAAAAAAAGTTTTGAAGGCTCCAAAAGAAGAAACGGAAAAAGAAGTCGAAAAGTTAATAACGCAAGAGAAAGAAAAAGGAGATGGGAGAGAGCTCGGCTAAATAGAAGCTGAGAGTTTCCTCGACCAAAAAGAAAAGAAAGAAAAGAAGAAGAAGAAGAAGAAGAAGAAGAAGAAGAGAAAACCGAAGAAAGGAAAGAAGTTTTGGCACGTGCACGCCTCGGATGCCTTGCCAAGCCAACTCGACTCCATAACCCGGTAAGAGATCAAGCCCCTCGTTTGTCCGATTGAAGTAATTTTTGGATTTATGACTCAAATTCGGAATTTTTGGAAAATCGAGCGGCGAAGTCTAATTTTGGAGTCGTTGAGCCGCGTATTTTTGTAAGAATGGTAATTTAGGGTGTTGTGGAGCCGTGGGATTTTACGGATCGTGATTGAGCTTATGGTTTGTCCGAAACAAAATTCCAAAGTTTCCCGCGCGCAGTGAACAGTACTCGTCCAGCAGCTTTGGGCCCGTATTTTGTCATTTTTCGGCTTGATTTTGGGATGGCCAATTTGGGATTCTTGTAATATGTGTCAAGGGCTCTCTATTGACTATAAGTACGTTCGGATCGGGGTTCGGAAGAGAAAGTTAAGGCTCGATCAAGTTTTGCGCTTAAACTTCATGTTGCGAATGGCTTAAACAATCGCTTTGGTTATGCGACTTATTAGCTCGCAGAAGTCCTTTTGTTAGAATTAAGGCTTAACTTAGTCATTTTGTAGTCGAGATAGAATTTTATTAGATTTTAACATTATTCTTCGGTTATTTGATAGGGCTTTGAGTTCGACGATACAAGTATCGTCTGTCGTTTGGTCGTAGAAGATAAGGTGAGTGGTACTATATCTTCTTTGGTTTTATAAAATCATGTCTTGAAGTATGTATGTATGTATATTGAATCAAGAAGAGCATTTTTATTGCATAAAAGCCAGATCGAGCAATTGCTACCCTTTGGTTGATTGTGAATCTTTGAAAAGCACATTATACAAGGTTTGTGGAGAAACATATATGAAATTGCTTTGCGACTGATTTATGAAAAGGTTTATGATGATTTGAGAAACGGGTATGAAATGGATAATGGACTATGTTGCAAAATGCTATTTGTTTGGTTTAAGATATTGATTTTTGGATTGGATTTCTGGTATTGGAGAATGGTTATTTATGCTCAATATGACTGTGAACCCAGTGAGGGGTTTCTGGGGTATGCATACCAGGTTTAGGATATCCTTCTGGGCCTAGCCACCGGCTTTGTAGGTGGAGACCTTGCCAAGGGGAGAATCTTGGTCGCCTTGTCACAAGGCATTGTGTCGTGACCATGGTTAGTTATTGAGCAAAAGATTGATCAATGGATAGACCATTGATATGTGTTTTTTTTTATGGAGATTATTCAATGGATTCGACCATTGATACTTGACTTTTGATTGCGATTCAAATGAGTTTTCCATATTACTATAAATCTTTGATGATAAGAAATAACTCTTATAAAATTCGATATGTATTTTATATATTGAATTGGTGTTATGAAATTCGGTATTGCTTTGTATACATGCATAGTGGTTGTTCGATCTGCTTAGAAGATATGTACTACTCACTGAGCTGTGGTTGCTCATCCCATTCCTCCTTTAATCTTTTCAGGTTCCTCAGCTAGTGGCGAATAGAGCGAGTGCGCCATCGTGGGAAACTTTTGGGGAGTTCTATTTTGTTTTTGGAATGGTTTAAGGAAGTGGTGCAAATGATCCTTACTAGTGGTTGAATCGTCTAAGTTTTGAAGTATATCTTTTCTCTTTTTGGTGGATTATAGAAACTCTGATGTTGCAACCAATTTGAAGGTTTATCTAATATTTATATATATAAATTAATATCAGTTTGTTGGTTGTGTTTGAGGCTGCGTCCTTTGTAAACAAGGACGGCCGTGTCATCCCCATTCTTTGTAGCTTTCGGGGTGTGACAGCAAAGCAGTAGGAAACTTTTCACACCACCACGCTTTGATCCACTCGTCGCTTGGTCTTTTGATTTTACGAACAAAGACAAGTGAATTTTCGTGAGTTCACGGGTCAATTTGGTTGAGGATTTAGGAATAAGCATGCGGGAAATGAGGGGATTTCGGCAATGCAAAATCCATTTGCGGTAATTAAAGTTTACTTACAATCACTCGATACATTTGCAATTGGTACACATTGATGGGAGTCCAATGTCAATTTTCCGACAAATTGCTAATGTGGTATACTTGTAACATCCTCTCCAAACGTCATGTTATTGCCTCGTGAGTATCATCACCTCAACATTTAGCCTAACGTTGTATTAAATTTTCAGTCAAAGTGCATCAACAACAAGAAGTTGAAAGTGGTGTGTATTACCTGATTAAAAACAATTTGTGATAAGCGTAAAAACCTGGTTTGAAGTTTTGATCACTGACCAATTAAAAATACAAAAAAAGTTATTTTGTTCTGTTAAGTGCTTGAGTTTTGAAAACGCCAAAATCTATCTTCAGCTCATTAATGATGGTATTTTAGTTGATTGACGATTTGAGATTTTGAAATTGCCACGATTAAGTCCCCAACTTGTCATAAATGGTATTCGGGCATTGGAATTGACACGTGACAAATGGCCTAATATTCCATGTAGGAAATACATCCCATTTTAGATGCCAAAATTCCACTAATCCTCAAATTCTCTGGGAATTAACATCAAGTTGGAAGCGATAATTTTATTATTGTGGATACTGATAGTGTAAGATCATACAGTAAATCGTGCATTCTGAAAACGAGATTTGGGCTTTGGTTGCTGGGCTGTTTGGAGGAGGGATCTGAACCACAACTCTTTGAAGCACCTACTACGGGTGACTTCAGGAGTTTGCTTTCCATCTGATGATGTAGTAAATTGGTGACGATAGCGCCTCTACGAAAATATGAAAACAGGGCAAAACATTATTTCAAGTGAGATGGCAAATCATTGTAACACTATTTCAGGATACGTAATATATCGTCCTCTACCTGACTGGAGCCACACATGTTGTCGTCTCTCAGCAGCACCCAAAATCTTTTGTCGTCCTTCGAGTACAGTAGGCTGCCTAACATCTTCAATGCCAGAGGAACTCCCCCGCATCTTTCCACGGTTTCATTTCCACTCTGGACGAGACAGGGGCTAATTTCCCGTTCGCGTTTCTCAAACGCCTCTGTTTTGTATAATGACATCTGTAGGTTGTCCACCAATACAAAACCCATTCCATTCCGATAGGAGCTGTTGAGTCGCGTGTGGTCACAATCACCTTATTCTATTAGCAGCTTGTGCCAACTCATCCCTCAAATCATCCGATTCATCCCCGTTTTTTTCACCTGTGCCATCTAAAAGGAGTGAGAGATTTCTGCGACTTAGCACATCTTTTAGAAGAGTTTGCAGCCGCCGATAGTCCATGTTGTTCAAACTCTGCTTAAGTGCACATTGGATGACTCTTTCCATTATTAGCCGCATGCTAAAATCATGGCGTACTGACCCAAATAAGCAAAGCAAAGTGCTCCCTCACTTTATTGTCATTGAACACCGATTCAGCAAGTGCGTTCTTGCCCAAACCTCCGATTCCTACAATGGGAATCACCAAATGGTTTGAACCATCTGTAGGCAGATCTTACCGCATTAGGAGCTCAATGATCTTATCTCTATCAGCCACCCTCCCAATGACGGGATGAAACCCTCTCATCAAGTTTGGTTTTATCTCTCTCACTTTCGCTCCTGCTACACCTCCATCACAAGCTTGCTTGCTGAGACCGAACTCCTCAACCTCAGCAACCATCTGCTTCAATTTTCCTCCTATCTCACTAATTTTTTTGCTTATTTGGTGGTAGAATATGAAGGGATTAGAACAAGAAAAGAAGTGGCATGAACTTCCCGAGTTTTGGGTAGTTAACTATGTTGGAAAATATGGCTTCGAATTGAGTAGAACAATGAAGTCGGATTGAGTAATCAAGTCGGGCTTTGAGACGTGATATCACTTTCTTTACGGATTTATTTGTCCTACAAAGTTGCTAATAGTTACTAGCAAATTTCCTCCAGGATACAACAAAGTCTCAAATGAGAATAATATATAACAATTCTAATATTTCTCCAGGATCTCTTATAAAAAACAATTGGAACAATGGCTGTAGTTTCTTTCAAAAGAAAACGAAAAAACAAAAGAAGATGTTAGTTTGATCTCAAAACAAACGTACTTATCTTTGTCTTTCAAATAGAGACAACTCTTCAAAGGTTGTAAAAAAGAACAAAGGCAACCTTTCATGAAAGGTTGCAAAATGAACAAATACGTTTCAAAAGTTACGTTGAAAAGATATAAAAAAATTCAAAATTATATAAATAATAAATAATTGTAACTTTTCGTGAATAGTTGTATTATTTCAACAAGACTTTATAGTTAATTTTTATAGAAATAATCCGAATTTTTTTCAATAAATAAAAATAATGATCGTTGGTTAGTGTCAAATTTCGTCACGTGTGCACTTACATCTTTTTGATGTGGGGCGATGCACCTCTTTATTTGTTTTATGAACAAACTACCAACAATCCCCCACTTTTTTTTTTATAAAATAAAAACAGAAAATAAAACATTAGAAATATACAGCCAAAATATCCGTGAGATTAATATACATACATAAAGGTCTCTTTCAAGTTAAACTTTTACTTAGTGCAAGTATCTCAAAGCTCCATCAAAGTGACAAGTAGCTCGACTTTAAACTTGTACTTTTATATAATAGAACCGAATATACCACACATATACTAACCTCTTCTTTCAGCGAGAAATTCTATATTACTTCGCACTATTATGACTTTGTGTTTGATTCTATTTCATGAGCTCTCTAGAAAGCAATCATAACTTTCGTAAAAAGCGGCACTACTTCTAAGTTCATATATATAAAGTATTTATCATGTGTTTCCGTTATTATCAACACATTATAAGTTTATACTATATTTCATTAAGAATTCAATACAATCTATAAAATGTAATAGATGATACTGACTTCTCATATTAGGGTTACGTCAATATCAAACAATTACATTCAATAACTTGTTCTTACCTATTAAACCTTGTGACAAGTGATGTTCTAGAAAAAGGCAGAAGAATAGCCCAAGTGGCATAACTTGGCACGGGAGGACATTTAAGTACCATAACTTCAAAAATGTACACTTAAGTGCCAGTTTCGAACTTAAATAGAACACTTAAGTGCCACTCTGGCGAAAATCAGGCTAAATGGCTGATGTGGCAATTTTCCGGTGAGTTTGGTCAAAACGGCATCGTTTTGTACACCGACGTAGCGAAAAATGCAAAAACGACGCCGTTTCATGTCGATGTGTAAATAATAATATAAAAATTAATTAAATTAAATTTAAACAATTTATTTAAAATATTCCAAAATTTAAGAATTAAAAATTTAAAAAAAAAAAAAAAGGAGGGGGAGGCCGAAGGGGCCGGGACCCTCCCCCTCCGTCGCGGCCCTTCCCGGCGGCGGGGGAGGCGGCAAGGACTGCGGGCCCTTGCCGATGGTTGGTTGGGGGCCGGCAACCCCGCCAACCCTCTCCCTTCCATCGCCGGCCCTTCCCGGCGACGACGGGGGAGGCGACAAGGGCCGCGACCCTCGCCCCGATCTAGGTGAGGGCTCGCGGCCCTCGCCACCGGTTGACCGGGAGCCAGCGACCCCGACCAACCCTCCCCCTCCGTCACCGGCCCTTCCCAACGACGGTGGGGAGGTGGCGGCGGCAAGGGCTCAGCCCTTAACCGCCCCCTTGGCCTCCCCCCCCCCCCTTTTTAATTTTAAGAATATTTTAAATAAAATTGTCTAAATTTAATTTAATTAATTTTTATATTATTATTTATACATCGACATGAAACGGCGTCGTTTTTGCATTTTCTCGCCACGTCAGTGTACAAAACGATGCCGTTTTGGACCAAACTCGTTAGAAAATTGCCACGTCAGCCATTTGGCCAGATTTTCACCGGAGTGGCACCTAAATGTTCCATTTAATTTCGAAATTGGCACTTAATTGTACCATTTTGAAGTTATGGCACTTAAATACCCCCTGTGCCAAGTTATGGCACTCCAGGTGTCCCAAACTCCTAGAAAAATATTGGGTTACCATTATTGGTGATTTCAATTAAAGGGTTTCAACCCCATTTCTTGTGAGGTCATTATTACCATGTCTCTTGGTAAAGCTTTCGTCAAAGGACTGGCAAGATTATTACTTAACCTTACGTAGACAATTGTTATGATACCATCTTTAATCAATTGTCTCATATATTCATGTATTGGACTTACCATTATAGGTGCTACTATAGGCTCTTGCCAAAGTATCCTAACTATCACAGTGAATAAAAATAGGAGGTATATGATTAAGCCATAGTTTGATATCCAACTGCAAATTCCTAATCTATTTAGCATCGTTCCTAGTTGCTGTTAAAGTAATGAATTCATATTCTATCATCAAGTAAGTTATGTACATTTGTTTCTTACTCGCCCAAGAAACAACACATTCACATAATGTGAAAATTCATCCAGAAGTTTCATCTCCCACACTTGTAATCTGACTAACATCGGTGTATAATTCCAATACAACTGAATAATTATTATAGAACAATCCCAAATTTATAGTCTTCTTAAGATAACCCAATGTTCTATACTCAAATTACTAATATACTTACTCAACTTGCACAATATCATGTCTGATATAATGCATAGTATACACTAAAGACCTTACAGCACTAGCATATTTAAATTGTGCTACTGCTCTACCAATATTATAATTTAATTTAATACTGAAATCAAATGGAATTAAACCAAGATGTTAAAATTTTATTTAACATCTTTTCCACATTATCACTTTGACTCAAAGTAATAACCCCCACTATGTTTTTAACTTTAAAACCTGAGATAGTATCTATTTCACTCAAATCTCTCATTTTAATAACGAAAATTAGATATTTCTTAGTCTCAATGATTCCAGTTATATTAGTTCCAAAATAAGGATATCGTCAACCATGGCTCCAAAGAAATCACAAAGAGATGCTTATTTGGCTTACTTCTTTTTGTCTCAGCCACCTCCTCCTTTTCCTTATGCAGCTTTGAAGCCTCGGAAGAACATTTTCCATAGAGACAAGAAACAAGGGGACCAGCAAATTAAGAAGCGAGCACAACCAAGCATTGTCATGAAGCATTGGTCAAAATAAGACAAGTTTTTCTAGTTCTTTCCACATGAAAGCCCCAAAACATTCAGAATTATCAATCCACTCATTGATGCTTGTCATGGCTATCGTGACCACCGGAAGCTGTAAGGAAGCATTACTGACAGCATTCTAACACAGAGTCTACCCATGGGAAGTGGACTTTTTACACTTCTCAAATCCCAATTTACGCTACACTAAAAAAATGGGACTTTGTCAATCATTAACCGAAATTCTTTGTCCACTTTGCATGCCAAGTTTTGCATATAAGGCTATTGCACATAAGATGCTATGACGATAAGAATGTAATAAATAAATAAAATCTTCCAAAGAAACATAGATCCTGCTATAGAGACGCATATAAGGCTATTGCACATCAAGGATCCTCTCTCCACATGAATTTCCCATGGACATACATAAATTCCATCCACAACAAAGATCCTGCTATAGAGACGCAAGAACATAAATATGTGCAGACAAATGTGATCATTTTCAATCTGATTAGAAACAAGAACCTGCATTGGAGGAAGCTTTGATGGTCATTTTCTTGCTTGCCCCACAACCAATCCGAATAAAATTTAGTAGGCTACATCAAACTCGATGATATCGATGAGATTAGCAACATTCGACAACGATGAGCGACTCAATCCAACTCAACTTGTCAAAGGTCCAACTCAAGACCAATGAAATAATCAATGGAATGAAGCAAATAATCGAGAATATTATCACAGTCAATATGATCATTTTCTTCCCAAATTTCAAACAATGAAATCACATACCTTGTTGAGGGTGTGCACACCCTCAACAGCGCAATCGGCAACTCTAATGTTGATGATGATTACACTGGTAGCATCGAATGCATTTTCCATTGAGCAATTGCCATTCGCAGTATCACACGGTGACCCGTCATGGATAATGACATGATCTCCGTCTTCCCTCAGAACATTCGTTCTCACGTCACCATTCCTCCGGTGTAGGACGTAAAGTAGGACAAGGCCCACCAGAGACGTGAGGAAAATCCCCACAATGCACTGATCGATCACCACCATCTCCATTTCCTTCTCCTTCCCGAAAACTGCGAGCAGAGTGGGGTAAGACTCAGCAGCGATGGCGTGTGTATGGCGAAGCGTCGTGGTAATTCGCTGGGGAGATCGTCTCTGACCGGTGGGTGCCGTTGCGGGTGCGATCTTATTCTGCTTTGGCGTTTTGTCGACTTCTCCTGCATAAACTTTGAAGTCCAGGCCACGTCCGCCACATTGGATGGAGAGATCTATGTGCATATAATGATTCTGGATTTGTCTTTAACTTAAAGGCGACAGAGGCGGTGGAGAAGAACAAGCAACTAATAAATAATCTATAGTCCATCCATCCCATTTCCAATTTCTGAGAGGCATGTTGCGATGGGTAAAAGAAGAGGAAGATTCGGGATTCATGGACGACATCTTGAGGACAGCTGATGGTGAGTGGTACTTCCTCCAACTTTGGCTTCATTGTTATACAAATAAATCCTTAAAATTGTTGGAAAATATGGCTACAAATTGGGTAGAACAATGAAGTCGGATCGAGTAATCAAGTCGGATTTTAAGGCATGATATCATCTAAGGGTTTATTTGCCCCATAGAGTTGCTAATAATTATCAGTAAATTTCCTCTAGGATACAACAAGTCTCAAATGAAAATACTAGATAGTAATTCTAATATTTCTCCAGGATCTCTCATAGAAAATAATTGGAACAATGGTTGTAGTTTCTTATATGAAAGAAGATGTTAGTTTGATCTAAGAACAAACGTACTTATCTTTGTCTTTCGAATAGAAGTAACTCTTCAGAAGGTTGCAAAAAAAAAGAATAAAGGCAACCTTTCGGAAATGTTGCAAAATGAACAAATACGTTTCAAAAATTATGTTGAAAATACATAAAAAAAAAATCGAAATTAAATAAATAAAAAATAAAAAATAACCGTAACTTTATCTCACTATTTCAACAAAACTTTATAGTTAATTTTTGTATAAATAAATCCGAATTTTTTTTCAATAAATAAAAATAATGATCATTAGTTAATGCCAAATCTCATCCACGTGCACACTCATATCTTTTTTATATGGGACAAGGCACCTCTTTATTTGTTTTATAAACAAACTACCAACAGACTGTTCAATTTGTTTCTCAATACTTCAATTTCACAATGGACATCATCAAACAAGTGGTGGTCATCACACAAGACACCCTTAAGCTGCTCTAACCACACTATGAGCTTTTGGGTGCATGCCTATTTCTCTTCAGCATCCAAAGACCACTCCTTTAATAACAGTCAATGCACATTGAAGCTTCCTCAGCTTGGCTTCAATGTCATCATCAACCAGGGCATCTTCTTGGAGGGCAAGAGACGGCAGCTTCTACAGGACGCTCTAACTGAAGCCATAAAGCACTGCCATTCCCCGGTTTGTGTTGGAGTTGGAGGGGTTATGCTAAACTAGAGCCACTCAGTAACTTTAAAAACAAAACATAATTCAGCTCCAATTGAGTACTCTTTAAGGACCAAAGTACTCAATTGGAATGTCACCGTTTAGAACATAATTCAGCTTCACCGAGTATTACGCGCGCTTGCGTCAGACAAGAACGCCACCGTTTAGAACTTTATCTTATTAAAAGCTAAATGGAATGTCACAATTTTTTAGTGAAAAACAATGTGAGACGCAGTTTGTACTATGCTTTTCTTGATTGCCTGCACCGACACTACATCAAAAGCAGAGCAGAGATGTACGTTTGGTTTGGACAACTATTATGGCCATCACATGCGAACCCAGCCAATTTTTTGAGTGGTTAAATAATGACTCGTTTTTCAATCTTCATCGAAAAGGACACCATAAAAATCATCACTTTTTAGGTATGACGTGGATTAGAGAATCAAGAGTCTCCATTTAAACACAAAATGAAAATGTTTGGCGGTGCTCTCTCTCTCTCTCTCTCTCTCTCTCCACTAGCCAGATAAACAGCAAAATTGAGGAAAGAGAAAGGTTTAGAGGGCCATTAACTTAGTTTTAACCAATTAATGATTAACGATAAACAAACATATCATAAACTTAAACTAATCATGGACAAAACACCGACTAACAATTTTACCCAAATAACAATTCATGCAATACTTCACTTTGTTTGCCACCTTAGGCTGCAGTAATTTCATATAAATTGGATACATCCCAAGTCTTTCTTTAAGGGTCTTCTCATATCAATTATCAAAATCTTGGGCCCCCATACAATTTCAAATAAATTTGCAAATTGAATTGTAAGACCATTTAGTCACTTGATTATGCAACTATCATTACACATAACAATTCGAATAGACGTGCGCGTGTCACTAAGTGCTAGATTATGAATAACACACATGCCTTTGAATCCATATTCCAAAGATCATTCAGACAAAGTTAATCTTGCATTGAGATAAAAAGTTGTCTAATGTCAAAGAGCAATGCATGGTTTCCGAAAGCCAGAACGCATAGAGACATTCCTCAAGAGGGCGGAATAATAATATGTAGCTTTGTCTTCATCTCTAACGAAATTACAAGCGTTGAAACGCACTCAAACTACAGCAGAATGAGTCTCGGTCTACTTAAAGAAGAAGCAGCGTTGGTCTTCAACCTGAACACAAGATACATCAATGAAGAAAATGCTGACACACTTGGCCTGCGGGCTTGGGAAGGTTCAGCGGACGTATGAACTCCCGGAAATAGAGGTATAGAGAGCAGTCTCTCTCCAGGTGCTTTTGAGCAGACAATCCACATAACCTGCAATCAAACCCAAAAAGAAAAAATTCGATTGCGAATGTGAACCAACAGAGCTACCAAAATGTGAGAGCGCTACTGCATATGATCTAGTTATGTCTACTCGTCCAACATCTGCTAACTCTAAAAAGAGCACAACAAATGGACCAATAGACTTAGTTTACGAATATAAATCTGATTATTGTCAAAATTCACAAGGCAAACGGACTGTCGACTTTGTTATATTATTGTCACGATAAAGAGACAACAGCATCCTAAGTAGCCATTCTATTCGGTACTAAATCGTGATATCTTATACATTGATTGCATTCATCCCGAATCGTCAGTGATTGAACTCCACTAGAATTAGACTTGTAGATGGAACACCAACTAAACAAGCTACGGGTATTGAAAAAGACCGAGACTTAACTAAGTGAGAAGAAGAAGAGAGGATATAGAGGATACGAGCCGCGCATACCTAATGATCATTCGATTGGACCACTTTCCAGTCGACCTTAATGAAGGGCACATGAGAAATCTCAGGCCAAAGCTCACCATCCTCCACCTGACATTTTCTACTCAGTTCAGGGCAGCCTTCAATGCACAACTCTTGGAGTGCGGTGAGCAAATCCACTCCTTGCATCGATGATAATTGAGGACACCCAAAGATATGAAGCTTTTTGAGTTGTGTAAGATCTTGCAGCCACTCCGGTAGAGCCATCAAGTTTCTGCAGTCAATAATGTACGACTCCTCTAAGGTGTCAGCAGAGGCCAGAAGCCACTGTGGCAAGTGCACCAATCGCGGTGAAGCCGAGACCGTGAAGAAACGTAGCTTCAGCAAGAGGTCTGACTCGTTATCCTTGAGCTGAGTCAACATGAGCTTGTCACAACCTGTGATGTTCAGTGACTCCAGTGCGGTCAGTTCACTCAGCGGCAGAGACACTAGACGTGGACAATTGTTTATTTCCAAAGATAATAGGTTGTTCAAACATATTGTGCCACCAAACAACACTTCTAGATTTCCACAATTATGGATCACCAAGTACCTCAAGGACTTCATCCGATGAATTCCACTCTCGAGGAGACTTTTCTGCTTCGTGGTCAACCTCAGATATCGAAGGTTGATCATCCTATTCATGTCTCGAGGCAATTTCTCTAGTCCTGAGCACTCGATAACAGATAAAGACAGCAAACTATGTAGCTTACACGTAGCATCCGGCAGTTTCTTCATACGGAAGTTACCCTTAAGGCTAAGCACTGCGAGATGCTTTAACTTGCCTATGGAACTTGGTAGCTCTTCAAAGCTGGAAAAGGACAAGTGCAAAAACCTCAAGTACTCGCACTTAGACATGCTGTCAAGATCTCTTGTATTGCACGTGTCCTGGGACACACAGTCAATCATTCGCACTCTGTTCGACTTTAATCTGCTCAAGAATGGTGGGGATTCGTTCTCTTTCAATTGCCCGGACGAAACAGTTTGCAGTAACGAAACATGTCGAGTTCTCTCTGGAATTGTCTGGGAACTATGACTAAGCATGGCGCAATCAATATGTTCCGTTGACACTGATAATGCTAGATCATACAGTAAATCATGCATGTTAAAAGCGAGCAATGAGCCACTCTGCCAGGCTCCTACTTGGAAGAAGGATCTCGACCACAACTCTTTCAAGTACTTGTCACAGGCGTCTTCAGGAGTCCTGTTTTCATTTGATGGGGGAACGAGCCCACATGCAGTCCAGAAATAAGCCAGATATATATTGTCCATGATGGCGCCTCTACGAAAAACTGAACACAGGGCAAAACATCGTTTTAAGTGGGATGGCAAATAGATGAAACACAGTTTTAGGATGCATAAAATGTCCTCCTCTGTCTTTATGGATCTACACATATCGTCAGCTCTCACCAGCTCCCAAAATTGTCCGTCGTTCTTTGAGTACAGTAGGCCGCCCAACATCTTCAAAGCCAAAGGGACTCCCCCGCATTTTCCTACAATCTCATCCCCGATCTGGAGGAGATGCGGGCTTATTTCCCATTCGTTTAGGTCAAATGCCCATGTCTTGAATAAGGACACAGAGTCTTCATGTGAAAGGCCCTGCAAGTTGTACACCAGTAGAGAATTTGTGATGATACGTACTTTCTCATCTCGTGTGGTCATAATAACCTTGGTTCCATTGGCAGCTTCGGCCAACTGAGACCTCAAATAATCCCAATCAGTCCAATTCATTTTCCGCACATCATCTAGGACCAGTAAGAACCTGCAGCGACTTATAACGCCCCTCAGAAGAGTCTGCAACTGGGGAAAGTCCAAGTTGTTCAAACTTTGGCCAAGTTTACTCTGGATGATCCTTTCCATGATCAGCCTCACATTAAAATCATCAGGCATGCTCACCCATGTTGTCAAAGCAAAGTGTTCTCGCACTCTAACATCTTCAGATACCAATCTAGCAAGTGCAGTCTTGCCCAAACCTCCGATTCCAACAATGGGAATCACGGAAAGGTTTGCGCCATCTCCTGGCGGATCTTGCTGCATTAACAGCTCAATTATCTTATCTTTATCAGCATCCCTCCCAATGATGGGATCAAAGCCCCCCACCAAGTTGGGTTTCATCTCTCTCACTCTCCCTTCTACTACACTGCTATCACAGGCTCGCTTGCTGAGACCGAACCCCTCAATCTCACCAACCATCTGCTTCAATCTTCCTCCTATCTCACTAATCTTTTTCCCCATTTTCAGATGGAATGAGAAGGGATTGGAACAAGAAAAGAAGTGACGTACCTTGCCATGTTTTCGTTGTTGACCATTCAGTTTCTTCCTCAAGGCTTCACAACGGACATCATCAAGCAAGTCCTCGACATCATACAAGACATCTTTAAGCTGCTCTAACCACGCTCTGAGCTTGTAGTTATTCCCCTGTTTCTCTTCAGCATCCGAGAGCACCCCCTTAATGGAAGCCAAAGCGTATTGAAGCTTCCTCAGCTTGGCTTCAATGCCATCATCAACCAAGGCTTCTTCTTGAAGGGCAAGAGAGCCCAGCTTCTGCAGGACCCTCTCGGTGATGCCGTAGAGCACTGAACTCGCCATGTCTTTTCTTTTTTCTTTCCGGTTTGTCTTTAGAGAGGTCGTGCTGGTCAAGAGCTATTGGGTCGCTTTTATAAACTTATTTCTAGCTTTTTAATGCTGTTATTTTTCTTTCTTGACGCCGTGGCCTCTGGAGTCTCACGTCGCGATGCTCGCGTCCTACAAGAGATCCACCATTTAAGGCTTAGCCTTTTTCACAAAAACTGAATGGAATCCTACATTTCTTGATTGAAGAGCACATGTGAAACGCACTATATCAAAAGCAGACAAGTATTAAGCTTCTTTTATGCAAGAAGTATGGTCATCCCAGATGCGAATCCACCCAAGAGCTAAATAGTAAATGATTGAAACACTGACATCTGAGGTTGTCTTTTGACGGGAATTAAATGAAATGTCTTGAAGATAACAACAACGAGCATACATTGTATACCATTAACTTAAATAAGTTCCAGGAAATGTACTCTGAAAATGTATGAAGATGATATCTATATGGAAGTAAAATATCTAAGTTAATGTTTTCTGGAGTTGTATTGCTGCCTAAACTCCAAAGGCAAGGAGGCCGTGAATTAGAAAAAGCCACTAGCGGCCACTGACACTGAAAGAAGATGGAGGGGAAGAATCCGAGAGAAAGAACTTGAGAATTTTCCTTGTATTCTCTATGTATGTTTCAATGTACAATATCCTATTGTTATAATACAAAAAAGTGTATAAGAAAAGCAACTAAATATTTTACAATTTGGATCTGATTAGATCAGATACTAATTGATCACGATTGATCTTTGAATGGTGTGGAGAATCTTCTTGCGTATCTTCCAACACTCCCCCTCAAGTTGGTGGCTTGTAGATATCCAAGACGCCTAGCTTGCTTATGAGATATGCGTGCTGATTTTGACACAAAGGTTTGGTGAAGATGTCCGCCGGTTGTTCTTCTGTTCGAATCCCCAGTGTCTCAATTATCCCTTGTTGGATCTTTTCTCGTGTGAAATGGCAGTCCACTTCTATGTGTTTTGTTCTTTCATAAGCGATTGGGTTTGAGGCAAGTTTTAGGGCCGCATCGTTGTCACAAAACAGTTTCATTGGCCCTTGAACTTGTACTCCAAGGTCTCGAAGTAATCCACGTAGCCACACTATCTCACATGTGGTTTTTGTCATGGCCTGATATTCTGCTTATGCTAAGGATAATGAAATAGTCGGTTGCTTCTTTGTTTTCCATGAAAGTAAAGAATCCCCTAACTTGATATAGAAACCAGTTATGGACCTCCTACTCATCGGACAGGTTGCATAATCCGCATCGCAATATGCTGTCATCCTCATATGACATTTCTTGGAGAGAAGAATCCTAAGTCCAGGACATTTCTTCAAATACTTTACCACTTTGAGTGCCGCATTCATGTGGGACTGCTTTGAACTGTGCATGAACTGACTGAGGGTTTGCACGGCATAAGTAATGTCTAGCCTGGTCATAGTTAAATATATGAGCTTCCCAACAAGTTTCTGATAACTCATTGGATATCTTAGTACAGGATCTGCTTCTTGAGAGATTCCAGCATCATAATCTGCTGTGGTTAGCCTGATATTTTGCTCAATTGGAATTACAACTGGCTTACATCCTGACAATCCTGCTTCTGATATGATTTTCAAGGCAAATTTCCTCTGGCTGAGGGATATTCCTTGGTCTGATCGAGCAATTTATATTCCAAGAAAATACTTTGGCGACCCTAGATCTTTTTATATGGAAAGTAGAGTGCAGGTATTACTTGAAGCCTTTGATAGCTATCTCATCATTGCCCATAATTAGTATATCATCTACATATATCATCAAGTATATAGATGACGTACCTTTGATCCATATGAAAACGGCATAATCAAATTTGGACTATTGAAAACCAACAGTTATCAAGGACTCAGAAAATTTTGCGTACCATTGCCTAGACGCTTGCTTAAGCCCATATAGGGATTTGCGGAGACGACATACTTTATTCTCCTCTTGTCTCCGTAAACCCTATGGTATGTCCATATAAATCGCTTCATCTAGATCTCCATGGAGGAAAGCATTGTGAACATCCATATGGTGTAATGGTCAGTCTTGATAAATTGCTACAGAGAGGAAGGATCGGACTGTAACATCTTTGGCTATGAGAGAGAAGGTCTCATGATAATCAAAACCTTCATTCTGTGTAAAACCCTTTGCTACCAATCGGGCTTTATACCTTTCAATCGAACTATCAGCTTGATATTTGATCTTGTAGACCCATTTGCATCCCATTGGCTTACGATGTGGAGGCAGACTAACAAGTTCCCATGTCTGATTATCCACCAATGCCTACAATTCTGCTTCCAAAGCCTTCTGCCATTGCGGATCAGTGCTTGCCTTATCATAGCTTGAAGGCTCTCGCTCTTCAAAAATGCGAGTAATGCAGCATCTATGCTCCTCGGATAATCGATTGAAGGAAACATAAGAAGAAATAGAAAAAAGAATACCTGGTGGATTTCTTACTCCACATATGTAATTTTTGGTCCAAGTTGGTGGACGTGTGGCTTGTCCCGAACGTCTTGGTTGGATGTCTTCAGAAGATGATTGAGTTGCTAGAAGCTCCACAGGAGATGACTCTAAAGCAATTCCTTCATCCAGGTGTTGATCCGTGTTTGCTGCCAAAGGTGTTAGGGCCGTAGTAGGTATAGGATCAGTACCTGTATTATTTGAATATGGAACTAGAACATAACCTGGATCATGAATGGACTCTTCGATACGATGAGTATGAGAATGTCCCGGTCTATCTGTGCTTGATTCCTAGGTAGCAAAAGGGAAAAAATCTTCTTGGAATTGAACATCCCTACTAACAAAGAAGTCACCTGTAGAGGGATCAAATATTCAGTACCCTTCTGTAAGGTAGGATACCCCATAAATATGCACTGACGAGCTCGTGGACCCATCTTATCCTTAGGTCCTACTATAGAAGCATAGCATAGGCACCCAAAAATCCTCAATGATTAAGATCTGGTTTCTTCCCAAAAAGAAGTTCGAAGGGGCTTCGATTGTTAAGAATCTTGGTCGACATACGGTTGATCAAATATGCTGCAGTCAAAATACAATCTCCCCAAAAAATATCCGGAATAGAAGCCTAAAATTTTAAAGCCCGGTCAAGTGATGGTGCTTCCTTTCCACTATTCCATTTTGTTGTGGTGTGTAAGTACATGAACTCTCATGTAAGATCCCTTGGGATGATAAAAAAGTCGTACACTCATAATTGAAAAATTCTTTCCCATTGTCTGTTCGAATTTTTTGGATAGTTTTCCTAAATTGAGTTTTTGACAAAGAAAGAAAAGTTCTTAAATGTGATACGACTTGACTCTTAGACTACATGATGAAAATCCATGTGGCCCTTGAATGATCATCCACAATGGTGAGGAAGAACCGAGAACCATCATGATTTAGTGTATGGTATGGTCCCCAGACATCAATATGAAGTAAAGAAAAAATATCAGCTACACGACTTTTGCTTAATGGAAAGGGGGTATGTGATTGCTTTGTAATAGGACAAATATGACATTGAGAATAGGGAAATAAAGAACTATGACCAAATCTGGAATGGAAAAAGGAATTTTTATCATTGGTAGTTAAATTACACAATGATTGTTTATTACAAGGAAATTGATCTAGGTTCTTGGGCGAACTTCTCCAGAAAAATAATCCTTCAGATAGATTACTCCATCCCATCAGTTTCCCAGTCGAAAGGGCCTGAAATTGACAACTATCAGCATTGAAGGAAACTTGACATGAATTTTCCTTACAAGCTCTAGACACAGATATAAGATTGAACTAGAACTCATGAATATAGAGGACATTTGTGAGAACAATTTGAGAACTAAGATTAATTGTCTCGATTATAGTGACATGAGTAACGTTGCCATTTGGTAATTCTACTATAATAGGGCTATCTAGTTCTTCATAAATGGTGGTAAATAATTTATTCTCACATGCAATATGATCACTAGCTCTAGAATCAACAATCCAAGTATTTCTCGATATATTGTTTATCAGACAATGAGAAATACCTATAAAGCTGCTCCCCCTCTTTTGAACTTCTAATTTTTGTAGTGCCTGCATCAATTGCTCATATTCACCATGAGTAATGGGTTTATTCACATTTGCTTGTCCTATGATTTGATATGCTGCTGCTGATATTTCCTTGCCCTTTTTTTCTCCAGGTTTGCCATGCAACTTCCAGCAATTTTCAACTGTGTGATGGGGTTGTCTGCAAAAATCACAATACAATTTCCCCTTATTTTTTTAATTCGGCCCATAGGAATTAGGCCCATAAGGATTTGGCCCATAATTCTTCGAAAAATGTCTACCGTTGGATCCTTTAATGACAGAAACATCTCCACCGTACATATCTCCAGAGTTGTGCGCCCCTCTTGAGCTGCCAGATCGAGGCGTGCGATCGTGGCTGTCCAAAGTAGACCCTTTAAAGGGCTTCGGTTCCGTGAACCCTAGCACCGCGTTGCGCCTCTTCTCTAGGGTTCGCAAGCCCCTTTCGCTTATTGCGGCCAATGCTAGGGTTTCTACCCCTTTCCCTTCCGTCGAGGCGAGCCTTTAGCTTTCCTCTTGCATGGCGAGCTGGAATATACGGCCGATCGAGGGTGCAGGCTCCATTGCGAGTATCTGTGACCTGAAATGGAGGTAAGATCTGTTAAGAATAAGCAGGAACCATGTTGCCTTCTTTCTGTCTTTTATCGCCTTGCATTGTTGGAGGGTGGCTTCGGGTCCATCGAGCTTCCAGCTCATTCCAGAGAGCTAAGAGCTTGTTGAAGCATGTCATCACAAACATGTTTCCTTGCTTCAGTTTGGAAAGGGCCTGATGTAGCGAGAAGATTCTCGCTCGATCCAGTTTTCCATACATCTTGCGTATATTATCCCAAAAAAAAATTTGAATCCTCTGTGGGAGGCAAATCGGCAGCTATTTCTAGGCTTATACAGTTTCCTATCCACGTCCTGACCAATTGGTTGCATTTTTTCCATTGTCGTCCTAATTTTTCATCAATTGGGACCAGAATGGTTCCGTCGATGAATCCCTCCTTATCTTTTGTTACGAGGGCTCGATGGAATTCGCGCACCCAATTTGAGTAATTCTCTATTCTTGTGAGGGGGTGGCTGATAAGCTACAACTCAAGTCCGTCAACGTTGGAGACATACAACACGTCGCCGAGTTATGGGTGACCCATAGCGGCCGCGAAGGGAAAAGATAGAAACCCCGTTGGGAATCCTAGATCGTTTGTAGTTTGACCCGGATTGAAGGCGCCCACATTCAAATTTCTTAATCCACCCGTCTGCTCAGGGCCAATGGTTGAGCCTACCCCAGTGTTGGTTGGTAGGCCTCCATCGGTCTGCACGCTTTGGTAGCCTAGCTGTGATGTGTCTGGATTTGATCCATGGATCCATGGGTATGGCATCCATTGATAAGGATAGTCCGAGAAAGGCAACCCTGGATTGAACTGAGCCGGAAAATGTTGCCATTGCGTGTGTTGTGCGTGAATTTGGCCTTGACTGGGTTGTTGTTCAGCTATGGGAGTGATGATGGATGAATCTAGATTGAGCGAAGCATGTGGCGTTGTATTTCTAGCTGACTGATCTTCAGTGGCTCTGGTAAGTGTTTGTGGGTTTGTCATGATGAAGAATTTTAAAGAAATTTTGCAGCAACTATGTTCTGCAGGTTGGGTTTTCTTTGGCAAAGAACGAAGACTCAAGGAAGAATTCCTGCCGGGGGCTGTTTTGTTTTGCAAGTGTCGCAACAACCAAAAACAGAAAGGAACCGGAGCCAATTTGAAGAGAAGTGCGGAAGCTATGTCAAGATCAGAAGAGCTCTGATACCATGAAAGAAGATGGAGGGGAAGAATCCAAGAGAAAGAACTTGAGAATTTTCCTTGTATTCTCTGTGTATGTTTCAATGTACAATATCCTATTGTTATAATACAAAAAAGTGTATAAGAAAAGCAACTAAATATTTTACAATTTGGATCCGATTAGATCTGATACTAATTGATCATGATTGATCTTTGAATGGTGTGGAGAATCTTCTTGCGTATCTTCCAACAAACACTTCCTTAAAGCTGTCCTTGGCCACAATCAAGTGGTCATATCCCATGGAAGTCGTCGAGAAACAATTTGATATGTGAAGATAAGAGATTCCCATTCCGCATTATTCTTTTCTTTTTTATTTATTTATTGACAAAGTCGAGGACTCTGATCTAGTGATCTTCTTGTTGTGATTCAAGACTAGGTGCACAAGTTGGCCTTTGTTCTAGCTTTATCTGCCAAATTCGTTGCCTTGACAAGAAGAGAAAGTAGGTCTTCATTTGAAAAAAGCTAGTGCTTCTATTCTTGGGGTTAGAGCACCCTAATAAGTGGTCTAAATAAGACCCTCGACAGGTGAATCTTTGATAAACTTATCAAAATAGGTCTTAAACCCATATATAACCCATTTAAAATATAAATAGGTCATATAAATGAGTCATATACAATTATTTAAGTGGGCTTAAAAATTGAAAGCCTAAACTAAATGAGTTGGACTTAGAACCCATTTTCAACTTAAGGCTCACACTTTCTCTTTTTCTCTTTGGCCCTATAAAAATGTCTTTCATAAAAATTATAATTATAATTATTTTTTTTATATTTCCTTTTTTCTTTTGTTCTTTTTCTTTTTCTTTCCGTTTTTTTCTTTCTTTCTTCTTCCATCTTCCTCAACCAGTGGTTGGCACGATGATGATTGACAACTAGCTAGACAAGGCTCGAGCTCGCCGATGGCTAGCAAACTTAAGCACGCCAATCTAGCAAGGCGGAGGCCTTGTTGATGTTTGGTGAGGCTCAAGCCTTGCTGAACCGGCGAGACTCGAGCTCGTATGTAGCCAATCATCAACCGTCATCGTGGCCGGCGATCGGTTAAAGAAGAAGAAAAAAGAAAAAGAAATAATTAAAAATTATATTTAAAAAAATAAAAAATAAAAAATATTAAAAGGAGTCACATTAGGAAATTTTAATCATATTTTTATACCAAACATCGGAAAATATTTTCTAATTTATTTTCATATTTTAGTCCAAAACCAAAAAATATTATAATTTTCCTAAAAAATACTTCTTGAAAAATATTTTCCAAGAAAAAAAAAAAAACGAAGCCTTATTTAAATATATATATATATATATATATATATATATATATATATATATTGTATGCTAAAATTGTATTGCATAAAAGTGTTTTAGCAATTCCGTTTTTAAGAAAAAAATCAAAAGAAATAAGCTTTATTATATTTAGTTAAATGCGTTTGGTATTGATTGAGTTGGGTCAGGTCAAGAATGAATTAAGAATTTTGCACAACAATAAATGGGTCATAAATGGATTAAATGGATCGATTTAAGTCGGACCATTTATGAATTAAGCCACTTCCTTTAACAAGTCTAGTCTCCGACGATCAAGGATGAGCAGGTGCAAGATGCTTGATCCAAGACTCCCTAGGCCTGCTGGATTTCCGGCTTATCTGGGAAAATTGGGATAACAAGCAATTCAATGGCTGAATTTTGGGCCTTATGTGACGGCTTTCACCGGCACGAAAACTAAACATACATGCCCAAACCAGTTATAGAGTTAGATGCTAGCATTGCTGTAATCGCCTTCGTCAATGATTATCCGTTCCCAAAGCCCCTAAGTGAACTTGTTGTGATGGAACGGTGGAGCTTAATGGTGGAGCTCGAATGACTTTTTCATCAAGCATGATGCTTACCGTGAAGCTAACCAAGTTGGGTTTGCCTTTGCTCGGTTGGGGAGCATTCGCCGGAAGACTTCCTATATTTTTGCTGAGCGTTACCCCTTCTATTTCTTCTATTTAGGTTGGTTGCACCACGTTCTGTGGCTACTAATGGTTCAAGTAATTTTGATACCATTATTCCCTTTCTGCCATTGAGAATCTATGGGGGTGCCATATATATACTCAGTTAATCCGAAGGCATGAATGTAGTTAACCAACTATTTGGAAGAGAACTAACATGGTGATCCACTACCATGACCCCTCCCACTAAAATCTGAGTTTCTTAGGGAAAATGACATGAATTTTCGTTGAATTTTGGCATTCTGTGTAATATTATCTCTAAACTTTTAATTTGTTCAATGTAATTTCTGAACTATTGGTGAATGTCTAATGTAGTCCTTCCATTTGCTCAAACGGCACATTAGACGTTTGATGACGTAAATTATTATATAGTGAGTTGAATTTTGCGACTTATCACATCTTTTAGAAGAGTTTGCAGCTGCCGATAGTCCATGTTTTTCAAACTCTGCTTAAGTGCACATTGGATGATTCTTTCCATTATTAGCCGCATGCTAAAATCATGGCACACTGACCCAAATTAGCAAAGCAAAGTGCTCCCTCACTTTATTATCATCGAACACCGATTTAGCAAGTGCGTTCTTGCTTAAACCTTCGATTCCTACAGTGGGAATCACCAAAAGGTTGGAACCATATATAGGCAGATCTTACCGCATTTGGAGCTTAGTGGTCTTATCTCTATCAACCACCCTCCCAATGACGGGCTGAAACCCTCTCATCAAGTTTGGTTTTATCTCTCTCACTCCTGCTACACCTCCATCACAAGCTTGATTGCTGAGACCGAACTCCTCAACCTCAGCAACCATCCGCTTCAATTTTCCTCCCATCTCACTAAATTTTTTTGCTTATTTTGTGGCGGAATATGTAGGGATTAGAACAAGAAAAGAAGTGGCATGAACTTCCCAAGTTTTGGGTAGTTGACTGTTCAATTTGTTTCTCAGGGCTTCAATTTCACACTGGACATCATCAAACAAGTCGTCGTCATCACACAAGACACCCTTAAGCTGCTCTAACCACACTATGAGTTTTTGGCTGCATGCCTGTTTCTCTTCAGCATCTAAAGACCACTCCTTTAATGACAGTCAATGCACATTGAAGCTTCCTCAGCTTGGCTTCAATGCCATCATCAACCAGGGCATCTTCTTGGAGGGCAAGAGACGGCAGCTTCTACAGGACGCTCTTAGTGAAGCCATAAAGCACTACTATTCCCTTGTTTGTGCTGGAGTTGGAGGGGTTATGCTAAACTAGAGCCACTTAGTAACTTTAAAAACAAAACATTATTCAGCTCCAATTGAGTACTCTTTAAGGACCAAAGTACTTAAATCAAGACTTCTCCAGCTCTAAAACATTGTTAGTTTTCTTCTTCATGGCAGGGCGCTCGGAGCATTACGCTCGCTTGCGTCAGACAAAGAGCGCCACCGTTTAGAACCTTATCTTATTAAAAGCTAAATGGAATGTCACAATTTTTTAGTGAAAAACCATGTGAGACCCAGTTTGAAATATGCTTTTCTTGATTGCCTGCACCGACACACATCAAAAGCAGAGCAGACATGTACGTTTGGTTTGTGCAATTATTATGGCCATCGCATGCGAACCCAGCCAACTCTGACCTTTTTTTTTCTTTTTTTTTAGAGACGGGAGGAACCAGCTTACAGTCGACAGCCGCGCCGTAAACTCCCTAGTGACGCTAGCGCAGGACCCACCATCACGGCGTCACGCTTAATACCACTAGTGACCACACTAGGATTTGAACTCATCCCCTTCGTGAGGGGGATGGAAGCCCAAGCCAACGCGGCCACCACATGGGGTGGTGCCAACTTTGACGTTCGTTTTTCAATCTTAAGAGAAAAGGACACCACAAAAATCATCACCTTTTAGGCAGACGTGGATTAGAGAATAAAGGGTCTCCATTTAAAAAAAAAAAAAAAAAAAAAAAATGTTTGGCGGTGCTCTCTCTCCCTCTCCCTCTCCCTCTCCCTCTCTCTCTCTCTCTCTCTCTCTCTCTCCCCCCCCCCCCTCCCTCCCCACTAACCAAATAAACAGCAAAATTGGGGAAGAAGAAAGGTTCAGAGGGCCATTAAATAGGTTTAACCGATTAATGATTAATAATAATAAACAAACATATCGTAAACTTAAACTAATCAAGGACAAAACACCAACTAACAATTTTACCCAATTAACGATTCATGTTTCATATAAGTTGGATATATCCCAAGTCTTTCTTTAAGGGTCTACTTGTATCAATTATTAAAATCTTGGGCCCCAATACAATTTCATATAAATTTGCAAATTGAATTGTAAAACCATTTAGTCGCTTGATCATGCAACTATCGTTACACGTAACAGCTTGAATAGACGTGTGCATATCACTAGGTGCTAGATTTTAAATAACACACATCCCTTTGAATCCATATTCCAAAGATCATTTTAACAAAGTTAATTTTGCAATGAGATAAAAGTTGTCTAATGTCAAATAGCAATGCATAGTTTCCAAAAGCCAGAACGCATAAAAACATTCCTCAAGAGGGCAGACTTATAATATGTAGCTTTGTCTTCATCTCTAAAGAAATTACAAGCGTTGAAACGCACTCAAACTACAGCAGAATGAGTCTCGGTCTACTTAAAGAAGAAGCAGCGTTGGTCTTCAACCTGAACACAAGATACATCAACGCAGAAAATGCTGACACACTTGGCCTGCGGGCTTGGGAAGGTTCAGCGGACGTATGAACTTCCGGAAATAGAGTTATAGAGAGCAGTCTCTCTCCAGGTGCTTTAAAGCAGACAACCCACATAACCTGCAATCAAACCCAAAAAGAAAAAATTCGATTGCGAATGTGAACCAACAGAGCTACCAAAATGTGAGAGCGCTACTGCATATAATCTAGTTATGTCTACTCGTCCAACATCTGCTAACTCTAAGAAGAGCACAACAAATGGACCAATAAACTTAGTTTACGAATATACATCCGGTTATTGTCAAAATTCACAAGGCAAACGGACTATCGACTTTGTTATATTATTGTCGTGATAAAGAGACAACAGCGTCCTAAGTAGCCATTCAATTCGGAACTAAATCGTGATATCTTATACATTGATTGCATTTATCCCGAATCGTCAGTGATTGAACTCCACTAGAATTAGACTTGTAGATGGAACACCCACTAAACAAGCTACGGGTATTGAAAAAGACCGAGACTTAACTAAGTGAGAAGAAGAAGAGAGGATATAGAGGATACGAGCCGCGCATACCTAATGATCATTCGATTGGACCACTTTCCAGTCGACCTTAATGAAGGGCACATGAGAAATCTCAGGCCAAAGCTCACCATCCTCCACCTGACATTTTCTACTCAGTTCAGGGCAGCCTTCAATGCACAACTCTTGGAGTGCGGTGAGCAAATCCACTCCTTGCATCGATGATAATTGAGGACACCCAAAGATATGAAGCTTTTTGAGTTGTGTAAGATCTTGTAGCCACTCCGGTAGAGCCATCAAGTTTCTGCAGTCGATAATGTACAACTCCTCTAAGGTGTAAGCAGAGGCCAGAAGCCACTGCGGCAAGTGCACCAATCGTGGTGAAGCCGAGACCGTGAAGAAACGTAGCTTCAGCAAGAGGTCTGACTCGTTATCCTTGAGCTGAGTCAACATGAGCTTGTCACAACCTGAGATCCACAATGAGTCCAATGCAGTCAGTTCACTCAGCGGCAGAGACATTAGTCGTGGACAGTTGACTATTATCAAAGAAGGTTGTCCAGGTATACTGTTCCTCCAAACAACACTTCTAGATTTCCACAATCATGGATCACCAAGTACCTCAGAGACTTCATGCGATGAATTCCACTCTCGAGGAGACTTCTCTGCTTCGTAGTCAACCACACGAAGGTTGATCATCCTATCCATGTCTCGAGGCAATTCCTCTAGTCCTGAGCATCTGGAGACAGATAAAAACAGCAAACTATGCAGCTTACACATAGCATCCGGCAGTTTCTTCATGCGGAAGTTACCCCCAAGGTTAAGCACTGTGAGATGCTTTAACTTGCCTATGGAACTTGGTAGCTCTTCAAAGCTGGAAAAGGACAATTGCAAAACCCTTAAGTACTCGCACTTAGACATGCTGTCAAGATCTCTTGTATTGCACGTGTCCTGGGACTCACAGTTAATCATTCGCACTCTGTTCGATTTTGTTGGGATTAACTGATTCCCAAAATACCGGATTCGACACTAAATCAAACCCCTAAAACGAATGCGGAAGACGAGCCCGGGAAAAACACGTATCACCGATCCTAAAGCACACCACGGAATCGAGCGTACCTTGTTAGCCACAGATTAAACACTGACGCCGATATGAGGAAGAGAATTTTGGCCCTGTTCAATCCGATGACGCCAATTCGCCTTGAAGGGAAGAAAAACGTTACCTTGTGCTTACTGTTTTTCCTTTTTGGAGGGAGAGAGAGGGAGAGGGACGTACGTACGTTAAAATCCCAAAAGGTGTCTTCGTCTCTCTCTTTCCTCCCTTATATACGTTCCCTCAAAAATAGAAACTACCCCTTTATCGTATCCCTCCATCCATGGGCCCTAATCCTATGGGCCGGGCTTTCAGGCCCAACATGGGCGGACGGGCCTTAAGCCCATCACACAAAACCATCATCTCTCACTCGCACATGGTGGGCTGAACAGGATTCTCCTTACCTCTCTTCAATATTCATACCGGTGAATAATCCGTGCGACCAACATCCTTTGAGAGCATGTTGCTATACATCTGTTAGGAATATATAGCAGCTAATAATAGACATCACACTTTGAGTAGATTTTGTATGCAATACCCTAGATCGATCAATCACATTTATATCTCTCTTGATCTCTTTTAAACAATGATATATATATATATATATATATATATATATATTGTATTCACAATTATAATTATCACAAAGATAGTCATAATTGGTCGACCAGTGAATACAAAAATGCAATGTGATTCTCCAAATTCGATCTTCCTCTTCCCTTCAAACTCTCAATTTCAGTTCAGCTTGCTTTTCTAGAAATGCCCCATTAGATCGAATCAACTCATGACCATTGGCAACATCCTAAGATAGCAAACACTAAATAGAAATCTTGAGAATAAGTAAGAGTCCTGAGGGCACTAAAATTGAGGGACTCTTTTCCTTAAGAGTCTCACACAGTATAAAAGTTGAGATCAAACTTTTGCAACTCTTATTGGTCGTCTCATGCATACGTAGTATGAAATACGTATTGCGGTATTAACTCCTTTCCCATAGAGCGTATGTCTACACCTTTCAATACCGTACAGATGATAGTTCAGACATACCCAATGTCTAACTTGAGTTCACGTATCTATTCATTCACAAAATTCATCAGAACTCACATCTGGTATCTTAGACAGATAAAGTAAAATATGTGGGGTATTTTACTTTCGGACATAGTAAGTATTATGTCCTCATCTTAACACTCAGTTAAGGCAACACACGTATTTTAAGCTTGAGCTCTCGATTATCACATAGATAATAAGCTTAAAAACAGTCTCATCTCTATTTATCACACAGTAAATAGAGGCGATTACCCGTGTGAGTGGGCCAATCTTATATTTGTCCGACATACTTTCTCAACTTAAAATAATGCACTAAGCATTAAGATGCATAAAGATCAAACAAAGATTCATAGGCATTAACAATGAAAAACAAAAGTTCATAAATGTGAACAACTCAGGGAAATTACTATACAGTACATCAGACTCTACACAATCCTAGAGATTTTACATGACCACAAAACACATCTCTAGGTATTGCCTTTGTCATAGGATATGCTATCATTCTATGCGTAGATATGTACTATAAGTTCACATCCTTTCGTGCAACCATATCTTTGACAAAGTTATACTTTGTATCTATATGTTTGGTCTTGCCATGATATTTTGGATCTTTGGTGTACGCTATAGCTGCTTGGCTATCACAGTTAACCAATAATGGATTTGCAGCTTTCTCATTAACATCTAAATGATCCAAAAATCTCTTAAGCCAAACTCCTTCTTGTACCGCTGTTGATAATGCCACAAACTCAGCTTCCATTGTGGACAAGGCTATACATGTTTGCTTCTTACTACTCCACGATATGGCGCCATTGTTCAGTAAGAAAGCAAATCCAGAGGTAGATTTTCATTCATCTAAATCTCCTCCCCAATCAGCATCTGAATAGCCTTCAAGTCGCAGATTCTTTCCTTGGTAATTCAACTTGTAATCAACAGTTCCCTTCAGATACCTCAGTATTCTCTTAACAGCTTTCCAATGTGCTGGACCTGGATTGGATTGGTATCTACTCACCATTCCAACTGCAAAACATATGTCGGGTCTTGTACACATCATAGCGTACATCAAACTCCCAACAGCACTAGCAAAAGGAACATGTTTCATTTGTTCCTTCTCTTATGGAGTCCCTGGACACAGTCTATGGCTCAATCCTTCACCTTTCGCAATAGGAGTGTCTATGGGTTTACAATCTTGCATACGAAATCGTTCAAGAACCTTATTATATATGTTTCTTGCGAAAGAGACAATGATCTCTTCGAACGATCTCTTGAAATCTTAACTCCAAGAATGTATGCAGCCTCACCCATATCCTTCATCTCAAAGTTGGAAGACAACCAACTCTTGACAGTATTAACAAACTCCATATTGCTTCCGGCAATTAGTATATCATCAACATACAATGATATGATCACAAATTGATCATTGGATCTTTTGATATATACACAATGATCCTCATCAATCATTATAAAATCATATGCCATTATGGCATTATGAAAACATATATCCCATTGTCTCGATAATCTTTAAGGGCGTATATCGATCTCAAAAGTCGACATACCTTTTCTTCATGGCCTTTCACTATGAAACCAGCAGGTTGTTCCATATATATTTCTTCCTCCAATTCTCCATTGAGGAAAGCAGTTTTTACATCCATTTGATGTAACTCAAGATCCATACTTGCCACTATTACCAGAATAATGCGAATCGAGGTAAATCTCACTACAGAAGAAAATGTATCTTCATAATCAATTCATTCCTGTTGATTATACCCATTCGCCACAAGGCGAGCCTTATGCCTTTCTATCGAGCCATCAACCTTTCACTTTATTTTGAGAACCCACTTGTTCTCAATAGCTCTGCGTCCTTTTGGAAGATCAACCAGTTCCCAGACTTGGTTTGATTTCATTGACTCCATTTCCTCTTCCATTGCATGAATCAATTCTTCCTTATTAGGGCAATTCAGAGCCTCATTAATATTTCTTGGCTCATCCTCATCTTGTGGAGCAATCATAAAAGTTTCCCCTTCAATGTCAAAACGTCAACGGGAAATACTTTGGCGACTTGTTCGCCATATGGGAGATTGTACACTTTGCACATCATTCCCCATTATGCTCACACTTGGATGAACTTCACAATATCATTATCTTGATCCAAGGTTTCAAATAGGGAGTAATCTTCCTCTATTTCGCCCTTCTTAGGAAATTCATCATCTAAGAATGTGACATCCCGTGATTCAAATTCAGTTATACTCCCACTTTCCTGCTCACCTATGAACACATACCCTTTCGAGTGTTCGGAGTATCTTATGAAAATATTCTTCTTTCCTCTGGGACCCAATTTCCCAAACTTGTGAAAGAACTCATGAGTATAAGCAGCACAACCCCATGGCTTAAGAAAACTTAAGTCCGGTTTTCTATATGTCCATAACTCATATGGAGTGGAAGTAACTGATTTGGAAGGCACCCGGTTAAGTATATAGGCAGCAGTTAACAATGCATCACTCCAAAAAGTGATAGGTAAGTTAGCATGCGCCATCATGGACCTAACCATTTCCAGTAGAGTTTTGTTTCTTCTCTCCGCAACACCATTTTGTTGAGGAGTATATGGAATAGACAACTGTCTTTTTATTCCTTTTTCATCACATAATTTTCTGAACTCATTAGATAAATATTCTCGACCTCGATCGGATCTCAAGGCTTTTATTTTCTTGTCTAATTGATTTTCTACCAAGTTCATAAACCTTTTGAAACAACTCAATGTTTCAGATTTATGAGAAATCAAATAGACATATCCGAATCGAGTATAATCATCAATAAAAGTGATGAAATAAACAGCCCCATGCCTTCCTCTCACATTCATTAGACCACCGACATCATAATGGATTAAATGCAGAGAAAATTCAGCTCTTTTACCTTTTCCAAATGGTTTCCTTGTCGTTTTCCCTTCTAGGCAATGCTTACATATGGGCAAATCGACTTTTTCAATGTTGCCCAACAAGCCCTCTTTGGCTAGTCTATTCATACGTTGTTGGCCAATATGACCAAGTCTAGCATGCCACACATTTACATAATTATTATACGAATTAGGAGATGTAATAAGGAAATAACAAACATTTGTATTAACATAGTCAATATCTAATACAATGAAACCATCCAGAAAATAACCACAACCATAGTAATTTGTATCCAAAAATAAATCCACACCTCTATTATAGAAGTTCATATTAAAACCTAGTTTAACCAACACCAAAATAGACACTAAATTATGACAAATCTCCAGAGCATACAATACATCATGTAGGAATAAAGTGCGTCCACCACGCATGTTCAGTTGGCAAGTGCCAATTCCTTTCACTTCAGCTCTGGAGTTGTTTCCCACATAGATCCACTTAGTTCCAGTTGGTACTCGTCGGAATTCCACAAATGACCCTCTATCCTTCGCTACATGGTCTGTCGCTCCTGAATCCACAGTCCACAAAGGATTAGACTCAGTTAAGAACACAGAACTCGACACAAAAGTAAAGTTCTGAAAAGTACAAGGGGTGTTTACCTTCTTTGGCTCACGACAGTCGCGAGCATAGTGACCCTTCTTGTCACAGTTGTAACACTTCACCCTTGCAAGCTTCTTCATTCGAGGACGCTTTCCTCTTTCATGTTGGTTAAGCTTGGGTTTATTTCATAAAGGACTTGCTTCCTTGCATTTCCCTTTATCAAGCCAATTAGGATGTTTACGCTTGGAGCTCGAAGCTTCATGTGAGCTAGAACCAGCATGATATAGTTCAGCTTCCGGCTTAGCCGCCAAGAGGCGGTCCTCTTCCAGCTCGAGATGACGCACTGCATCCTCAAAGATTTTGATATTTTCATTATGAGTCAAGTGCACCTTCATATGCTCCCAACTCTGAGGCAAGGAACGAATCACTGCTTGCACTTGCTGCTCATCTGTCAGGACATGGCCAACATCTTTCAGCTCATTTATCATGTTTGGCATCTTTCTAAGATGTCGCTTCATGGTCTGACCATGAGGCTTCTTATATGAGTCAAACCTAATAGTGAGATACCTCAGTCTGGTCACCGAAGTATGACCAAATCTTGCTGCCAATGCTTCCCACATTTCCTTGGCGTTCTCAAAACGCCTAAACTCTCGCATGACGTCATTTTCCATGCTGCTCAGCAACGTAATGAGAGCAAGAGAGTTCTTTCTTTTCCATGCAACAAATGCTTCCTTATCTCTCTTGTGCTATGCAGTGTTTCCCTCTTCAGGTTCTACCATGGTCAGGTTAAAAGCTTCCAGTGCCTCTTGCTCTTCCAGCACATATTGGATTTTCATGTGCCATATTTCATAGTTGTCGCCATTGAGCTTTTCACCTTTGTTCAACTCGACAACTATGCTCTTTGCGGCTGAAGCCATTAATCTGAACACATCAGACATATATGCACGAATTATTAATGCCTATCATTTATGCATCCCTTTTGCATAGACCCATCATATTAATGAACAATTTCAACTAAGGTTTCAGAATCAAAAAGTCACTAAGTTTCCAATCATCCTCCAAAAATCCTAACTTAAAACTATCATTAATATAATTGTCTTATGCAAAATAAATTCTATGAAGCTACAAAAACTTCTATAACTACCCATAGCAACCAGCAATAACAGAAAGCAAATAATAATTGACATCCAATAAAACAATAATGCTTTCACATAATACAACATATCGGTTGCTACATCAACAACAATCAGGTAGTAAACATTACATAAGATGTCCACAAAGCACACTTAATAAAGATCAGCCAGTACATATAACACCAAGTTAGCACACGAACTAGGAAAGATCCTCTTTTGTTCAATTTCTTGATCTTTTCCCTTGTAACAATCCAATAATATTCATCTACAAAATCCATCACAATTTTCTTATATGAAGCAGCTCTGTTGACATCCCATATGCGATTCAACACTCCTTGCCATTCTGGTGGAAGGGTGTTCATGAAAAATCGCACCATCTCGATCGTGGCATAGGACGACCATTCCATATGACCTTTTGAATTTTCCCGTTGACTTCAAGGACGTGATCAATTAAGTCACCACTCTCCCATCGATGATCAGTAAGCTCAACTATCAACTTAGAAAGCCTTTCCTTTTGTTCATTGGTAATTGCGCGAATAGGTGTGCACAACCTGAGGGGAGGCATAATTCCTACAACAAATGCAGAACTGTTCCTGCAACAAACGCAGAACAAATAAGGGATTACATATAATCCACATAAACTTAATTGAAAAAGAAACACATTCTTTTCATTTTCTTTTTTTTTTCGGTCAGCGGTCAACGGTCACGGTCGTCGGTCAACGGTCAACACGGTCACGGTCGTCGGTCAATGGTCAACGAGTCAACGGTCAGGTCGCCGGTGGTCGGACCGGGTCGGACGAATCGACCGGCACGTGTTGCGCGCGTGCGCAGGCTGACGTCTGCACATGCGCGGGCTGACGTCACGCAGACGTCAACCGGCATGTGCACAGCATGCGCTAGGCTTCCATGCGGGTCGGGTCGGGTCGCCGTCGGGTCGGGTCACCGGTCGGTGACCGGCCGTCCAACGGTCGTCGACGATGACGTCCATCCCGGCGGTTACCGTGATGTCACGGTGACGTCAGCACACGTCGGTTCGCCGACCGGCGCGTGCCGGTTCGCCGGCGCGCACGTGCCGGTTCGCTGACCAACTCGTGGCGCCCATGCGCAGCGACTTCTAGCCGCGCGTGTGGGCGCGTCCGGCGTCTCCCGGCAGCGCACGACTCGTCGACGGACTCGTCTTGAAGAGCCATTTCACCCTATGCCTTCAAAAATCAATTTCGACTTACAGAAACATGAAAAAAAAAATGGACGAACAGTACTCGGGTGTCGGGATTTTGGGCCCCGATCCGTGTCGACCGATTATTTTCGCGAAAAATCAATCAAAAAACATGAAAGGGGTCGAGAAAACATGAACTAAGGCTCTGATACCAATGTTAGGATTAACGGATTCCCAAAATACCGAATTCGACACTAAATCAAACCCCTAAAACGAATGCGGAAGACAAGCCCGGGAAAAACACGTATCACCGATCCTAAAGCACACCACGGAATCGAGCGTACCTTGTTAGCCACAGATTAAACACCGACGCCGATATGAGGAAGAGAATTTTGGCCATGTTCGATCCGATGACGCCAATTCGCCTTGAAGGGAAGAAAAACGTTACCTTGTGCTTACTGTTTTTCCTTTTTGGAGAGAGAGAGAGGGAGAGGGACGTACGTACGTTAAAATGCCAAAAGGTGTCTTCATCTCTCTCTTTCCTCCCTTATATACGTTCCCTCAAAAATAGAAACGTACCCCTTCATCATATCCCTCCATCCATGGGCCCTAATCCTGTGGGCCGGGCTTTCAAGCCCAACATGAGCGGACGGGCCTTAAGCCCATCACATAAAACCATCAGACTTTAACCTGCTCAAGAATGGGGGGGGATTCGTTCTCTTTCAATTGTCCTGACGAAACAGTTTGCAGTAACGAAACATGTCGAGTTCTCTCCTGAATTGTCTGGGAACTATGACTAAGCATGGCGCAATCGATTTGTTCCGTTGACACTGATAATGCTAGATCATAAAGTAAATCATGCATGTTAAAACCGAGAGATAAACCACTTTACCGGGCTACTTGGAAGAAGGATCTGGACCACAACTCTTTCAAGTACTTGTCACAGGCGTCTTCAGGAGTTCTGTTTTCATTTGATGGGGGAACGAGCCCACATGCAGTCAAGAAATAAGCCATATATGAATTGTTCATGATGGTGCCTATATGAAAAACCGAACACAGGGCAAAACATCGTTTTAAGTGGGATGGCAAATAGATGAAACATAGTTTTAGGATGCATAAAATGTCCTCCTCTGTCTTTATGGATCTACACATATCGTTGGCTCTCACCAGCTCCCAAAATTGTTCGTCATTCTTTGAGTACAGTAGGCCGCCCAACATCTTCAAAGCCAAAGGGACTCCCCCGCATTTTCCTACAATCTCATCCCCGATCTAGAGAAGATGCGGGCTTATTTCCCATTCGTTTTGGTCAAATGCTCATGTCTTGAACAAGGACATAGAGTCTTCATGTGAAAGGCTCTGCAAGTTGTACGCCAGTAGAGAATTCGTGATGATACGTACTTTCTTATCTCGCGTGGTCATAATAACCTTGGTTCCATTGGCAGCTTCGGCCAACTGAGACCTCAAATAATCCCAATCAGCCCAATTCACCTTCCGCACATCATCTAGGACCAGTAAGAGCCTGCAGCAACTTATAACGCCCCTCAGAAGAGTCTGCAACTGGGGAAAGTCCAAGTTGTTCAAACTTTGGCCAAGTTTACTCTGGAAGATCCTTTCTATGATCAGCCTCACATTAAAATCACCAGGCACGCTCACCCAAGTTGTCAAAGTAAAGTGTTCTCGCACTCTAACATCTTCGGATACCAATCTAGCAAGTGCAGTCTTGCCCAAACCTCCGATTCCAACAATAGGAATCACGGAAAGATTTGCGCCATCTCTAGGTGGATCTTGCTGCATCAACAGCTCAATTATCTTATGTTTATCCACATCCCTCCCAATGATGGGATCAAAGCCTCCCACCAAATTGGGTCTCATCTCTCTCACTCTCACTCCTACTACACTGCCATCAGAGGCTCGCTTGCTGAGACCGAACCCCTCAATCTCACCAACCATCTGCTTCAATCTTCCTCCTATCTCACTAATCCTTTTCCCCATTTTCAGATGGAATGTGAAGGGATTGGAACAAGAAAAGAAGTGACGTACCTTGCTATGTGTTCGTTGTTGACCATTCAGTTTCTTCCTCAAGGCTTCACAACGGACATCATCAAGCAAGTCCTCGACATCATACAAGACATCTTTAAGCTACTCTAACCACGCTCTGAGCTTGTAGTTGTTCCCCTGTTTCTCTTCAGCATCCGAGAGCACCCCTTTCATGGAAGCCAAAGAGTATTGAAGCTTCCTCAGCTTGGCTTCAATGCCATCATCAACCAAGGTATCTTCTTGAAGGGTAGGAGAGCCGAGCTTCTGCAGGACCCTCTCGGTGATGCCGTAGAGCACTGAACTCGCCGTGTCTTTTCTTCTTTCCGGTTTGTGTTCGAAGAGCTCATGCTGGTCAAGAGTTATTGGATCGCTTTTATAAACTTATTCCTAGTTCTTTAACGCTGTTAGTTTTCTTTCTTGACGTCGTGGCCTCTGGAGTCTCACGTCACGATTCTCGCGTCATACAAGAGCTCCGCCATTTAAGGCTACCTTTCCACAAAAACTGAACGGAATCCTACATTTCTTGATTGAAGAGAACATGTGAGATGCACTATATCAAAAGCAGACAAGTATCAAGCTTCTTTAATGCAAGAAGTATGGCCATTCCATATGCAAATCTACCCAAGAGCCAAATAGTAAATGATTAAACCACTGACATCTGAGGTTGTTTCTGACGTGAATTAAATGAAATGTCTTTTGAAGATAACAATAATGAGCATACATTGTATACTATTAACTTCAATAAGTCCCAGGAAATGTACTCTGAAAATGTAAGAAGATGATATCTCTATGGAACTAAAATATGTAAGTTAATGTTTTCTGGAGTTGTATCGTTGCCTAAAATCCAAAGCTAAGGAGGCTGTGAATTAAAAAAAACCACTAACGGCCACCGGCACTTCCTTGGAGCTGTCCTTGGCCATAATAAAGTTGGTCATATCCCATCCAAGTCGTCAAGAAACAATTCGATATGTGAAGATAAGAGATTCCAAGACAAGAGATTCCCATTTCGCATCTTTATTTTTCATTTATTGACGAAGTCAAGGACTCTAATCTAGTGATCTCGTCGTTGTGACTCAAGACTGGGTGCACAAGTTGATCTTTGTTCTAGCTTTATCTTCCAAAGTCATTGCCCCTCACAGGAAGAGAAAGGAGGTCTTCATTTGACGACAACTAGGGCTTGTTTTCTTCGGGTTAGAGCACCCAAGGGCGCGCATGACAACCATTCTATTCTAGAAATAGTTTTTGGAACATAAATAGATTTTTCTATTTTTTTTTTCTAGAAGAGTTTCTAAGCAAAAAATAACCGTTTGATAACGACACAAAATTTCTTCCTTTCGGACGACGGCGCGACAACCGACAACCTTTAATATAAAAAATAAAAATAAAAATGATTTAGTAACAAAAAAATAAAGAATAAAATAAAATTAAAATATCATTTTATTTTAAAATTAAAATATCCTTTAAAATAAATTTATTTTATTTATTCTATTTTATTTTATTTTATTTTAAGAATAAATTTATTTTAAAATGAATAAAAATAAAAAATAAAAATAAATTTATATGGCAAAACACTCGAGGCAAATAAAATTAATACATTTATTTTTAATAAACTAAAAATAAAATGATAAATAAAATAATTTATTTTCTTTTTAATAAATTTATTTTAATAAATTTATTTTTATTTTTAAATGAATAAAATGAATATTTTTATTTTTATTTTTTATAAAATAAGGAGAGGCAGAGGAGGAGGAGGAGGCAAAGATGTAGAGGAGATGAGGGAGAACTCACCGAAATTAGGGTTTAGTGGGAGAAATAGAAAATTTTTACTTCGATTTCTCTTCCAAATCAATTTCTAGAATGAAATCCATTCTAGAAATGGAAAAACTGAGTAAGTTTATCAAACGGGTTTTATTCCGAAACAAGTGCGGAATATAAAAATTATTTACGGAACAGAAATTTTGGTTATCATGCACCCCCCAAATCAGTGGTCTAAATAAGACCCCTACAGGTCATCTCTGATAGACCAATCAAAATGAGCCTTAAACCTATATATGACCATTTAAAATATAAATAGATCATATAAATGGGTCATACAGGAGATGACTTACATTTAGAAAAGATTTTTGGAGAAAATATCTTCAAGTGGTTTTGATAATGTGCAAACTATCGTTAATATATTACTTACTATGAATATGTAGATATTTGGATCAAAGGACTGTGTAGCATCCATGGTGTGATTCATTAAAGGAAGTTCACAAATGTCCTCTTATGACAAACAGCACTAGTCAACCTAAAAAATCAGCCGTTGATGATGTTTATATCGAAGTTATAAAGATCAAGTCGAGGATTATGTAACAATCAAGTACATCTAATGATGTTTATTGGCTCAGCTAAGAAGCTGTTGAAAGACTTGGATTTGCACAATAGCAAAATCCAGATAAAGCAATTAGTAGAGTAGTTAAGCTGTTCGGCAGGTCAGTCAGAGACTACAGTGAGAAGATAGCAATAGTTGCCATTTTTGGTTAGTCTACGAAGGTTCAAGGATAGAAAATGTATGAGCAATATTTTCCCTGGACAACAGTTCAATGGAAACTCCCCAACAATTACTTGCTTCCCTAATTCATTTGAAGAAGAATATAAAAGATAAGACCATAGAGAACCGTACGAGAGTGTAACACATAAGATCAAGAAGCTTACCTCCTGTTGTTCTTAATTATAAGCTCTTTGTTATATTGTTTTTTTTTTTTTTTGATGACCCAGGAACCCCGTACAGCCGACAGCCGGTGAGGTAAATCCAGGGTGACGCTAGCGGAGGACCCACAACCCCGACGTCACACTTAAGATCTCGTGCGGCCAGCGGGATTCGAACTCCTCTCCTCCTTGCAAAGGATCATGGGAGCCTTATCCAACTGGGCCACCACAGACGGTGGTCTCTTTGTTATATTGTTTATATTCATGTTATTTGACAATTTATAAAGGATTAAGTGTATAAGTGTAAGAGCAGTAGCTGAGTCCAAATAGTGATATCTATCATGTAAAGGATCAATGTTAATTATTTGTAACTTTCCAAACATATTGTTAATGGAATCTAATCCATCTTGAGGCTGTTAGTCTGAAGAGTGGACGTAAGCTTGTGAATAAAGGCAAACCACTATAACTCTCTATGTCCTACTATTTACATTTCATTTACATACATTGGCAAATAGTTAATTAATGTTTTCGTAAACATTAGGTTGAAATAATCTTTATTTAACAATTAGCTAATTTCGGCAAAAGATAATCAAAGCTCAAAACCAATCTATTCACCTCCATCTGGGTTGTATTGTTAGTCACCAACAATTGGTATCGAAGTTTTGTTGCTTACTATCTGAAGTGCATTTCGTTTGAGTCTAAAGATCATTTATTATGGCTAACCTTGACAGTTTCTTTACCAACAATACTTAAGCTCCCAACAAGCCACCATACTTTGACAGAAGCAACTATGGCTATTATAAGCAAAGAATGAAATCATACATCGAAGCCACAGACTTGGATATGTGGGATATAGTCGCTAATGGCATAAAAGTACCACCTCCTGCACAAACTCCTGCTCGACAATATGGTCAAGAAATAGCAGCTATCAACAACACAGAAGAAGCTCGAAAAAAATTGCTCTTAATGCCAAAGCTAAAATACCTCATGTATTGTGCACTGTCACCATTTGAGTTTAACAAGATTTTTTCTTGTGACAAGGCAAAGGAAATGTAGGACTGCATCATGCTGACATTTGAAGGAATAGAACAAGTCAAAAAAAATAAAGCTGAACATCCTACTCAAGAACTATGAGCTGTTAAAATGAAGTATGATGAAATAGTAACACAAATGTTCACACAATTCACTGAAATAGTGAACAGTCTTGCTCTTCAAGGAAAGATTTATACCGATGCTAAGAAAGTGAACAAGTTGTTATGAGCCCTGCCCAAAGAATAAAGTACCGTGAAGACCTCATTACGAGAAACCACGAGGATTTAACCAATAACAATGGATGGACTTATAGGAACATTCATATCCAATGAAGTTGAACTCCAAAATGAGGAAAGCAACTCAAAAGGTGAGAAAGTTATTGCGTTTAAAGCTAATCATGATGATACAAGTGGAGAAACATCCTTTGATGAAGAAGAAAGTGATGAAGACATGGCATTATTAACGAAGAAGTTTAAGTGCTTCATGAGGAAAGGAGGAAACTACAAAGGGAAAAGATCATCTAAATATCCTAAAGACAAAAAGTCTTACGAGAACAAAGAAGAATTCAAAGGTAAGCACATCATGTGTTGTGAATGCAGAAAACCAAGGGATATAAAACTAGAGTGTCAATCTATCTAAAAAAGAAAGGAAAGTTCAAAAAGAAGAAAAATGCGTTGAAAGTTGAAATATAGGGCGACACCGACTGTGAGTCAAGTGACGAAGAAGAAGCAAATCACTTCTTTGTCTTATGGTTGACTCCAAACGAGAAGAAGATCATGCAAAAGGTTCTGAACCATCTTATGATGAATTATAAGATTTTCTAAGAGAAATGTTTAAGGAACATTAAAAGGCTTCAAAAAGAATTTCTACTTTTGAAAAAAAAAAAAGGTTCATAATCTTACTACTAAAAATCTCATTGGCAAAATGCTCATCAACAAGCTAAAGAAAGAGCTCGACCTTCAAATAAATGAGGTAAAGTTTCTGCAAGTCGAAAACGAGAATGTTAAGGATGAGATTTCAAAATTCAGCATCGAATTTTCTCTTGGTTCAAAAACGTTACAGCACATTCTCTCAATTCAAATTCCCCACTACAACAAGAATGGTCTAGGACGTGATGGAAATGAAAAAGAGAAAAATCCTTTTTCCCAACACAAAAGATAGATTAAAGCACAGATCTCCTCTATACTTTTACAAGTATCATTTTGATAAACAATTCACTAAAGCCACTAGCAAGAAATTTCCCAAGTGCTCAAACTATGAAAGATATGGTCATTTTAAAATGAATTGTTCAAAACAGCAAAAGAGATTCAAGAAGATTAACTGGTCTCTTGACCTTGAATTGAGGTCTAACCACAAAGGACCCAAGCTTATGTGGGTACCAAAAAAAAAAAAAGATGAGATTTTCTTTGATTTCAGGTAATCTCGAAGAAAAACAACCGATACTTGGACAACAAGTGATCTAGACTCATGACTAGACAGAACAGCAAATTTGTAACACTCATGACCATAGATAGAGGCATAGTCACCTTTGGAGGAAAAGACAAAGGAAGAATCATCGGGAAAGGAAACATCAAGTTGGGAAATTTAGTTATTGAAGATGTCTTACTTGTCTGAATTTTAAAGCAAAATCTTCTAAGCATTAGCCAACTCTATAACAAAGAATACAATATAAAATTCGAAAAAGTTAAGTGTATTGGCATCAATAAGGACAAATCATAAACATTCACTAGGAACAGGTATGGTAATATCTATTAAGTTGATATCAACTTTGAAGAATCATATTATCTAATGTCCATCAAGGAAGAATGTCTAGGTCATATCAATGTAGAGTTGATTCATAAAATATCCTTTAAAGATCTTGTTCATGGTTTGCCAAAGATCAATTATACCAAATGTGATTCCTATAATCTAGGGCTGAGTGTGGTTCCTGGGTAGAACCGAGAACCGAAGAACTGAACCGGAGGGTCCAATTAAGCTTCTCGGTTCCATTTTTTTGGGAACCGGAACTGGGTTAGGGTTCCTAAAACCCACTTCACATTTCCCTTCGATTGAATCAATTTGTCCCCTTCTCCCATTCTCTGCCCAACCCTTGTCCCCGACGCCACTCGCCTCGTCCCTTTGCCGGTCGTCACTCGTCCCGCCATTGGTCGCCGCTTGCCTCATCCCTTCGCTTGTCGCTGCTCGTCCTGCTACTAGACGCCACTTGCCTCGTCCCTCTGCTGGTTGCCACTCGTCTCGTCCTGTCACTAGTCACCACTCGTCTCGTCCCTCTACTGGTCGTCGCTCGTCCAACCGTTGGTCACTACTCGCCTTGTCCCTCTGCTGGTCGCCGCTCATCTCATCTTGCCGCTGGTCGCCGCTCATCTCATCTCGCCACTGGTCGCCACTAGCCTTGTCCCTCTGCTAGTTGCCGCTTGCCTCCGCTCATCCCGCCACTAGTCGCTGCTTGTCTCACCGCTAGACGTCACTCGCCCCCTGACAATGCCCTTGACAACAACGCCCAGCCCTTGCCTCCCTCAACGCCACTCGCACCCCGCTCACCCCGCCGCTGGACGACGCTCCCTCCCCTTTGGGTAATCCATTCCTTCTTGTTCTCTTCTTTTATTGGAAGGGGTTGTCATGGTGGTTGTTTCTATACTTCTACTGATGCGAGTTCATCTGTTCTTTTAGCTCTGATGGTTTTGTACTAAATTCATTTCTGATTTGGATTTTGTCAATTGTTTGAACGAAGGATTTGGTTGTCATTCGAAATTGAAGACCCAATTTCCTCAAGTTTTCTGGGTTTCGTGAAGTGCCCTGCCTTCTAGATAATTGATTATCGTAGTCCAAGACATTCTCTAAGATTTCCCCTTTCTTGCAAAAGTTTAGTCCGTTTGAGCATCTAAATGTCGAGGCAGAAGCTTATGTTGGGAGCCGAGCTCTACCCACAATATTCAATTATTTAACATTCGATTCATAACATATCTACATTTTCTGCTCAAATTAATTGAAGCTTGTCTCATGTTAATCAATGTCAACAAGGGTTTCTCAACTGCTTTCACATCCTGCCCAATAGAAAGAAACCATTACCGATCCTCAACGATGTCAACAGAATGATCAAGCCTTGTAGGTAAGAAGAGAGACGGATTTTTATTAGCATACACTGCTCAAGCAATGATCAAATCTGGGATCATTGGTTTCTTTCTTCTTCTTCTTCTTCTTTGGATGGTTTGTGCAGGCAAGAGTTTTCTGAATTTTCTTCACCATTTTGCTGCTGTCTTCAATCTCTGTTGGAAATGATGACAACGTTGGAAGAATAATAGCTGATGCTATAGAAAGCGTTGGACTTGATGGAGTAATCTCTATGGAGTCATCTCCATCTTTGGAAACCTTTGTTCTAGTCGAAGAGGGAAAGAAGGTGGTGGATTTTGCTTTAGGTTTGAAATAACATGGAGTTGGATGATTGTCTTGTAGCAAAATGTGGACAGAGTGTTATCCATTTCTGATGCTCTTTTGCGAGCTCTGCATCTTCCAGATTCTGTCTCCTAAGGGATAAAGTTTCCAATTACATTCGTCAACAGATCCTGAGCTTATCGAATGCATACCAATCTTTCAATAAATAATACCCCTTGTTATGATTCTTCCCTTAGGTTTTTGTCTGCCATTGATAAGGGTTATATGTTGTCCCATTTCATTGCAAACCAGGATGGATCTCTCATGGAGTTTGAGAATGCTAAACTCCTTGTAACAGATCAGAAGGTTTCAAATGTCAAGGAAATAATTCCTTTGCTGGAGAAGGCAACTCAATTAAGCATCCCCTTGCTAATCATTGCAGAAGATATCGCTAGGCAAGTACTGGAAACACTTGTTGTGAACAAATTCCAAAGCTTGCTGAATGTAGCTGTTGTGCAATGTCCAGGATTTAGAGAAGGAAAGAGAGGTGTATTGTAGGACATTGCTTTATCGACAGGTGAACTTGTAAAGCGTCGCAACCTGGGATGGATTGCAGGTGTGGAATTTTTCCCTGTTTTTACAGTATTTGTTGTGAACAAAATAGAGAAATTCTATTAAGTTTGGCTTCTTTTCATCACAAACCTTGAAGTGGGAAAGGCTTGGTATTATCGTTGAACATTTTATCCCTAGCTTTAAATGGCATTGATGCTCTCTATGGACCACCTATTTTATGACTTCCGTGGTATCCTCATTTGGACCTAAATTCCAATAAATCTATTTTCTCCTTATTCAGACATCAAAATCTTCTTTATTTTGCATGACTCTGTTAAACAATTTTTTAGAGGCCACCACTGAATGAAAACATTTTATGTTGCAGTATATTCAATTGATAGATCAAGTAGATGCTCCGTAGCTAAATTTTTCACTACATTACAGTCATGTTTCTCCTTTTGGTTTAGGGTCATAAGCAATGGATTGCAGAAGTTCAATTCCTCGGCGTTGTGGAGCATGAAATGTTAGAAATTTCCTATAATATGGGCTTACATTAATTAATTGATTTTCTATTTTAAAATAATCGGGTTAATGGATATTCCAATATTTGTTAAACCCTAAAGTGATTTGATTGAATTGGGTATTGGCATCTATTGTTAACGGGCCAAGTTGAGCAGCAAAGTGTAGGCAATTGTGTTTGGTAAGCCCGTAATGGGAATGACCCAGTTGACACGCTGTTGATTAGGGTTTGCTAGATCCCTCTCTAGCCTATAAAATGGTAGGTTATACCTATCAGTTGCTTTAATCCCATTGAAAGTTGCTATATCGAAATAGGTCATAGAGAGGAAGATCTGGTATTCCAATAGATCCCTGATTATCAGAGTGATCTAGTTTTCTTCAAGTAAAGCAATGGCTCAAACAGGTACGCTTTAATTCCGCTGAATTTATTGATCTTGGTGTTTTACAATCATGTATGGATCCGTTTGTTCTTAATTGATTAAATAATATTCTACATGTGGTATTAGAGCAAATCGTATATGATTGTAGAACCCAAATTTTCTCTTGTTATGGAAAAATTTGAAACCCTCCTCTTTGAGCCGAATATGGGCATTATTTTTTGTGTAGATTTTTTGCTTGATTAATCCTATAACCATAGGGCTTTTATTCTACATGTTGAGATCTTTCCAACCATTTATAATTTGCAAATTTCGTTGAGAATTGAGAGAGAATTTTAGATTTGAAATTCTAGGGTTTATACGTGAAAAAGTTCTAGAATTTGCAAATTACTTGCAATTGATTGATGTTCGATGCAAATCGTTGTATGGGTATTGTTATATATTTGTTTTAGTATCTTTTGTTGTATTAAATTGAGTTTTTAGGGCAAAACCTAATTTTCGGCCATGGGAGGCTTGGATCCGAAACTTCGAAGCTTGCATGTGGTAGATTTAGTTGGTTTTTCTCCGTTTGATTGATTATAGTTAATCATATTGATGTTAGAAGCAAGATCCATGAAAAAAAATTCATAAAAATCAAAAATAATGTGTGGTTTTGGAGCTTCGGGTCGAAACCGGGTCGTGCGACCCGGTTTGCTGCAAATTCGTGACCCGGCTGGAGGTTGAAGAAGACCTCCAGCTGGGCCTAGGCCTAAATATGGGTTTTTGCCCATATTTTTATTTTATTTTCGTAGGCTAATTTTGAAGCCCATTTCATTGGCCTGTTTTAAATTAAAAGGCAGATGAGCCCATACAAGAAGAAAGCCAGGTTGGGCTTATAATGGCTCATTTTGTCTATAGGGAAAAGAAAGTTGAAAGCCCAATTTTTTAATAAAAATTGCGCATGGGCCTATAGCCCAATATTTGGACTTTTAAAGATTAGTGGGCCATGTGAGGGTTTAGGATTCGCGGTTTTGGCCCGTGGTCCAATTAGGGCTGCTCGCGGGTCCTGGGCCCGCGGGAGTCCGAAATATTTAAATAATATTATAATATTATTATTATAATAATAAATTTAAAAAAAAAAAACTTGTGGCAAAAGTTGTTGTTTCAAAAGTGCAATATGATCATTGGAAACACATGTTGTAAAGTGTTTCATATAGTTTGATGAATTTTGGGCATAAATTCTTGAAATTCCATATTGATAAAAATTAGTATATACAATTACTCGCCCAAAGGGGGTTATTGTGTATATTAATTTGGAAAATAGCATGAAGTTTATTCCCACATTTAAAAGATGGGGATGTATAATTGAAAAATATTTATCTGCCCAAAGGGGATAAATGTTTTGAAAATTATATGTAATTCCCCTCCATGTTGATATTATGGAGATGTATGATTTAAAGGATTTGTCTGCACAAAGGGGATGGATCCTTGACAATTATATGTAATTCTTCTTGTTTTTATAAATTTCATGCTGGGAAAAATAATGGTGCATTATACACTCTGCCCAAAGGGGATTTTATGATGTACTGATTATTTTTGTTGAGTTGCTTATTGCCCATAATTGATCATATTGCATTGTGTGTGTTAAACAGTTACCTTTGCTATAAATAACAACAATGCCACGGTGGAAATGTTAACAGGATCAAACTTTAAGAGATGGAAGCAAGATATAGAGTTTCTTTGGGCATCGTTGATATGGACTTGGCTCTACGTGAGGATGAACTGCCCAGGCCCAATGATCAAAGTCTTGCAAATCAAAAGGCCCATTATGCTAGATGGGAAAAATCTAATCGGCGAGCCTCATTGCTATGAAGAGGTCTATTCTTTGAGCATCTGATTAGTGGTTTGCCGGAAGATACGAATTTCAGACCGGTTCCTTGAAGCGGTGGGAGAAAGATATAGAGTCTCGAGATAAGGTGAAGCTGGGAACTTCCTGAGTGAGTTAACGAACATGAGGGATGATGCTGCTATGGGTGTTAGAGAATTTATACTGAAGATGGTCCACATTCAGTCCAAAATTAAGGCCCATGAAATTGTTCTTTCTGAAAATTATATTGTGCATCAAGCCTTAAATGTTTTGCCAGCTGAATTTAGCCGATTAAGACTGCTTATAATGCTCGAAATGAGACATGGAGTGTTAATGCCTTGATTACTAAGTGTGTGACGAGGAAGAGAAATTAAAGAAGGAAAAGTATGAGTCTGCCCACTTAACTACCAATGCCAAGTCGAGTTCGTATAGAGGCAAATGGAAGCCTAAGGGGTCAAATGCTCATGGCCCAAAGAAATGGCAAGACTTTAGGAAAAATGAGAATTATGGGAGAAATGGAGATAAGGATATTAAATGTTTTCACTTTGTAGAAGCAGGGTCACAAGAGAGCCAATTGCTACAAATTTCGAGCTTGACTAAAAACAATAAAAGAAAGTCACCAAGGTGAGTTGTTGGTTTGTTTTGAATCAAATTTGGTTAATGTTCCTTTGGATTCTTGGTGGCTTGATTACGGGTGCTCTTGTTCATGTGACTACTACCTTATAGGGTCTCACAAATCTAAGGAGTCCAAGTCTCGAGGAGTCAAAGCTTAAAGTTGGAAACAATCTTTGGAGTTGATGTGGAGCACATAGGGACAGTTGTTTTGAATTTAGATTCTGGTTTTCAACTTGTCTTGAACAATGTCTTTTATGTTCCTAATTTTAGGAGAAACTTAGTATCTCTTTCTTCGCTTGACAAAGTTGGATATTGTCTTCATTTTGCGAATAAAAGAGTGGATTTGAGTTATGATTCCAGAATTATTGGGAATTGTGTTTTGTTTGATGGATTATATCGATTATCCTTATCTCCCGATAGACCATATTGCTCTTTCAATGTCGAGAATGTTGTTGCTAAGAGATCTTTGATTAAAGATAGATCTTCATTGCTATGGCATAAGCGATTGGGGCATATCTCAAAAGAACGGGTAAAGCGACTTATCGTGGCTGATATTCTCCCTCCTCTTGACTCGAGATGATATTGAGACTTGTATTGATTGTGTAAGGGGAAAATTAACTAAAACAAAGAAGAAAGGCGCTACTCGCAGTCAAAGTCTATTGGAGATAATTCATGCGATATTAGTGGGCCATACTCAACCACCTTGTGTGGAAATAAATACTTCATCACGTTCATTGATGATTTCTCCCGTTATTGTTATCTTTATCTAATTAAGGAGAAGACTGATGCTCTTGACATGTTTAAAGTGTTTCGTACTGAAGTTGAAAAACAATTGGGAAAAATTATCAAGATTGTCATATCTGATCGTGGTGATGAGTATTATGGGCGATATACTGAGGCTGGACAACAAAAGGGACCGTTTGCAAAATATTTGTAGGACTGTGGTATTGTTGCTCAATATACAATGCAGGGAGTCTGAGCAAAATGGTGTAGCTGAGCGACGAAATCGCACACTCATGGAGATGAAACGAAGTATGATGGGCAGTTCTAATTTGCTGAATACTTATGGGGTGATGCGATTAAAATGGCAACTTATATATTGAATCGTGTACCTAGTAAATCGGTGCCGAAAACACCTTTTGAATTGTGGACTGGGAGGAAACCTAGCTTGAATCATTTTCGAGTTTGGGGTTGTCTGCGAGGTGAAAATTTATGATCCTTCTCGAGAAGAAGACCGAATCCAGGACTACTAGATGTTATTTTATTGGATATCCTAATCATTCTAAAGGGTATAGGTTCTATTGTCCTTCTCGCGGCACTAGAATCGTTGAATCTCAAACTGCCAAATTCCTAGAATTAGATGTTGCTGAAAAGAGTTCTTCTCAATCTTTCGAAATGGAAGAACCAAATAAAACGGTCTCTATTCCATTGCCCATCTTACATGATGATTCTATGCGAGATCCCAGCAGATTGGAAATTCAACAGGAAGCAAATACCGAAAATATGACGGTAGATCCTCCCATTACAAATGAAATTCCCCAGATGAATGATTTAGCTCCAGAAATGCCTGTGCGAAGATCACAGCGACAAAGAAGACCAACGCTTTTAAATGATTATCATGTCTATCTTGGAGAAGCTGATTTTGACGTTGGAAGTGTAGTTGATCCGACAACCTTCAAAGAAGCTCTTAATAGTGATCAGGCAGATAAATGGTTAGGAGCGATGAATGACGAGATGATGTCCATGTCAACTAATCAAGTATGGAAACTTGTTGATTTACACGATGGGCATAAACCAATCGGCTGCAAATGGGTATTCAAAACCAAGAAAGACAATAAGGGCAACATCGAGAGATTCAAAGCAAGGTTAGTCGCAAAAGGGTACATACAGAGAGAAGGTATTGATTATAATGAAGTATTTTCCCCAGTATCTACTAAAGACTCTGTTCGGATAATCATGGCTTTGGTGGCTCATTTTGATTTAGAGCTTCACCAAATGGATGTCAAGACAGCTTTTCTAAATGGAGATCTGGATGAAGAAGTATATATGCAGCAACCTGAAGGGTTCAAAGAAGCCGGAAAGGAGCATATGGTGTGCAAACTTCAAAGATCCATCTATGGTCTCAAACAAGCATCACGTCGGTGGTACTTAAAATTTCACAAAGTTGTGAGATCATTTGGCTTTGAAGAAAATAAGTTTGATCAATGCATCTACATGAAAGTAAGTGGGAGTAAATATATTTTCTTAGTACTTTATGTAGATGACATTTTACTTGCTAGCAGTGATGTTGATCTATTGAATGACACCAAAAAATTTCTATCTACAAAGTTTGATATGAAAGATCTTGGGGAAGCCTCTTTTGTTCTAGGCATTGAGATTCATCGTGACAGATCTAAGAACATTTTACTTGCTAGCAGTGTTTTGAAAAGATTCAATATGCAGACCTGTAAGTCAGGTGAAGCTCCTGTTGTGAAAGGAGATAAATTGAGCATAGATCAATGCCCCAAGAATGATGTTGAAAAGGAAGTCATGAAAAATGTTCCATATGCTAGTGCGGTTGGCAGTCTTATGTATGCACAAGTATGTACCGGACACGATATTGCTTTTGTTGTGAATACTCTTGGAAGATATCTGTCGAATCCAGGTCAAGAACATTGGGTTGCAACTAAGAAGGTGATGAGATATCTACAACGAACAAAGGATTTCATGCTCGTTTATAGCAGAGTTGAGGACCTAAAAGTAATTGGATATTCAGATGCTGATTTTGCTAGTTGTTCAGATGATAGAAAATCAACTTCTGGATATATTTTTATGATGGCTGGAGGTGCTATTTCTTGGAAGAGCACAAAGCAAACATTGATTACGAACTCTACAATGTATGCTGAGTTTGTAGCGTGCTATGGCGCGTCGATTCAAGTAGTTTGGCTCAGAAATTTGATCTCAGAATTGCGTGTTGTGGACTCTATTGCTAGACCTATGGTGATCTACTGTGACAACACTGCAGCTGTGTTTTATTCCAAGCATAACAAGATTAGTAATGCGTCCAAACACATGGAGATCAAATATTATACTGTTAAGGACTTGGTAAAAAATGGAGACGTTGTAATTGAAAATATCGGGCCGAGTCCATGTTGGCTGATCCTCTAACAAAAGGCTTACGACCCATTTTGTTTAAAGAACATATAAAGAATATTGGTGTTTTAGAATCTTTTGATTTCTTTTGTTAGTGGGAGTTATATAGTTTTTATTTCTGGATATTATAGTTATATGCAGACTGATAATGCTTTTATGATGTCTATTAAAGCATTTATTTTCAATGATTGTTGTTATTGATTCTATTGTTATCTTTTCTCCTGTTGACTGAGAAATGGAAATATAAAACAATATCTTTAAACAAATTTTAGTTTAAAGATGACTGGATGTCACTAATTATGAGATCTCATGTTGGATTGTGACATAATTGTGCAATTTCATGTTGTTTAGAAATCGCACTGAGGCAATTTCATGTTGTTTAGAAATTGCGCTAATGCAGTTTCATGTCGTTGAGAAATTGCATTGAGGACCAATAAGAAATAGTGTATGTCTTGATCACATGTTGGCACTATTTCTTACTACACTACTAGGCCCATGATCCATGAAAATATAATACTTATTATATGTGATTATGGAAGGTCTTGTGTTGTGGTATTTTCTTAACACATTGATCTCCATAGTCCTATATTGAGGTTATATAGGATTGGATTGGTATTGAGATGCCATTGTTGGAATATTATTTTTTAAAAGTTGTGGCCACATAAAACAAAATTTTAGTTATTAACCCGATAGTGTCATTTTCAATATAAAATCTTTTTCAAAATAAAATAAGTTAATTAATGTAGCCCAAGTGGGAGAATGTTAGAAATTTCCTATAATATGGGCTTACATTAATTAATTGATTTTCTATTTTAAATAATCGGGTTAATGGATATTCCAATATTTGTTAAACCCTAAAGTGATCTGATTGAATTGGGTATTGGCATCTATTGTTAACGGGCCTAGTTGAGCAGCAAAGTGTAGGCAATTGTGTTTAACTAAAGCCCGTAATGGGAAGGGCCCAGTTGACACGCTGTTAATTAGGGTTTGCTAGGTCCCCTCTCTAGCCTATAAAAGGGTAGGTTATACCTATCAGTTACTTTAATCCCATTGAAAGCTGCTATATCGAAATAGGTCATAGAGAGGAAGATCTGGTATTCCAATAGATCCCTGATTATCAGAGTGATCTAGTTTTCTTCAAGTAAAGCAATAGCTCAAACAGGTACGCTTTAATTCCGCTGAATTTATTGATCTTGGTGTTTTACAATCATGTATGGATCCGTTTGTTCTTAATTGATTAAATAATATTCTACATGAAAACCTTGTCAAACTGATAGGATACTGTTCTGAAGACAGCAAACGAGGAATGCAGCACCTTTTTGTTCATTACTTATGGTAACTTTCTCCTTGACCAGGTGGTAGGAACACATGGATATGCTACTCTTGATTACATTTAGAATCATCAACTTTGTGGTAGGAACACATGAATTCTGCTCCCAAGGAACTATTTTTGGCAATTTATGGACATAGAAGCTTTGGTTTGTCTCTTTCCTTCTTCGTTATAGTTCAAATCTAAAAAATGAAAAAAAAATAAAAAATAAAAAAATAAACCTGTTGGAACCTGGAACTGACCCTGGAACCTATGACAAGGTAGGTTCTAGGTTCTTGGTACTGACGGGTAGGTCCCGAGTTCCAAAAAATGAAAAACCTATACCCAATGGTAGGTTCCAAGTTCCCGACGGAACCGAATTTGAATCGGGAACCGCTCACCCCTACTATAATCCATGCATATTGGGAAAATAGGTGAGAAGCTCCCTCAAATCTACAAAAGTCATTGCAACTAACATATCTTTGCAGATGTTGCTCATAGACCTATTTGGACCAACTCAACAACCAATCTAAGAGGAAGAAAATATTGTCTTGTAGTAGTTGATGATTTTTCAAGATTCACAGGGTAATGTTATTATATAAAAATGAGGCATTTCATTCTTTCAAAGAATTTGTCTGACAAATTCAAAATGAAAAAGGATAAAACATCGCTATCAATAGAACTGATTATGGAGAAGAATTTGACAATCAAAGTTTTGCTAAGTATTGTAAACTTGTTCTTTATTGTCTTAGAAATGTCCTGTTATTTAGAATTTTTGGACATGTTTCAATAGGTCAAAACCTTTTAGATCTGAACATGTGTCTATCTGCCCGTGCAGTGATCCGAGGTAAACTTAGGCAAACTTAAGCATGAAACTGAGTTTGTTTGAGCTTAAGGCCTTCATGAAAAATGAAATACATGCCATATGCCTTCTATTAATGTAAGATTTGCATGATTTTAATGTTATTCAGTATGTTAATTGCATATGTAAATGCTCATGGACATTGCTGCAATTACGAATTAGGAAAGATAGGAACGTGCGTCTGTATTATCATTTTGGTCGTCATCCGTATGATCACAATTAGGTTTTGAGTCCTTAACAAAAAAAATGATTGTCATCCTTCATTCTATATGATTGAGACTTTATCATTTGTATATATTTGCATGCTTATTTGGGTTTCTTATGGCGCATTTGGTAACACTTTTATTCTCGGGAATAATTTCTAATCATAAATGAATTTTTTTTTTATTCCCGAGAACAATTTCTAAATTTAAGCCGTTTGGTAATTATCCAAAATTTCAATTCCTGGAATAAAATTGTGTTTAGTATCATCCTTAAAATTTCTACTTCAAATCATTTTCTTTTAATTTTTAAATAATTTTATTACTTTTTTTCCTTTTTTTTCTTTTTCTTCTTTTCTTCTTTTCCTTTATTTCTCTTCTTCTTCTTCTTCTTCAAGGTTGTCGATTGCTGGCCTTGGGATGATCGACGACTGGCCAGACGAGGGTCGGCAACCTTAGGGTGATCGAGTGATCGAGTTCAGGGTGGGTAAGGTCTAGACCTAGACCCTGTACCCAACCATGTTTGTATTAGACCCTATACTCGACCCACCCTATTTTTCCGGTCTAATTCTAGGGCCAACCATGTTTCCATTGAAACATGTTTTGCAATTTCTCGATATTTTATACAACTTCAAATTTTATATTAATACGCGAGAAAATAACGTAATCCTCCTGATTTGTATTGAAACATTAAGCAGTTATAATAAATAAATACATGAACTTTTTGATTGAACAAAAAATTGGATCCACAAGGCTAATTATAATAAATAAAATCACGAGACAAAGAATTAGTAACAAACATGGGTCTAACATTAGTCTTATTCCCACAACTATTACATGAAGCTACTTATTTATGCAAACATAACTCCTCCTACAAAAGAGAAATTATACGAGCCAATCTATGTGGTACACAAGAATTTGGTGGCAACGAACACCATCCATCTGTCAGATAGTACAAGAGGGAGCCAACGAGGGAGGGAAGCAAGTGAGGAAGAGGAACGATGAAGGAGGAGTGCCGTGCATATTTGAGAGAGCCAAGAGGAAAAATGCCATGTGATTGCAGGAGTAAGAATAAAAATAAAGGGAAAAAATAGGGTTTTTGACCTATACTTACAAAACTGGTTCCCAAAGTGGTTCCAAAGTCCGGGAACCGGTTCCTAAGTGAGTAATCAATCGAACCTAGTTCCCCAACCAGTTTTAACGGGAACCGGTTCTTGACCCTATTTTCTGAGTGGGCTGGTCCAATTCCCGGGTATACCTAGTCCGATTGCACACCCCTAGGTGACCTCACCGGAGCATCATCGACTCTCGGCAAAGCCGTGCCTCATCGGCCAAGCCTCACTAGCAACTAGGTGAGCCTCGAGCAAGCCTCACCAGGGCTAGGAGAGCCTTGCTGGTGGCCGGGGGAGGCCCGCCTAGCCACCGGTGAGGCTCGGCCTCCCCGCTGGCTGGGCGAGCCTCTGGCGAGCTCACCAAACCAGTCCCCGGCAACCGGCGGCTATGGGCTGCGGCAACGGCGGTGGCGGTGGTTGAAGTGGAAGAGAGAGGAAGAAGAACAAGAAGAAAGAAGATAAAATAGAAAAAAAAAAAAAAATAGGTTAGCTTGATTCTGAAATTTTTCTCGAGAACAAAGAATCAATTTTTTTTTTTTTTACTTTTTGATTCTACTCCAAACTATTCTCGGAACAAAAAAACAGAAATTTTCACTATTTGGCAACTTGCCAAACAGACCCATAAAGACCAAACTTCACATTAGTGCCTTATTAACATTAGAACTACATATAGCAAACTTTGTGTGCATATGTTGTTCACCATAATTGAATGCCATTTTGTATATGAAACTCATGTCACAATAATGCTTTGTGCACTTAGGAACTTCCAAGCATGTCATTAAAAATCCTAAATCTTGTATTAGCATTAAATTGTATGATGCTTTCGCAAGTCAATTTAGGATTTAATTATTACCCAAATTGCTTGTCACATTCGATTCTAAGTTGTGTGATTTTTCATGCCATTTGTGCATTGCATGAATGATTTTGAGGTTCAATAATGCATGTCTAAGTTCTGATTTTTAATGGTTGATATGCATACTTTTAGAAACCCTAGTCTTAGAGCACCAAGTTGACCTTGATTGGACCCGAGCTCTTCTAAGAAGTTGTAAAGCACACCTAAAATTTTCAAATTCCATTGATTTCATGCAAATTACTCGTCTTTAGGTCTATTTTCCATATTTTTCTTATCTAGACTAGAACAGGGTTAAATTCGGACACATGTTGTTACCCCTGTTTAGGCAGACTTTTACCATTTTTGTACCAATTTTCTAATAGCGATTCTTGAGTTGATCCCTTAATAAAGTTAGTTTGCTACCATATTAGCTATGTTGTAACAAAATTTCGTGATTTTTAGATTTCATTCGGTAGGTTAAATCTTGGTAGTAATGATTGAGTGTTCCGTTGTTTTGACAATTTTCCTAATGCATTATTGTTCGTTACTTGATTTTTATAAAATCATGCTTAGTTCTTTTAGAAAAACTTTCTTCACCTAAATTATTCCATATTATATGGTGCATATTAGGTAATTTTCTCATAACTAAATCATCAATGGGCATTATCCAATTTTACTGACATGTTATGCTTGGTTTGAAATTTCCTTATATAATCTTATTATTGTGATTGTTTAGTCAAATCTTTTAGGATATATATATATATATATATATATATATATATATATATATATATATATATATATATATATATACATATATATTTGGTAAAAGGGTAATAAATATATTGAGGATAGGCAACTGTACAGAAATCCCAGCACCAAAACTTACACTCAGGAAGAAAAATCAACCTGAGTGGAAGGATACCGGGATGTAAAAGGAACAACCACAGCTACAAACCAAGGCCGCACAACCAACAACAACGAGCACGGCGAAACAAACAGCCGACACACACCCACTAAGAGGCGGAAAGCCACGCCAAAGAAATAACCAAAAAAAAAACCCGGCCAGCGGGAAAGGCCGAAGGAACTAACACCCAACTAGGATGGAGCAGCATCTGCAACCAACACGCCCGAGTATCACCCAGCTGGCTGGAGGTCCACAGAAGAGAAAATGATGGGGTCGAGATCCCAAGAGCATTGTAGCCTCCTATTCCTAATGGAATCCTCCACACTTCTGTAGGAAAGGGCCTTATCTTTGATAGCTTTGAGTAGATGCTTCTTCATGGCCAAAACAAAAATCGGTTCTCCCCTGAATAGGATATTGTTCATGTTCTTCCAAATGATGTGGCAAACCACACCAAAGGAGAAACGAGCAATACACTTATAAAATTCTTTCTTCGAGAGTAAAGAAATGGCCCAACTCAGGTTGTCCTCCAAAGATCCATTACGCCAAGGAAGATTACATCTAAACGCCCAAAAGAAAGTAAGACTAGAAGTAATATGACATCCAAAAAATAGATGATCAACAGAGTTAGGCATATTATTGCAAAAGGGGCAAGGAGCAGCATCAATTCTACCATAGGATAAAAGGAGAGATTGAGTAGGAAGCCTACGCCTAGTAATGAGCCAAAGGTTAAATTGATACCGAGGTAAGATGGCATTGTTCCAAATGAATGAATGCCACCTGACACGGGTTTTCTTCTGCCGAATAACCTCCGACGCCAAAGCAACCGAGAATAAGCCCAAGGACTCCCCTCTCCACCAAGAACGGTCTTGGCACTGAGACAGGGAGGGAAGAGGCGACCCCAATGCCTCAATCTCCGCCCTGAGTGCCTAGCCATCGTCAGAAAAAAGGTCAGCTACCAAAGCCAGCCTGGAGAGCCCGAAACTATAGATGAGCGCATATGAGAAAAACAAGTTTAAAGGCCCTTAAGGGTGCTAATTGTCAAACCATAATGACACAGTTGAACCATCTCCTATCTTCCATGAAAAGCTCAGCCTGACCTCCACCTTGATTTGCAAGATCTTCTTCCAAACTCGAGCATAAGGTCGGCTACTTTACCACCCATAAGTTTTTATTCTTTAAGAATGTTGAATGACTCCACTTGCACCACAGTGACTCCTTATCTAAGAACAAATTCTAGATGTGTTTGAGCATAACCGCCTTATTGCACTCATGGAGTCTACGAATACCAAGACCTCCCTCAACTTTTGGGAGGCACACTTCATCCTAGGAGACCTTGGCTCCTCCTCTCCCCAACTCAGGGCCTCTCCATAGGAATTGTCTCCGAATACGCTCAATCTGGTCAAGCACTGAGATAGGCAATATAAACACACTAGCCCAATAAGCCTGAATAGCATGGAGAACTAACCTAATCAATTGAAGGCGCCCAACAAAGGAGAGAAACCGATGGGCCCAGGATTGCACCCTCACCGTAATGCATCTAACAAGATCAGCACAATCCACCTTGCCCAACCTGCTCGTGATAACCGGGACACTCAGGTATCAGATCGGCAAAACCCCTTCTTGAAAGCCAAGCTCCAGGAGCATTTGATTTTTAAGGGAAAGCGATCCACCCGAGAGGAATACCTTGCTTTTCTTCGGATTCAATTGCAAGCCACTCCAGGAGGAGAAAGTTTGAAGGCCTTCCTTGAGGAGTGACATAGAAGGTATGTGGCCTTCATAGAAGAGAAAGACATCATCTGTAAAAAAAAATAGGTGCGAAAGGGAAGTGGGTTTACACCTCCAAAAGAACCTAAACCCCGATTGCCGTGAGCTTCTACTAAGAATACTAGAAAGCACCTCCATAACTAAAGTGAGAAAAAAAAAAAAAAAAAAGAGACATGGGATCACCCTGCCGTAGGCCACAGCCACTCGGAAAAAAACCCATAAAGCTCCCCATTCAACGCAATGGAGAATCGAGACGTATGAACACAAGTCATGATGAGCTGCACCAATCGGGTAGGAAAGTGAAACGCAAGGAGTACACTCTCAAGGAATCACCAATCGACAGTATCATAGGCCTTCCTGAAGTCCATTTTAATCGCAAACTTAGGAGTATACGGTTGACGATGGAAGCTGGAAAAGAGTTCTTGGGCCAAAAGGATAATATCCCTTATACGCTATCCTTTAACAAAAGCACTTTGTGATGGGCTAATAAAAGTGAGTTGAGATGAGCCTGGTTAGAAAACTAAACTTCTTTCTCGTATTTCAAATCAAGCAAACTTCTAAAAGCACCTTCATACATCAAGAGAAATATGCAAAGGAAATGGTAAAGAAGTTTGGTATGAAAGGATGCAAAAAAATTGAGACATTCATGTCATGTTCCATCAAGTTAGATAAAGATGCGAAAGGTAAGTCTATTGATTCCAAGATGTATAGAAGTGTGAGAGAGTCATTGATGTACCTAATAGCTTCCAGACCTGATATTTTATTTAGTACTTATTTGTACGCTAGCTTTCAATATGATTCAAAAGAATCTCACTTAATCATTGTTAAGTGAATTATTTGATACATTGGGTCATCTCAAGAATTAGAGATTTAGTATATTAAAAATACAAATTTTTTATGTTGTTTGGATACTTGAATGCTAAATTTGCAGGTTGTAAGGTAGATAGAAAGAGTGCATTAGGTACTCGCCAACTATTAGATTGTATGTTGATCTCTTGGTTCCCAAAGAAACAAAACCCAATTGCTCTTTCAACTATAGAGGCTGAATACATTACTCTCAGAAGTTGTGTGCAACTTATTTGGATGAAGCAATAACTCAATGATTTCAAAGAAGATGGGGAATGTATTCCTATTATGTGCAACAACATTGGTGTTATAAATCTCATCAAGAACCCAATTCTACACTCAAGAGCAAAGCATATCGAGATAATACATCACTTCGTTAGGGATCATGTTAGCAATAGTGATATCCTCATCCAATTTGTAGAATCAAAACAGTAGCTAACAGACATTTTCACAAAGCCACTGGACAACCCAACCTTCGAATACATTCATGGTGAATTAGAAATATGCAATGCAATGGAATAACATCCTTCAAGTAATATTTCATTTCTGTTAAAAATGTCAAATACAATAAAAACTACAGGTACGCACCTACTGTCTCATTTCAAAAAAGTTACTGTTACAGTATTACATTGTTACCACTTTGACTACCTATCCAATATATCTAGGTTTGTTACAATTATTTCAATAGAATCTATAAGCATAACTTTATTGCCTGTTTAAACGATTAAAATTGAGTACCACCGCCTGCGGTGACCTAGCTGGATAAAAGCCCCCATGACATCTACCTAGGATGAAGGGGTTCAAATCCTGCAGGACGCACGGGATCTTAAGCGCGACATCGGGGTGGTAGGTCCCCCATTAGTGTCGCTCCAGGGTTTACCCGCCGACTGCCGGCTGTACGGGGTTCCCTGGGTATCAAAAAAAAAAAAATTGAGTACAAAAATAATTATGGATGAGGAAGTTACTGTTGAAAAACAACGGCTAACTCTCTCTATGTAAAATTCACTACTTCGATTTATGGAGAGACAGTACTCACGTTCTTACTCACACAGCTCATACTCTATCGTATTCTCTCCTACACTATCTACTCAAAGCTCTTGCTTCCCTACACATATTCTCTCTACACATATTCTATCTACACTTAAAAACCATGACACCCAAAGCTTGTCCTATCTCTAAGGTCGTAAGGAAATCCTCCTGTACCGCTGGCCAAACATTCAAAACTTCTAAAGAGGAAGCCACCCAACAAGAAGGATCACTTGAGGCCAGTCAAAGTTGGAATATGGCTCAAGCTGGTGGATCAACTACTGCTAGCACCCTACTACCCACAACAACGGACAAGAGAACGCCTATAAGGAAAACACCAAAATCACGACTGCCGGTAGAAAAAGATACATGCGTTGTACCACCTATGGCACCATTGGTCACAGCCACTCTATCACCATTAGCTCTTACTCAATCTCTTCCAAGAGACTTGCTAAAAGGTTTAGCTGCTCTCATGGAAACCCATGGATCAAAAATAAAGAAGCTGCTAAAGTTCAAAGCCTTAAGCTCGCAACTGCTACAAATTGAACAAGCATTAACAGCTCAAGAAAAAATAACCGTTGAACCATCACATTCAACTACTCAGCTCTCTCAACCCTTACCTCAAAAATCTTCAACCGAAGAAGAAGGCACCTCTGAACCCATCGTTTCTAAGGACAAAAGCAAACAATTCATTGAAGTCATTCCTGATTTGATCATCTCATAGCCTAAAGGAAGTGAAGCCATGAAGGAAACTGAAGAAGTCACGGGAGACAAGTGTCGAGATGATGACAACAACTAGGTATTTCAAAACTTCAAACCTACTGTTAGTTTTGAAATAGACGAAAATTTTAAATTTTATTTCTTTTTGTCACTAGAACATGAACTTGCAAACCATGATTTCTACGATCGAGGAATCATTACTCACTGCTTTTATGATTTTGAGTTTTTAGGCAATCACGGAATTTTTCTCTCTAAGCTTTTCAAGGCACTTTGACTCAAATTGTTCTACTTAATGAAAGTGGAGATTCACCCGGCCTTAGTGGCAATGTATTACTCAAACCTACACTTTCCAAAACAAAGACTCTTTTGTTTTCACATTTCGAAGTCAAAATTACGTTGTGACATTAGATGAACTGACTGAAATCATCCAAACTGAATACAACTTTTCAAACACATTCCAGTAGAGCCTGATAAGGCTTACAGCTTTATTAAAAACTCCAAACTTTTCTCTCAGTTCCCGGGAAATTGTACTATTGAGCCTTCTCTCTCTCAAAATGAATTTCATTTAAAAATCCTCACTCTATGCCTTCGTCTGAAAACATCTTCTATGAACGACGTCTCTCATTACAAGGTAAGAATCATCTGGGCCATTCTCAATAAGTTTGATGAGTTTTCCTTTCCCCACAAGATCTTTATTTACATGTATCACATGGCCAAGAGAAAGACAGGAAAACTGCCTTATGGTGCTTTGGTCACACGGATTTTCAAGCATTTCAAGATTGACTACTCTAAAGTACCATCAATTGTCATGTCAAATGTGGAAATCAAAAAGAAAACCCTAGACAAAATGATGCTCAAAATGACATGAGAAAGATGGGTCAATCATCGAAGAGAAGTCATCCCCATTGGTCATGGAGACCATAACAGAAATGTGGCAAAGCGTCAAGAAAGACTCGTTGAACTCTTTGAACTAGAAAAGTGCAAGCATGCTGATGCAAGCCTAGGGGAGGCTTTCTCAAACAATAGGATCGGGAGAGTGACTCGCACACGGAAACAGGACAAACAGGAATTTCAGCACTGCGCAAGCTCAGGAGAACAGTCGTATCTTTGTCGATACAGATCGGACCGACCTGATTCCAAAACCAAATGAACAAAGACTTCTGGATCTACAATTTCTCTGTTTTGGGTTTTCTGAAATAAGCACTGTAGGATAGTCGAAATTGGGTTGGAAGTAACGAACAGAACAGGAAAAGACAGAGACTCCGTTGGTTGCTCTTCTAGGCCTCCAAGGAAGTTGAGGGGCACCGATTCTTCTAGATCGATGACTGCAACTCTTCAAGGATGCAGATTTCGAAAGCTCCGACTCTTCAAGGACGGAGTGAAAACTCTTCTAGATTTTCAAGGATATGAACTCTACAAGGTTCACGATACTTGCTTCAAAGCAAAGTTTTTCATTTATCAAAAGTCGTCTGTCTTCTACAAGGAATTGGATGGCTTATATCACCAAAGAAATAAAGATAGAGCATAGAAACTTGAAAGCATTAAAGTGCTTAGGAACTAGAAACTAGAAACTAGAAAAATAATAAAGAGCTTAGGAACTAGAAACTAGTAAAAGCATAACGCCTTCATGGCTCCCGAGGTGTCTTCTTTCAAACTTCCGGGATGGACTCAAGATATCGATACGGCTTCTCGGTTTCGTCGAGCTTGAATGCGGGCCGATCTTCTTGGTTGAGAGAGTTGGTCTTCAATGCGGGCTGCATCACATGCTAAGGCACCAACACCTTCCAAGGCCTCTCGTCCATCTAGACCAGAAAAATCACCTTCACCTACTGTGGGCATACTGCCTCTCCTACTAGCTTTAATCAACTTCAAGCAGATATCAAAGGAATCAAAACTACCCTTCTATCTCTAACTTGATACATGGTGAGATAGAGCGTACTCTTGGTGAGATAGAGCGTACTCTTCTTAGCTTGGATTGCTATAACCCAATACGCCCAGACTCAGAGACCATGGAACTTGAACCACCCACGTCATCTCAGCAGTGCAAATGCCCTCACACCTAAACATGCTCAAAAATTTATGTGCTCATGTTTTGCTCTTGTTGTTTCAATTCTCATCATTCGCTACTTAAGTCTATTTTCTTGTAGTGACCTCTCTTTTGCCATCAACGAAGCTAATCTTTCCATCTTTTTGCTTGATGACAAAAGGGGGGGAGGGGGGGGAGAGTTACTTGATGTGAAACATGCTCGTAACAGTTGCTACTAACATTTGCTACTGACAATGTTTGCAAATTGCTTATATGCTGAAAAAATATTTGCTCCTGACAATGTTTGCAAATTTACTAATATCTTCTCATAATGTTTTGAATATAAATTATAGTCATCCAAAATTGAACTACTCATCAAAACTGGGGCATCATGCTAGTGTATCATCAAAACATGGGGAGCATTCGACTGTTATACTATGAATTCCAACAATACTTGATGGCACACTCTGGGCAGAAGATCTTTCATGCAACCATGCTCTATCTCACTAAAGATCACATGAGTTCACATCTCTAAAGCATTATTGAAAAACATCCTGAGGAGATCCTATTTTAAATTTTGCAAATTCATTCAAACAATATCTATCACTCTTTTATATCTACAGGATAGTTTTGTCGTCATCAAAAAGGGGGTGATTGTCGGAGAAAATATCTTCATCTAATTTTGATGATATCCAAACTATCTTTAGTATATTATTTACTATAATGTATGCAAATTTTTGGATCAGATGGTGTGCTTCATTGGAAAAAAGTTCGCAAATATTCTGTTATGACAAAAAAACACCAATCAACGTAAAAGATCAATTGTTGATGATGTTTTTGTTGAAGCTATAAAGATCAAGTTGATGGTAAATGTAACAACCAAATATATCTGATGATGTTCATTGGGTCAGCTAAATAGCCATTAAAAGACTAGGATTTGCATAGCAGCAAAATCTAAATAGAGCATGTAGCTGAGTAGCTAGGTCATCTAACATAGTTAGAGACTGTAGTAAGAAGATAGCAGTAATTGCCATTTTTAGTTAGTCTGCAAAGGTTCAAAAATAGAAACTATATGGGCAATACCTTCTTTAGACAGCAGCTCAACTTAGACTCCCCAACGATTATCTACTTCTCAAATTCATCTTCAATGAATAGATTAAGAAAGAATATAAAATAGAATACCATAGAGAACCGTAAGAGAGTGCAGCACATAAGATCAAGAAGTTTACCTCCTATTGTTCTTAGCTATAAGCTCTCTATTATACTATTTTGATATTCATGTTGTTTGACATTTGTGCAAGGGATTAAGTTTACAAATGTAAGAGTAACAACTAAATCCAAATAGTGGTATCTATCTTGTAAAGAATTAGTGCTAAGCATTTGTAACTTTCCATGCATATTGTTAGTGGAATCAAATCTGTGTTAAAGCTATTAGTCTGAAGAGTAGACGTAAACTTATGAATAAAGTCGAACCATTGTAACTTTCAGTGTCCCACTGTTTACATTCCATTTATATACATTGGCATATAGCTAGTTAATGTTTTCATTAACATTAGGTTAAGATAATCTTTATTTAGCGATTAACTAATTTCTACAAAAAAATCATCAAAAGTCGAAGCTACTATTCACCCGCCTCTAGGTAGTATTGTTAGTCACCAACAAAGACTACCTAAGTGGGTTAAAAAAATGAAAGCCTAATATAAATAGGTTGAATTTAGAACCCATTTTCAACCTAAGGATCACCCTTTCTCTTTTCCTCTTTAGCCTTATAAAAATATTTTTTTTATAAAAATCGAAATTATAATTATTTCTTATATTTCCTTTTTTTTCTTTTTTCTTTTTTTTTCTTTTTCTTTCCTTTTTTTTCCTTTCTTCTTCCATCTTTCTCAGCTAGTGGCCAGCATGGTTCGGCGACCGGCTAGGCGAAGCTCGAGCTCATCGACTGCCAATGACTAGCAAGACTCGAACTCGCCGATCTAGCAAGGCAAAGGCCTCTCCGACATCTAGTGAGGCTCAAGTCTTACTAATTTGGCGAGACTCAAGCTCATTTGTGACTACCTACCGTCGTTGTGGCCAGCAGCTGAAGAAAAAGCAAAAAAAGAAGAAAAAAGGAAAAAGAAATAATTAAAAAATATATTTAAAAAATAAAAAAAATTAAAAGGAGTCATATTAAACAAATTTAATCATATTTTTCATACCAAACAGTACAAAAAAATGGAAAATTCTAATTTATTTTCAGATTTTGGGCAAAACCACAAAATATTGTAATTTTCCTAAAAATACTTCTTGAAAAATATTTTCCAAGAAACAAATAAAGGCTTATTTTTTTAAAAAAAAAATTATAAAACTTGTCCACTAGATTTGTATTGCATAAAAGTGTCTTAGCAATACCTTTAAAAAAAATCATAAGAAAATAAGATTTTTTGGGTTTAGTTAAATGGAAATGGGTTGGGTCCGGCATGGGTCAAGACTTTTGTAGTACGATAAATGAGTCATGCATGAGTTAAATGGGTTGATTTGGGTTAGACTATTTATGACCTGACCCACCCCCTTTGACAGGTCTAATCTCCGATACTCCAGGATGAGCAGGTGCGGGACGTTTAATCCGAGACTCCCTAGGCCCGCTGGATTTCCGACTTCTCCAGGAACCTTGGGATAACTAGCAATGCGATGGCTGAATTTTGGGCCTTCTCTGACAGCTTTCATCGACACGATAACTAAACATACATGCCCAAACGAGTTATAGAGTTAGATGCTAGCATTGCTGTAAGTGCCTCTGTCAGCGACTGTTCGTCCTCAAAGCCCCTAATTGAAGTTGTTGCGATGGAACGCTGGGGCTTAATGGTGGAGCTCGAACGGCTTTTCATCAAGTATGATGCTTACCGTGAAGCTAACCAAGTTGGGTTTGCCTTTGCTCGGTTGGGAAGCATTTGCCGGAAGACTTCCTGTATTTCGCTGGGCGTTACCTTCTATTTCCTCTATTTAGGTTGGGTGCACCGTGTTCTGTGGCTACTAATGGTTCAACTACTTTTAATACTATTAATCCTTTCTGCCCTTGATAAGCTATGTGGGTGCCATATATTTATATTCTGATAACTTGAGCACATGACTGAAATTAACTATCTAGAAGAGAATTGACACAGTGATTCATCGCCATGATTCCTCTCACTAAAATCTAAGTTAATAGGGAAACCGATACATGATTCTCAAACTTTGATGTTGTCTTTGAGCTTTTGATTTGTTCAATATGGTCCATGAGTTAATGGTAAATGTCCAATATAGTTTTTCCATTTGCTTAAACGAAATATTAGATGTTATTTGATAATGTCAATTATTAAATGCTGAGTTGAATTTTTAAAAACGACAAGTCAACATGTTCATTTTTTTATTCAACTACTTTAGAAAAGGAAAAAGAATTGGGTGTTAACTTCTTCATTGTTATCTAATGATATTGATTATCATATCACGGTTTGAGATTAACATCTTACTTGGGTATTGCACATGTAACTTATATGTATTGTCCACTATTCTAATTAAATGGGTTGGAAGTAATATCATCAGATTATGTTAATTTGAATTAACAAAAATACACTAATGAATATTTTCATATAGTTTATAAACTGAATTAAACATTTACTAGTAGTTCAAGGATCACATTGATCATATTAAATGTCTAAGGATGACATTGCTTATTTAATCAAAATTCAATGACCATTTGCATTATTTTTTCGAGTTTCTTAAAACAAGATTTGAACTCCCAAAAGCCAAATGGGCTTTGCATGATCAAAACGTTGAACAAATATAAGTGAATTTTTGTCAGTTCGTTTTTTCTATTTTTTTGGTCGAAGAATTTTTGCGAGTTCATGGGTCAATTGGTTGAGGATATAGGAATGGGCATGCAGGGAATGTGGGGTTTGGCACATGAATTTCCGTAACGCAAATTCCCATTCATGGTGATTAAAGTTGAATCGTTGACTTTGGATTTCAATCCCCCGATACATTTGCAATTAGTGCACTTTGATGAGAGTCCAAAACCGATTTTTCGACAAATTGCTAATGTGGCATACTTGGAACCTTCCTGTCCAAACATCGGGTTATTGCCTCATGAGCACTGCGTCAACATTTAGTCGAAAGTTTGGTGCATTACCTAATTAAAACCAACTTGTGATAAGTGTAGAAACCTAATTTAAAGTTTTGGCCATTGACCAATTGAAAAAGCCAAAAGTTTGTTTTGCCTACTTGAGGACTTTGAGTTTTGAAAACGCCATAATCAAATCTCTGACTCGTTATGAGTGGTATTTTAGTCAATTGATGACTTGAAATTTTGAAAACACGGGAATAAGTCTCCAGGTCGTCATCAATGGAGTGGTGTTCAGGCATTGGACATGGCACGTAGCCGATGACCCAATATTCGTCGTGGAAGACACGTCCAATTCTAAATGCCTAACTTCCACTGATGGCGGACTCAAGGTCTGATTTAGGTTAGTTTAACCATAAGTCCTAGATTGACCAAACTAATCCTTTAAATCATCGACCAATAGCCAAAACCTCAATACTATTTCTGCACTTATCCCAAATAATTTCACTCACCTGAATTGAAAAAAGTCTTTAAAGTAAAAGATTAGGAAAAGGGCAAAAGCAATGCAAGTCCCAAGCTTTTCAGATAAATCAATGCCTAACCCAATTAACAGTGTAACACGTTTTCTTTCCCCACCTACAGACAAGGAGGGTATCATGTGTGCCTCTTCAGAATCTGATCGCTTTTGCCTTAAAATTGAAGCGGTTTTGAATTAATCTAGCTTCTAGATCAGCTTTGGACTTAAAACTCCATCTCTGATCGAAAGAAAACTTTCTCCAACCACTTTTCCGGTTGATAGATGCCAAAGCATCACGTAAGTACAAATTTCGCTAAATTTGCATGTGGATGAGGTTCATAACGTGCGACTCAACAATCAGAGAATCTTCCTCCAACCTTAATTCATCCAGAGATGCGCACCAATGTAGCCACTTGAAGAAACAAGATGATTTGCAGATTTAAGGCCTAAATTTGATAAGAAGAAAGGGCAGATTCCTTGCAATCTGTATTCGTAAGAAGGATAATTCCTGAATATATTTAAGTAATGCTCCAGGCCAAATGACTTCTAAGTGATAACGCGGACTATTTAACAGGTGTGATGAGATCGGATATGCTAGGAAGCATCTCATGCCACCTCTGAAGTAAGGTATACGATGACGGGGTACTAAATGAAGAATTCCTCTATAGAATTGATGAGAAATCTTGCTCTCTTCCCTCCTCGATTTCGTTCCTAATAGCAAGAATAATCATATACTAGAACAAAAAATACCACCTCTACCTAATCAGGCAATGTATCACCGGGAAATATTAAGAGAAATTGGGTCATGTAAGTGACCCATAGGCAAGTCCGCTGCATTTACTTGAATCTCCGTTTTGCTTCCCCATATGCAACAACCCCCAAGACTGTTATCACGTATCCGCCGATGCCCATCACTGTTACGGGATTTCTGAACAAGATTATAGAGATCACAACAGCGACAGCACCTTTTGCATTTCCAAGCACCTGATCAATACATAAGGTACAAAAAAAGTTAAAATCAAATCAACATAGTTCAACCAACTTTTTTGTGATGTTGACACGATTAATGCAGAAAGTGTTTTTAGCAAGTAAGTCTTAAGGTTCTCTCTGGTGTTGCTGGTAACTCCCATTATGAAAGTTGCAAAGAACGAATATCCCACTGCCACAGTAAAGAATCATGAAAAACTGCTTGTAAAAAACAAGAAAAAAGCTTGGATAAACTTAACCAATTATTATCGTCCTTGTCTCCACAAAGTTTTTGAGGGGCCACATTTATTTAACCAATAAAAATGTTCATCAACATGCAGCAAAGGTTCTTACTTCCCCTAGAAGAAACTACAGATTAAGAGGCTATAACATCAAAATATGAGTTGACAACCACTAGTCTAAAATAGACTTTTTTTAAAGCAGTCTAATCAATAATCATTGACAATCCCTGCTACTGCTCTTTCACTGCGAAAATTTCCTATTAAAAAAAAAATCGTCTAATCGAACAACAGTCTAAAACTTATGTTCTTCTCAACAAGTACAACAGTGATTCCGTCAGTTGCTTCAACATAATTAAGCAAGCTACAAACTAATATGAGAATCAGGATCATGATAGAAGACTGAACAAAGATATAGCATGTCAAACCTGAAGCGTGAGGGCACTCGTATGTTTGGTGACCAGAAAGTTAGTTAAGTTGGCTGCGTAGGCAGTGGCTGAATTAAGAAAAAGAAGCAGCCACAGGAATTTGTGTTCTCGTCCAAGCAATAAAGTGGCTTCTAAGACATTTGGCTCCATTATGAGTGTCGATGGTAGCAAGACTAATACTGCAATTGGTGACATGTACAGCAGCAAGTTCATTGAATTCAGTTTTTCCCTGTATTGTAATTGAATGTCAATTGCCAAGTCGTAATTCAAGGGTAGTGTAATTTCTCAGGAGATAGGGGAGCAAAACCTTTGAATTCAATGGCCACTATCATAGACTGGAAATAATCTAGTAAATATTTTCATAGCATTTCATTTGTATAGACCAAGTACCTGTACTTCATGAACATTCATGATATGCCATTGGATCTCATCATGTGAATTTCGGAAATAGGATTCAATTGTTTAGGGAAGAAAAGTTTCTATTATCCAGATGGAGATAGTAAAAAATACAGTAGAACCATTTGCCTATTAAAAGTTTCTATTTGTGATCAACCTATTTATTCCTTCTTCCATCTGGCATACCCTTGCATAATGAGGAAAAGAGGCCAATATACAATATAGATGGGCTAATTTAAACTGTCGCATGGGACTTAGATGCCACGGAGCAATTAAACTGCATAAAAGTTGTTAAGGAACTCTTAGACAGGGTTATCATAAGAGGTATTTTAGAAAGCATTTACCCTTCAGAAGAAAGTAGGACACCCTGAAGTACAGACTTAAATGCCCTTGCAGCAGTTGCACTGATGCACATGATGAATCCAAACAAGTGAAAACTTGGTTCCCCCTGCCACCAACAAGGAAAATTTATCATGCCAGAAAAATAAAGGTTCATGTGGGACAAGGAGATGAATAACTTATTTCATAAGCTTCCAGGAAAGCAGCATTCTCAGCTAGTTAAAAGAATTCATTCATCTATCAAGAAAACATTTTTGGCGCTCTAAACATTATCTGTTTTCTTTAGCATCTTTGACCAATTGACAACTCTAATGTAAAGCTTGCGAGGCTCTAATTTAGACAATAACTCATGGGATAGAATCACCATGCCATGCATCTTTCCTTTTCAAGTCACTCTGAAGACACCAGTGGATGCATAAAGTAACTGAAATACTTCAACTTGGCAGGGGCACCAGTCAAGGAAGTAGTAAAAGAAAATCCTCTTGTGTATTCTGGTATTCTGCTGCCATAAGACCCATAGCTGACAGAGTAAAATAAACTTGGCTAGATGACAAAAGTCTCCAAAATGATGGAGTTCTTTAGATAAATGAGTAAGTAGGCAAGAGAGATCAAGATGGTCCACATTACATAATACAATCTTGTTTCAGGAGATCTTCCAGATTGGAAAGATCCATCTCTCATCACGAGAACAAATTCACCTTCCATTCTTGGAAAAAAGGTGGATGCATCCCTTCTATCACAAATCTTATTGCAACAATATCTTTAAAGGCAACTTTTTTTGGTTTATTTTCAGACCTGTCTCACAATTATTTAAGACCCACGATAGCTTCCACGCTAAAAAGTTAGCAAATAAGCTGAAAAACTTAGCTATGAAAGTAGTGGTAGTTATCTCAAGTTCAAGCTTGAGAAGCTAACTATCGATTACCTATATTCAAACCTATAGTGAATGCATTATTGCAGTTTGAGGAAATCTCCACATGATTAACCCAATTCAGAAAGAAAAGTTGCCTAAATCTATAATTGCTTCAACAGGACAACAAAAATCAGCAGGAGTAACCTTCACAGAGCAACAAAAACATCAACTTTAGCAACAAGAATGCAGATCTGGATCATTATCAATCAGATTATATCAAATCCTCCAACAATGCAGATCAACCCTCGAATCATTCCCAAAAACAGAACGCAACCAAAACGGCAGATACTAAATTTAAGCGATTCAATTCACACATGCAAAGCCATACCCCACTGGCAATTATGACGCCGGTGACGACTGGGACGAGGGCGCCATAAGTGATCCAAGCCTCCCTCTTGAACGTCACCAGGTACGCGAACACCGCCGTGAAGAAGGGCGTGGTCGCGCCCACCGCCTGATTGAACGACACGGGGAGGTACCGGAGCGACACGTTGCCGCCCACCACCGACGCGCAGAACACCACGCTCAGGGTCGCAATCTTGATGAACTGGGGCCGGGATTTGATCAGCTGGAGCGGGACGAGCTTCAGGAAGACTATGGAGACGTAGCTGAAGGCGGCGCAGGCGGACATGTGGCACATTGTGAGGAAGATGGGGTACCGGAAGCCATAGTTGGAGAGCAGGAACTTGTTGAGGAGGATGACGCCGATGTTGGAGGAGTACCAGAGCGTGATGAGGGAAGCGATGAAGAGGGCCTGCTTCTTGGGGGACGACATTGGGGGGATCGCGCGGCGTTCCGGTGGGATTCGCGGGCAGATCTTATGCGGGTCGGGATGGGGTAAAGGTGGGACCTTTGGGCATGCTCCGTCGCTTGCGGCGGCGGAAGAATCTCTTGGGGGGCGGCGGGATTGGCGGGTCGGCAAAGCTGGGGGGCGCTGAGGTGATGCGAAAGCGATCGGTGCGTGGAATTCGGGTTGGGATCAGAGCAGGTGGAAGGAGAAGGGAGGAAGAAGAAGGAGATGGAGAAGCAATGTTGTCTGCTGCATTTCGATTCGTCTTATATTAGTAAATTTTTTTTACTTTTTTTTTTTGGAGAAAATAAGGAAGAGGAGGGCACATGTGGAAGAGGGAGTGTCGTTTCCCCACTTGCCTCCTCTCGTTCTTGCTTCGCCCCTAAAAACGGCTTTAAGTAAATGGGGAAGTGTCAGTTTGCAGCGATTGTTCTGGCGTGACATTCTCTTCTTTTCACTCCTTTTTTTTTTTTCATTTCTTTGAGATTCTACTTTGGGAATATATGACTCTTTTGAATTAAAACAATTGAGAATTCCAAATCGGGTATCCTATTCCGAATCGGGGTATCCTATCACGTATTTACTCCAAACTAGTTTTCATCTCACAAAAATTACCCGACCAATTCCGCACCAATTTTTTATTCCTTATAAGGTGGGAATACGATATGCTACATCAAGGAGTCTCACTCTTCAAAAGTTCTTCCCCTTCTTTCTTCTCTCTTAAGCTTTTTAAGAACTTACTCGAGTCGATATGACTCTTCTAAATTAATACTATTAAGAATTTCAAGTTGCTATTTTATGACATATTTACTCTAAACTAGTTTTTCTCATAAAAATTACCCGACCCAAATTGAAAGATGATAAAAAGTTAGGACTTTGAAAACTTACATATAAATGAGATTCCAGGATTCGTTAGCATTATGTCTAATATCTTATTAAATTGCGTACATATCAATGCACTTGGCAGACAACAGTGTAAAAAATATTTCACTAGCATGGAGCATTAAATAGAATGCTAAGGGAGGGTAGATTTGGACAAGGTATGCCGTTTTGAAAATTCTATTAGGCGATAATTAATTTTAGGTAAATGTAGCATGAGATACTAAAATCTCAATGCCAACTATTCAACTAACTAGAGATTACAAGTCAGTTCTACCAATTGCATGATTACGTGGCAAAATTGTGTTCATTATCGTCTTGCTAGAATATTAGAGAGCTCTAATTTGCTAGTTGTAAATAATCGCGTGATTAAACAACGGGTTACCTCTGGCTCCGACAAAGACTTAGGTGTTACCCATGTAACACAATAAATTAAGACCAGGGGATGCTAATCACACATAAAGTATGGAAATTCTTTATTTTTGGAAGTACTCTAATGAGTCACATGCCATGCAATGATCCGTGATCAAAGAAGATGGGAAGATTCTTTGAATTTACGAAACTGTCCCACTGTCCTAACTTCTACTTCATGCTAGACTTGAGGGACAGATCATAGTTGATACTTACATTTACTAATCAGGAGACAGGTTATGTGATATACTAAGAGCCCTTTATTTTTATGGTTCCATACGCAATACTCTCAACTGTTTAAAATTGACATCCTATGCAGAAAACCAATGTCAATCTTTACCACACACCTCCAAGGGAAAAAAGGTGTTCACCCCCTCAATGGACTTGCCAAAAAAGGAAGGGTAAAGCCGAACGTAACAATTTCAAGTCATAAATCTGTCATAAATCTACAATCCTTAGTTCAGCACCCAATAAAATATGAATTAACTCTCCGAGAAGAAATGAAAAGAATTTAGTGTCCAAATGCTTATCGATTCCAAGATAGTCAGGAGGACAATTTCTTTCCTTAAACTTATGTTGCATTTTGAACTTGCAAATTTAAGTCCTATACAAGTTACCACTTTAAGTTGAATGAAAGTGTCAAGATTAGATTTCACGGCATTGACGCATTTATGCATGTGGATTGGCACGGGACCCAAGTGCGAATTGCCATATGACCTAATGAAATAATATCATATTTAGGCCACCAGCTTATCTACATAATGCGAGTTTCTTTGTCATTTAGGAAGGAAGGTGCCGCGCTACATAGTTTAAATTTTATCGAATTGGGTGGTGGCTGGGAAATTGTCGTAACGATTTGCTTGCCGACACTTTTGCAATTATTGGGTTTTGTCCTTCAACTATCATTGCTTATGTTAGTTATTTGGTCCTTTTAACACTGTTCTTTTTTGTTCTAATGCAGTCCTGTATCTCTTGCAACTTGTGCAATTGATTCTTTCTGTCATCAACCACACAACAACCCTATTAGTGAGACGAAATTTGAGAATGCAACCTTGGCTTGGCTTCACATCAGCAATTAAAAAGAAACGAGAGAGAGAAATTGGACAAAATGCAGCAGCCCAGCCTCCCAAATAAGGGTTTAATAACCCTTGCACACCCAAGGGAGGTTCTGGCGATCTGCACGGCGCCTAAACATGGGTTGCTAAACTAGCTAGAAGGGAAAAGAGGGTGGGGACTAGTCGTAATGCATAGAAGGCATCGCTTGCCGTTGCTGGTCCAACATATGTGGTCCACAAGGGTCATCGGTCAACCTTTGCCGGCTTTCGGCCGAGACTAGGCCACCGCGTGGCCCGTGTGCAAATGATATCAACTGATGATAAATGATGAAACTCTAAAAGGTAGAGGATACATCCTTGAAAAAAAGAAAGTTTAAGACAACCAAATGGCACAAACAGTAATCCTTAGAGCATTAAAACGAAAACAAAACAAGTCCCGCTTCACCCTCAAAGCCAGATTTGCTTTGTAAATGGCAGTATTTTGTCTACACTTTATAACTGTCTACAGTTGATATTGAATGGCCATAGCAGGTAAACTCGCCACAAATATTTTTAAGAGGAAAAAGCTAATGTATCAGTTCAATGCTTCTTACTTAAAAGACCATCAAATCCCAAAATCAGAATATCGAAAACAGTTCCAAAGAGCACTTCCAAGAGAGGCTATCATTCCAGTAGGGCTAAAGTTCCTATCTTTCAAGCGAAGAAACAAGAGTTGTTAGACTGGGATTAAACCCCATTGGGTAAACCCAAGAAAGGGTCAAACAGAGCATAATGACCGAAAAAACTCATACTATTGTAATGACAATTTAATATAACCTTTCTCATAAAAGTAAACTAATTAAGAGCAATAAGATTACTGTGATCCATAACATTCAAGTCACCAGTGTCAAGACAGAAAAAGGTTTGCAATACATTCTAGAGTTTGGAAGTAATTCAAAGGTATGTCATTCAATCTTAATTTTGCTTTTGTATGTCACCTATTCATTTTCTGATAAGGAGAATCGCACATATATTTACTCAGGCTCCCTTGCCTTCTAGCTTTAGATCTGCTTCCTTCACTGCTTGAACCAGATGAGTCACGCGATATTTGAGTTTTGCGTTCTCCGCAGCAAGCTCCCCTGCCTGCAATTCAAGCAACCGAGATATTGTAATAATCCACGATTCCCCCCAATGAGACAAGACATGCAATGATTAGGCACTCATGCTACCTTTTTATGTTCAGCAGCTAACTCTGACTTTGAATGTTCGAGCTCTGATTCCAGCTTGCTAATCTTTTTTGAGTATTCCTCCTCATAAGCATCTACATGAGCAAGCAAATTTAATTCGATGAATGAGACAACGGAAGTACTAGAGCATAACAAACAGAACTTAGATGGACAGCCTCATGACCTACCCTTCTCTTTTGTAATGGCAGCTTCGAGTCTGGACAAGCGATCCTTTCAAGCCAAATGCATGCACCAGCAGCATGTCAGTTTCAGGGAATATATAAGACATCTAATCCCAATTCTTGTTTCATAATGGTTGAAGTTAAAGGAATCGATTTTGTTGGCTAAAGAAAAAGTAATTGCGAAGGAAAAAAAAAATGTCCCAGACCAAAACCTAGACTTGATGTTTAAGCCATCACTGTCACAAATCCTGCACCTCTTCTTTAAACAGATGAGTTTTCTCTTACTAAACCAGAGTTACTGGACAGTTTAAAGAACTATAGTCATGGAGAAACCAAATGCACCATGATGACAATCAGGTGATTGCAAAGCAAATTAAACCTCGATAACCAAGAACATATGGAAATTCAACTACCACAATTAGCAAATGACCAGTCATCTGTAAGCAGAGCCAAATGAAGCAACTCTGATGCAATCAATTGACATCAATTGAAGATCCAAGAAGCAAAATCAATAACCACTGCAGCATATCGAATCTAACAAGCTTGAGCTTGCACACAAAGCCCGTGCCCGCACACAAAGCCCGTGCCCGCACACGCAGACACGCAAGCAAGCCCCTGGCACGCACATGCAACTGCACAAATACAAATATCTAAACCCAGCATGCGCCCACGCTACCGCCCATATCAACATACATGCAGGCACTCACGGGTAGTGCGCGAAGTCGCAGAAAAGAACACCTGCAGAATCATCCGCTAATGGGTACATCTCCTCGCGTATCCCCATCAATTATGCCCAGATCAATGCAGAACTAACGACAATGTCGACCGTAAAAGTACCGACGACAGAAACGTCGAACACTAACGTCTGTACAAGGAAGACAATCGCATGCGCTGATCTACACGGCACGGGCACGCGGACATAAAGGTAGCTAGAGCAACCCCAGATCGCAAGTGGAGTAAAAAAAAACATCATGGGCTGACCTCGGCCTCGGAGGCTCGCCGGCGAAACTGGTCCAGGAGCTTGTTCAGGTCGGTCGGCTTCTCAGTTTCCGCCATCGTGTTGCGAGGGACTTGACCAAGGAGAAGAAGATGAAGGGGAGGAGAGAGGAACCTAAAACCCTCCAAGACCAAAGACACGCAACCACAAACCACCACCGTCTCGTGGCTGTCAAAGGAGGAATCACCCAGCTTTGTGTGTAGGTGGTACTCGATTCAATTGGGCTCGAGCCCAATGATGGCCTGAGCCCATAAAGTCTTTCCTTGGCCGATACAAAGTTATGCCCCGTGGGGATTTCTTATTAATTTGTAATATATATATATATTGATATTTCTGTTGTTATATATTCATATGTATTCTAACGGTATTTAATCAACCTTATAAATATGTATATCATATGATCCTAATTGAAGTTATACTACTATAAACTTTCTATTGTTATCTTCTTAGTCTCTTTTAGTACTCTCTCCATCACTTTCGATGTCTCTTTCAATCAACATTTCCTTTACTCCAATTGCTATCTTAATGACAGCTAATGAATTTACAGTTTTCTGTTTTTTTCTCTTTTATCTCTTTACTCATCGTCTTTTTTTGTTTTTTTTTTTTAATTCAAATTTCCCATCACCTCTCAAAATCACGCACTTACTTTCATCTCTTCTTTCATCTTCTCCATTGCTCCGATTTTTGCCACTAATCAAGTTATGGCTATGCAATCAACCTCATCATCTCTTGTTTTTCCCAATATCACAAGTTTCACTTCCATTAAGCTTGATGCAAGTAATTATCTTATGTGGAAATCTAAATTTGAGCCTATTTTTAATATGCAACAATTTGGACTATGTGGATGGATCTTTTTTCTTGTCCATTGAAGCTTGTCATTGATCAAAATGGCACTAGGGTGGTCAATCCCTTTTATTCCACATCAATGCATTCTTAGTTTGATCAATTCAATTCTTATAGTTGAGATTTTCATGAAATCTACTACCTTCAAACATATCAAGAGATTTGGTTTACTCTTGACATTTTACTAATAACTGAGTGGCCAGGAATTTAGAATAAATTTTTATGACGTTATCATATAAACCTGATTTTTGGGTATACTTGTTATACTTTTCTTTTATCTCATGTTTCCACAAGTTGGCACCTCAGTTAGGTATGTGTCAAATCACAAAAGGTATCATAGTCTTGATTGGTTCAGTAGACGTGTTTTTAGATGTTGTCATATCAGCTTGATGAAGAGAATTTTTTTTTTTCTCACAAAATCCTCCAGCTCCTAGTCTTGCAGTTCACGGTTTTTTATTAGCCACTTTGCTTTTTGTTTCCTTCAATGGTGTATTTGTCCTTCAACCTTCGTCCCTCTCTCCTATTCGGCTCAACCTCTCAACCGGCCTCTCTCCTCCTCTCGACCCACATAACCTGCTCTCATTCCTTCCTCCCCTTCACCACCTCCCACCAACTCTACTCATTGCGCCCCTGCCCGACTTCTCTCCTAACCAAATTCCTTTCATAGCAAATCCACAAATCTTCTATACATATATATCTAGCTCATCCATTTCTATTTCTCCTCTTCTCACTCAATCTATGTAAACTCATGAGAAATCTCAAATTTCTAAATCTAGGAATTTTTTTAATCTCTCTCACTCTTTCATGACGAGACACCGACTTACAATTCTAAGACTATTCTTAACCCACATTGGACAGTAGCCATGACAAATGAACTTAATGTCTAGGTCACTAATCAAACATGGGATCATATATCACTTGATTCTTCTAAAAATTTAGTTGGTTGTAAATGAATTTATAAAGTCAAGGAAAAATCCAATGAAAAAACCAAACTCTTCAAAGCTAGCTTGCCTTGTTGCACAAGGACCTAAGTAGTAGGCTCGACTAGATTTTGATGAGACTTTTAGCCCAGTAATTAAATCCATTATAATCGGGTTATTCTCTCTATTGTGATTTCTTCAAGATTGGCCATGCATCAACTCGCATAGCATCCTTTGTTAGGAAATTTACATGCGAACCTCCTAGTTTCTTTTATGTGAGTTCTTAAAGTATGTATTTTGTAGGGGTGAGCAGCGGTCTAGGATCAACCTTGGATCAACCCTAGACCGGCCTAACCCTGTTGGTCCTAGTTAGGTTTTCAAGAGGACCGAGTCAGTCCTTGGTCCTAAGATTCCTAAACCGGTACTGTGCGGGTTAGTTCTCGATTCTAGAAGTTTATGGTCGGTCCAACCTGGACCAACCCTAATAAAATATATTTATATATATTTAATGTTTTTTAATGTTTTTCTTATAAATAGCAAACCTAGCCAACCAGTGTTCTTCACTTGAACAGCTTGAATGATGGCGTGAATGACGTCATGAAACGGTGTGAATAGCGCTATGAAATGGCTTAAGATGTCCTCAGCCTCTTGTCTTATTCTTCCATCTTTATCCTATTCATTTTTCACTTAAAAATGAAACTTTCCCTCGTGAGCAAGAGCAACCTTGCCCTATTATGCACACTTGCCCACTTGTTGATTGTTGCTCGTGGCTCGTTGCTTGTCGCTCGTTGTTGGCTGCTCGACTTGCTCGCCGCTCGGCGCTAGGCATTAGGCTCTTGCCTCACTCGGCGCTTGTGCTGCTTGCCGCTTGCCTCGCTCAACGCCCGTGCCGCTTGCTACTTAACGACCTCGCTGCTTGCCTCTCTTAATTAGCCTAAAATTCTTTTCACTTAAACTTCTCATCTCATCTCATTTCCCAAAGGGAAAAATGATTCAAAGACAAATCAAAAACAAGAAAATATAGTATGCTTCGGTAATGAAAACACTTTATCTCTATTAGCAATCTTGATCATTCATATAGTTTGTTGTTTTTAACTAGTATGAATTTTTTATGATTACCTTATCTTAAATGTATGTTGAATATGTACATATATTTATAGTTTGGTTGCTCAACATCATATTGTTGATTGATATGTAATTTTAATAAATGAGTTTTACTTTTTAAGGAATAAAAAAATGAAATAAAAAAATTATCGGTTGATCCCAAGTTGTCCCTGGGACCAGACCGAACCATAGGGTCAGTCTGGTCCTTGGTCCCAGACTCGACTGGGTCGGTCCTTGGTCCCAAAAATTGGGGACTAACACTATGTGAGTTTGTCCTAAGATTAGGCGTAGGACTGGCCCAACCTAGACCATGATCACCCATAGTATTTTGTCTTTGAAAAGCCATCTAGTGTTCCAAATAGGCTCCACACGCATGATGCTATTGTTTTGGTAACTTTTTATTATCTTTGGGCTCCATGGATAGTAAGGCTGATCATTCCCTATATCCATTATTATATGTTGATGATATCCTTATCACTTGTGATACATCTTATTTATTATGATCTATGACTATTCGATTCTCACAAGAATTTGCTATGAAAGATCTTGGGCCATTTCATTATTTTGTTGACATTGACACTCATCACCATTCTAACGATATGCTTTCATCTCAAGCTAAATATGTTGTTGGCCTTTTACGTAAGTTTGACCTTATTGAAGTAAGCCTTTGTCTTTTCCATTGACCTCAAAAACTTCATCATCCACTAATGATGGTCCGTGAGCTTCTAGCTTCTTCATTGTTGTACCGATGGATGGTAGGTGCACTATAATATATCACCAGACTCGATCATCTCCTAGCTATTAAACGTAAATATTGATATTTAGCACACACATCCACTCATGGATTGCTCACTGAGAGATGAACCCTACTTCATTGACTATTTATGCGGATATAGACTGGGCTAGTGCTCTAAAACTCAACCATCCTTAGTTTTTTGTGTTTTCATTGGCACCAATCTTGTTGTATGAAGTGCTAAAAAGTAGCCCCTTGTAACCTGTCCTAGTACAACCATGCCTTAATGGCCACCCTTCCAACTTGAAATGGGGAGGTGGGAAGTTTGAATTCCCACCTTCTCATGGGGATTGGGGTAGGGACGATTTAGTTTCAGGTGGGTTTCGATTCCCACGCCCGCAAGGAGACAAGACAAAAGTCTAAAAGTGAGTGTTTTAATAAGAATAGAGTAGGACCGACCAAAAAAGAAAAAAAAAACCTGTCCTAGTACAAAGGATGAATATCGTGCCATCATTCATTAGGGTGCTGAGATTATTGTGATCATTTACTTCGTAAGCTCGGGTCCCCCCCCCCCCCCCCCTTTTTTTCTTTATTATCATCTTGCCATTTATTGTGATAACATTTTCGCTATTTTGTTTTCAACCTCATTTTTTTATGTTCACATCAAATACATCAAATTTTTTTTTGTTCATGAGATGCTCACATTTTTTTCAAATATGATTTTTTTTTTTTTTTTCGAATTGAATTTTCACTTTGTTCAAGAGTGAGTTGCTTCCACCTCCCCCTTCCATGTTGGAAGGGTGGCAATTTTTTTCGACTATGATTAATGGATACTTTTTTTTATCATGATTCTATTTAGACTAGGATTCAATTTCCATAATAAGAATTCAAAAATTCCTTCAAGTTTTAGGAGTCCATCGATGAGAAGGGACTAGGGAAAGCTTGAACCCAATTCCTATAGTGATGAATAGAAGCACAATTGGAAAAAAAATATACTATGGACCTCCCCTTTTCAAGGGATTATCTTGGAGAAAGGATTAATATTGCTTGGAAAAAGTGTATCATACTTGAATCTAATTGGGGTTTGTGATGATGGAGGAATTAGATCGGAAAAAAGAAAGATTTTAGTTGTAAGATATCTAATGAAATTGTGGCTGGAATTGAGATCTCGTTCAAGAAGAAATATATCAAATATCTTTAAGTTTCTTCTTGTATATTATATGGATGATCCTACAAGGACCATGATTGGGAATTTTTGGGCATGTTTTCATTATGCGTCTACAGTGGATTAGCTGGCAGGCATCTTCATAGGCTGCCTAGTTCGACGACAAAATCCACTCTCATTTGTCACATCCACTTTAGATTGTGGGGAAGTGTTAGTAATATTATGGGACCTTTTTTGTAATTATAAATTTAGGCGTGCCCCTCACCGTAATTAATCACACTTATAAATACAACTTAAATTGAGGATAAGCCTCCTTAAGCACTTTGTCGCCATTCCGCCTGCCTCATCACTTCTCTCTCCAAGAAAGAGCTTCGAGTGAGCGCTCGAGCCCCACTCGCACTGACGCAGATCGAGGAAGAAGAAGAGGAAGAAGAAGAAGAAGAAGAAGAAGATGGAGACGAAACCAAGCGAGATCAGCAGCTCCAAGATGTTCGGGGGTTACAACAGGAGATACAAGCACTTCAGCCCCACCCTCGGCTGCTCCATGAACTTCCACATCTACTTCCCTCCTTCCCCTCCTTCCTCCCCCTCTCCCAAGTTCCCCGTACGTCCCCGATCTTCGCTCCCGACCCTCTCTCGCCGGGCTTATTAGGGTTTCATTTCGTTTGTCTGCGGATTAGGAAAGTTTTTTTTTTTTTTTTTGTCTGCGGATTAGGAAAGTTCGTGTCTTTAGCTTTCCCGCTTTCGAGGATTCGGATGAAAAATAGTGGGTTTGTCCGCGTATGTCTGTGCGTGGCGTGGGGCGTGCGGAATTGACGTGGCTCGATTGTCGTTCCTTAATTGCTTGGCCTGTGTGGATGGGCAGGTGCTGTACTGGCTGTCTGGGCTCACCTGCACGGACGAGAATTTCATTGTGAAATCCGGAGCTCAACGCGCCGCTTCGAAGGAGGGCATTGCCCTGATTGCGCCCGATACGTCTCCAAGTCGGTGACCCGTATCCCTGTTTGCTTGCCGGTCGCATGTTTTCGGGTTTAGCCTGGTTTATCATTTCGCCTTTTGGTGCGTCCTCTTGTGTTGCTGGTTCTAGCCTGTTGCGGAGATAGGATTTCCATTAGAGGATACGGATGTTGGTTATGGGACTCTGATGGGTCTTACCCGGATTTTGCAATTTCGGGTGCTTGAAGGATGGAGTTTGATGGTGCTAATTTTGATGTAATGCTGCGGTTGGAGTCCAAATCCATTTGTGTGGAGCAACTTGATCAATTCATCTGCCAAATTCGTTGTTATTTCGCTCTCTTGTCTTATTGGCTTTCCAAATACTTGCATGCTATATCTTACTTTTTAAACTTTTCGTATTTGATAAATTTTACGAGTTAGTGCTAAAACTGCTGCTTTCTTCCTTGATATTGAAGCTATGTTTTTTATCAATACATTGCAGGAGGCTTGAATGTGGAAGGAGAAGCAGAGAGCTGGGATTTTGGCGTAGGTATGTCGCATGAGTATCCACATCGACTTTTGCAAAGTGCATTCATTTTCAATGCTATTCTTAGGGAGTATTCTACCTCCACATATACTGCTCTTAGAGTTCCCCTAGACTGGCTGATGTTTATTTAGGGATGGACTATTATATTGACCGTCCCTATCAACAGGTCCAAGTTACTAAGAAGTATGATCATCATGTACCTCACCTCTATGTCGGATAAATTAATTAAAATTGCTTCTTTTATCATTTGTTCTGAGAAAGAGTTTACTTTTTGCATTTACTTACTTAAGATGGCTCAGCATATGTGTTTTGATGCCTCGAGTTGAGAATTTCATTTGAGAATTTATTCACTAATACACAGTCATGCTGAGATGGGAGGCAGTATGGCAGTCTGTTGTATGAAGTTTATCGCCACTTACCATTCTAATCTTGTAGTGTATCTCTTTTGACAGCATAGCTTCATAGGCTATTTTCATCATACTGGAAAAGAGGAGCGTGTCATCCTATTACTGTTGTCTATCGTAAATTCTTTTTTTTTGGTGACCTCGTACTCATTTTACTGATAGAATAACATTGGGTGCAATGCAAAATATCGTTTTCCCCTCCTAAAGATTGGTAATCAGTGTTGTTGTCATGGGTTCTCCCGAAGCCAAATGAACTACATTGTGACAAATGCTCCAATTTTATTTCTGATTGACGCCCCAAATAAGAGCAACAAGAAGTTTGAATTCAGACATTAATTATCTGTTGCGATGGGATTTGTCTTGAGGTTGTTTTCTTTATTTTAACCAGGTGCTGGGTTTTACCTTAATGCTACCCAAGAAAAGTGGAAGAACTGGCGCATGTATGATTACATTGTCAAGGAATTGCCCAATCTTCTGGCTGAGAATTTCCCACAGCTTGATACAGCAAAGGCATCTATATTTGGTCATTCAATGGGAGGACATGGTGCTCTAACGATCTACCTAAAAAATCTGGACAAATATAAGGTAAATAACGTATGCCTACCAGCTACTGATTTCATAGCCCTGAGGGTTGCTACCTTTGTTCAACTTTCAGTCCCAATCCAATAAGTGCAAATGCTTGACACTTTCAAATAATTTTCTCTTGCAATTATATGTCTACAGACTTTTTACCTAGGTTTCATGGTCCATTTATGGCAAATGGAGATCATCTTACTCTAGTGGCCCGTTTCTAAGTTCAATCTGCAGTTTCCTAAAGTTATAAAGTTGGTAGTCTGAACTCGTCTATATTCTGGATTTGAGGATTAACTAGAATATTTCGCATCAGTGTCCACTTATGCAGACTCACTCTCAGTGTTTTCCAACTCACTCATTTTGCAGTCGGTCTCTGCCTTTGCTCCAATTGGGAATCCTATAAACTGTCCATGGGGCCAGAAGGCTTTTACCAACTATTTAGGTGGAAATAAAGCTGATTGGGAGGTAAATATATTCAAGTATTTGAGCATTAACTAGTTAATGATATGATACTGAAAGCCTCTAGTGTTCTCATTTCATGGTTAATGAATGATATTGCAGGAATATGATGCTACTTGCCTAGTTGCAAAGTTCCATGATGTGTCTGCTACCATTCTAATTGATCAAGTAAGTTTGTCCTTTGAGCTTGTGATTCTAACATTTTTTTTTTGTTAATCTCCTCTCACGGAGAATGCCTTCTTTAAATTAATGGCCTTATATACACTGGTGCCGGATGACATCTAGTTGGGGTAATTTTGAATGAGAAGGTCGCTATGGAAATAACGTGCTCTTTCTATAGTAATATCACCGTATTGATTTGACAAGTTACTTCTCTGTCCCTTTTTTGGAGCTCCAGTGAGTGAAGCAATCATTCAACTTTGTGCTGAGCCTGTATCTATAGACAGATATATTTACACAACAGAGAAGCAAGTTGAACAACTTGTATGTTGTACTCTTTTGTGAGACTTCAGTGTCAGCATATACCTTTCCTGCAAATATGTACATAAAGCTGCTTAGTTTTTCCCCTTTCCAGGAAGTACTTTAGTAGTCATTATTGGTGCTTCCAACACCTGTTAATGCACACAATATGGTGTCTGCTTCATCCAAATCGGGTTGCTATTCATGTCTTACTCAGCTCATGCTTTAGTGAGTTTAGGGCTTCACCCATCTAAGGGGGGATTCCTTATCAAGAACTGATTCAAGAGTCTAGTTTTGTTGAGTCTTTTGCTTGGGTAATTGTTATACCCAGGTTGTATATGTTTTGATCATAGATGGATTAACGAAACAGGTTGGTCTAATCTTGGCCAAGCCAGTCCAGTTGGAAATTGTCGCTTATGAGAAACCCACTCTGTACTTCACCATTGCAGCCAAGGGGCACATGCCTTTGCATTGTGCCTGCTCATAGTTGCAACCAAGTCAAAGTGGTATCAGTCACACTTTCAGTTGGATCAGTAAACCCATTAAGAGAAACCCATGTCGGACTTCACTATTGCAGCTGAAGAGCATGCACGTGACTTTGCACTGTAACTAACCCAACCAAGTAGGAGTATATGGAAGACAAATTTGGTGTCACCAAGCTATTGAGATCTTAATGAATGAAATCTTTTACAAACTACTATCTCGATTCTCCTTCTTTCTCCTATTTTGACATCTTCATCTCAAAACTACGGCTTTCTTCAGCATTGGGCTGTTTAAACTGATGGTCACAGACTAGTATGGGGTTTATAAGATAATGAAGTCAAAATCTGTTGGGGGGAGGCAAAGCTCTGTTTCTCTGGTGCCTTTGGTGTGAATGGAAAGCAACACTAGGTTAGTTGTGAAGAATCAAGGGTGTTCCCTTCCTTACAGGTCGCTTACCAATGAGCCGAGTGCAATTTTGATACTAGAAAGTTAACTAAAATAATCAATTAACAAATGCAGCTACGGCGGAACCAGAAAAAGTTAAGATTGCCTGGATTGCTGCCCAACCCTTGACTGGTTTATCTGTGGCCCAGTTTGAACTTTTAAACGCATTTGTGCTATTTGTTTGTGGGTGGAATCTTTAGTTCGTTTGAATCATGGACCATGCATTGGCCATTAGTCATGGGGTGATTTCTTTCTGCAGGGGGAAGATGACAAATTTCTGCACAATCAACTGTTGCCAGATAAGTTCTCAGAAGCTTGCAAGAAACATGGAGTCCCAGTTCTTGTGCGGTTGCAGCCAGGTTATGATCATTCCTTCTTCTTTATCGCCACCTTCATCGATGATCACATCCTCCATCATGCCCAAGCCCTCAACCTGTAGATTTCGGGCCTAGCGGTCTCCAAGAATATATAATTGTCTTCTGTTGCACGCTGGAATGGGGGTACTCATCTTGTTGAAGTGGCTGTTTGCTTCATACCCTGTTTTATGAAGTTGCAAGTGACGCCCGTCATATGATGTCGGGTCAGTACAAGAGTTTGTGGGTTTGCTGAAACGGAAGTACTTTAGTTTCCCTTGTCAATATGCGAGTCTTAACTTCAAAGAGGGGCTGATTCCATTTGAAGTTTGAAGAGCACGCTCCAATAATAGTACATAACGAGGTTTCATTTTCCTTTCTTTTGGCCTTTGGATGGTCTCTACTCTCTCTTCAATGAATCTTCTGAACAAAAAAAAAAAACGATTCTGGAACGACGATGCCTTCGGTAGTAAGCAACTCTGACCGTGTTTTTGGTGCGAAAACTGGGACCAAGCTGTGTTATTCCACGTCTAGAATAGCTTATGAATGCATGACAAATGACGCGCCATTGGAACCGAAAAAGGGGATGAACACACATGTTGTCTAAAAGGGGTTTTTGGGTTAGATTTGTCAAGGGCTGGGACTTGGAATATATGTCGACGCATAATCCATTCGATGCATTTGATAACTCCTGATCCGCCATCTTTCTGGTCAGACTTGGTCTTAAGGTACTTAGAGCTACATGGGTAAGTAAAATAAAAGCTCCGCAAGGATCGCGAGCCATGTCAAATTGACAAATCTAAGCTCGAGCTCGACTCGAAAGCAAACGAGCCTATTTCGCGTATTCATTAAGTCAAGCCTGAGCTACTCATAACCCATAATCACCGATGATGGAGAGGAATCGGTGGCGGCGGAATGGCGGAAGGGGATGATGATGAAGACGACCGTGGAGAAAGGCGGTTTCAGGGCGGCGATGTTTAATTACGGTGAAAGCGGTAGGAGTGGGAAACGGTGGCGACGTCAATTATCATGCGATTAATGTGCTCATTAGAAACGCGTTAGTAATGGCGAGGGCCCAGGGGGGGTGGGCGACGAGAATGCAGTGCGTAATCACTTGTTAACTTTCTCTTTTTTGTTCAGGACCGTCATTCCGAAAAAGAATATTGATTCAAGCACTCGCTTTTATTTTAATTTTATTTTCACAACGAGGGAGAGATAAAATGGAATGCGGTACGTCGAGCTATCAAGGGGCCAATTGCCACCCGAAAAAAAGACCACCTAAGACATAGCGATGTTCCACTCGAAAAGCGATTACTTTTAACTAATTTCCCCCGCTCAAAAAATAATTACGATTTTTCAAGTGTTCATTCTACTTTATAGTGCATGCTCAACTCTAATTAATATCAATAGAGAGACCGACATGGCCAGAGGCGATGGTCCTAGCAACAAGCCTCGGAATGACCCAGTTGGAAAAAACACCGAGAAATGCCCGGAATTACGGTACCAATATTTATCAAGATTAATTTGACATTCGCGTTTCAAAAATCATGACATATGGATTAAATTATCGTATGGCGGGTTTCTCTTTCCCAAAATGGTTATTTCCTTTAAGTGCAAAATAGAAAGTATTGTTGAGCATAGTCCCTCGTAATGTGTACGTGCGTGGAAAGAACTCAAATTGTATGCATCTATGGATAAATGCTTTCTTTGAACAAGGGCTGCAAATAATTTACTTTACACTTTTAGGCTCCATTTGTTTTATGAACTGATTTGGAAAATATATACTTTAAAATTATTGTCTATATCTCTTATAAAAATTAACACTATACAAAAAAACCATAAATTATTATTAATGATGATAACATTTTCTATTAAAATAATAATTTCAAGTAGTACAAATGATCATTTTTTGGGAAATTTTTTTTCAAGTTATTGATTTTCTGCAAAATAAATAGAGCCTAATATAAGATCCGTGAGTTTTATTTTAAATGGATAATGACATAAATGGTTCACAAACTTTAGCCTAATATGCATTGTGATCTTTAAACTTTTGATTTATTTAATATGGTTCTTGAATTTTAGCTTAATGTGTAATGTGATTTGTGAATTTTTAATCTGTTTAATGTAATTCTTATACTTTGAATACATCTTTAATATAGCTCATAGACCATATGAAAAAAAAAAAATTCAATGTTCCTACTTTGAACATTGAACTTTTGGTATATTTTCTTCTAAACAAATCGAAAAATGAGTCTGGAATGATCGAAACAATGTCTTCAGGAGCAAAGGAACTTCAACCCTACTTTTGATATAAAAACCATGATTGAGCCATGTCATTCCAATTCTAAAATAGTTTAAGAATGCATAAGAAATCACATGACAATGAAACCGAAAAAGTTTTTGGGTAGCTTGTCAAAGGACTTAGAGAATTATATGTCGATGCATAATCCAAATACATCATTCAATGCATTTGATAACTCCTAATCCGCTACCTTATCGGCTATATTACAAAATCAAATGGTAAAACGATAGGTGAAAAGGGGCGATCGCATACTCATTACTTGATATTCAAAACTTTACTTGAGCTTGAGTTGAGCATTGGATTTCTGGTCAAGACTCAATTCGACTCAATTCGATTGTCGACGGCGGTCGAGAAAGTGGCTTCCGACGGTGTTTTTACGGTGAAAGATGGGATTGGCGCTTAAAAAATATTGGTGATGGCGATGGTGGTGGGGTAGATTGAGCCTCAATCATTGAGGTGCTTTGGTTGTGTTATAATCATCTATAAGTCAAAATCGTCTCGACAGCCTGGCTATTCCTAGCTATAGTCAAGAAGACGATCTGACATCTCAAAAACCATAAAATGTCATTGGACCCCCGTTCAGATAACGACTCCCTCCAGCTTATTTCCTCCGTTCGAAAAATAATTACCGTTCCGTTTTCCTCTAATAATTGAGGTTTATTCATCCACATAGAACTCTCCATCACCTCAAAATGGTCGGGATGGGAATATTTGATTTTAAGTGTAAGATTCGTCTTACGCTTTATAAAGATGTAACGTAAAAATTTGATAATGAATTGATAATTAAAACAAGACAAGACCAAAAAAAGGTATTTCTCAATTTGCTATTCATTTTCATTCTTTATTACATGTAGTCGAATTTGATTGATATCGACGGAGCGATAGACGTTACGAAATATGGTATCTTAATAATGAATCTCATACTATCTTATTTAATATATGAAAATGTTTTGAGGGATTGCAATGTTAATATTTATACCAATCGGTCGATTTGACAGTATATGTGTTCCTCGTGGCACACGATGGGTCAATTTACTCAAATTGAATGTACATCAAATAGCCTTTTTGTCTTTTTGAGCCTTTGAACGAGGCCGTAAATAGCTTTACACTCGTAACATAAGGCCTCCTACGAGGCGGGTTCTTAGTCGATGTCGAAGCACATATCTTTTTTTTTTTAAATGAATTTCCACGTGTCGGTCGGACGACGAATTTGACGTTGTCCGAGGGGCAAAGAGGCCTGTCGAATTTGAACTCCCCCGGCGCCTGCGAAAATCGAAAAGGTCGTCGCCTTTACTAATAAAATACGGTTTCGAAATTCGGCACGGTTCCCTGGATAATAATGGCAATCTCGTAAATTACCTCCTCTCCCGACCCCCAATTCGCAACGCAAGGCGGTTTCGCTCGTCTAATTTATACGCGTCAAGGCCCTCCCCCAAAGCGAACTCCGAAAAATCTTCGTCTCTTTTTGCCCCCCCCAAAAAAAAAAAAAAGAAGTTTGACCGGAAGATAATATCTCCTCCCGGAAAAATGTCAGGTTACCCCCACGCGCCGCCGAACTACGGCTACGGCCAGCCCTACACCACCACCACCACCTCCTCCTCCTCCTACGGCGTCCCCCCACCGCCGTCCACCTCCCCGTACGCGCAGGCGGCCTCCCCCTACGCCGCCCCCTCCGCTCCCTACGCGCCGCACCCCCAGGGCGGGAAGCCGCCCAAGGACAAGCCGCAGGGCTACGACAAGCCGCAGGGCTACGGTGGGGCGGCTCCGTCGGCCCCCGGAGGATATCCGCCGTCGGCTCCCGGAGGATACCCGGCTCCCGGCGGGTACTCGGCCCCCGGCGGGTACGCGGCCCCGGGGGGGTACCCTCCTCCGCCGGCGGCGGCGGCTTATGGAAGCCCGTTCGCGTCGCTGGTGCCGTCGCAGTTCCCGCCGGGGACGGATCCGAGCGTCGTGGCGTGCTTCCAGATGGCGGACCAGGACGGGAGCGGGCTGATCGACGACAAGGAGCTGCAGAGCGCGCTGTCCTCCTACAACCAGAGCTTCAGCATGAGGACGGTGCACCTCCTCATGTACAACTTCACGAACACCAACGCGAGGAGGATCGGTGAGTAGTCCTCTTTAGCCTCCGATTCTCGCGATCGCTTCCGCCGCCGCCAGCCCTCATGGATCGCGCGGCGATGATTAGCCTAGAACCATCGATGATGTCGATGCATGTTCTCGGCGCGTGTCGGCGCGTGGAACGGCCGGCTCGGCTTAACTGCAGAGCAGCGAGGCGTGGTTTCTCGAGCACGAACCGTCCGCGTGTGCTGCTAGAGCGTTACTGATCTTTCGTCAGGGTCAAACGGTGGACGGCGTGGGTTTTACATTGAAATTCATAGTGCATGTTCTTCCGAAGTCGAGCGAGATTGCATGAGATCTTTCATAGGCGGAGTCTCTTAACATCGGTTTTGAATTGTAGTGGCCAGTGTCTTGAATTTCAGACCTAGTTCAGTTTTAGGAATTATTCGATGCTCGTGCTATGAACTTCCCTTGTTAATGCGCGAGGCGAGAGGCTAAGAACAGATTTGCGCGCGTTAGTTTCTGCACTGTTCTTTGGGGGGGGAGAGAAGAGGGTGATGGTGGGGTTGATGATGGTAGGTGATAGCTGGGGGAAGGGAAGGCCCGTATTCATTTCCGGCAAAGTGGGTTAGGTGGGAGGTTCAGATCCGGACGAGGAAGACGACTCTTGCTAACCAATTTCTTCATCACTAACACATTCATCAGCCAAAACGTGTATGGTGGGTGGGGGCCATTTGCAGTAGATTTTCATCGATGTTTCTTCGGTCACGATGACATCATTTTGCAAAAAAAAAATTTTCGTTCTTAGAGGAAGCCCCACCCAAGGATGGGTGCACGCCATGATTTTTTTATTTCATACTGCATTGCTGTTACACTCGGGCTATTCGGGGTAGGTCGGATGTGCAGGCCATTCATTGTCTAAGTTATATATAATTTTATATATAATTTGTTGGTTGACTCGATGCGAGTATCATTGCCAGGATGGGTGCACGCTATAATTTTTGATTTTATCGTACTGCGTTGCTGTTACACTTGGGCTAATTCGGGGTAGGTCGCATGTGCAGGCCATTCATTGTCTAATTTGTATATAATTTTTTGGTTGACTCGATGCGAGTCTCGTTCCCCACATGCATTATAGAAAAAAGATGCAAACTTGGAGCATCGGCTGTGTTTTCTCCCTCCTCTGAATTGAGATTTGTGTGTGAACTATCCCTGGTGCAGGACCTAAGGAATTCGTTCAAGTGTTTTACAGTCTTCAGAGCTGGAGGGTAAGTAGACACTGGAACCTAATGTTTTTCCCGGAGAATCGAGAACATTCTTTTTATGACCAAATGTTGATCGTGATTCGTACTTTCTGGAAATTGTTTCAGGGGATATTCGAAAGGTTTGACCGGGACAGGAGTGGCAAAATTGATGCCAATGAGTTGAGGGATGCACTGCTAAGTCTAGGATTTTCTGTGTCGCCGTTGGTTTTGGATTTGCTCGTATCTAAGTTTGACAAAACTGGAGGAAAGAACAAAGCCATCGAATATGATAACTTCATCGAGTATGTTTCGCCGTCCTGTCTTTAATTTCTAGAAATTTTCAGTTGATGAAAGTTTTTCATGCTTTCTAATGATGACGATGGTCTCTAATCACGTTACCCTTTTATGATTATCTGTTGCAGATGCTGCATTACTGTCAAGGTGAGATCTTGTACTCAATCTTATATTTATGTACTCAATTGTCCACTGGAATTCAAGCCTAAATTGGTATTTTGTATTGCAGGGATTGACTGAAAAATTTAAGGAGAAGGATACCGCGTACTCTGGCTCAGCAACCTTCACTTATGAGGCCTTTATGTTGGCAGTTCTTCCTTTCCTCGTCGCCTAGTGTGGGAGTTGATTTCAGATTTCAAGCTTGGTTAGATCGCACTTTTCTTCTATTTTTCTTTTCCTGACAGTACAGCTTGTTGTTTTCATCCCCACTCGGTCTCTATATCTACTTGTCAGAACGATTTAGCATGTAATATGTTTGAGTTGTGTATCAAAATGAAATACCATGTTTTGAATTACAAATACTTCGAGTTGCAAGGTAAAAAAAAGACACACTACTGCAGCTGAGAAAATATTTATTAGATCAAATTCTGGCTTTGACCTAGGCAGCACGTCCACTGTATAGCCCGATGCCTCTTCCATGTGGTCGCTGAGTCGGCCTTGCATTGGCTTCAAATCCCTATTCAAAACGGACAAGCATCAAATAAGATGAAAGATGAAAAGATGGAAGATGGAAAGATGAATCTAATCAGTCGCACGAGGGAGGACTCTGTTTCCGGTCATTGGACTTATATGCCGTGTACATGTTGGCGCATATATGAAGAGAATAAGTATCACTCGTTATCAAATAAAAGAAATCACGGGGTCCTTATAGGGGACCTAATAGCTCACGTTTCTTTTCTGTAAAAGGTGCCCCTTTTCGGTGGCAAGCAAATCAAAAGGCGACAGCTTTTTAGAGAGAGCACTTACATCATGAACAGCTTCTCTCAGTGCTTTCACTTGCTCCCTCGTGACTGTCCTCACCTAGTCAAGGTGCACAAAACAGTATGCCTTGAGACCATCCCCGGACCATAGGACCATGTGTGTTGCAATTCTAAGAATCGAGATGGTAATCTAGTCTATTACCTTCTTGACTATTGTCCACACGACGCCCTCGGTGCATGGAGGGATCGTGAGAGAACCGATGTATCTGAAGTATTTCCTGCTGCCGAATTTGATGAGCCCTGGATTTATGACCCCCAGTTCTATGTCTTCCTTGTCGATTACTTTTATGTGTTCGAGTAGCTGCCGAGAGATTAAAACGGCGTAACGGAATCAGAAGGACAAGAGGCACAAGGCAGAGACCACACGATCCATTCTATTAGACTGGATCTCCAGGTTCCATACGAGCAAAGCAGGGGAAGTAAATTGCAAAAAAATGATCAGACAAATGACGCATTGCAACAGTGATGCATGAACATCCACGTATACAAAGCTCAACTTCGCTTCACATAACTCATGAGCAAGTATGATAACCATACGGCGGCTGCACGTATAAATGCACATGTGGCGGTAAGGAGAGTGAGATAAAGTGGCCTTTGCACCTTTTTGAGCAAAGGGTCGGGTCGGCCATACTTGTAGACAATCCCGATCACGGCTATTTCCCCGTGAGAGTTTTGATGCACTGCGTGAAGCTCCAAGGCATATCTGCAGAATGATATTTGACATCACTCGCCAGTAATAAGGGGGAAACTCTATCTTGTTTAGCGTAGTCTGTGCATACTGCAGAAAAAGAGATCTAGTGAAAAGTGCAAGCAGCGCATTACCTCGCAAGGAAAGCGTATCATGTGCAAACAACAAAGACAAATCCTATGTACCTCGATCCGTTAAACCTGTGCTCGGAGGGGGAATGCCAATGGCACTGTATAAGTTTGTAGTAAGTCCCGTTTATGTTGATCTGCCCTGCGTATCCTTTCCACATTACCTGGTTGAAGAGTCATTAGTGAAAACTGGTGGTAGATATTATTGAAAAACGTCTAGTACGAATTTGGTCGGACTGCCTTCACCATGGCAACTAGGTGCCTGGGTTTGGTTACACCAGCGGACTGCCTTACCGTCACTAAAAATTGTGTTGTTTCAAGTTTAGCTGTGCACGACACCATTTTAAAGAATAACGAAGGCAACGAGGTAGTTCTTACTGAGATATCATGTCCCCTGTTCCTCACAATGGCAGGAGCTGGTTTATAGTCTCTTTTCAACTTCCCCAAATGCGGAAAGATTTGCACTCTCTCATCGAGCAGATCGATTGGAGACTGCAATTTCCCTGTGCCACATGCACGCCAATGAGGGTCAATCCGGCCCCAATCTTTCGGCCCTTTTCCGGTTCCTTCCAGATAAGTGAAATGAGACTCATCATCTGATCCCAGGCCAGGCCCAATGCCCCCCCAGGAAAAGCAGAGAAAAGGAAAAGAAAATATATTAGCGAAGAAGTTGACGGAAGCACAATTCACAGATCGTGTTACACTGCTTGTAAAGCATAACAGCTGACTCTATTATGTGATACCTTTGTTCTTTTGTCTCTGAAATGCAACTCTCACGTGTTAATGGCGTGCACGGAATAAGAGAGTCAGGCAAATCAATTTCGCAGACTACTAACATGTGATAGAGGATTTAATTCATATGATCCAAGAACAAAAATGCTTCATTTCTGTGATGAAGCATGATCAAAGTACTTCACTCCTACATGAAGGAGGACAGGCATATGCCTACAAAAGTAACTCAGAGAGAAACAGAGAGACAAAGAATCTGTTCCTTTTCCATTCATTTTAGCGTATGGTTATGGGTGCTTGGATCTCTTAAAAGGCCCCAACTTACATAGGGAAAGGAACTCACACGCATGATCTCTTCGATTAATCACATCTAATTGCATTGGATTATGGCGGTCTCTCAGGTCCACTATAGTCGAATATTGTCGGGGCAGTACATTTGTCGAGACCTTGCGAACAGAGCCATGCTTCTCGAGGCTGAGTTTGGTGTCAAGTCTTTACAAACACCGCATCATTTTGTGCTTATATATAATATGTTCTTCTCTTGTTCTCAATATTACAGAGGAAACAATTTGGCTGAAACTGGATCTGGGAACAGAACTCTTAGAGATCCTAACAATCTCACAAGAAAATGCCTAAAGAGCACAGACAGGAACAAGGAAAAGTAATATGTACTTTTGAAGCAGATGACTCTGAAAGATGCCCATGCTAAGATGTCAAGCCAAGCGAAAACGATGTCCCAGATTACGTCTCCTAAGAAAAGAACCTTAAAATTTTCTTAATTCCTAGTAATACTGCACAGAACCAGACATAGAACGCTAATTGATGCTATATCGACTGTTAAATCAAGTGCCTCATCAACTGTACGTAGCTGAACAAGCTCTTCATCGTTTGACGCAGTTTCAAAGCAAGTGTTAGAGATCTGAACGTAAACAAAGACTCTGAATCACGAATGCCAAGAACAACATCGTTGGCTCAATCCTGCCTAAGGAAGAAGACACGAGGCAAACGAAAAGCACGAGGAGAACAGAGAAAATGGCATAAAAGTAATAAATAAAAAATATATAAAGAAGTAGGTGGAGCACGCGACTCTAGAATGACGCTTGTTTTTCAAATTTTTATGTTTACAGATTTTATATTTTATTGAATGTTTTTGAAAACTCATTCACATAATGAATTTCCTACTTATCTGGAAATGTATATGGCATGCCACTTACAGCTTTTTGTATCGTGGAATTTATGTCTGACCTGTGACAGGCCAACACTATAATGAAGATTCTTCATAGAGATCTCAATCTTCTTCTCATTGATTTCAAGATGAAATCTTTTTGCTTATTTCCATTTTCAGTTTTTCCCTGGCGGATTTGAGAGAGATTTATGATGGGGTAATGGTTGCAGAGGTCCAAACTTGATGCGCTTGAACAAAGAACACGACCGAGATTAAATCGTGCAGAGGAAGAGCTTGAGATCGAGGAAAAGAATGGAGATTTGTCGACAGTAACCAGCAGCAATAGCACAACAGAGCGCCGTGTTCAGTGTGTGCACCAGATCAAGGAAGAAGCTTCAAATGTACACCCTCATGCAGTAAAATTTTCACCCCAAAAAATTTGGAGACTTGTTTCGCATGAATCTTGAACCAAGGCGACAGAGACTGACGTTGATAACAGAGGGAGAGAGAGAGAGAGAGAGAGAGAGAGAGACCATACCGACTTCAGATTCAGCAGCTGTGGGGAGAGCAAGAAGAAGAGCGTGCGCAACAAAAACCAGAGCGAAGAAGACGAAGCTGCTGCGGATTGAGAGGGCGCCCATTTTAATGTTTTTCAGGCGCTGCTCCTATCTCACAAACACACCAAACAACATGCAGTCAAGGAAATGAAAGAGATTATTAAAACAAGTGCTGCGAGGGACAAGCCACTGTCACCATTAGATATGGATTAAAAAGATTGCGTGGATTATCTACCAAATATATCCATTTTTATTAAAAACCTTTTAAAGTAAGATACAGCTGCAAGCAGCAGAGTAGGAAAGTTTCATGATTTTCAATGTATTTAATTATTATTATACCGTGTATAATCAATCTCCAGCAAGTAATCCTCCTTTTTTTCTTTTTTTTTTTCTTTTTTTAGATAAGTTTAAGTCGTGCCTTTCTATTATGCTTAGAAGGTGAGGACCAGAGATGAGATAAACATTCCGCAGTGAATCGAGAAAGGAAAGCTTAATCACGCCGGATTCAAGTACCATATTAGGAAAAAGTATTAAAACAAAGATAAGATTAAGCAGTGTCTTTTAATTATGGTAAGAAGGTGAGGACCAGAGAGGAGATAAACATTCCGCAGCGAATCGAGAAAGGAAAGCTTAATCACGCCGGATTCAAGTACCATATTAGGAAGAAGTATTAAAACAAAGATAAGATTTTTTTTTTTTTTGGTCAGTCCTACTCTATGCTTACTCTACACTCACTCGCAGACTTGTGCCCTGCCTCTTGCAGGGCGTGGGAGTCGCAACCCACTCTCGAAACTTACGCGTCCCTACCCCTCATCCCCCCCTGAGAAGGTGGGGATTTGAACCCCTCACCTCCCCCTTCCATGTTGGAAGGGTGGCCACTGGGGCGAACCCCCAGTGGTTTAACAAAGATAAGATTAAGCAGTGTCTTTTAATTATGGTAAGAAGGTGAGGACCAGAGAGGATAAACATTCCGGAGGGAACCGGGAAAGGAAGCTTAATCATGCTGGAATCAAGTAGCATATTTTTTCGACCGAAAAAAAAGGTACCATATTTGAAAATAGTATTAATACAAAATGACTATATCACATAAAATGAATTTTAATTACAAAGACATCGTGTGTTTTCTTGAATATTTCTAATTAATTTTGCTTTTAGTTTCACTCTTTGCTTAATTTATCTTAATGTTACTCTTTATCAAATTGAGATTACTATTTGACCATATATTGCAAAAAAATCCATACATATATAAATTAGTATTGCGATGTGAGGCTTTGGTATTTGGATGATTTGGCATTCTAGCAATGTGGATTGTACTCATTAGTTTCCTTTTCTCAAGTGGATGCTTAAATAATTAATATTATAACTTATTGCCACTGCATTTAAGTGCGGGACGAAATATTTAGATATAACTGATTTTTGTTATAGTTACTCTTGATAATTTAAGAGTGCATTTAATAACCATTATGTTCTTGAAAACAATTTCTGATAAAAAATGATTATTTTTTTTCGAAAATAATTTCTAAGCATTTTAAGACATTTGGTAATTGTAAAAAATTTCTATTCTTGGAATAGAATTGCGTTTGGTACTATTCTCAAAACTTATAATTCAAACATTTTCTTTTAATTTTTTCAAATAACTTTATTACTTTTGTCTTTTGTCTTTTTTTTTTTTTTTCATTCTCTTCTTCTTTAAGCTTTGGCTTGTCACTGGCCTTGGGAAGACTGGTAACCGGCCAGATGAGAGCTGGCGACCTTGCTCGAGTGTCATTAGTCCTTAGTGAGGCCGCACCTCGTCAGCTAGGCCATCGCGAGGTCGGCTCGCTTTGGTCAGGCGACGCCAACCTCGCAGTGGCCCAGCGAGGTCGAGCCCTACCGGCGGTTAGGCGACATCAGCCTTGCTAGATCTAGGCGAGGTTGAGCAAGACTCGTTAGTGGCTAGGGGACTTCACCCCCATTTGGCCAAATCTACTCTCAAGAACAAAAAAATAGAAATTTTTATTGTTTGTTATGTTGCCAAACGTGCCCTAAGTAACACATGACATGCACCGAATTTCACTTTGTGATAGTTATATTAATTATGATAAATCGATTGATAGATGGATAATAGGTGAAAAAATAAATGATCTACCATCATTGTCACGCCCCAATCTTCGAGTGCGCGCACATCCCTCTATGGTCGAATAAATATGACGTTCCCAGGATGCGTCGCCGACCCATTCATTTTAATGCACATGCGGAAGCGAATTACTAATCCCCTAACATCAACAGCTTGGGATAGAGAAACAGGAAACTGATTCACAAACAAAACATACTTTTATATACACACTAAGCCATATACAACAAAGTCTATAACCAAAAGACTTAAAAAGATCGCCTCACGGAAAGGAACCGTCCTATCTGACCTACACTTCAGATCATCTCAACTCAGCTCCAGATCCTTCACTCTACGGCCCTAAAAAAAAATTGAGTCCATGACGGGGTAAAATATAAATCTTAGTGAGTTCACGCTCTAAACCCCGATTATGAGGGTAATACGCTAAGATGCATCTTAACCACACAATCATACAACCACAGAGACTTACCTCATTTTAGATCCACCCTGCAAATCAGTACAGTTTATATACACTATGCATAAAATTGATGCACACAACAATTGAAACACCTCACTCAACTCAATAAATCACAAGAGTTTCGATTATAAAATCAAACCGTTATGACACGTCTCATATCATGTCACACAGTTTTGTCTCATAATCAGGCTCAGCTAACTCAACCAACCATGTGTTCCAATTGTTAATTACACCCCTTAAGGGTACGGCCAACTCTAAGTTTGGTTGTCTTCTGGCATAGCCAGGTGTCATCTCACCTCCTTTGAGCACGGCTACGTCTTTCAAAGACGGCTTTCCCAAAGGAGCGTAGGTTCAGAATCTACTGTGACCCAAGTCCCAATGAATGGGTAACGTCCGGCGTAAACGCTTGGGACGGGTTCTCTTACAACCAATCAATCTCGGCCTAGGACGCCGTGCATTGCACTCAAATGCTTCTATTAAAATAGTGATCCTGACCTATTTTTTCATATTAAAAACATCTCGAAAAATAGTTGTGTGTAGGTACACGATTAGACCAAACAAGAAAAACTAATATACTTCCTTTTTTAAAATTCCACTATTTTATATAGTATGTAAAACCATTTTCGGTGTCAAAATCCGATAACCGGGAATAAATATTGAAATTCACAAATTTTGGAATAAATAACAAAAATTCCAATCATCACTCAATTTGCATAAATTAACACTTGATTGCAGAAACTGAACATACCATTGCAATCAGCACGAAATTCCAGTTACTGGCTATCCCGGTCTAATTTCCGGAAAATATTTAATAATTAAATAATTACCAAAATTAATTAAATAAATGGACAAGTGCTCCAGAAGTCCTACAACTTGGCACAAAAATGCATTTGAGTCCTTAAACTTGCAAAAAGTTCATTTAAGTCCTAAAACTTGTTAAAATATTTCAAACAAGTCCTAAAATCAATGTCGTCTAATTTCTTGACGGAAAAAGTTGATGTGGCCCCTACATGGCTTTTTTTAATCGTTTCTCTCTCCTCCGTTGCGAATAGTTTAAAAAAAAAAATGCCACGCATTCAAAATGACGTCGTCTCTCTTCTTCACCATTGTGTTACCTCCCCCTCCGTCTTCTTCATCGTCGTGTTCCCTCTCCCCCCTCCGTCTCTATGTTTGCTTTTGCTATTTTGAGCGAACCCTAAGCCCCAAATTGAATTCGTCCGAACTACAGTTCGCTTGCGATTTGGGTCCTCATCGACCTCGAGTTCGACGTTGGTCATGAGTTCGTGTTCTTTCCTTTGATGATTGTGAGTTCGAGCGAAGACCTCTCTTGCAGGAGTCTCGACATCTCAGCAGCAAAGCGATTGGCGTTGGGGACGACAACAGGGTCAGCGACGGCGATGGCGACTCCTCCTCACGCAGGTATCGCTCTCTGCATTATAGTATTTTGTTGTTTTCCATTCTCCAATACTAGTAAGTTATGGTTGTCTATTCATCCAGTGCTTATGAAAAGAGAGATGTTTTTTGGAGATTGAAAACATCTCCTAAATCTCTCAAGTAAACACATTGCATTATGCAAAAGCTACTCATATGAAGATGTTATGAATGAATCATAATGTTGACAGCTAAATTTTGGCAACCCGTTTAGTCATTTATTGCATTAAAAAATTAGGGGTTAATTTTATCTCTGAAAAAATATTAATTGCATAACATATAATTTTAATTGCACTTATTCATTTGTTTATCACTTTTGCATTTGATCATCGGTGGATGAGCTTCAATTTTACGAATTGACAATTCGGTATTTTCATAAATGATTCATATTATTCTTCTAATATTTGGTAAATATATCATATATTCATGTGATTTATACATTAAGTGATATATTTTACTGATTGGAAGTTTAAGGATGAAATATCAAGAGGGGATATCACATGTGGGGCATATCTTGAGTGATATATTCAATGTTTCAAGACAAGAAATATTTCATGGTAGATTTCATATGTGAGCTGGAAAAGAAAAGAAACAGGAAATAAAGAAAAATTGGCTTACAAATGCATGATACGCAAGCGTGAGGAAGGAAAAGGAATTTCAATATATATCATGGATGCTCTCAGACAGGACTTTGTGCGTCCATTGGACCAAAAAAGAAAGGAAAGAAATAAATTATAGGCCGGGAGATTTCGGTCACGTCCTTGACCTATAAAAGATGGGCGCACTATAGACAAGGGGGGGGGGGGGGATGGCTACAATTCTGAGAGCATAGAGAGACACGTGAGAAGGGACGATTGAGAGAGGGCACGCTCGCGAGAGCTGAACAAGTCACGGTTGAAACCCCTTCACGGCCATGAATTTGTCAAGTTCGTGGCCGTGCCTCGACGCCGACCCTGCTGCCAATCGTCCGTTGCATTGACAACGGCCAGCTTTGTCGCGATCCTCTCCGATGATAAATTAGCAGCGTGCGCCCCCTCGTCTGGCGGTGATCAACAGTCACGAAATTTTGGAGGCCACGCAATGGAGAATATCCTGCCATGAAATACAGGAACAAGAGAAGGAACTCTCTTCTTGGCAATAGGTGAGAGAATTAGGAGGTGCATAGCCGAGTCTATCACCACAGTTCCCAGTCCACGGGTTCCTCCAACTCCGCAATCCCAGCGCCATTGCTTCTAGCCGATGACCAACTGCTGCCAAGGAGTCCCTATACAGCAAAGCCGTGAACCTTCAAACGACGATTCTCGCAACAAGTGCCACTAGCAGCAACCATCGGACTAGCAACATCGAGTTTCTGTTTTGCAGGTTGTCAAGTGAGATTCACTTGCCGATTCTTGAGCCGAGCCATATTGGCAAACAGCCCCTTTGCCATTCATCCTTGAGTCCACAAGACACCGCTCGGAACTCCATCCACGACAAGCCAGCAGCCCGTGAATTATCCTTGGCCGTGAACCGTTGAGCACCCCTTGAGCGGTACCCATTGGAGAGCATCACCAAGTCACGACTAACTCCAAACTTGCCGCGGTGAGCCCCATCGACACCATCGACATTGATGTCTCACTTGAACCAGCAATTCCTTCATGCCGTTGGTGACTGAGGTCCTCCGCGTTCACCCGATCAATCGCTAGGACAAGTTCCGATTGCTTGTAGCTGTGGCAGAAATTCTCGCACGTTATGTCCACTGGAGGTTATTGTTAAAATAGAAGAAAGAAATAAGAAATTTCCTTTGGCGTGCAGGTGTGATCCATGAATGAAGTGGTAAAAATACCTAGAGGAGTGCACGTGAACCATATGCGAACAAGGAGACTACAAGTGATAAAAAGTCTGATTAGGTTTAAGTGTATTCTGTGGATGCAGGTGCTGTCCTTTGGAATAAAAGGTTTTCTAGTGTTCACCGTGGTCCAAGACCATCAAGCACGATAAACTCCTCCAGCAACGCAGTCTTCTCGCGTGCCCTGTAGCCGTGGACATGCCCAATCGAACCGCCGTGTCGAGCTCACCATAAGCCATCACCAGTGCCATCTTTTGACGAGTCCGAATTTAGGGACGATATCTACGAAATAGGTAAAAATATTATCCAAATTTATTTCGATAATTTCCTTACTTAATTCGTTGATATTGTGTTTAAATCAAATCTTCCAATGATGCATCTTATCCAAAGTTTCCCGAAAATCTTTTTAAATTAGGGATTTATTCCCTAATTTCACAACGTGCACATGATTGACAGTCCGATTTCACGCTCGAAATACGACTCGCAATCGCACGGAAAAATCACTAATCTGATCTCATGCTCGAGATACGATTCGTGATTTTGTTAAAAATTGGCCAATCCGATCTCATGCTCGAGATACGATTCGTCAATTTATTAGATGGATATCGATCATATCTTGTTTGATTTGCTGTCGTGTTGTTTGAATAGATTTTATTTCCGCAAAAGAAAATCCAATTCATCCTGAGCCAGGATCGAACTCTCCATGAAATTCATAGTTGCATTACTTATAGCTTCCTTGTTCGTCATTTTTATTTACTTATTTTTTTATTATTTTTCCCTCTCTTTTTTTATTTTTATTTTTGCTTGTTTTAGGGTTAACTTGCATGTTTAGAATAGGAAATTTATCTATTTCGAATTTCTGAAAAAAAAAAATAAAAAAAAATGCATTCGTTTAGGATGTTAGTTTTTTTAAAATTTGAATTGCATATTTAATTATTTGGCAGTTTTAAATTTCGAATTTTATAAAAATAAAATAAAAAATATCGTGCATATGTCATGTAGAATTAGGGCATTATTTGCACGTCATTGCATGTTAGGATTGCATGTTATCGGTTTAGATAATTTCTCCTAATTAGATTGCATGCTTATTAGGAAAATAAAAATCATGTGCACGTCATATAGAATTAGGTTCATACAATGCACGTCATTTAGTGATTTTTGTTAGGTTCATTTAATTAGAAATTGCCCGTTATTAGAATTAGGTCATTAGATTAATTTAGATTGCATATTTAAGTATTGCATTTCTTTAATTTCGAATCTCATGGAAAATACAAAAAAAAATTATTTTTTAGAATAAATCCATCTCATGCTTCAGGATAGATTACATGCTTATTTATGTCATATCGCTTAGGTCATATAGCTAAGTCATGTTGCCATGTCATGTCATTTCATGTTAAATTAGTGGCATGCATTGCATAAAGCACGATTCTCATTAATTAAGTGAAAACAAAAAAAAGAAATTGTGTGTTAATTAGAAATCATATTTAGGGTTGTTGATGTGAATTCTGATCTAACAACGCAGATGCTTTCGTTGCTATGAGGTAAGTCTTGTAATTTATTTACTGCTTTACTTGGGTGTTAAATTGGTAGTTTGCGCACCCACATGATAGCCTCACATGTTAGGGAATTAGGTTTAAAATTAATCCAAGCTGCCTGCAAAACATTTTTTTTTTTTTGAAAATAAAAGAATGGTACTGAAAGGGCATGAGAGAAATCTAGTGTAACCAAGTCCCCGTACCCATAATTTCTTGTTCGTAGGAGTAAAGTAAATCTCCCATTACTTTACTTGGATTTCTAATCGACCTACCAAAAATAGATTAGTGGCGACTCCTAATTAAAAAATTGCATGTTAAGAACTTGAACCGAAAGTCGCGAATTGGTATGAGCTTGGGAGAGCCCGAGTTAAGTCTAGGCTTAACAATCCATTAGCCAAAACTCTAGGTGGTTCACCCCCGAAAAAATTGGTCGCGACACATAATATAGCTAATATACTTCTATTAGGTTCCTATAATACGAAACCTAGAAGAATGAGGGTGCCAACATCTGAATCAAGTGGCGTAACTCCTAATGAGGTCAACTCGGAGCCAACATGTTATTGTGGTCTTCAATCGCTAATTCTTATCGCAAAGACAAGGAAAAACACAAGAAGAAGGTTCCATGGATGTGCTAAGTTTAATAGTCCAAGTTGCTGCGATTTCTTCATGTGGGTTGATCCAAAGATACCAGATCATGTGAGGGACATGATAGTTGACCTATTTGAAAGAAATCAAGCATTGTGTGAATCAAGCTAATCGAAGTGTGACGAAGTCGATGTGAGTTCATTGCTAGCTGAAATGAAGACTCAAAAGGCGAAAAATAGACTTTTAAAAGAGGAGCTCGCACGAGTAAAGAAAGGAAAGATGCTATATCAATTAGCATTCATTCTATGCATGTGTTATATTGTTGTATTGGTTATATGTAATGTGAAAGTTGGTGGTAATTTTCTAAGTCTTCCACAGTACCTTATTTCTAAGTTTGTAAGTTTGAACACTAGTTGTGGATAATTGAGATGGGAATGAAATCTGATGTGAGTTTGTAGTTTGCAAGATCGGTTGCTTGCCATGCGAGAAATTACTTTCGCATTGAAAAATGTTGCTTGATTTGTGTGCTTGTCAATAGCACTATATGAGCTATTGCCACCAGAATAAATTTGGAACCTATTAACAATCATATTAAAAATGTATGGGAAAGAAGATGACAAAAGTATTGGAAGAATGAAAATTCTTCATGGCCAATTTCAGTAATCACCTATTAACAATCCTGAAGAGCAACCACTTTCATGCATTATCCAAACCAAAACCAAGCATCCCACATAACTCATTGAAACACGATTCATTGACAATGCAACATGCTTACATTTTCAGTGCATAAAAAGTTCTATGCACAAACGCTACATGTCTCATACAGAAAACCAGCTAATAATTGACATAAATTCACCTAACAACACCAATTTTAGCAAAAAAAAAAATCAATCCAATATGATGGTCTCCAGTGGTCTAGTAGGTTGAGCCTTCACTTGATTCATAATTCTGGTGTTTTTCCTTATTTATGGTCTCGTAGCGATAGGCTTTGGAGGAGTTGTTGTAGCCTGAAATGACTGAGCTTGGGAATTGGCCTTAGGTTGCAATAGTGGCTTCGGCTTCACCGTAATGTGTTTTCGAGGGGCTGCCTGGGGTTGTGATGGTGCATTTCGCTTTAAACCAAGATGCTTTTGAGCTATCATAACCCGAGATGACTGAGCCTGGGAACTGACCTCAGGTTGCGATAGTGCCTTTGGCTTCATCGCAACATGCTTTCGAGGAGCCAATGTTGCACGAGATAATTGAGGTTGGGAATTTGCCTGGAGTTGTGATGGTGCCTTTTGCTTTAAACCAAGATGCTTCTGAGCTCTTGTAGCTTGAGATAACTTAGCTTGGGAACTAGCCTCATGTTGCGATAGTGCCTTTGGCTTCATTGCAACGTGCTTTGGAGGAGCTACTATTGCATGAGATGACTGAGCTTGGGAATTGGCCTTGGGTTGCAATGGTGGCTTCAGCATCACCGCAATTTGTTTTTGAGGAGTTGTTGATACATGATATGATCGAGGTTGTACACTGACTTGGGAATACACCTTTGCTATTGATGTAGCTCTTGAAACTACCCTTTTGTCCGGTAGGTTAAAGATTCTTGCACCAATTGTATTAGGCTACATAAGAATGAGCATGTTTTTAGCTTAAGAAGATAAGCAATTGCTATTAGAAAATTTTAACAATATTACTCACCTTGAGAATATGAAGGTTTGTCATAGGGTTTGCGTCAACACCCAACCCTACAATTTTCATCTTCTTGGCCTGTGATTTTCTTTATATCATGTCATTTTCAATGGCAGATCTTTTAAACTAAAATAATAAAAAATTCATTCAACATGAGAATGTAGTCACAATACATGTATACTTGGGGATTGAGGTATTACTCACCGGAATTTTTTCAAGTCTATGCTTAACCATTATATTGGCTGGTGCACAATAAATGCCTTCCCTTTGATCAGAACGAACTTCACCAAAAGCATTGGCCTCACCACTACATCCTCTAACATTAGCATAAGCCTGAGCAGAAGCAGTGGCACTACATTCTCTCACATTTGCACGAGCACTACATCCTCTTATATCTACACTAGCTTGAGCAGAAGCATTAACATGCCAATTATTGTCTCCTATTGAATTGGTATTTGTAGAAGCATTAGCATGGCTTTCGGATCCTCCTCCAGTTACGCTTGTTGTTGCTTTAGCTTTAGCCTGAATATATATTTATAATTACTAAATTGGAACCTTGACATATAAAACTTACAATAATGGTTAGATGACAACTTACTTGTGTTTTTCTAAGCCTTGGTCTAGTGGAATTAGCCCGAGATTGAGCATGAGCTTTAGCTGTACTTGCATTGGCACGAGCATTGGATGTACACACATTGGCCCGAGCATTGGATGTACATACATTGGCCCGAGCATTGGCCTGAGAATCACATATTAAGCATTGATTAACAACATGTTAAAGTGACATGTCCAGCATTAAATGATCAGTTAGTTGAGGAAATACCTTTTTTAAAGGACATCCCTTGTAGCTATGTCCAATCACATTGCAAGCAGAACAAAGTCATTTGCTTATCCTCTTTAGTCATTCTATCACCTTTTACAAGCTTAATCGGTTGCTTTCTTCTACTCCTTTTTGGCCTACCAAGCATGTTCTTCATTGGTGGGGGTTGAGGAGCTTTTTTATTGGCTTTATTCCAAAATTTTTCTCCTCTCACTGTAAGCATCATGAATTGATAAGCACTTATATACTTTATCTTGTTGAAGCACTCAGCTAGATAGTCAGTTAGGTCATTTCTCTTATGGTGTATTGTACAAATGGCATGTCAACATGGAATTCCACTAAATTCCCAAGCTCTACAAGAACAAGTTTTTAAATTCAAATCAACAACATATTTGTCACCACCTTCCCTAATCTCATATCCTTTGTCTCCATTCCATATCAATTGGCAATACCTACTAGCAGCTGTATTATCATGTAACTTATGCATAATCCTTGGACCATAATTTCTAGTCCACTTAGCACATCCATCCCCTTGAGTATGCATTTTATTCATAACCATGATTCTAATATCCTCCAGCATACTCACAATGGCCTTGCACCTAACTTCCACACACCTGCCATTAAAAGCTTCACTGAGATTATTATCAAGGACATAACATTGAATGTTGGTGTCAAAGAAGGCTTTGCACCAATGTTTTGGCTCAATACGGAATAAATCATCATGACCTTCCTGAGTCATTTTCTTCAACCTCTGTCTATGCACCTCGAAATCTGACATATTATTACTCTTGACACATCTCCAAAATTGTCTCATCAACTGTTTTCCTTTGTATTTTTGACCCCAGTTGGAATATATGTGCCTTGCACACATCCTATGCTCTGCATTTGGCAAAAGTTTAGTTACAGATTGGACGAGACCCGGGCAATTACCCAAAAAAAGAATATATATATATATATATATATATATATATATATATGTATATGAAAACAGAAAGAAAAACATTGTAATGTCACAATCAATTTACAAATGAAAACAGAAAAAAAAGTATTGTAATGTCACAATCAATTTACAAATGAAAGCATAAAGAAAAACATACCTTTTGTTGGTCACTTATCAAAGCCCATCCGTGACCATTACACATATCGAGGTCTGACTTCAACAATTCGATAAACCAAGTCCACGTGTCCTTATTCTTGATTCTTACCACTGCCAATGCCACTGGATACATTTAATTGTTGACATCTCTTCCTATGGCACATAACAACTCGCCCTTGATCAAACCCTTCAAAAAACATCCATCTAATCTAATGATTTTCCTACATCCAGCCAAAAAACCTTTCTTGCAAGTATCAAAGCAAATGTAAGCCCTATCAAATAATGGTAGAGAATTTGGCAATGGCCTTTCAACTTTCAATTTAAGATTACTTGAAGGGCTTGCAATTTAAAGCTCTCCCAAGTAATCATACATCTGTGCATATTCCTTCATGTAATTGCCTTGTAGTTCCTTCAATACTTTCAGCTTTGTTCTCCTATACTAACTGAGAGTGACATTTACTTCTAGTTGTTCTCTGACTAATTTCTTTAACTCAGGTGCTTTGATTTTAGGAATTGCAGAAATGAGAATCATGAAGTGTTTAGCTAAATAAGTACTAGACACTCTCTTATTCTCGAAAGTAATACTGCATATATGCTGATTTATATACATTCTCAAATGAAATGACCCAGTTTTGCTATCAAGAGCACCATAGATCATCAAATTACAATTTTTTTGGGCACACCTAGCTCTTACAAAGCTTTTTGTGTTATTAGTGTATTTGATTATTCTTTGCTCAGCCACATAATACTGCAAAATTGCATTTTTGAACTCAGTTGTATCCTCAAATGTCATGCCAACAATAAATGCTGGATTTGTACCACTTTGATCATATGATGGGAACCTACTTCTCTTCCTTGAAATAACATTAACCTCTTCATCACCCTCATCATTTAAAATTGATTGAAGACTGTCTTCTTCATCTGAATCAGCATACTCTGTTTCGTACCTAAAATCATCTAACGATTGAGCCTCATCCACAATTGATGGTTGGGAAGTTCCAGTTGCCTCACTATAATTGCCATTTTTTAGCCTATGTCTTGTTGAAAATTTCTTTAATTTTTTCCTTGCATCAACTAGTTCAAAATCATCATCGTCACTTGACTGTTCCACATCCACCAAATTATGTGCATCATCATCCTCTTCCTCTTCTAGATCCCTATTGGCATCATCATCATCAATATTCCGAATCACATTAGACATACCTCTAGTTTCCATCTCAACACCCCCCATCTCAGCTCTTGTCTTTTCATCATCAACATGCTCAACATATAACTTAATATTTTTAGAGCACAAATGATGATAAAATAGATCCATCACATTAGAGTTATCACATAAATACCTAAGAGTTATTCCATCTACAAGAGTTGTACTTCCAGGAACTTTGTAAAAGAGTTTCTCTATTTTACACACACCCAAAGCCTCAATAGCTTCAATTATACTAGACAATGAACTCTTACTTAAACTTATTTTAGCAACATCAGCCCTTCTACCTATGTATTCCAACGGTGGGCCAACTTTAAATTTACCTCCATAATGACCAGTGACATAAACTTTGTTCTCGGCCATTGGACCTACAAGGAAACAAAGAGCAGAGCACTTTCAATTATCAAATTATTGAGGCAATGTTCAAGTTTTAAATTGAAGATATATTTATAAAAGACTAATAATCAATACAGAAACAACAAATTAGCATAATGCACTTTACAACCATAATGCAACTACATGATCAATAGTGAGAGCAAGGGACCTATTGTCGCATTTCAGTAGGCAATGTTCTAATTTGTAGCAATGTTCTAATTTATTGCAACAATTGGAAAATGCAAAACAACCATAATGCAGAGAGTAAAACGCCGCTATAATGTAGAGAGTAAAACGGCTTTGCAAAACAAAAACAAAAATCGTAATATTACCATGACATACCTAAATACTGTAATGTAGAGAGCGATACCTGCATGAAGAGTCACCATCGCCGTCCTTTATGCCCGTTCGCTCTGCCGATGAGACACCGAGATGCCCGCAAGACACGTCTTTGCACAAACTTGAAATCGTCAAAGAAGATAGCATAAAGTCGATGTGTGTCAAACTCAAGCTTTCTGAACTTGAAATAATGAATAAATGAGGACGCCAACTAAGTCGTTTTGCATAATGCAGAGATTAAAGCACCTTTGCAATAATACCCCCAAAAAAAAAAAAAAAAACCTTTGTAAAACAAAAGAAATCGTAGCATTACCATGAGATACCCAAAATGCTATAATGCATAGAGCGCTACCTGCGTAAGGAGGAGTCGCCATCGTCATCGCTGACCCTGCCGTTGTCCCTGACGCCAATCGCTTTGCTGCTAAGATGTCGAGACTCCTACAAGAGAGGTCTTTGCACGAACTTGCAATTGTCAAAGGAAAGAACACAAACTCACGACCAACGTCGAACTCGAGGTCGATGAGGACCCAAATCGCAAGAGAACTGCAATTGAATTAGGGCTTAGGGTTCGGACGAATTCGATATGGGGCTTAGGGTTCGTGTGAATTCGATTTGGGGCTTAGGGTTCACTTGGAATAACGAAAGCAGACGTAGATACGGAGGGGGAATATGACAGTGAAGAAGACGTACAGACGGAGGGAGAGGTAACACGATGGTGAAGAAGAGAGACGATGTCATTTTGAATGCGTGGAATTTTTTTTAAACTATTCGCAACGGAGGAGAGAGAAACTATTAAAAAAAGCCATGCGGGGGGGCCACGTCAGCTTTTTCAGTCAAGAAATTAGATGGAGTCGATTTTAGGACTCGTTTAAAATATTTTGACAAGTTTTAGGACTTAAATGAACTTTTTGCAAGTTTTAGGACTCAAATGCATTTTTGTGCCAAATTATATGACTTATGGAGCATTTATCCCTTAAATAAATCAATTTAAATACCAAAAATGCTAACTTAGGTCGGAAATACCTAATAACATACCGAAATGGGCCCGAAAAATTTCTGAACCTATTTAGATAAATAATACAATCTATCTAGATGCTAATTTAGCCATTCTAACCACCTAACATGCATAATTAAATCACTAATCTAATCTAGCTAACCACATAATCCCTAATTAACTTAAACTAAACACTCCTTTAACATTATTAGCATACTAAGTAGAGTTTAATGCATAAATTCACTGGTTTAGCACGAAAACCGGTTTACCGTTATGGTGGCCAAAACTCGGGCCCACGGCGATGCCAACGGGGGCTTGGACCGGGCCGAAAATGCCTTGCAAGCCCATAACAAAACTGCTGGGCTTGGCTGAGTGGCGGAGAGAAAAACCGGGTTGGCGGGTTATAATTTGTGGCTACTGGGCTTGGCTTCGTGTGGGTTGCTTGCTGTGACTCGGTGAAGATGGGCCGTGGAGTTGCTTCGGTGGATTGTGGGTGTGAGGCAGCGAAATGGAGCAGAATTAGTGAAGCTTGACTTTGGTGGATGACTGCTCGTGGGTTGATTGGTGGCTTGAGCTGCTGGTTAGACCCAGTGGGGTTGAATTCATTTATGGAGCTGCTAGCATGAATTCAAATGGGACAAAGGTTGAGTTGGTGGAGAGGGGCGATGAAATGAAGACGGACGAAGGAGAGGAGCAGTGAAGTCAGCGTTGGGGGGAAAATTGCTGGGTTGACTGAGCGAACCCGCACCATGTGAAGGTGGGATGAGGCAGCAGCGAAATGGATGGGGAAACAGCTAGGTTCGGTGGAGGGTCAAGGTTGGTGGCTTTGCTGGTGTGCGAAGAAGGGAAATGAAAGAATGAAAAGGTAGATGCAGCTGGTTCTCTGTGAGAAGAAATGAAAGTAAAACAGAAGAAGAAAAGTGAAAGCAAAAGCTGCGGAGGGGGAGTCAACCAAGAGGCGTGCAAAGGAAGCTTTAAGGGGGGCCCCAAAGTCAAACAAACCTATCCACTTAATTGAATGCTTGTCCCTTAATTCTTTCTAGCAAATTAAATCCATAATAGCTCAAATTGATGCAAAAAATGCAGCCCCCTGCCTAGCACCGAATTTACTCAACTTTGGCTTCAATTCCTTAACGAGATTCCCCAATTTGATGTCAAATTTTGATGAAGAAGAAAGCCCACACAATTTCTATAATTTCCTTTCACCAAGTAGCTCGGTTTGGAAGTCAAAAATCCCTTCGATTTGGCCCATCCAAATTTCCGTTATTTTTTGAATTGTCCTAATTGATTTTTCATAAAAAATCCCGAACTCGCCAAAAATTCTTCAGAGGATGAATTGACATTCTTAGACTAAATCGTGACATGAAGAACTTTCAATTTTTGAAATCGAGTTCAAATTCGTAATTAATTTCAATCTAGCCCGATTTTAGGGTGACTTAACCTACTGGGTAGCTTTTAGGAATTTTTAGTGCAATTGACTTGTGGTCGATTATTTTCGAGTCACATTGTACATCTTCGACACATTGGTGACTTTCGGTTGTCGTGAAAATCTTGAGGTTTTAAATATAGACACAGGGTACAGAAATGACAGAAAAATCGGTCTAGTGCCGTTCGACATAAATTTTGTAATTAGGTGGAATCACCCACACACTAATCACATACCTCTATCAAATCGACTTATTGCCGGTCTCTGATCGATTTTGACAGTGCCGTAATGACCCTTGCAAATTAGCACAGTCAAGCAGTCAATTCCTGGTTGAATTCTCAAGTCTATTGTGTTTAGATTCATTAACGGCTTCACTTGATATATTAGTAATCTCGTGAGGGGCTCTCTCAGAGAATAAGGCCATAGGCGCATCGATGAAAAGACCAATTTATTAAATTGAAAACAAAGTTTGAAATTCATGATATCACAATCATATCATGAATAAAAATTGAAAATATATTCAGGTGATTTATCATCTTTCTTTTCAATTTTAAAATGATTTTAATGATTTCTTTTTTACATTACATGATAACAATTATACCACTAAGCTATTTTTACAAGCTTAATTAATTCTTTTAGGGGATATTTCATAAAAAAATATATCAAATGGGTCTGTTTTCTCCAAAGATAGCTCATAGTGGAACTTGTTTTAAATAAAGCTTACAAGTTGGCAATTTACTCTCAAATAAGGTCCTGAACTTATTGGCCCACCAAATTTTTATTGACCAACGAGCCTATGAATCTCACATGCATCTTACTTTACAATGTGGATTGATGTTGGTTTCATATATCTGAGTTAATCTGCTATCGATCACTATTGAAAAAGAGCTAAGCACAACATGCATATACCTTTGAGACTTCCCAGACAATATAGTCACGTTTGGTGGAGCCAAAAGAGTGGATGATGTTGTCCAATATGAGAGTCATGATGGTGTTGATGGTGCCAACAATAATAAAGGACATCGAGGTAGTTTGCGTCAGGTCAATGCCTATTTAGGAGATCTGATCACGAAAACTTTACTTCAGCGTATCTTTTGGAAATTTGACACTTAAGTGTCCACCGGTGCCAACTTTTTGGTACTTGCATTATACTAATCCTATAACACCTAGTAGCAAGAAGACCAAGATTTCCTCTTTAATAAGGTCTCTACGTACAAAACTAATGGCTTGGCCTAGAAGGATATCTTAAATGTAATATATGGGCCAAACTAATAGATATTTATAAGCCAGCCCACTGAAAAGATCAGCCCAAGCCTAACTCAGTTACTTCATTCTTCTTTAGTGCATTGAAGCATTACCGAAAGAAGTTTGCAAGTGGTGGAATCAATGGAGAAAAGAGAAGCCACTCATTCGTGGAGAGAAATTTCACGCGTTCACAATATGTACAATTAGATAAGTCGAATCAATAGAAATCGCAATGGCAGGTGAGTATTCAAGCCTATTATTCATCTAATTGGAGCAATTTTCTGTTGTAGGGCACGATCTTGAACTTATGTCGATTTTGAACAACGATGTTCGATTGAGGGGTTATTATTATTATTATTATTATTATTATTATTATTATTATTATTATTATTATTATTATTATTTTGATAAAGGTAAGAATTATATTGACTTTAAACCAGAAAAATATATAGAGCTATACAACGAGATCTCGGACCCAAAAACTTGTACTCAATCAAACAGAAGTCAGAGTGAGTGGAAGGGGGCCAAGGTAAAAGGAAACAAGCCAAGCGGCTAAAGGAAAGGGCCAAACAGCAGCCAAAGAGAACCAGCTAGCCTACCCCGAAAAAGAGACCAAAGAGGGTACAACAAAAACAAAAGAGACCAAAGGGGTTATTTGTATATGGTTTTTGTGGAAATGATAGTTTAAGACGTTGTTGAGCTATAGGGTTTAATGAAAATCAAATTCAAAGTATAGGTTGTTTGGAATGACATTTTGGAGTTCATGTGAGATTTATGTGAAATGGATAATACGCGCAAGGAAAAGGATGACCATGTGCCTTAAATGGTATTGCTCATTAAAGCATAGAAGTCATTTTATTGACAATTAAATGTGGTTTAGTAGAGTCGTTTGTTAGAGTTGTGTATTATTTGATTTTTGATATTGTTTTTTGATTAGTTAGAGTTGTGTATTATTTGATTTTTGATATTGTTTTTTTATTAGTTAGAGTTGTGTATTATTTGATTTTTGATATTGTTTTTTGACTAATTGATAGAAATGCAAGTTTGTGGGCTCTAGTAACCATCGTAGGTTGGTTCTTGGCTTTTCTAGATGAGTAGTACTATATCTTCTTTGGTTTTATAAAACCTATGCCTTGAACGATATACATATATTGAACTGAATAGAGCATTTTTGTTGCATAAAGTGGGATAAAGTATTAATTACCTACCACCGCCCGTGGTGGCGTAGCTGGCTTTGGGCTCACTCCCCCTCACGAAGGGGAGGAGTTCAAATCCAAGAGACGTCGCTTTCGAGCGACTCAAACGCGGCTGGGTTAGTGGTGGTGGCTTAGTCCGCCCCGGGTTTACGTCTAGGCTGCCGGCCGACGGCGGTTCCTAGGTCATAAAAAAAAATAAAGTATTAATTACCTCTTGATTATTTGAGAATGGTTTGAGAAACATATTATGAAATGTGTCGTGATAGTTTACATATATATAATTGCTTTGTAGCTAGTTTATGAAAAGGTTTATTAATGATTTGTGAAATGATAGATGGCTATGTTGCGAAATGTTATTTGTTTGGTTTATGAAATGATATGATAAATGCTTTATGAAAAAGTATTTTTATTGGATGAATTGAGTTGTGAAAGCTTTTGGTGACATATGAAATGGTTTCTGGATTTGGTTTTGTGGATTGTGGAGGATGCTATTGTAAATTGGTATTGATACTCAATATCACCATGAGCCCAATAAGAGGGGTGTAAGTATGCGCATACAAATCTAAGATATCCTAGTGGGCTGAGCCACTAGATAACAACAGGTGGAGACCTAAACAAGAGGGAAATCTTGATTGTCTTGAACCATTGGTGTTTATCGTCTTGAACCATTGGTGTTTGCTTTGTTATTATCTGGAATATTTTGGTTATAGACATACTATGCTAAAGAAAGAAATATTCCATTTTTAGTCTTGAAGGTTTGTTAAATTCTAGATTTGGCGAAAATGAGTTATATTTGTACTTTAAACATGTGTAGTAATTGCTTGATCCACTTAAAAGAAATGTATTACTCACTAGACTATAGTAGTTTATTCATTTCTTATTATCATATTTTTTTATGTCCCTCAATTAGTGATTGTTAAAATAAGAGCGTTATCGTGGGAACTTTTTGGAGTTGAGGTTGTGTTTTTTGGAGAAAGGATGGCCGTGTCACTCCCTAATCATTATAGGATTTGGGATGTGACACTAAACCTGATGTGCATACCTACAAACCTCTCAATGGATATACAACGTGTTGAGCATAAATCTCATTCTCTAATAATCCCATAATCAAAACCATAATTCACCTCATAAATCGATTTCACAAATTGAATCAAATCAACCTTCACAACTCAATTTATCAAATAAAATGAATTTTATAATACATTTCACAAGTCCATACCTATAGCTTCTGGCAATTCATTCACAAAACAATTAATCAAGACATTCACAAACGATCATTTCAAACTATTTTAAATAATGCCTTTTTCAATTTTTCATAAACCAAAATGTATAACCTTTAACAAAAGAATTATTGTCATAAAGAATTTTCTCAATTCATTTCATGATAATTGACTCATAAGGCATTTCCAGAAATGTTTTACCATGCCATTTCAAAATCAATAAAGTAATAATTGCCCGATCTACATTTATGCGGCAATTATGATTCAAGCATCACTTTTCCACTTTATAAATATAATGTTGTGCCATGCCTTTCATACTTATAATATATACAATTATTACTTGTAGATATAAATTTACAAATTTGTAGAAGAGATAACACTACTCATTAGAGAATGCTTACGATCAAATGATAAAGATTATTCGAACGGTTGAATTCGCAATCTTACCAAGTAAGTGAGAAACAACATTAAAATTGAGGCCAAACTAAGCTTAAACATTAACAAAACCACTCCTATGCGCCAAATCTTTCACCTAACACGATTACTCAAAGTCGTTCGCATTGCGGAGCTTAAGCGCGAAACTTGGCCATTCATAGCTCTTTCCACCAAACCCCATTCCCAGCAAGCTTACAATCAAAATGAAGATCTTTACTAGAAGATCCGAAACTTGACCAACCTAAATTGAGCTGAAAATTGTCAAAATAAGATTTGAAAACCTTTGGTCGTGCATTGTATTTGCCGCAAACTTCAAAATTTTTGTTTTGGGCAAATTCTTTGTAAACCCAAATTGAGTTTTGGAAAATCCTACAATTCCACGACACCCTAAACTATATATATACACACACAGCCTGATAACTCCTCAATCGAACCTTGCAACTCAAAATCGACTTAACCTTGAATTTGTGCTATAAGTTCAAATATTACTTCAATTAGATGAGTGAAGGGCACAATCACTTATCGGACGTTGCGAATCAGAATTAAATCAGCTTGATGAGTCATTTGTGCCGAGTAACCTCTTCTTTCTTCCTCCTCCTCCTCTCTCTCCCCCCCTCTGCGCGAGTTCTCAATCTTAAATGGAAGCTGAGGTCCCTTTGTTGACTGGGTCAAATATTATTTTTATTTATTATTTATTCTCTCTTTGACCATTTGAACTTTGACTTGGTAAAAAAAAATTCCAAATATTACACTGACAGCACACCTTGTGGTTTTCATCCCCACCTGGTCACTATGTCGACTTATCAAAATGAAACGGTATGTTTGAATCGCAAATGATTCAAGTAGTAAGGTAATAAAAGACAGTCTTGAAGCTGAGAAAATGCTTTGTTTGGTCAAATTCTGGCTTTGACCTAAGCAGCACCTCCATTGTCTCTTGGGGTGTATAGCCAGACCGCTCTTCTATCTAATCGCTGAGTCGGCCTTGCATTGGCTTCATATCCCTATCCAAATGGACAAGCATCAAATAAGGCAAGAAAGATGAAGATGAATCGAATCAGTCGCAGGAGGGAGGACTCCGTTTTCAATCACGGGACTTTATGTCGTGTACATGTTTGTGCATTTATGAAGAGAATAAGTATCACTTGTTATCACATGAAGGGATCAACAAGTCTTTAAAGAGGACCTAAATGCACGTAGAGCTCACGTTTCTCTTCTGTAAAAGGTCCACTCTGTTAAGTGGCAAGCAAATCAGAACGTAACACCCTTTTAGAGAGCACTTACATCATGAACAGCTTCTCTCAGTGCTTCTACTTGCTCCCTCGAGACTGTCCTCACCTAGTCAAAGTTCACAAAACAGCATGCCTTGAGACCATCCTCGGACCATAGGACCATATGTGTTTCCATATAAGAATCGTCATGGAAATCTAGTCTATTACCTTCCTGTTTATTGTCCACACGACACCCTCGGTGCATGGAGGGACCGTGAGAGAACCAATGTATCTGAAGTATTTCCTGCTGCCGAATTTGATGATCCCTGGATTTATGACCCCCAAGTCTCTGTCTTCCTTCCTGACTACTTTTATGTGTTCGAGTAGCTGCCGAGAGATAGTAAAATGAAATCAGAAGGACAAAAGGCAGAAGGCAGAGACCACATGGTCCATTCTATTGAACTGGATCTTCAGGTTCCATATGAGCAAAAGAGGTGAAGCAAATTGCAAAAAATTAATCAGACAGATGATCAGTGATGCATGAACATGCACGTATACAAGCTCAGCTTTGCGGATTATGGCTGAGTTCAAAGCATTCGCATAACCTACGAGCAAGAATGATAGCAATACAGTGGCTACACGTAAAAATGCACGTGGCAGTAAGAAGAGTGAGATGAAGCGGCCTATGCACCTTTGTGAGGAAAGGGTCGGGTCGGCCATACTTGTAGACAATCCCGATCACGGCTATTTCTCCGTGAGAGCTTAAATGGACCACGTGAAGCTCCAAGTCATATCTGCAGAATGAATTTTGACATCCTCACCGGTACTATGGGGGAAAAACTATCTTGTTTAGTGTGATTTGTGCATAATGCAGAAAAAGAAATCAAGTGAAAAGTTCATGATGTCCTGTGCATTAATTTACGAGGAAAACGTATCATGTACAAACAACAATGACAAAGCCTCATACTTTGATCCATTAAACGTGTGCTCGGAGGGGGAATGCCAATGACACTGTAGAAGTTTGTAGTAAGTCCCATTTATGTTGATCTGCCCTGCATATCCTTTCCACATTACCTGGTTAAAGATTCATTAGTAAAAACAGATGGTAGATCAGGTCATTATTGAATAATGTTGAGTTTGTAGTCGGTCCAGAATTCTTTTTTTCAGGGGAGGTTAATAGATGGAAGGCAGATGCCACCGTCTGTTATCAGGGAACAAGAATTGCTCATGGATAATAATCTGTAAAATGAGCCAAAGATTTTAATATCTTTCTGGTTATAACTGCTTCCACTAAAAAACAGAATTTCTCAAATCATCGGCTCTTGCTTCACCACGGCGAGCGCCCAGGCTTGGTTACATAAGCGGACAATCATACCGTCAATAAAAATCGGGTTGTTTCAAGTTTCACTGTGCATGACACCGCTTTATAAAATAACAAAGGCAACAAGGTAGCTCTTACTGTGATATCATGTCCCCTGTTCCTCACAATTGCAGGAGCTGGTTTATAGTCTCTTTTCAACTTCCCCAAATTCGGCAAGACTTGCACTCTCTCATCGAGCAGATCGATCGGAGACTGCAATTTCCCAGTGCTACATGCTCGCCAATGCGGGTCAATCTGGCCCCATTCTTTCGGCCCTTTTCCAGTTCCTTCAATATAAGTGAATGGAGTCTCATCACCTTAAACACCCCCCCCCCCCCCCCAAAAAAAAAAAAAAAAAAAAAAAAAAAAAAAAAGAAATGATATTAGCGAAGAAGTTGACAGAAGCACAATTCACAGATAGTGTAACACTGTTCGTGAAGCATAACAGCTGACTCTGTTATCTGATTTTTGGTTTATTGTCTCTGAAATGCAACTCACAAAGTCAATAGCACCACAAAAACGTAATTTCCCAACACGTCAATAGCGTGTACGGAATATAAGAGTCAGGCAAATCAATTTTGCAGATTGCTAACATGTAACAAAGGATTTAATTCATATGATTAAAGAACAAAAATGCCTCAATATTTGGTGATCTACTTCACTCCTACATGAAGGAGAACCGGCATGTGCCTACGAAAGTCATTCAGAGAGAAACAGAGAGACAAAGAATTTGTTCCTTTTCTATTCATTTTTGTGTATGGTAATGGGTACTATCTCTTAAAGACCCCACGTTACATAGGATAAGGAGCTCCACACATGCATGATGAGCTCGACTAATCGCATCTAATTGCATTGGGTCATGGTGGTCTCTCAGGTCCACTGTAGTCAGATACTGTCGGGGCAAGAGATTTGCCTTTTTCGAGACCTTGCTCACAGAGCCATGTTTCTCGAGGCTGAGTTTGGTGTCGAGTCTTTACTAACAAGGCATCACTTTGCGTTTATAATATGTTCTTTTCTTGTACTCGATGTTACAAAGGAAATATTTTGGCTGAAATTGGATCTGGGAACAGAATTGTTACAGATCCTAATCATCACTAACAAGAACAATATGCTTAAAGAGCACAGACAGGAACAGGGAAAAGCAAGATTTACTTTTGAAGCAGATATCTCGGCAACCCATGCTAAGATGTCGAGCCAAGAGAAAATGATGTCCCGGATTACAATGTCTCCCAAGAAAAGAACCTAAACTTTTCCTTATTCCTCGTAATGCTACACACTACATAGGCTGCGTTTGGTTTAGTATTTGCAAGGGGTTTTGAGTCCAATGCAAATGCTGAAAGGCCAAAGCTATTTGGGGAAATACAATTGTGTTTGGTAAATTTCTTTTACAAATGGACTTTGAGTTGAACGTGCGTTTGATATTTTTTTTTTTTTTTTTGCAATGGGCTTTGATAGGTATAATATATATATATATATATATATATATATATATATTTTTATATATTTTTTTTTTTTTTTTGAAAATTGAACTAAATCCTTTGCCGGACTAGCGAAGGGCTACGGCCGCTGGTGAGCCAGATTTGGTGCCAGCGGCCATCAGTTAAGGTTGCCCAAGGTCGGGCGACCTCCGGCGAGGGTTGCGTGACCCACCTGAGGGCCACCAGAGGTCGCTTGACCTAGGGGCCGCACGACTTGTCGGAGGTCGCCCGACCTCGGACGACCTTAGTCGACGGCCGTCGGCGCTAGATCTGGCTCACCGGCGGCTGTAGCCCTTCGCTGGTTCGGCGAAGGGCTGTCTCCATTTTCAATTAAAAAATAATAAGAATCAGGGGTAAAATCGGAAATATGAAGAATTAGTGAGGATAGTTTTGGAAGGGCAAAAATAATTTCAGCATTTTAAAGGCAAGTTGAAATCTGAAAGCCGGCTTCAAAGTTGAACCATACTGTCCAATAGAAGCAAGCATGGAATGCTAATTGCTACTATATCAACTATTAAAGCACGTGGTTGAGAGTCTCAAAGTCAATATCTTATGGCTATTCGTTTGAAGCTGAACAAGCTGTTAATCGTTCGAACCAGTTTAAGAGCGAGTGTCAGTGATCTGAACGTAAACAAAGTTTTTGAGTCACGAATGCCAAGAACAACAACGTTGGCTCAACCTTCCCCAGACAGTCGCAGGTGTGTTAAGGAAGAAAAGCATGAGGAAAGGAAAAGCCCGAGGGGCAACTGAGAAAACGAAAGCGGCATAAAAATAAAATATAAAGAATAAAAAGAAGAAGGTGGAGCATGCGAATCTGGAATGAATTTTTATGTTTAAAGATTTACTGAATGTTCTTGAAAATTCGTTCACATAATGAATTTCCTACTTATCTGGAGATGTATACGGTAAGCCATCTTCAGTTTTTCGTACTGTGGAATTTCTGTATAACCTGTGACATGCCTACTGTATAATAAAGATTCTTCAAAGAGATCACAATCTTCTTCCCATTGATTTTAAGATGAAATCTTTTTTGCGCCACGTCTAGGTGACACTCTACCATTGAGTTATATCCCTTCCCTGCTCCTATCGAGAAATAGAATTGACTAATTCTAAGACAAAGCATTTCCATTTTCTTTTTTGCCTGGAAGGTTTGAGATAGTTTTATGATGGGTATAGTTGCTGAGGTCCAAAGTTGATCCGCTTCAACAAGGAATGCAACCGAGATGAAGTCATGCAGAGCAATAACACAACAGAGCATCGGCTTCAGTGAGTGCACCAGATGAAAGAAGAAGCTTCAAATGACTAAGCACGACGCTCATACACTCTCCATGCAGTAGATTTTCACCCCAAAAAATTTGGAAACTTGTTTCGTATGAGTATTTAACCGACACGACACGAGACTCTGACATTGAACACAGAAGTGGGGGGAAAGAGAAAGAGAGGGACCATACCAACTTCAGATTCAGAAGCAGTCGAGAGAGTGAGAAGAAGACCGTGAGCAACAAAAACCAGAGCGAAGAAGCAGAAGCTACTGCGGATTGAGAGGATGCCCATTTTCCTGTTCTTTATGCTTTGTTCCTATCACACCCGATATAAATGCAAGGAGATCAAAGAGAGTCTGACAGGGATAGAGGCCTCTGTCATCGTTAGATATGCCGTAAAGAAATTGCATTAATTATCTAATTACTTTTGTTTTAAGTTTCACTCTTTTTTTTTTTTAATTTTTGTTGTTGTTGTTACTTTTAGTCAAACTAAAATTATTATTTAACTATGTATTGCAAAATTATCCGTATATATAAATAAGTATTGCAATCTGAGGCAGAAGCTACTGCGGATGACATGGTTTTCTAGCATTGTGGATTGTTCTCATTTATTTATTTTTGTGATCTGAAAACCGTCGTATGGCCTACAACTAGCGACGCAAACCCGGGGCAGTGCTGTAGGGACCCACCTCCCACGACGTCGTAGGTAAGTTACGCAATTGTGCATGCCAGGACTCGAATCTCCCCCCTACCGCAATTAGAGGGGGAAAGGCTCAAAATACATATAGTAGGGTGGGTTATTATTATTTTTTTTTTCATATCATCGAATTTGACTTTCGTGATGGTTATATTAATAATGATAGATCGATTGATAGATGGATAATGGATGAATAACTACATAAACTACCATCATAAAATTGAATAAAAATTGAAAACAAATTTAGGTGATTTACATCTTTCTTTTCAACTTCAAAATAATTTTGATGATTTCTTGTTTATATTTCATGATAACAATTAGACCGTTAAGCTATCTTTATGAGCTTAATTAATTCTTTTAGGGGAAATTTAAAAAAAGTGCATGAATTGGGCCGTTTTCTCAAACGATGTCCCAAGCGGAACTTATTTCAAATAAAGTCATAAAATTGTCAATCATGTAAAGGACGGCAAGGCGATGCCAATATCCGATGCTTTGATTCTAGTGTAATCCCATTCACTTGAAAGTTGGCTAATATTATAAAAGATTACAAGTCACAACTACGCACAAATCAGCTTCCAAAGTAAGAATCAAAACAAGACAATACAAGACCCTCCTAAGAATGATACTTCAAACGCAGACGTGTAGGCAGCTAATAATAACAAGTTACTGTGCATATGTGATAAAAAGGAATTTTTCAATTTTCATTTCACTGACCATCTTTTGGTGTTTGAATTTCAATTCCACACATTTTCACAAATATTTGTTCGGCTTATTGGGCACACTTCGCATAGCGCACGATTTCTTTTGGATAATATTCGCCCTGATTTTTATTGGAACTCTTCAACCGGACAGCTTCTTCCCAAAAGTAGGGATTTGTCCGAATTGAATTTTACCTTATGATTAATCTAAATCTTGAGTTACTTACATTTCAAAAAAAAAAAAAAAAAAAAAAAAAAAAAAAAAAAAAGGTATAAATCTTGAGTCTCAAGCATTCCGACTGTTTTTTTTTTCAAATCCACAACTCTCGAAACTCTCACGTAACTGGAATCTTGGCACATAAAATCACAAGCAGATATCTCATAATTTCTAAAAATGTAAATGGTATTTTTAAATTTTGGCAGGGAAAGTTTGCTTAGTTTGAGTGTAAACGAAAAGGTACTTTTTTTTTTACACTTCACTTAAGATTTTTGCAACCAATTTGTGTTCTGCGTTTTCCAATATTCAACATCATGCCAAAATAAAACTAGAGCCATACTGGCAGTTCCAGAAACCTGAACCAGGCAATGCGCGGACAGCTTGCAGAAGACGTCCAATATTTGCTTAAAAAAGATGATAAAGATCCCTGTCTTAAAGTCCAAAAGTGGCAAAACAAGTCGAAAGCAATACTCAGGGAAAAGAATGCATAATAGAAGCACTCTCCAATCAGACCTCACCTCACTTTTGCAATAAGAGACAGTACTTCACAAGCATAATAATGAACTCTGCTAATCGTGATCCGAAAATGAATGGAGTACAGGCGGCACAATTTGCTGGTAGAACCATATAAAGATGTGATAAAGCAGCTTAATTTCAGGAAATGTGAGTTTCCTTAATTAAAATCAATCCGTATATGATAGAGGAAAGAAAGGAACAAGAAGGGCGATTGATGATCATGACAATGATGGAGATTGAGTTTAGGCAATAAAAAATTGCATTTAGGTAAATAACATTGAGAGGTTCGGACGGTTTTTAGAAATTTGGCCAATAAAAGGAGAGATGACTGTCACTATTCTAAGTAAAGACCTTTGACACCACGACGTAGCGTATATGCGATCGTCATTTCTAAAAAATAAATAATTCCGACACGTTGTGACACATTGTATATTAAATGAATATTTTTATTTTTAATTAATTTGATTCAAATTCATAAATAAATAAATAATTAAAAAAGCCTACAATGAATTTACACTAATAATATTAATAAATCTATTCATTGAAAATTCAAAAGATATATTCATAGTTAATGTGTATCCATGTTTTGAGACATGTTTCTAACTTTAACAAAAGTTATTGATGAAACTAATAGCTAACAAAAATTAGAATCAATTATTTAAATAAATCCATAATATTCCACAATAACAAAAATTTATCACCATTCAACGTCCAATACTTTTATTTTTCGAAATTACTTTTTAATTTCATTTATTTATTTTTCAATTAAAAAAAGTCCCATCGGAGGGTCCACCCCAACCCCCACTTCCCTTCTTTCCCCTGTCTCTTTCCCCCACCCCCAAATTTATTTTACTTTTCTTTCCCTCCCCCATCACCTGGCAGGCTGTCACTTCCCCCTCTCTCCCTCCCTCTTATATTCTTGGGATATGTTCAGCGAAGTCAAAAACTTGTCCCGGAAAGTGCGATTGAGTCACAAAACTTACAAAAAGTTCAATCAAGTCCCAAAACTTGTCAAGTTGGTTCAATTGAGTCCTAAAGTTAACACCGTTAAGAAAATTAACGGAAATTCTTTGACGTGGCGCGCGTCATATTTTAAATGATTTTTATTTTTATTTTTCAAATGGCTTTTTAAATTATTATTTTATTCAAAATCTTTAAAAATTAGATTAAAAACTAAAAATGAAAATCCAAATTTATTTTAAAAAGGAAAATCTAAATTTATTTAAAAAAACAAAACTGTTCAAAAAAAAAAAAAAAAGGGCACCGGTGGACTTCCGTCGCCGCCCGTCATCGGCCCCGGGCGGGTGGTCGGTCCTCGCCCGGGCGAGGCCTCGCCGGCCCTCACGAGGGGCCGGCGGCCGTTGCCCGCCCGGCGAGGCCTCGTCGGCCCTCGCTCGGGGCCGGCGAGGCTCGCCCGGATCTCGGCGAGGGCCGACAAGGCCTCGCCCGGGGTGGGCGACGGTTGCCCTCCCTCACCCTGGGGTCGAGTGACCGTCGCCCGCCACAGGCGAGGCCTCGTCGACCTCGCTCGGGGCCGACGAGGCCTCGCCTAGGGCAGGCGGCGTCGCCGTCCCTCGCCCTCGGGAGCGAGCGACCGTCACCAACCACAGGGCGAGGCCTCGTCGGCCCTCGCTCGGGGCCGGCGAGGCACGCCAGATCTGGGCGAGCCTCGCCCGGGGCGGCGACGGTCACTAGCCCTCACACAGGGGCCGGCGGGCTGGCCACCCCGCCAGGGGCGACGACCGTCTCTCGGCCCCTCCGGTGATGGGCGTGGCGGCGGCGGGGAGAAGAGCACTGATTTTTTTAAAAATAATTTTAAAAATAACTTTTATAACTTTTCTTTTTAATTTTTGGTGAAAATAAGATAAAATAAATAAATTTAATTTTTTAGTTTTTAAAATTATTTTTTTGAAAAAATGAATAAAAAATCATTTAAAAAATCCACGTGGAAAATAAAAAATAATTTAAAATGACACGTCAGCATTTTTAACGGAAAAGGCTAACTGTGTTAACTTTAGGACTCAATTGAACTAACTTGACAAGTTTTAGGACTTGATTGAACTTTTTGTAAGTTTTATGACTCAATTGCACTTTCTAGACAAGTTTTAGGACTTCTGCTGAACATATCCCTATATTCTTTTTAAGTTTCCTTCTCAAAAACCCTAGTAGTGCCCTCCTTCTTCTCCACCTCCTTGCCACACGACCCATTCCTCTCCTCTTCCTCTCAATCTTTACTTGCTCTCGGTCCTCATCACAATTGTTCACCGCCTCACCTCCGGCCCTTCCTCCCTCGTAGCTACAACCTTGCTGCCAATCCATCGCAGCATCACAGAGTGGTGGCCCTCACCTTAGTCTCTGCTCTTTCTCTCATCGTCTCTCACTGTTGCGGGCTCGTCTCTGCTCCCTCGCCCTTGCCTCCACCCTCCATTGTCTTTCGGACACACGTGTTGAAAAGTTTCGGACCACGTGTCAGAAAATTTGACATGCGTTGACCGCGTGTCCAAACGTGTCCGAACGTGTCGGATACATCGACACATATCGGATACGTCGACACATGTCGGACACGACACATACGCACTTGCAACGTGTCCATGCTTCATAGCTCCTATCTATTCATATTCCTTTCCTTTCAAAACTATGTGCATATTGTTTTCATGCTATTAATGATGTTACATAATCATCATGTCCTGCTCCTTCCACACGCTTTTCGAGTCTTAATTGACAAGAAAACCCAAAGAAAGAAGAAAGAAGGGGAAAAATGAGGATATATCTAGAGAATTTGATCAAGGGGCCATTTCCAAATTCTCGAGTATTTTAAGATTTGAGGACCAGTGATGATTGAATCATGAAAAAGAAAAAGAAAAAATAGATCTTGATTGTTATTTTGAAAAGGAATTTTCTAATTTTGATCTCACTAAAATCCTTTTGGTGTTTGAGTTTCAATTCCGCACATTTTTTCAAATATTTGTTTGGCAAATTAGGTTCACTTTGCATATTATATGATTTCTTTTGGATAATATATTTGCTCTTTAGACGGTGAGTACTCTCACCTTCTAATTCTTCTGATCGCTTCTGACACCGTTGAGTACCATGCAGCGATTAGGCAAAATTATTGTGCTTGCTCTTTTAAAGTCGGGTGAAATTTTATAAGATCTATAATGGCAGTCTCTCTCAGATTGGAAATTAGTATGCATACTTACATGCCCCTCAATAGGCTCACAGTAATATTGAGCACCAACACACCATCATTAATTTCAAGAATCAAATCCAAAATCAATATTGACAATTGATTTCTCAAAACAAAACGCATGAACTTTCTCAACTTTGTTCATCAACAAAGATACATTTCACAAACAAGCATATCACCTTCTGCAACTCCGCTCAACCACTAAAATTTTTTGTAAAACATTTTTCAAATCATTTTAGAACTTTTTTTTCTTAAACCAAAATACATTTCACAACCCCTTTCATAAATTAAGTTCACAAATATATATATATATATATATATATATATATATATATATGTATGTATGTATGTATGTATGTATGTATGTATGTAGTCGAGAGAGTGAGAAGAAGACCGTGAGCAACAAAAACCAGAGCGAAGAAGCAGAAGCTACTGCGGATTGAGAGGATGCCCATTTTCCTGTTCTTTATGCTTTGCTCCTATCACACCCGAAATAAATGCAAGGAGATCAAAGAGAGTCTGAGAGGGATAGAGGCCTCTGTCATCGTTAGATATGCCGTAAAGAAATTGCATTAATTATCTAATTACTTTTGTTTTAAGTTTCACTCTTTTTTTAAATTTTTGTTGTTGTTGTTACTTTTAGTCAAACTAAAATTATTATTTAACTATATATTGCAAAATTATCCGTATATATAAATAAGTATTGCAATCTGAGGCAGAAGCTACTGGCATGAACTTTCTCAACTTTGTTCATCAACCAGGATACATTTCACAAACAAGCATATAAACTTCTGCACCATCCACTAATTTCAGGAATCAAATCCAAAATCAATATTGCCAATTGATTTCTTAAAACAAAATCCATGAACTTTCTCAACTTTGTTCATCAACCAGGATACATTTCACAAACAAGCATATAAACTTCTGCAACTCCACTCAACCACTAAAAATTTTAGTAAAACATTTCTCAAATCATTTTAGAACTTTTTTCTTAAAACAAAATACATTTCACAACCCATTTCATAAATTAAGTTCACAAATATATGTGTGTGTGTGTGTATATATATGTGTATGTTGTATGTATGTATGTATGTATGTATGTATTTGCCTTTGTCGAGACCTCGCTCGCAGAGCCATGCTTCTTGAGGCTGAGTTTGTTGTCAAGTCTTTACTAGCAAGGCATCACTTTGCACTTATAATATGTTCTTTTCTGGTTCTCGGAGTTACAGAGGAAACATATTGGCTGAAATTGGATCTGGGAACAGAACCGTTACAGATCCTAATCATCTCTAACAAAATAACATGCTTAAAGAGCACAGACAGGAACAGGGAAAAGCAAAATTTCCTTTTGAAGCAGACAACTCCGCAAGATGCCCATGCTAAGATGTCGAGCCAAGCGAAAATGATGTCCCAGATTACAACCTCTCCCAAGAAAAGAACTTAAACTTTTATTTATTCCTAGTAATACTACACAGAAGCAAACATGGAATGCTAATTGCTACTATATCAACTGTTAATCACTTGGTTGAGAGTCTCAACGTCAAATTTTTGGTATTCGTATGAAGCTGAACAAGCTATTAATCGTTTGAACCAGTTGTTGACACCTAAATTTTGACGACCCAGTCATTAAAAATGCTAATTGCTATTTGTATGAAGCTGAACAAGCTATTAATCGTTTGAACTTGACACCTAAATTTTGACGACCCGGTCATTTATTTATTACATAAAAATTAATAATTAATTTTTAATTCCTAAACAAAAATATAATATTAAATTACATAGCATACAATTTTAGGAGCATTTTATTTTTATTGCATTTGCGTGGGACCAGAGCGGATGAACTTAAATGGATGACTTCGAACTTAATGAAATTGGACTAAACCCGCAATAATGAAAATTCTTGGGCAAAGCCCATGGACATTATAAGAACTGAAATTTTCATTGGAAAGTGCTCAATTAGGAGATTAATTTATGCAAGATTTGGACAGACCGTGGCCGACTGATTAAAAGGAATCTGGCATATAATCTTGGGCACGTCGAAAGTGTATATTGAGAAATCAAAAGAAGGTTGGGATTTAGTCAATCAAGGAGGAAATTTGCCACAACGGTCAATAGAAGAAAACAAAACCGTATTTCAATGCTGCAATTAGAGGAAAACAGATGGTCTAGAGAACCCATGATGATACAGGCACACATTCAATCCTACTATGAGAACCTATACAGAACAGATGGTCAAAGATATTACCAGCCTATCCTGAACCAATGTCCGTCCCCTATAACTGACCATATAAACGAAAATCTGGTGACAGTTCCTACTGTAGAGGAGATCCACGCAGCAGTGTTTCAATTGGGAGCCTATAAGGCTCCTGGCCTCGACGGTTTCAACGGAATGTTCTACCAACAATCATGGGAGACTATAAAACCTGACCTGTTGCAGCTAGTACATAAATTCTTCCAGACAAGAGTCCTTGACCCCCGGATAAACCAGACCCACGTTGTGCTGATCCCCAAAGTAAAAAATCCTGAAAATATCAGCCAATTCAGACCCATCAGTCTGTGCAACTTTAGCTACAAAGTTATATCAAAAATTTTAGCCAATAGACTGAAAAGATGGCTGCCACTTATCATTGAACCAGAGCAGGGGGCCTTTGTCCCAGGGAGGCAAATCCAGGACAATATATTTATTGTACAGGAGGTACTGCATCACCTACGCAAAACAACAAGGAGGAAAAAGAATCAGGCCATCTTGAAGCTGGATATGCAGAAAGCATATGATAAGGTAGAATGGGATTTTGTGAGGGATCTTATGCTGCACATGGGGTTTCACGTCAAATGGGTTTCTTTAATTATGCAATGCATCTCAATAGTCACCTACAGCGTAAAAGTTAATGGAGAACCTACCCCTTTCTTCCATCCTTCGCGAGGTCTGAGACAAGGTGACCCACTTTCACCTTATATCTTCATTCTAATGTCCAATGTGCTCACCTGGATGATGAAAAAAGCATTAGTAGAAGGCACACTCACCGGAATACAACTTAACAGGAATTGCCCTAAGCTATCACATTTAATGTTTGCTGATGATGTCATATTCTTTCTGGATGGAACTATATTAGAATGTCAGAATGTAGCCCAAGTTCTAAATCAATATTGTTATGCTACGGGTCAAAAAATCAACTTAAATAAATCAGGAGTTTCTTTTAATGTTAGCTGTCCAGCAATACTACAACAGAATCTAGCCACAGGCGAGAGTCCCTATCCAACAGAGAACGGGAAAGTATCTGGGAATACCTACTGAATGGGGACAATCCAAAAAGGAGCTGTTCGCATGGATCTTGGCCAGAGTAAATTCAAAGTTAGCAGGTTGGAAAGAAAAATTATTGACAAAGGCAGGCAAGGAAGTGTTAATCAAAAGCGTGGTACAAACTTTACCTACCTATGCAATGTCCATCTTCAAGCTGCCCGTATCAATCTGCAAAGCCATAGAACAACGAATAGCATCATTCGGTGGCAAAATGGCGATGCAAAAAGAGGTTTGCACTTTGGAAAAATTGCGGGAGACATTGAAAACCCGAAAGGATGCGGGAGGTTTAGGGTTCAAGGACTTTCTAACCTTCAATAGAGCCATGCTCGGAAAGCAACTTTGGAGATTAGCCACTTCCCCCTCAGCTCTATGGAGCAGAGTGCTAAAAGGGATTTATTTCCCCAATGGGGATGTTTGGACAGCTTCGAAGGGCCATCGACCATCATGGGGTTGGCACAGCTTGATGCTTGGCAGAGACACCATAAAGGATAACATAATATGGTCAGTAGGTGATGGAGAAACTATTCGTATCAGAGAAGACAGATGGCTAACGCAAGGTGTAATAGGAGGACAACCAAATCGAGACGAGCCAAAAATGGTTTCTGACCGATAGATGCGAAGAAGAGTATGGAAACAACAGCTAATTTTTCAATTGTATGAGGAATCAATTGCAAATGAAATATTAGCAATCCCTATATGTTAGCAATCAAAGCCAGATATGCTAATATGGACAGGCAACAAAACAGGGCAATACTCTGTCAAGAGCGGATATAATCGAGCACGGGAAACAACAGATAAACCAGAACAAAACAGACCCTCTTGCTCTTATCAACCACCGCGTACCTTATGGACTCAAATTTGGAGCCTACATGTGCCACCGAAAGTTCGATCTTTCCTCTGGAGTCTCTGTCAGAATGCCCTTCCTACGAGGGAAAACCTACATAAAAGAAAAATGGTTACTGATCCATTATGCCCCTTCTGTTGGTCGAATATTGAAACGACGGAACACATGTTATTTCTATGCAAGTGGACGAAGAGAGTATGGGAAGAACAAATTTTTGAGAAGATAAAACCAGATGGAAGTCTCAGGAGAACAGATCAGTGGATTGCCAACGCCTTCCATCGAAATCAGAGCTTACTCGACCGAGAACTCACGGGAATGGTTTTGTGGCACATCTGGAAGGCGCGAAACAACTGGATATTCCGATCTAAAGAACCTAGACCCGCAAATCTGGTGAGCACAGCCAGGGAACAAAACGAGTTCTTCAGTCGAGGAAAAACAGAGAGAAGCAAAAAATCAACGGATCTAGCAAAACCTGACCGATGGAGGCCTCCGGAAGGGGATGGGCTGAAAATAAATGTCGACGCGGCATGGTGCTCCGGCGAATTTCTCGGATCTGCGGCGGGTATTGTTCGCGATTGGGAAGGAAGACTGCTCGAGGGTTTCGCTGCAACGATTAGGGTTTCTCGGCAAGTGAAGCGGAAGCCCAAGCAATCCTACTTGGGATCTCCTATACGCACGAACTCCGGTCGTCTCACGTGCAAGTCTTGGAACAGGGAACGGGAAAGTGGATTATTGAAAGTGACAGTTCATCCGTCGTGGACATGATCATGGGCCGGGCTCAATCAGATTGGAATCTAAAGGAGATTGTGCGAGAGGTGCCGAAATGGGCTTAGCGAGACATAAAGATATTTCGGTGAACTATTGCCCCCGCCAAACGAATGAAGCTGCGGACTGGATAGCAAGGAAACACCGCAATCGGTCTCTTCCACGTAATTGGCTGTTTTCCCCACCTATTCCACTATGGAACTTTTTATGTGCAGATATTTCCACATCTGCATCTTGTAAGTCTCCTCTATAATTAAGAAATAGAATGCTATCTTTTGACCAAAAAAAAAAAAAAGAGGAAATTTGCCTGAAAAAGGAAATCAATATAGAAGAATAAGCTATTCGCATGGTCAATCAAAAGGGAATCGGCGGAAAAAGCAAGTATAAAAGCCAAGGGAGGAGGACTCTCTTCAAGGGGAGGCCACACAATTGAAAACACACGACGACAGAGGTCAGCCACAATATAAATATTGTGAGTGAGAGCCGAGAGAGAGAGGGAGAGGGGGGGGGGTCTTCATGGTCCTGAGCGGCAGCACTTGGAGGACTTCTCTGGGATCAACATTCGGCACATTGGAGGGCAAACTTGGTCTTCACAGAGCACTTGCCATAGACGCACGCAAAGAAGAAGACCATTCTCGGTCTAGCCCCGCTCAGTCCATCTAGCAGTGCACTTTACGAAAAAGACGCAAGAAGGAACAAGTTCTTGGGACTCCTCAAGTCCTCAAAGCGGCTGCCCATCCATTGTTGATCCACCGTGAGTCCAGGCCGCTGATCCCCCAATTACGTGGCACCCGTAGCAACCAATAGCCTCGCGACAATCACACCGAGAAGCTGCTGCTTCGGCCGTCGCGACTTCAGGAGCCCCAGAAATTCACAAGCCCGGCCACGCCTGCGGGAGACGCAAAGCTCTGAACGAAGAGGCAGTCGATGACGGCGACGAATCCCCTCCATCGGCAAAAATAAGTTGGTGCAGTCAATCTGCAACGCTTGGCCTGACAAAGCGGAGGGTCCTCAGTTCGAAGTTTCTTTTACATCTGAACCGGCCTCACTTTTCCTGTCATCACTTGGACTACTTGGAGAGTTCTGGGCTACCATCACTTGAAAGGAAAATAAAGGCCACGAATATCGAATAAAGGAGTACTCCACGAAGAAGCACTCACAGGAAAGTTCTGACTGTTGTCCAAGGAAAACGTGCACACATAATCCCACCGTGAGCAACTCGTTGAGGGTCAACCCTTTACTGTGTGCTTGACTTCGGCAAACCAATCTCTGGACAACTCCAGTTGCATGTAGCCACGCCGCGGAATCCCGAGCGTTGTGTCCAGAGTTTTTGCTAAAGCTGAAAAAGAAAGAACTTATTTTGTCCAGGTTTCTGAGGCGAGCCAAGCACCGTGGAGCCGTGCTCGCTGCTGTTCGCCGTCAAGCAGTTGGTCGCGATCCCGGTCCAATTGCACTTGGTCCAAATTTGGAAAGAATATCCTCAAATTAGGTAAGATGCACATCTCTTATATATTTGCATATTTTACTGCCTAATTTGCAACTACACACCGATTTTTTTATTCCATCTATAAGGCATGCTTTAGATGGAATAATTAATTACGCGGGAATAAAATTGATATCTTGATCTTTAAGCTTAAGATCAATTTATCAATTTTATTAGCGAAATAATTAAGTTGATTTTAACGATGTATGATATTTTTAATGATTCTGAATGATTTGGTGCTTATCTTTTAATTGTTTTATTTATCTCGAAAATACAAAAAAGATTGCATTTGCATATCATGTAGATTACAATTAATTTCCTACATAGAATTGCATGATAGAATAGTTAGATTCTTGTCTAATTATATTAGAATGCATGTTTAGATGATATCTAGGTTAGATGGTATCTTGAATTTTTTTTAAAGTTAAGATAGGACTCAAATTAGTCTATTCTTAACTTAAATTAGATAATATCTCACTTTAGTTAGATTTTTATTTTTAGCAATTTTAATTATGAATTTTTATAAAAAAATGCAAAATAAATATCATCCCCATGTCATATAGAATTAGGTTCATGATATACATGACATTTAGTGATTGTTGCTAGGTCCATTTAATTAGAAATTGCCTGTCATTAGAATTAGGTCATTTGGTCAATTGCATATAAATTAGATTTGGTTAAACAAGAGAAAATCCTTAAAAAAGATTGAGTGATTGCGTGTTAATTAAAAATCATATCTAAGGCTTTTAACGTGAATTTTGAGCTAACATTGTATATGCTTTTGTTGCTAAGGTAAGTCTCGTAATTTATTTATTATTTTTTTGGGTGTTAAATTGGTAGTTTGCGCACCCGCATGATTACCTAAATCAATTTAAGCTACCTGCCAAACATTTTTTTTTAAATAAAAAAAAAGGTACCGAAAGGGCGTTAGAGAAATCTAACAGTATAGGTTTGCGAGAACTCGAGTTAAGTTTAGGCTTAATAATCTATTAACCAAACGTCACCCGAAATTTTGGTCACGACACCAATTTAAAAGCAATTAAAAAGCAAATGTGAGAGATGTAAACGCGAACAGAGTTTTGGAATCACGAATGCCGAGAATAACAACGTTGGCTCAATCCTCCCCAGACAGTCGCGGGTGTGTTAGGGAAGAAGAGCATGAGGAAAACGAAAAGCCCGATGGACAACAGAGAAAATGGCATAAAAATAAAAAGAAAAGGTGGAGCATGCGAGTCTGGAATAACGCTTGTTTTTCAAGTTTTTATGTTTGTAGATTTTATTATTTAGAATGTTCTTGAAAACTCATTCACATAATGATTTTCCTACTTATCTGGAGATGTATATGGCCATTTTCAGATTTTTGTACCGTGGAATTTCTGCATAACCCGCGACAGGCCAACACTATGATTGCATTACCCTTTTGTACTTATTTGTTGCAGATGCTGCCTCACCGCCACGGTGAGATCTTGTACTCAAATCTTATATTTATGTATTCAATTAGTCCACTGGAATTCATGTCTGAATCGATATTTCTTATTGCATGGATTGACTGGAAATTTTAAGAAGGATACGGCGTACTTTGGCTTAACAACCTTTACTTACGAGGCCTTTATGTCCGCAGTTCTTCCTTTCCCTGTCACCTAATCTGGGAGTCGAGTTCAGATGTCAAAAGCTTGGATAGATCGCACTTTCCATTTCTTTTCTTTTCTGACAGCACAGCCTTTTTCTTCACCCTCACCTAGTCTTTGTTTCTGTTTATCAGAATTGTTAAAATATTAAATAATAAATCACGCCTTCACACTATAATTTAAGTTTTTAGAACGATTAATTATGGTCCTATCATCAAAGCCAGAGGTTTTGAGTTTGAATATTCCAGGCCTCATTTGCCTTCCAATTAAATTTCTACACTTAGTACTAAGCAAAAGACTAAACTAACCGTAATCACGCTTTTATCGAATAGTTTAAGTTTTTAGAACAGTTGGCTATGATTCCACCAAATCTCACAAGAATGAAATAGTATATCTGAATTGAATCACCAAATCTCACAAGAATGAAACCATATGTCTGAATTGCAAATGTTTCAAGTGGTAAGGTAATAAAAAACAGTCTCGAAGCTGAGAAAATATGTACTAGGTCAAATTCTGGCTTTGACCTAAGCAGCACCTCCGTTGTCTCTCCTGAAGTGTATAGCCAGACGGCTCTTCCATCTAGTCGCTGAGTCGGCCTTGCATTGACTTCATATCCCTAACCAAATGGACAAGCATCAAATAAGGCAAGAAAGATGAAAGATGAATCTAATCAGTCACACGAGGGAAGACAGTTTTCAAACATGGAACTTTATGTCGTGTACATGTTTGTGCATATATGAAGAGAATAAGTATCCCTTGTTATCAAATAAGGAAATCACCTAAAGCTCAAGTTTCTTTTCTGTAAAAGCTCCACCCCCACCCCCACCCCCCAAGTTAAACGCAACACCCTTTTAGAGAGCACTTACATCATGGACGGCTTCTCTCAGTGCTTCTAATTGCTCCCTCGAGACTGTCCTCACCTAGTCAAAGTTCACAATAAAGCATGTCTTGAGAATGTGGGTTCATATTTAAGAATCGTCATGAAAATCTAGTCTATTACCTTACTGACTATTGTCCACACGATGCCCTCGGGTGCATGGAGGGACCGTGAGAGAACCGATGTATCTGAAGTATTTCCTGCTGCCGAATTTGATGATCCCTGGATTTATGACCCCCAAGTCTCTGTCTTCCCTCCTGACCACTTTTATATGTTCGAGTAGTTGCCGAGAGATTAAAACAGCAAAACTTAAGCAAAAGGACAAAAGGCATAAGGCAGAGACCACACGATCCATTCTATTAGACTGGATCTTCAGGTTCCGTATGAGCAAAGTAGGTGAAGCAAATTGCACAAAATAATCAGACGGATATTGCATTGCATCAGTGATGCATGAACATCCACGTGTACGAGCTCAACTTTGCTTATGATGGCTGAGTTCAAAGCATTCACATAACCTATGAGCAAGTATGATAACAATATGGCGGCTTCACATATAAATGTACGTGGCGGTATGGAGAGTGAGATAAAGCATCCTTTGCACCTTTGTGAGGAAAGGGTCGGGTCGGCCATACTTGTAGACAATCCCGATCACGGCCATACTTGTTTAGCGTAATTTGTGCATGCTGCAGAAAAAGAAATCTAGTGAAAGTGCATGTTGTCGCCGCCCATTGCTTCATGAGGAAAACATACCATGTACAAACAACAAAGACAAAGCCTCTGTACCTTGATCCGTTAAATGTGTGCTCAGAGGGGGGGAATGCCAATGACACTGTAGAAGTTTGTGGTAAGTCCCGTTTATGTTGATCTTTCCCGCATCTCCTTTCCACATCACCTGGTTGAAGAGTCATTAGTAAAAACACATGGTAGATGAGTTCATTATCGAAAAAGGTCAAGAATTCTTTTCTTTGGAGGAGGTTATTAGATGGACAGGCAGATGCCAGTGTCGGACATCAGTGAATATGAATTACTTATGGATGATAATCTGTAAAATTAGCCTTAAAGATTCAGATATCTTTGTGGTTAGTGCTTCCACTGAAAAAAGGAATTTTTCGAATCATTGGCACTTCCTTCACCACGGCAACTAGGCGCCCGGCTTGGTTACACGAGCAAACTGTCGTACCGTCACTAAAAATTTGGTTGTTTCAAGTTTCGCTGGGCATGACACCACTTTAAAGAATAATAAAGGCAACAAGGTAGCTCTCACTGTGATATCATGTCCCCTGTTCCTCACAATCGCAGGAGCTGGTCTATAGTCTCTTTTGAACTTCCCCAAACTTGGAAAGACTTGCACTCTCTCATTTAGCAGATCAATAGGAGATTGCATTTTCCCTGTGCCACAAGCTCGCCAATGCAGGTCGATCTGGCCCCATTCTTTCGGCCCTTTTCCAGTTCCTTAAATTGAAGTGAACGGAGTCTCATCGTCTGTCCCGGACCAGCCCCAATCCCCCCAAAATAAGCAGAGGAAAGGAAAAGAAAAAATTTCAGTGAAGAAGTTGATAAGAGGCACAACTCAGAAATCGTATAACACTGCTTGTAAATCATATAACAGCTGACTCCCTTATCTGATATTTTTCGTCTATTGTCTCTGAAATGCAACTCACATAGTCAAAAGCACCACATAAACGTAATTTCCCAGCATGTGTTTATAGCGTGCACAAAATAGGAGAGTCAGGCAAAGCAATTTCGCAGACTGCTAACATCTAATAAAGGATCTCGTTCATATGATCTAAGAACAAAAAATGCGCCAAATCTTTCACCTAAAGCGATTACTCAAAGTCGTCCGCATTGCGGAGCTTAAGCACAAAACTTGGCCATTCATAGCTCTTTCCACCGAACCCCATTCCCAGCAAGCTTACAATCAAAATGAATATCTTTACTAGAAGATCCGAAACTTGACCAACCTAAATTGAGCTGAAAATTGTCAAAATAAGATCTGAAAACCTTTGGTCGTGCATTGTCTTTGCCGCCAACTTCAAAATTTTTGTTTTGGGCAAATTCTTTGTAAACCCAAATTGAGTTTTGTAAAATCCTATAATTCCACAACACCCTAAACTATATATATACACACACAGCCTGATAACTCCTCAATTGAACCTTACAACTCAAAATCGACTTAACCTTGAATTTGTGCTATAAGTTCAAATATTACTTCAATTAGATGAGTGAAGGGCACAATCACTTATCGGACGTTGCGAATCAGAATTAAATCAGCTTGATGAGTCATTTGTGCCGAGTAACCTCTTCTTTCTTCCTCCTCCTCTCTCTCCGCCCCTCTGCGCGAGTTCTCAATCTTAAAAGGAAGCTGAGGTCCCTTTGTTGACTGGGTCAAATATTATTTTTATTTATTATTTATTCTCTCTTTGACCATTTGAACTTTGACTTGGTAAAAAAAAATTCCAAATATTACACTGACAGCACACCTTGTGGTTTTCATCCCCACCTGGTCACTATGTCGACTTATCAAAATGAAACGGTATGTTTGAATCGCAAATGATTCAAGTAGTAAGGTAATAAAAGACAGTCTTGAAGCTGAGAAAATGCTTTGTTTGGTCAAATTCTGGCTTTGACCTAAGCAGCACCTCCATTGTCTCTTGGGGTGTATAGCCAGACCGCTCTTCTATCTAATCGCTGAGTCGGCCTTGCATTGGCTTCATATCCCTATCCAAATGGACAAGCATCAAATAAGGCAAGAAAGATGAAGATGAATCGAATCAGTCGCAGGAGGGAGGACTCCGTTTTCAATCACGGGACTTTATGTCGTGTACATGTTTGTGCATTTATGAAGAGAATAAGTATCACTTGTTATCACATGAAGGGATCAACAAGTCTTTAAAGAGGACCTAAATGCACGTAGAGCTCACGTTTCTCTTCTGTAAAAGGTCCACTCTGTTAAGTGGCAAGCAAATCAGAACGTAACACCCTTTTAGAGAGCACTTACATCATGAACAGCTTCTCTCAGTGCTTCTACTTGCTCCCTCGAGACTGTCCTCACCTAGTCAAAGTTCACAAAACAGCATGCCTTGAGACCATCCTCGGACCATAGGACCATATGTGTTTCCATATAAGAATCGTCATGGAAATCTAGTCTATTACCTTCCTGTTTATTGTCCACACGACACCCTCGGTGCATGGAGGGACCGTGAGAGAACCAATGTATCTGAAGTATTTCCTGCTGCCGAATTTGATGATCCCTGGATTTATGACCCCCAAGTCTCTGTCTTCCTTCCTGACTACTTTTATGTGTTCGAGTAGCTGCCGAGAGATAGTAAAATGAAATCAGAAGGACAAAAGGCAGAAGGCAGAGACCACATGGTCCATTCTATTGAACTGGATCTTCAGGTTCCATATGAGCAAAAGAGGTGAAGCAAATTGCAAAAAATTAATCAGACAGATGATCAGTGATGCATGAACATGCACGTATACAAGCTCAGCTTTGCGGATTATGGCTGAGTTCAAAGCATTCGCATAACCTACGAGCAAGAATGATAGCAATACAGTGGCTACACGTAAAAATGCACGTGGCAGTAAGAAGAGTGAGATGAAGCGGCCTATGCACCTTTGTGAGGAAAGGGTCGGGTCGGCCATACTTGTAGACAATCCCGATCACGGCTATTTCTCCGTGAGAGCTTAAATGGACCACGTGAAGCTCCAAGTCATATCTGCAGAATGAATTTTGACATCCTCACCGGTACTATGGGGGAAAAACTATCTTGTTTAGTGTGATTTGTGCATAATGCAGAAAAAGAAATCAAGTGAAAAGTTCATGATGTCCTGTGCATTAATTTACGAGGAAAACGTATCATGTACAAACAACAATGACAAAGCCTCATACTTTGATCCATTAAACGTGTGCTCGGAGGGGAATGCCAATGACACTGTAGAAGTTTGTAGTAAGTCCCATTTATGTTGATCTGCCCTGCATATCCTTTCCACATTACCTGGTTAAAGATTCATTAGTAAAAACAGATGGTAGATCAGGTCATTATTGAATAATGTTGAGTTTGTAGTCGGTCCAGAATTCTTTTTTTCAGGGGAGGTTAATAGATGGAAGGCAGATGCCACCGTCTGTTATCAGGGAACAAGAATTGCTCATGGATAATAATCTGTAAAATGAGCCAAAGATTTTAATATCTTTCTGGTTATAACTGCTTCCACTAAAAAAACAGAATTTCTCAAATCATCGGCTCTTGCTTCACCACGGCGAGCGCCCAGGCTTGGTTACATAAGCGGACAATCATACCGTCAATAAAAATCGGGTTGTTTCAAGTTTCACTGTGCATGACACCGCTTTATAAAATAACAAAGGCAACAAGGTAGCTCTTACTGTGATATCATGTCCCCTGTTCCTCACAATTGCAGGAGCTGGTTTATAGTCTCTTTTCAACTTCCCCAAATTCGGCAAGACTTGCACTCTCTCATCGAGCAGATCGATCGGAGACTGCAATTTCCCAGTGCTACATGCTCGCCAATGCGGGTAAATCTGGCCCCATTTTTTCGGCCCTTTTCCAGTTCCTTCAATATAAGTTAATGGAGTCTCATCACCTTAAACCCCCCCCCCCCCCCCCCCCAAAAAAAAAAAAAAAACGGAAAAGAAATGATATTAGCGAAGAAGTTGACAGAAGCACAATTCACAGATCGGGTAACACTGTTCGTGAAGCATAACAGCTGACTCTGTTATCTGATTTTTTGGTTTATTGTCTCTGAAATGCAACTCACAAAGTCAATAGCACCACAAAAACGTAATTTCCCAACACGTCAATAGCGTGTACGGAATAGAAGAGTCAGGCAAATCAATTTTGCAGATTGCTAACATGTAACAAAGGATTTAATTCATATGATTAAAGAACAAAAATGCCTCAATATTTGGTGATCTACTTCACTCCTACATGAAGGAGAACAGGCATGTGCCTACGAAAGTCGTTCAGAGAGAAACAGAGAGAAACAGAGAGACAAAGAATTTGTTCCTTTTCTATTCATTTTTGTGTATGGTAATGGGCACTTGGATCTCTTAAAGACGCCAAGTTGCATAGGATAAGAAGCTCCACACATGATGAGCTCGACTAATCGCATCTAATTGCATTGGGTCATGGCGGTCTCTCAGGTCCACTGTAGTCAGATACTGTCGGGGCAAGAGATTTGCCTTTGTCGAGACCTTGCACACAGAGCCATGTTTCTCCAGGCTGAGTTTGGTGTCGAGTCTTTACTATCAAGGCATCACTTTGCGTTTATGATATGTTCTTTTCTTGTTCTCGATGTTACAAAGGAAATATTTTGGCTGAAATTGGATCTGGGAACAGAATTGTTACAGATCCTAATCATCACTAACAAGAACAACATGCTTAAAGAGCACAGACAGGAACAGGGAAAAGCAAGATTTACTTTTGAAGCAGACATCTCCGCAACCCATGCTAAGATGTCGAGCCAAGAGAAAATGATGTCCAGGATTACATTGTCTCCCAGAAAAGAACCTAAACTTTTCCTTATTCCACGTAATGCTACTCGGTACATAGAAGCAAACATGGAATGCTAATTGCTACTATATCAACTGTTAAAGCACGTGGTTGAGAGTCTCAAAGTCAATATCTTATGGCTATTCGTCTGAAGCTGAACAAGCTGTTAATCGTTCGAACCAGTTTAAGAGCGAGTGTCAGAGATCTGAACGTAAACAAAGTTTTTGAATCACGAATGCCAAGAACAACAACGTTGGCTCAACCTTCCCCAGATAGTCGCAGGTGTGTTAAGGAAGAAAAGCATGAGGAAAGGAAAAGCCTGAGGGACAACTGAGAAAACGAAAGCAGCATAAAAATAAAAAATAAAAAAATAAAAAGAAGAAGAGGAAGCATGCGAATCTGGAATGAATTTTTATGTTTACAGATTTACTGAATGTTCTTGAAAATTCGTTCACATAATGAATTTCCTACTTATCTGGAGATGTATATGGTAAGCCATTTTCCGTTTTTCATACTGTGGAATTTCTGTATAACCTGTGACATGCCTACTCTATAAAAAAGATTCTTCAAAGAGATATCAATCTTCTTCTCATTGATTTTAAGATGAAATCTTTTTTGCGCACCACGTCTAGGTGACACTCTACCATTGAGTTATATCCCTTCCCTGCTCCCATCAAGAAATAGAATTGACTATGTCTAAGACAAAGCATTTCCATTTTCTTTTTTGCCTGGAGGGTTTGAGATAGATTTATGATGGGTACAGTTGCTGAGGTCCAACCGAGATGAAGTCATGCAGAGCAATAACACAACAGAGCATCGGCTTCAGTGAGTGCACCAGATGAAAGAAGAAGCTTCAAATGACTAAGCACGACGCTCATACACTCTCCATGCAGTAGATTTTCACCCCAAAAAATTTGGAAACTTGTTTCGTATGAGTCTTTAACCGACACGACACGAGACTCTGACATTGAACACAGAAGTGGGGGGAAAGAGAAAGAGAGGGACCATACCAACTTCAGATTCAGAAGCAGTCGAGAGAGTGAGAAGAAGACCGTGAGCAACAAAAACCAGAGCGAAGAAGCAGAAGCTACTGCGGATTGAGAGGATGCCCATTTTCCTGTTCTTTATGCTTTGCTCCTATCACACCCGAAATAAATGCAAGGAGATCAAAGAGAGTCTGAGAGGGATAGAGGCCTCTGTCATCGTTAGATATGCCGTAAAGAAATTGCATTAATTATCTAATTACTTTTGTTTTAAGTTTCACTCTTTTTTTAAATTTTTGTTGTTGTTGTTACTTTTAGTCAAACTAAAATTATTATTTAACTATGTATTGCAAAATTATCCGTATATATAAATAAGTATTGCAATATGAGGTAGAAGCTACTGCGGATGACATGGTTTTCTAGCATTGTGGATTGTTCTCATTATTTATTGCAACTGCATTTAAGTGAGGGATGAAGTATTAAGAAATATCCGATTTTTGTTATGGGTACTTTTTTTTTTCCTAAATACATAATATACACCGAATTTGACTTTCGTGATGGTTATATTAATAATGATAGATCAATTGATAGATGGATAATGGAAGAATAACTACAAGATCTACCATCATAAAATTGAATAAAAATTGAAAACAAATTTAGGTGATTTACATCTTTTTTTTCAACTTCAAAATATGATGATTTCTTGTTTATATTTCATGAGAACGATTAGACCGTTAAGCTATTTTTATGAGCTTAATTAATTCTTTTAGGGGAAATTTCAAAAAAGGGCATGAATTGAGGCCATTTTCTCAAACGATGTCCCAAGCTGGAACTTGTTTCAAATAAAATCATTAAATTGTCGATTTATTCTCAAAAAAGTTTTGAACTCATCAGCTGACCAAAGTTTTGCCGACCAATGTGCCCATGCAGCCAACACACATATAATTTGCATCTTACTTTACAATGTGGATTGATGTTGCATTCATAGATACAATTAAATTTGGTGTCAATCACTATTGAAAAGAGCTAAACACAACATGCATATATCTTCAAGATTTTCCTAACAACATGGTCGTGATTGATGGAGCTGAAAGAGTGGACGAGGCTGCTCAATACGATTGTCATGGGAGCCTGCGAGAGCCCGCTTGCGATGGCGTCGATGGGGCCAACAACCATGTAAAGGACGTCCAGGCGATTCCCACGAAAGGTACCTCAGGAGATATGATATCCGATGCTTTGATTCTAGTGTAATCCCATTCACTTGAAAGTTGGCTAATACTATAAAAGATTACAAGTCACAACTACGCACAATTCAGCTTCCAAAGTAAGAATCAAAACGAGACAACAAAAGACCCTCCTAAGAATGATACTTCAAACGCAGAAGTATAGGCAGCTAATAATAACAAGTTATTGTGCATTTGTGATAAAAAGGAATTTTTCAATTTTCATTTCAATGATCATCTTTTGGTGTTTGAATTTCAATTCCACACATTGAGAGGTTCGGACCGTTTTTAGAAATTTGGCCAATAAAAGAGGAGAGAGATGACTTCTTCGATCTATTCATATTCCTTTCCTTTCAAAATTATGTATATTTTGTTTTCAATACTATATAATGATGTTATATAATCATCATGTCCCACTCATTCCACGTACTTTTCGAGTCTTAATTGACAAGAAAATCCAAAGAAAGAAGAAAGAAAGAAAAAAAATGAGGATATATCTAGAGAATTTGATCAAGCGACCATTTTCAAATTCTCGAGTATTTGAAGATTTGGGGATCGGCAATGATTGAATCATGAAAAAAGAAAAAGAAAAAGAAAAAGAAATAGATTTTGATTGTTAATTTGAAAAGGAATTTTCCAATTTTGATTTCACTGAAATCCTTTTGGTGTTTGAGTCTCAATTCCGCATATTTCCTCAAATATTTGTTTGGCAAATTGGGTTCACTTTGCATATTATACGATTTCTTTTGGATAATCTATTTGAACTCTTTACATTGGCGAGTACTCTTACCTTCTAATTCTTGTGATCGCTTCCGACACTATCGAGGACCATGCAATGATTAGGCGAAATTATTGTGCTTGCTCTTCTGAAGTCGGATGAAATTGTATAAGATCTATAATGGCGGAGTCTCTTTGAGATTAGAAACTAGTATGCATACTCACAAACCCCTAAATGAGCTCACAGTAATATTGAGCACTAATGCACCATCCACTAATTTCAGGAATCAAATCCAAAATCAATATTGCCAGTTGATTTCTTAAAACAAAATGCATGAACTTTCTCAACTTTGTTCATCAACCAGGATACATTTCACAAACAAGCATATAAACTTCTGCAACTCCACTCAACCACTAAAATTTTTAGTAAAACATTTCTCAAATCAATTTAGAACTTTTTTCTTAAAACAAAATACATTTCACAACCCATTTCATAAATTAAGTTCACAAATATATATGTGTGTGTCTATATATATATATATATATATATATATATATATATATATGTATGTATGTATATATATATATATGTATATATGTATGTATGTATATATGTATATATGTATGTATGTATGTATGTATGTATGTATGTATTTGCCTCTGTCGAGACCTTGCTCGCAGAGGCATGCTTCTTGAGGCTGAGTTTGTTGTCAAGTCTTTACTAGCAAGGCATCACTTTGTATTTATAATATGTTCTTTTCTTGTTCTCGGAGTTACAGAGGAAACATATTGGCTGAAATTGGATCTGGGAACAGAACCGTTACAGATCCTAATCATCTCTAACAAAACAACATGCTTAAAGAGCACAGACAGGAACAGGGAAAAGCAAAATTTCCTTTTGAAGCAGACAACTCCGCAAGATGCCCATGCTAAGATGTCGAGCCAAGCGAAAATGATGTCCCAGATTACAACCTCTCCCAAGAAAAGAACTTAAACTTTTATTTATTCCTAGTAATACTACACAGAAGCAAACATGGAATGCTAATTGCTACTATATCAACTGTTAAATCACCTGGTTGAGAGTCTCAAAGTCAATTTTTTATGGCTATTCGTATGAAGCTGAACAAGCTGGTAACCGTTTGAACCAGTTTAAAAGCAAACGTAAGAGATCTAAACGCGAACTAAGTTTTGGAATCACGAATGCCGAGAATAACAACGTTGGCTCAATCCTCCCCAGACAGTCGCGGGGTGTGTTAAGGAAGAAGAGCATGAGGAAAACGAAAGGCACGATGGACAACAGAGAAAATGGCATAAAAATAAAAAGAAGAAGGTGGAGCATGCGAGTCTGGAATAACGCTTGTTTTTCAAGTTTTTATGTTTGTAGATTTTATTATTTAGAATGTTCTTGAAACATAATGATTTTCCTACTTATCTGGAGATGTATATGGCCAATTTCAGATTTTTGTACCGTGGAATTTCTGCATAACCCGTGACAGGCCAACACTATGATTACATTACCCTTTTGTACTTATTTGTTGCAGATGCTGCCTCACCGCCACGGTGAGATCTTGTACTCAAATCTTATATTCAATTAGTCCACTGGAATTCATGTCTGAATCGGTATTTCTTATTGCATGGATTGAATGGAAATTTTAAGAAGGATACGGCGTACTTTGGCTTAACAACCTTTACTTACGAGGCCTTTATGTCCGCAGTTCTTCCTTTCCCTGTCACCTAATCTGGGAGTCGAGTTCAGATGTCAAAAGCTTGGATAGATCGCAATTTCCATTTCTCTTCTTTTCTGACAGCACAGCCTTTTTCTTCACCCTCACCCTCACCTAGTCTTTGTTTCTGCTTATCAGAATTGTTAGAATAGTAAATAAAAAATCATGCCTTTATCCTATAACTTAAGTTCTTAGAACGATTAATTATGGTCCCATCATCAAAGCCGGAGGTTTTATTCCAGGCCTCATTTATCTTCCAATTAAATTTTTACACTTAATACTAAACAAAAAGCTAAACTAAGCGTAACCACACTTTCATCGAATAATTTAAAGTTTTAAAATAGTTGGCGATGATCCCACCAAATCTCACAAGAATGAAATAGTATGTCTGAATTGAATCACCAAATCTCACAAGAATGAAACCATATGTCTGAACTGCAAATGTTTCAAGTGGTAAGGTAATAAAAGACAGTCTCGAAGCTGAGACAATATGTAATAGGTCAAATTCTGGCTTTGACCTAAGCAGCACCTCCATTGTCTCCTGAAGTTATAGCCAGACGGTTCCTCCATCTAGTCACTGAGTCGGCCTTGCATTGACTTCATGTCCCTAACCAAATAGACAAGCATCAAATAAGGCAAGAAAGATGAATCTAATCAGTCACACGAGGGAAGACAGTTTTCAAACATGGGACTGTCAAGACAAGGTGACTGTCAATTACAAGAATTGAATCCTGATGGAGCAATACTCAAAGAACTCAAAATGTGAGTTTTTACAATCAAGACAATCTTTGATGATGAAAAAGAAAAACTGGTGGCAATGCCAGGATGATTACCAACTCTCATCCTTTACATATCTTTGAGCCTAATGATCCTTTCATTTCTCAACCCATGAACCCAGCCTATATTACGTCCCTTGTAAAGTCTCTTCTAATTAGGGCACTTGAATTAGCGTATGGATTCACATGTCATAAGCATCGCTCGAAGAAGTACGAGCAAGATTATATCTTTCTCATTTTTCAAGGTTCTTGACTTGTAAACCCTGAGATGATTAAAGAGTTGTTCTTTCAATAGCCTTGACTCAAAGAGTCCCTTTGTTAAGCCGTTGACCAAGCCCATATTACGGTCCTTGTTAAAGACCTCTCAGATTGGTAAGGTTGTACCGCTTGCGAGAATACTCAGACCCTTGTTGGTATGATGATAGTGAGATGGAGTGATTCTCATAAAATAGCCTCTAAATGAGAGTGAGTGAAAGTCCTTTCTAACTGAAGGTCTCTCATTTGGTATTCTTAGGAAATCCATGTCATGAGTGAAGATTGTCTTGAATGATAATTCTCTCCAGTGGAAATTTGGGTGATGCAAAGGTCATTATGCATGAACCCCAATTGAGTTGATGAAAACCTCACTAAATTTTGAAATGTGCATTCTAGAGTAGCTCAGATTGTCTATCTCTTTGATGAATGCATATCATTTTTTTCTTTAAATCATGTATGACAGGTAATTCAAGTTCCTTTCAAAATGTTTCATGATATTAGGAGATGAGAAGCCTCCACCATGAGGTATTCTCTCTCAAGTGCATCGACACTTAACTTGATCAAGCTGTTATATCGATCTGGCGTGCTTTCGTAGCCCAGAGTCATCTTCATCGACTCGACGTGCTTTCGTAGCCCGATGTCCCTTGATATGACCTGGCATCCCCTATCAAATCGGCATGCTTCCGTAGCCCAAAATTCCCCTTCATCAACATGGGAGTCACTTCATTAATTTAGGAGATATATCCTTAAAGATAAGAGATGTCACCAGGTAAGTATATCTCTATCCACACCTTAAATACTTGTCATTGTACATGTATTCCTTTTCAAGCACTAGCACTCGATGGAGTTGCCCCCCAAAGATTTTTTCAAGATTTAGTCTAATTAAGGCGACCGTAGAATGGTACGGGTCCTAGACAAAACCTTTCTGCCGTACTGGGCGACCGTAGAATGGTACGGGTCCTGGGAAAGCAGTTCCTTAAAAAACCTTACTGTTGTATTGGGCGACCGTAGAATGGTACGGGTCCTAAGAAAGCAGCTCTTTTCTGCCATACTGGGCGACCGTAGAATAGTACGGGTCCTAGGAAAGCAGCATCTTCACAAAGTCATGTTACTATTCTAGGAGACCGTAAAATGGTACGGGTCCTGGACAGGTAACACCCACTACCTTGAATTACTCTATCCTCCTCAAAGGTAAGTTATTTCAGGTAGGTTCATCTATCATTTGCATTAGTATTTTCATACATCATATAATTTGCATTAAAAAATGGAATTCATTTTCCAACAAAAAAATCATTCATTGCATGTGCATGACCAAAATTTAGGTCTCAATTTGTCTTTGAAGGCAACCTCTTCGAGCTCACCTTCAAAGAGGGGCAGCTGTTGACACCTAAATTTTGGCGATCCGATCATTTATTTTATACATAAAAGTTAGGGACTAAACTTTAGCCCCTAAACAAAAAAATATTAGTCAACTGCATATAGATGTTCGAAGGGTTAACATCAATTCACTGCACTCACGTTAGAATTGGCCTGATATGAGAATGGTCCTCATGGGATTCGGTTACGGAAATCCGCAATTGTGGTTCCTTGCCCACTCACGCATTTGCTTGAGTAAAGTCCAAAAGTTGACCGATTTATCCGTCGAAGAAGAGAAAGGAAGTGAAAATCCTGGAGATATTTGGTTGATTCGATGGACACGAAATGAGGGGATTGCTAGTGAGGCGATCGGCAAACATAGATGGAGAGAAACCGGAAAGGTTTTGCTGAAATTTATTCTTTCTATGGTTGAAAAAGGGCTATTGCGGGAAGTGAATAAGCAAAAGGATCGGTAGATTGTTTTTTCGTATCTTCACACCTAGGGGGAGGATATATTCAAAACAAAAATGGGGATCATCCAACAGCATGGGGAAAGTGGAATTTCTTCTTCACTGGCATGGTCACAGAAAAAAATCACAAGAATAGGAAAGAACTAAAACATAATATGTAGATTTATTCTCTTTCCTTGAAAGCCTAGGTTATCCTTACCTATAAAAGGACCATCTATAGACAAGCAACGTAGAGGCCACACATATTGAAAATACACGGCCACAGAATTAAGGGAAAGGGGGGTCGGCAATTAATACACATGAGAACACGAGAGTGCACGCTGGTGGCTGCTCCTTAGTTATTCCGTCGACCTTCTCCAACGAAGTTGCTGTCGAGTCTAAGAAGCATCCTTGATTGTGCGACGAGATATCCCCTATTGCCTCCCAGTCATTGTCGCCGCATCTAGGTTTTGTATTACTCTTGAAAGATCCAACCCAACTTAGAGCAATGTATAAAGGAGAGCTTGATCGATGAAGTCAGAATCTTAAGGATCCACTTTCTCAACGCACAAATATAGAGAAAGGAGGAGACTTTGAGGCGGTGGTCTTTGCCTTGTGAAGTTCAAGCCGAAAGAGGCAAAAGAAGGTGTCGCTACTTTGCTGTTCTCAGGTCCAACTCCACGTTGCAGCCATCGCCGTGCCAGTCTCTGAATCCTGCAGCATTCCCGACGTTCCAGGAACACCCTCGACGCTTTCCGTTGGTCTGGTTCATGGGTGATCATCTCATACTGGCCGCCTCTCCGCAGCTTGTAGAATTTCTATTTTTTTTTGTAGGTTATCTGAAGTTCTCGCTGCCCATCCGTGAACCATTGCCGCCATCCTCCAATGATGCCCATCAATAGACGACCTCCAGTACCCAGCGAGTTTTACCACAAGCCAAGCGGTCGTCGTTCCTTGAATTCACAGTATTCGTGTTTGCGGGTGTCTCCGTGAGCATCGGTCATCTCCCACGGCGGCCCCGACCATGCACCGAGCCAATATTTTGGGTGACTGGATGCTTTCCTTGATTTAGAGTTGATTCTTTCAAATAAAAATCTGTTCTGTTTTGCAGACACCTCAGTCCATTCAAGCAATCTCTGACGTTGAAGTTGCACGGCTAAAACAGCCAAATTTGGTCATCGCAAGTCCCTTGCACCGGGCGACTCCGCTGCTGTTGTGGCCTTGCCACACGACGGGGCTGCTTTTCTGGTCTCGCCGTGCGGACAACGAAGCTGCTGTTCCCCCCATCTCGACGCGCCGCCCCTGCTTCATCCTACCATCGGTGGTGCAGTCACACCAAAAGCCTCTCGGGCGCTTTTCGCATTAAATATTTTTGTTTGCCTCTGCAGGTTAAGAGGAGAGCTTCAAACGAGGGTCAAAGGAATTGTATTGGGGGGTTGTATCAAAATATAGAAAGGCTCCTAAGAGGGGACGATCGGCAAATAAGAAAGTCCACTTTTGGTTGTGTCCGATAATATCGACGCAGCCCTTACTGAGCTGAGAGCCCTCTCCACCGTCGAGTGTCGCGAGCGATTCCCAAGATGCCATCGTGAACTAGTTACCGTGAAGCAAAGTTGATCGTGACTCCTACGATCTGATACCTGTCCAAACTAGGAAACAACAATCAAGGTAGGTAAAATTCCCATCTGAATTAATTCTTGAATATTTCGTTTGCTCAATTGAGGTATTGCATTCTTGATTAAACCCCGAATGATGTTATCTTGTCCCATGTTCCTCGAATAGTCTTTCAAATTGGGAAATCTTCCTAATTTCGCAACGCGTATATATGATTGACGGTCGATTTCATGCTTGAAATGCGACCCTGTCGTTTTAAAAATCACCAATCCGATCTCACGCTTCGAGATATGATTTGTGATTTTGTTAAAAATTAGGCCAATCCGATCTCATGCGCGAGATACTGATTCGTCAATTTATTTCCCTAAATTAAATGGACATGGATGATATCTTGCTTGATTTGGTGCCGTGCTTTCTTGATGCCTCTATTTGATTGCTCCCATAAAAGAAAAAACCCAAAAATATTTATTTGAGTTAGATTAGGTTCATGTTAGAATATTACTTGTTTTAGGGTTATATTGCATGTTTAGAATAGGAAATTTATTTATTTCAAATTCCTGAAATAAATAAATAAAATGCGTTTAGTTAGGATGTTAGTTTTTTTTTTAATCTAAATTGCACGTTTAATTATTTGGCAATTTTGATTTCGAATTTCATAAAAGAAAAAGAAAAGGAAAACAGAATTAGGGCATTCTTTGCACGTCATTGCATATTATGATAGATTGCATGCTTATTAAGAAAATGAAAAAAAATCATGTGCACGTCATATAGCGTTAAGGTCACGAAATGCACGTCATTTAGTGATTGTTGCTAATTTCATTTAATTAGAAATTGCACGTCATTAGAATTAAGTCATTAGGTTAATTTAGATTGCACATTTAATCATTGCATTTCTTTAGAAATTATTTTACTCATGTCATACAACTTAGGTCATATTGCTTATTAAGAAAATGAAAAAAAATCATGTGCACGTCATATCATGTGCACGTCATATAGCGTTAAGGTCACGAAATGCACGTCATTTAGTGATTGTTGCTAATTTCATTTAATTAGAAATTGCACGTCATTAGAATTAAGTCATTAGGTTAATTTAGATTGCACATTTAATCATTGCATTTCTTTAGAAATTATTTTACTCATGTCATACAACTTAGGTCATATTGCCGTGTCATATCATCTTAGATTAGTAGCATGCATTGCATTATTATCATTAAATAAGTGAAAACAAAAAGAAATTGCGTGTTAATTAGAAATCATATTTAGGATTGTTGATGTGAATTCTAAACTAACAACGCAGATGCTTTCGTTGTTACGAGGTAAGTCCTGCAATTTATTCATTGCTTTCTTGGATATTAAATTGGTGGTTTGCGCACCCGCATGATCGCCTCACATGTTAGGAAAATAATTTTAAAATCAATTCAAGCTGCCTGCCAAACATTTTTCGAAATAAAAGAGAAAGGTACCGAAAGGGCGTTAGAGAAATCTAGCGTAACCAAGTCCCCGAACTCATAAATCTTTGGTTCGTAGGAGTAAAGTAAATCTCCCGTTACTTTGCTTGGGTTTCTAATCGACCCACCAAAAATAGATTAGTGGTGAGTCCTAATTGAAAATCAATTGCATGTTAAGAACTTGAACTCGCGAATTGGTATGGGCTTGGGAGAGCCCGCATTAAGTCTAGGCTTAAAAGTCCATTAGCCAAACCCTAGTTGGTTCACCCCCGAAAAATTGGTCGCGACATCCTGTTTATGTTGATCTTTCCCCATCTCCTTTCCACATCACCTGGTTGAAGAGTCATTAGTAAAAACACATGGTAGATGAGTTCATTATTGAAAAAGGTCAAGAATTCTTTTCTTCGGAGGAGGTTAATAGAGGGGCAGGCAGATGCCAGTGTCGGACATCAGTGAATATGAATTGCTTATGGATGATAATCTGTAAAATTAGCCCTAAAGATTCAGATATCTTTGTGGTTAGTGCTTCCACTGAAAGAAGGAATTTTTCGAATCATTGGCACTTCCTTCACCATGGCAACTAGGCGCCCGGCTTAGTTACATGAGCAAACTGTCGTACCGTCACTAAAAATTTGGTTGTTTCAAGTTTCGCTGGGCATGACACCACTTTCAAGCATAATAAAGGCAACAAGGTAGCTCTCACTGTGATATCATGTCCCCTGTTCCTCACAATCGCAGGAGCTGGTCTATAGTCTCTTTTGAACTTCCCCAAATTTGGAAAGACTTGCACTCTCTCATTTAGCAGATCAATAGGAGATTGCAATTTCCCTGTGCCACAAGCTCGCCAATGCAGGTTGATCTGGCCCCATTCTTTCGGGCCTTTTCCAGTTCCTTAAATTTAAGTGAACGGAGTCTCATCATCTGTCCTGGACCAGCCCCAATCCCCCCAAAATAAGCAGAGGAAAGAAAAAGAAAAAATTTCAGTGAAGAAGTAGACAGAAGCATAACTCAGAAATCGTGTAACACTGCTCGTAAAGCATATAACAGCTGACTCCCTTATCTGATATTTTTCGTCTATTGTCTCTGAAATGCAACTCACATAGTCAAAAGCACCACATAAACGTAATTTCCCAGCATGTGTTTATAGCTTGCACAGAATAGGAAAGTCAGGCAAAGCAATTTCGCAGACTGCTAACATCTAATAAAGGATCTCGTTCATATGATCTAAGAACAAAAAATGCCTCAATTTTCTTTGATGAAGCTTGATCCAATTACTTCACTCCTACATGGAGGAGAACAGGCATGTGCCTACATAAGTTATTCAGAGAGAAACAGGGAGACACAGACAGAATTTGTTCCTTTCCTATTCATTTTTGTGTGTTAGTGGGTGCTTGGATCTCTTAAAGACCCCGAGTTACATAGGATGAGGAGGTCCACGCATGATGAGCTCGACTAACCACATCTAATTGCATTGGGTTATTGTGGTCTCTCAGGTCCACCAGCGGATGTTGTCGGGGCAAGAGATTTACCTCTCTCGAGACCTCACTCACTGAGCCATGCTTCTTAAGGCTGAGTATGTCAAGTCTTTACTGACAAGACATCACTGCGTTTATAATATGTTCTTTTCTTGTTCTCAATCTTACAGGGGAAACATTTTGGCTGAAATTGGATCTGGGAACAGAACAGCATTCTCAAAGAACACAGACAGGAACAGGGGAAAGCAAGATTTACTTTTGAAGCAGACAACTCCGCAAGATGCGCATGCTAAGATGTCAAGCCACGCAAAAATGATGTCCCAGATTACAACCTCTCCCAAGAAAAGAACTTAAAACTTTTCTTTATTCCTAGTAATACTACAAAGAAGCAAACATGGAATGCTAATTGCTACTATGTCAACTGTTAAATTACCTGGTTTAGAGTCTCAAAGTCAATTTTCTACGGCTATTCCTATGAAGCTGAACAAGTTGTTAATCGTTCGAACCAGTAAAGCAAGTGTCAGGGATCTCAACGTAAACAAAGTTTTGGAATCACGAATGCCAAGAACAACAACGTTGGCTCAATCCTCCCCAGACAGTCGCGGGTGTGTTAAGGAAGAAGAGCATGAGGAAAACGAAAAGCCCGATGGACAACAGAGAAAATGGCATAAAAATAAAAATATACAATAAAAAGAAGAAGGCGGAGCACACAAGCCTGGAATGACGCTTGTTTTTCAAATTTTTATGTCTGCAGATTTTTAACTGAATGTTCTTGAAAACTCACTCACATCATGATTTTCCTATAGAAAATTATTCACATAAATAATTAATTAATTAAGAACAATCGAATTCATATATGACTATAAAATATGGAAATCGATAAGCACATCATAATAAAAACATACCTATTTAAGTCATTACTTCACTTGAAAAAAAAAATAGATTAACTTAATAATCAGAGATTTATTGGAATGCCAGATCTTCCTCTCTATGACCTATTTCAGTATAACAACTTTTAATGGGATTAAGTAACTCATAGGTATAACATATTTTTTTATAGGTTAGAGAAGGGATCTAGTAAACCCTAATCAATAACGTATCAACTGGGCTCCTCCCATTACGAGTTTCAGTTAAACACAATTGCCTACATTTTACTGCTCAACTAGACCAGTTATTAATAGATGCCAAAACCCAATTTAATAAAATCACTCAAGCGTTTAACAAATATTAAAACATTCATTAACCCAATTATTTAAAATAGAAAATCAATTAATTAATGTAAGCCCACATTATAGGAAATTTCCAACATTCTCCCACTTGGGCTACATTAATTAACTTATTTTTATTTTGAAAAAAGATTTTGTATTGAAAACGATACTATCAGGTTAATAACTGAAAATTTTGTTTTATGTGGCAACAATTTTTGAAAAATAATATTCCAATAACGGCATTTCAAAACGAATCCAATCATATATAACCTCAATATAGGACTATGAAGATAAATGTATTAAGGAAATATCGTAACACATGACCTTCCATAATCACATATAATAAGCATTATATTTTCATGAATCATGGACCCAGTAGTGTAGTAAGAAATAATGTCAACATGTGATTAAAATATACACTATTTCTTTTTGGTCCTTAATGCAATTTCTCAATGACATGAAAGTGCATTAGCGCAATTTCTAAATAACATGAAATTGCACGATTATGTCACAATCCAACATGAGATCTCATAATTAGTGACATTCAATCTTATTTAAACTAAAATTTGTTTAAAGATACTGTTTTATACTTCAATTTCTCAGTCAATAGGAAAAAAGATAACAATAGAATCAACAATAATAATCATTGAGAATAAATATTTTAATAGACATCATGAAAGCATTATCAATTTGCATATAACTATAATATCCAAAAATACAAATTATATAGCTCCCACTCATAAAAGAAATCAAAAGAATCTAAAATACCCATATTCTTTATATGTTCTTTAACTAAAATGTGTCATAAGTCTTTTGTTAGAGGATCAACCAACATGGACTCAATTCTTATATTTTCAATTACAATGTCTCCCTTTTTGACCAAGTCCTTAACAATATAATATTTTATCTCCATGTGTTTAGACGCATTGTTGATCTTGTCATTCTTAGAATAAAACACAATTGTAGTGTTGTCACAATAGATCACCATAAGTCTAGCAATAAAGTCCATAACTCGCAATTCTAAGATTAAATTTCTAAGCCAAATAACTTGAATTGACGCATTGTAACACGGTACAAACTCATCATACATTGTAGAGTTCGTAATCAAGGTTTGCTTTGTGCTCTTATAAGAAATACACCTAAACCCATCATAAAAATATATCTAGAAATTGATGTCATCCAAACAACTAGCAAAATCATCATTTGAGTATTCAATCACTTTTAGGTCCTCAACTTTGCTATACACGAGCATGAAGTCTTTTGTTCATTATAGATATCTCATCACTTTTTTAGCTGTAACCTAATATTCATGACCAAGATTCGACATATATTTTCCAAGAGTATTCACAGTAAAAGTAATATCAGGTCTGGTACATACTTGTGAATACATAAGATTGCCGACTACACTAGCATATGGAACATTCTTCTTTACTTCTTTTTCAATATCATTCTTGAGACATTGTTATATGCTCAATTTATCTCTTTTCTCAACAGGAGTTTCACCAAACTTGTAGGTTTGCATATTGAATCTTTTCAAAACATGATCTATGTAACTTTTCTAAAATAACCATAGAATCTTCTTAAATCTGTCACGATAAATCTCAATACCTAGAACAAAAGAGGCTTCCCTAAGGTCTTCTATATCAAACTTTGAAAATAGAAAACTTTTTGTGTCATTCAATAGATCAACATTTCTACTAGCAAGCAAAATGTTATATACATAAAGTACTAAGAAAATATATTTACTCCCACTTATTTTTCATGTAGATGCATTGATTAAACTTGTTTTTTTCAAAGCCAAATGATCTCACAACCATGCAAAATTTTAAGTATCATTGACATGATGCTTTTTGAGACCATAAATAGACCTCTAAACTTTGCACACCATATGCTCATTTTCGGCTTTTTTAGACCCTTCAGGTTGTTGTATATATACTTCTTCATCCAGATCTCCATCTAGAAAGGTTGTCTTGACATCCATTTGGTGAAGCTCTAAGTTAAAATGAGCAACCAATGCCATGATTATCTGAAAAGAGTCTTTAGTGGATACTAGAGAAAAAACTTAAGTATAAACAATGTATTCTCTCTGTGGTAGCCATTTACGACTAACCTTGCCTCAAATCTCTCCATATTGCCTTTATTGTCTTTTTTTTTTTTGATTTTGAATACCCATTTGCAGCCAATCAGTTTATGTCCATCAGGTAAATCAACAAGTTCTCATACTTGATTAGTTGACATGGAAATCATCTCGTCTTTCATCGCTCCTAACTATTCATCTGCCCGATCACTATTAAGAGTTTCTTTGAAGGTCGCTGGATCAACAATATTTCCAATGTCAAAATTAGATTCTCCAAGATAGACATAATAATCATTTAGCGCGTCGGTCTTCTCTGTCGATGTGATCTTCGCACAGGCATCTCTGGAGCCACATCATTTGTCTAGAGAATTTCATTCGTGATAGGAGGATCTACAATCATATCTCTATTATATGCTTTTTGCTGAATTTCCACTCCACAAGGCTCTCACATAGAATCATCATGCAAGATAGGCAATGGAATAAAGATCGTTTTGTTTGGTTCTTCATTTTCAAAAGATTGAAAAGAACTCTTTTCAGCAACATTTAATTCTAAGAATTTGGCAATTATAGATTCAACGATTCTAGTGCCACGAGTAGGACAATAGAACCTATACCCTTTGAAATGATTAGGGTATCCAATAAAGTAACATATAATAGTCCTGGGTTCGATTTTCTTTTGAGAATTATCATAAATTTTCACCTCTGCAGAACAACCCCAAACTCGAAAATAATTCAAGCTTGGTTTCCTCTCCGTCCACAATTTAAAAGGTGTTTTTGGCACAAATTTACTAGGTACACGATTCAATATAAGTCTTCTCCTTAATTAGATAAACATAACAATAACGGATGAAATCATTAATGAATGTGATGAAATACTTATTTCCACACAAGGTAGTTGAGTATGGCCCAATAATATCCGTATGAATTATTTCCATTTTTAACTGCGAGTAACGCATTTCTTCTTGGTTTTAGTCAATTTTCCTCTCACACAATTAATTCAAGTCTCAGTATCATCTGAATCAAGAGGAGGAAGAATATCAGCCTTGATGAGTTGCTTTACCTTTTCTTTGGAGATATGCCATAATCGCTTATGCCATAGCAATGAAGATATTTCTTTGATTAAAGATCTCTTAGTAATATTATTCTAGACATTGAAACAACAATATGGTTTATCAGGAGATAAGGATAATCGATATAATCCATTAGACATAACACAATTTTCAATAATTTTGGAATCGCAACTCAAATTCACTCTTTTATTTGCAAAATAAAGATAATATCCAGCTTTGTCAAGCAAAGAAAGAGATATTAAGTTTCTCCTGAAATTAGGAACATAAAAGACATTGTTCAAAATAAGCTGAAAACTAGAGTTTAAATTCAAAATAACCGTCTCTATGCCCTCCACATTAACCCCAATATCATTTCCAACTTTAAGTTTTGACTCTCTCAAACTTGGATTTCTTAGATTTGTGAGATCTTGTAATGTAGTAATCACATGAATAGTAGCATTAGAATCAAGCCACCAAGAATCCAAAGGAACATCAACCAGATTTAATTCAAAACAAACCAACAACTCACCTTTGTGACTTTCTTTTCTTGCCTAGCCAAGCTTGAAACTTATAGCAATTGGCTCTCTTGTAATCCTACTTCTTGTAGTGAAAGCACTTGAAATCATTATCTCCATTTCTCCCATGGTTTCCATTTTTCTTGAAGTCTTGACCTTTCTTTTGATCATGGGCATTTGACCTTTAGGCTACCATTTTCATCTAGATGAACTCAACTTGGCATTGATAATTAAATGGAAGGACTCATACTTCTCATTCTTTAACTTCTCTTCCTCAATCACACATTTGGTAATCAATGCATTGATGTTCCATGTCTCGTTCTGAGCACTATAAGTAGTCTTAATTTGGCTAAATTTAGCTGGCAGAACATTTAAGGCGTAATGCACTATATAATTTTCATAAATGACAATTTCATGGGCCTTAAGTTTGGACTAAATGTGGACAATTTTAAGTATAAATTTTCTAATACCCATAGCAACATCATACCTCATGTTCGTTAACTCACTTAGCAAGTTCACAACTCCAGCCTTATCTAAGACTCTATATCTTTCTCCCACTGCTTCAAGGAATTGTCTCGCATTCATATCTTCCAACAAACCACTAATGAAATGCTCAACAATGTACCTCTTTGTAGCAGTGAGACTTAGTTGGTTAGATTTTTTCCATCTAGCATAATGGGCATTTTGATCTACAATACTTCGATCCTGGGGCTTAGAAGGTTCATTCTCACGTAGAGCCAAGTCCATATCCATGATGTCTAGAGCAAACTCTATATCTTGTTTCTATCTCTTGAAGTTTGATCTAGTTAACATTTCAATCGTGACATTATTATTATTTACAACAAAGGTAACTGTTTTCACACATAATGTAATAAGATCAATTATGAGCAATAAGCAATTCAACAAAAATAATTAATACATTATAAACTCTCATTTAGGCAAAGTATATAATGCATCATTACTTTACACAGTATGAAGTTTATCAAATAACAATAAGAAGAATTACATATAATTGTCAAGGATCCATTCTCTTTGGGTAGACAAATCCTTTAAATTATATATTTCTATTATCACAATATAGATGGGAATTACATATAATCTTCAAAAAAATTATCCCTTTTGGAATGATAAATATTTTTCAATTATATATTGCCATCTATTAAATTGGGAATTAATCTTCATGCAATTTTTCAAATTAATATACACAATAACCCATTTTGGGCGAGTTATTTTTTAGTAGGGAACTCAAAAAATTTATGTCCAAAATTCATCGAACAATACAAAGTACTTTACAGCATGTGCTTCCCAAGATCATTGCATTTTATCAAACAACAATTTTTACCACAATTTTTTTTAAATATTCTATTATTATTATTATTATTATTATTATTATTATTATTATTATTATTATTATTATTATTATTATTATTAATTAAATGTTTGAACCCTCTCGAGACCCAAGCCTTCGCTTGGCCCGCAGGCCCACGAGAGCCCACTCGTGCTGCTTGGAACGGGTGGGCTAGGGAGCCCATTCTTCTTTTAATTTAAAATGGCCCACGATTGGGCTATACGCCCACACGAAACAAGAGTAAATAAAATGGGCTTATGCCTATTCCCATAATTAGAATACAAACAAAATATGGGCTTTTCAACTCGGGCAAAATATGATTGGGAGGCATTTGCCCAATCGACACGTCTGAAGGAACCTGGCATGAGGTCTTCTTCAACCTCCAGTAAGGTCTCGAAATCTTGCAAAACTGGGTCATACGACCCGAAATTTAAAAAAATACTCACTAAGTTGATTTTTCTTGAAATTTATTCATGGGTCTTGTTTCTAACATTATTATAAATAGATTAGAGTGAATTAAAAAAGAAAAAAATGAGAAAATCTTCCACATTCAAGCTTCAAAAAATTCAGATTTAACAACCCCATGGCCGAATTTAGTTTTCTCATGTTTAAACCCAAAAAACTTATCTTAGTGCAACCAAAAGATGCTAAAACATATGTAAAACTATACCCATGCAACAACTTACTAAGATCATCAATCAATTGTATATAATTTAAAATTCTAGAACTTTTTTCATGTATAAACCCTAGAATTTCAAATTCAAAATTCTCGCTCAATTCTTAACGAATATGATTAGAAAGATCTCGACATGTAGAACAAAAGTCCTAAGGTCTTAGAATCAATCGAGCAAAAAATCCACACAAAAAATTAACGCCAATATTCAGCTCAAAGAGAAAAACTTTGAATTTGTTTGTAAAAAGAAAATAATTTTGGATTCTACAATTATATATGACTTGTTCTGATACCACAAGTAGAAAATTATTTACATAAATAATTAATTAATTAAGAACAATCGAATCCATATATGACTATAAAACACCGAAATCAATAAGCACAACAGAATAAAAATGTACTTATTTGAGCAATTGATTCACTTAAAGAAAAATAGATCAACATGATAATCAAAGATCTAGATCTTCCTCTCTATGACCTATTTCAGCATAGCATCTTTTAATGGGATTATGATGTTGGAGAAATCTTCTTGGAGTATTTTGAAGCTGACAAAACGTTTCCATCAGTCTAGTCTGAAGATCTGCAGACTCTACTATTTAGAGTCTGAAGACCTCCGGATTGCCAGACTCAAGTTTATTCTCATTGACAGTTTTTAGACCGTTGAAGAAGGGTTATCCAGAACTGGGTGTTTCATTAAAGATTTGACCTTATCGACTGGAGAAGATCTCTTGGCTGGATATGACATAACAGAATCCTTTATTTGATCATGATTGATTCAGAGATTAAGGATCCGATGATTGGCGAAGTATACTTGGAAGGTTCTACTTATGGAAACCGAGATCCTAATTGTATGGGCAAGCAGGATTGATGGGCTATCGACATGTTCCTTTAATAGCTCGAATGATCTTCCTAATTGATTCCGTCCAATGGGTAGATTGGAGGAATTCATTTGGTAAGTGCCAACAGGTATGATGGCATAAAGGAGTATAAAAGGAAGATGTTCCAGTTGTTCAAGAGTGTGCGCAATATAAGAATTCTAAAGTCTAAAGCTCTTTGTTCTTAGTCAATTCATTTACTGAGCGAAATCTTGTACGCAAAAGAGAGTTTATATTCTGAGAAACCTTGAGGAAGTGTGGAAGAGTATCTACACTGTGGAATCAAGGAAGAGACTTGCTGTAATAACTCTTTTGTTCATAGTGAAATCCAGCTGGTGGGCTGTAAGTGCGGAAGAGTGGACGTAGGCTTGGAATAAGCCGAACTACTATAAACCTTGTGTTCAATTTTCTCTTCCCTACTCTATGCTTTACTTTGATCATAATTCGTTTTGTTAACCAAAGAAGAACTTCATTTCTATTGTCTGCTTAGTATTACTCTTGTATCTCAAGAAATTATTTTTTCACCTATTCACCCCCCTTTAGGTGCTTATACTAGTTATCTCAATTGGTATCAGAGCTTGTGTACTCACTTTATTTGAAGTGTTTTACTTCAAAGTTAAAGATCCATGGCTAGTATGTTAGCTCCAGGGTTGGTAGAAGGGCAAAGCAATACCAGACCACCTTACTTTGATGGAAATGATTACAACATATGGAAAAACAAGATGAAGGTGTTCCTAAGATCAAAGGATCCTATGAAATGGGACGTTGTAGATAAAGGAATCATTCCTAAAACTGCACCTGTCTTAGAGAGAGGAAAAGATACTATTGAGTCTAGTGAAATGACTCAGGAAGAGATAATCAAGAGACAAGCTCTTGATGCAAAAGCAATTTATTCTTTATATTGTGCTTTGTCACATATTGAATACAACAGAATATCTTCTTCTTCTACAGCTAAAAAAGTATGGGATAGATTACACATCACTTATGAAGGAACTGATCGAGTGAAAGAAACCAGAATCAACATTATGCTCGGTCAATATGAAGCATTCAAAATGAAATCTGGAGAATCTATCACTGACATGTTTAGTCGTTTTACAGAGATCGTGAATGGCCTTGAAAATCAAGGGCAACCAATTTCTGATCCCATAAAAGTAAACAAGCTTCTGTGTGGACTCTCTAAGGATTGGAATCACATAAAGACCTCAATAAAGGAGACACAAAGAATTATGCCACTTTTGGTCGATGAATTGGTTGGGACTCTTCAATCTTATGAAGTAGAGCGAATCAACGAAGATGAAGATCCTAAAGCTAAGAAATCCATTGCATTAAAATCTAATGATGATTCTGATGTCACAGATTCTGAAGACGATATGGATGACGAAGAGCTTGCTCTCATAATAAGAAGATTCAGAAAACTGAACAAGAAAGGAAGCAGATTCAATCCAAAAAAACAGAGTTTTCAAAAGTAACAGACTAAGTCTGTTGAGAATGATAAATCAAACAAAGATGTAGTCTATTTTGAATGCAAGAAAAATGGACACATCAGACCCAACTATCTTCTTCTGAGGAAGAATAAAGGAAAAGCTGAAAAGTATCGAAAGGCTCTTAATGCAGAAACCTGGAGTGATACAGAGTGTGAAGAAAGTGATGACGATTATGCCAATATATGTTGATGGCACAATCAGATTCAGAATCAAACTCCGAGACAGACTCAAATTCAGACAGTGAATTTGAGGTGAGTAACTTTAAAATCCCTATTAAAGTTTCTAAATACATTGATGAGTTGTGTTTTAGTCTTAAGACTTCTCTCAAAAGGATTTCTGAACTTAAAAAGGAAAATTATGCATTAAAACAACAAGAAAATGTTTTGAAAGAAAAGGTCAAAGTTTTAGACAAAAATGTTTCTACCTTGAAAGAAAATGAAGGCAATCATTTAAAAGAAAATGCATTCTTGAAAAATGATGTCTCAAATATTTCTAAAAGATTTTCTATAGGATCTGAGAAACTGGAAAAAATTCTTTTTGTTCAAAGACCTTATTTGAGTAAATCTGGTTTGGGAATGACTACGGAAACCATTCCTTTAATTGATTTTCCTAAAGTGAAGGAAAGAATTAAGCAAAGACCCACAAGAGATGTTTACAAAAATTATTTTAAAAAGATCTTTGTAAAACCAGTAGGTTGCAATACTTATGGTTTGGAAACCTGTTAAGAAAGTATGGGCAAAAACAGCATGTCATACTAACACCAATGGACCCAAGAAAATATGGATACCAAAGAAAATTTGAGTTTCTTTTTTAAATGCAGGTCATTATCAAGAAAAAGGTAAAATGGTATCTAGATAGTGGATGCTCAAGACATATGACAGGAGATTCAAATTGCTTCGTAAAGCTCGTTCAAGTAAATGGTGGAAAAGTCTCATTTGGAGGAAACAACAAAGGAAGAATTGTGGGACTTGGAACTGTAAAAATTGGAAACCTCACAATAAGCAATGTTTCCTTAGTGGAAGGACTCAACTATAATTTGCTTAGTATCAGTCAGTTGTGTGATACCGGTTTCAAAATCAACTTTTAAGAGGGAATATGTTCAGGAACCAGCAAAGATTCTACCTAGTCATTCATGGGTCGAAGACATGGAAATATCTTCCTCTTGGATGTAAAACCAGATGAATCGCAATGTCTAATCTCAATTCAAGATGAAGTGAACTTATGGCATAGAAAGCTTGGGCACATCAATATGAAGCATATAGCCAAAATTTTAGCAAATAAACTTGTTCGTGGTTTACCCAATCTATCATACCAAAAGTCTGATCTATGTACACCATGCATATTGGGAAAGTAGGTAAGAAATTCCTTTAAACCAATAAATCAAGTTTCCACTAATCATGTACTACAGCTCTTGCATATGGATCTCTTTGGACCAACCAGAACTCAGAGCATTGGAGGTAAGAAATATTGCCTAGTAATTGTGGATGACTACTCACGATTTACCTGGGTATATTTCCTAGCAAGTAAGTCGGAAACATTTTCTTATTTTGAAAAGTTTGCTAAAAAGGTCCAAAATGAAAAATGGTATGTTATTTCAAGTATAAGAACAGACCATGGAGGTGAATTTGAAAATCAAGATTTTACAAAATTTTGTGATGAATATGATTTTTAGCATTTGTTCTCCTCTCCATATACTCTAGAATAAAACTGAGTTGTGAAAAGAAAGAATAGGTCGCTTCAAGAAATGGCTAGAACTCTTTTAATTGAAAGTAACATATTTTCACGTTTTTGGGCTGAAATAGTTTCTACAACATGTTATATTATTAATAGAGTTTTTCTAAGGCCTATCCTAGAAAAAACCCCCTATGAGTTATTAAAAGAAAAGAAGCCTATTGTTTCATATTTTCATGTGTTTGGGTGTAAATGCTTTATATTGAAAAATGCAAATGATCGAGTTGGCAAGTTTGAAGAAAAATCAGACGAAGGCATCTTCCTTGGATATTCAACCACAAGCAAAGCGTATAAAGTCTATAACAAGAAAACTCAATCTGTGGAGGAATCAATGAATGTTAGATTCCAAGATTCTATGCAAAATGAATCTATTCAGACTTATCTTGAAGAATCTGAACCTGCTCCAGACTCTATAAAGTCTAAATCTCAGGAAGTAGCTCAGACTTCGAAAGACCAGTATCAAATGATTGTTGAAGATTCAAATGAAAAAAGTGATCATCAACCTGACAAATCAACCAGTAACTGGAAGCATAAGTCCAATTATCCCAAAGATCTCATTATTGGTGACATTAATGAAGGAATTTGCACAAGATCCAAAAGGCGTGAAGAGTCTAGTGCTATGGCTCTTATTTCTGAAATAGAACCTAAAATCATAGAAGAAGCTTTATCTTATGAAAGCTGGATTGAAGCTATGCAATAAGAACTCAGGCAATTCAACATCAATGATGTTTGGGAGTTGACTCCTAAACCGAAAGGTAAATCTATTATTGGAACTAAATGGGTTTTCAGGAACAAGATGAACGAGAAAGGAAAGGTCGTAAGAAACAAAGCAAGACTTGTGGCCAAGGGATATAAGCAAGAAGAAGGGATAGACTATGACGAGACTTACGCACCAGTAGCAATGTTAGAAGCAATTCGATTATTAATTGCATTTGCTTGTTATAAGAATTTCAGGTTATTCCAAATGAACGTCAAAAGTGCTTTCCTGAATGGATTTATCCATGAGGAAGTCTATGTGGAACAACCACCTGGGTTTGAAGACCCAAGGAAATCAGACTCAGTATTCAGACTGAAAAAAAAAAAAGCCTTATATGGTTTAAAGCAAGCACCTCGAGCTTGGTACGACAGGCTGAGTAAGTTTTTAATTCAAAATGGTTTTGTAAAAGGTAAAGTAGACACTACTCTGTTTATCAAAAGAGAAAACAAAGGTTTTCTGCTTGTTCAAATATATGTTGATGATATTATTTTTGGATCCTCTAATGAAAGCTTGTGCAAGAAATTCTCTAAGTCTATGCAGGATGAATTTGAAATGAGCATGATGGGTGAACTAACCTTCTTTCTTGGACTTCAAGTGAAACAATTGAAGGAAGGGACTTTTATTCATCAAGAAAAATATGATAATGATCTTGTCAAAAAGTTTAGATTGGAAAATTGCAAAAAGACAGATATACCAATGTCAAGCTCTTTGAAGATAGACAAAGATGAAGGAGGAAATAAAGTTGACCAGAAGCTATACAGGAGTATCATTGGTTCACTTCTTTATCTTACTGCTTCTAGACCTGACATTCTGTTTAGTGTTTGCATTTGTGCAAATTTCAATCAAACCCTAGAGAATCTTATCTAAGTGCTACAAAGCGTATTATCAAATACATTGCATCAATTTCGAGCATTGTTCTTTGGTATCCTAAAAAGGGAGACTTTACTCTTCTCGGATATTCAGACGCAAACCTAGCTGGATGCAGAGTTGATAGAAAGAGCACCTCGGGTACCTGTCAACTACTTGGAAGACAGTGTCTTGGTTTTCAAGGAAGCAAAATACAGTAGCTCTTTCTATAGCAGAAGCAGAGTATGTAGCTCTTGGAAGTTGTTGTTCACAAATTCTGTGGATAAAACAGCAACTAAAAGACTTTGGAATTGAAGATTCATGCACGGAGATTAACTGTGACAACACCAGCGCAATCAATCTCACCAAGAATCCAATTCTTCACTCAAGAGTAAAGCATATAGAGATTTGACATCACTTCATTAGAGATCATGCTTAAAATGGAGAAGTTTCGATCCAGTTTGTTGACTCAAATAACCAACTGGTAGATATATTTACAAAACTTTTGGAGAAAAATCAATTTGAAATCATATGTTCAAGACTCAACATCTTGAAGTTTGAAGAAGTTAAAGTCTAGAGACTCCTAGACTCAGATGATCAAGGTTTTCTTTTGTAAGTTATTTTACTTTCTTATGTCTCGAATCTCATCTTGAAAAGGTACGATCATCAACTGTGTTTGATTATTGCTATCTTTAATTGACGTGATTATTGCAACGTTTCCTTTTTGAAAAAGGAGTTATTTTTGAAATGACAATTATCTAATTTTTTCGAAAAGGGCAGTTATTTTTTAAAAAATGCATCTTTTTACTTTCTATTATGACATTCCATATGCCTCTCTTCGACTGTTTTATATATTGTCGATTTCTCTTCATTTCACTCACAAAAACCCTAAGAGAGTACCGATTTTCAATTTCTGTCTTCTTCTCTTGTTTAATCTTCGAAAAGTTGTTATCTTTCTTGGGAAAACAAGCTTGGAATCTCTCAAAGACTGTGAAAAATGTCTTCCCAAAGAAAGTCTTCGAGGATCGCGAACAGGGGACCACAGCAAATGCGTGAGGGGCCTACACACTTCGATCTCACCGAGGAAAAATAGTTTCATAGTTAGCAGCAGAGCCCACAACATTCTCAGCAGCGTCCATCTTCTCCATCTAGACAACAGGAGGTTACTCGACAAGAAGAGGAAGAAATAATTGAAGATGCAAAACCTGTAAGAGTCTTTAAGCCCTCTTTTACCAACAAGCTTTATCATGCTTTAAAAAGGGGTGGAACTCCTTTGAACTACATTGACGAATTTCTGAAAGACAAAGGGTACAAAAATGAAACCTTCTTTTTATGCACAATGGAACGGTTAGGAATTGCCCCTGCTGGATCGGCAGAAGAAGCAATGGCAAATATTCCAATCGATCCTCGTGTTGGAGGGGTGAATAAGATAGATGGGAATGATGATGACAAATTGTACAGTCAGTTTCAACCGAGAATGGGTGTTGCGGCAAAAATTCAGGGAAAAAGGACAGACTTGTTTCGATCGGGGAACAAAAGCATCTATACTCTAAGTTGTTGAAGCATGGGGTGATAAACCCTAGAAGTGTGGACTTTGATGCTGTGAATGTTAAATTGAGGGAAAAATTCAGTCTTCTTCAACTTGAACAGTTCTGTTCTGACTCTACAGAAGCCTATTCTGAACTCATTACTTATTTCTATTCGAATCTTAGTTTCTTGGATGTAGATATGTTGGCTGATATGATTGGGGTTGAGAGAGGGAGATATCAACCTATCAATGTCTCTATTGCTCGTACTACGTTGGAACTTGTTAAGATTAGAAAGACAAAGGGAAATGTTTCCTACTCAAGGATGAGTGCATTCAACATTCCGCTTCACAAGATTGTGATTAATTGCCTCAGACCAAAATCTACTTCAAAGACTGATGTTTCAAACTCAGAGGCAAAGCTGATGTATGCCATCAATGCAGGGAAAAAGTTCTCTCTTCCACATACTATTATATTCCACATGTACATGGCAGTGGTGAAGGACAAGGGTCAACTTCCTTATCCAGCTATTGTGACAAAGTTATTCAGACATTTGAATGTTCAGCCTCCACGAATTCTCTGTGTTCGATCGTGCAATCAAATGGTGGTGGGACTGAAAATGGTCTCTAAAATGCGTCTGAAGGAACTCAACAAGGCGTTGGAGAAATTCAAGGAGAAAACCCCCGTTAAGTCTCATCAAGTCTCTTCGGTTGCAAAAAGAAAAGGAAAGGAGCCCATGGTTGCTTCATCCAAGAAAAGAAGAGCTCTCATCGTTGAGGATGAAGATAATGAGGAAGACATCACCATTTTTGCTATGGCTTTGAAGAACTTGAGTCGTTTTGTTCCAGAATCAATGGAGAGACAAGATAAGGACACAGATGAGACAGAACAGAGGACTGGAGAAAGAGAAAATTTGGAAGCAGAGGAGAAAGAAGCAAAGGAAAGACAAACAGAGGAGAGAGAAGCAGAAGAAGGAGATGAAGAGGAGGAAAGAATTGAAGAAGAAGAGGAGAGAGGAGATCAAGCGGAAATAGAGCATGAGGAACACTCTTCTCCACCTGAAGGCATGGAAACAGGGGGAGATCTTGAGAAAAGAAGAATGTCCTCATACCCTGTCATCAGTAAAGGAGTAAGCCGCTCTCCAGCAGATCCAGAGGACATCTATGCCTCTCAATTTCCTAAGGAGGGACATGATGTTTCATCGCCCAATCTGCATGACCATGCTGATTTGCCATCATCTGCCTTTACTCCATCTGATCGTGCAGAAGCCAGTACACAGACTGATAATTCAGTAGACGTTTGTAGAATTCTTGATGTTCTCTTGGAAATGTGGGGTCAAATATATGCTATGGGATGCGAAGTTCAGAATTTGCATAATGCAAGTCAAGCTTCTTCAGTTTCTTTGAATGATCGGATCCAAGCCCTTTCTTTTCAGATTCAAGCAAATGCTAAGGGTGAAGATGTGGCACAACTGAAGGACTTGAAAAAGCTGAAAGGCATTGTCCAGTCAATGAGAGATTTCCAGCTTGTTCGTGTTCCCAAGCATTCTTGAATCCATTCTCTTTCCATCTCAACCTTTTTTTATGATGACAAAAAGGGGGAGAGATGCAAGATTTGAAACTTTGAACTTAAACTTGTTGAACTTTGGTTTGTTTTTTGACTTGACTTGACTTGTGTGTCTGGATGTGGACTGAATTTGGGATTTGGATTTGACTGCTTATATTGACTATTTATATTAAGTATTATTGATATCTTATGAATGGCTATACTCACATGAAAAACTAACATATTTTCTGTGATTGCAAATTCTAGTGTTATCATTAAGCCATTTATCTTTATAAGATATCCATATTTGCTTGAGTAATATTTTGCAGGTCAAAGTTATTCAAATCTGCAGGAAAGTTTTGTCACTAACAAAAAGGGGGAGATTGTTAGAGAAATCTTCCTGAAGTATTTTGAAGCTGACAAAACGTTTCCATCAGTCTAGTCTGAAGATCTGCAGACTCTACTATTCAAAGTCTGAAGACCTCCGGACTGCCAGACTCAAGTATATTCTCATTGACAGTTTCTAGACCGTCGAAGAAGGGTTATCCAGAACTGGGTGTTTCATTAAGGATTTGACCTTATCGACTGGAGAAGATCTCTTGGCTGGATATGACATAACGGAATCCTTTATTTGATCATGATTGATTCAGAGATTAAGGATCCGATGATTGGCGAAGTATACTTGGAAGGTTCTACTTATGGAAACCGAGATCCTGATTGTATGGGCGAGCAGGATTGATGGGCTATCGACATGTTCCTTTAATAGCTCGAATGATCTTCCTAATTGATTCCGTCCAACGGGTAGATTGGAGGAATTCCTTTGGTAAGTGCCAACATGTATGATGGCATAAATGAGTATAAAAGGAAGATGTTCCAGTTATTCGAGAGTGTGTGCGATAGAAGAATTATAAAGTCTGAAGCTCTTTGTTCTTAGTCAATTCATTTACTGAGCGAAATCTTGTACGCAAAAGAGAGTTTATATTCTAAGAAACCTTGAGGAAGTGTGGTAGAGTATCTACACTGTGGAATCAAGGAAGAGACTTGCTGTAATAACTCTTCTGTTCATAGTGAAATCCAGCCGGTAGGCTGTCAGTGCGGAAGAGTGGACGTAGGCTTGGAATAAGCCGAACCACTATAAACTTTGTGTTTAATTTTCTCTTCCCTACTCTCTGCTTTACTTTGATCATAATTCGTTTTGTTAACCAAAGAAGAACTTCCTTTCTATTGTCTACTTAGTATTACTCTTATATCTCGAGAAATTATTTTTTCACCTATTCACCCCCCTTTAGGTGCTTATACTAGCTATCTCATATGCAACTAATAGGTATAACCTACCATTTTATAGACTAGAGAGGGAACTTAGCAAACCCTAATCAATAACATATCAACTGAGCCTCTCCCATTACGAGTTTCAGTTAAACAAAATTGCCTACACTTTACTGCTCAACTAAACCCATTATTAATAGATGCTCAAACTCAATTCAATAAGATCACTCAAGGTTTAACAAATGTTGGAATATCCATTAATCCGATTATTTAATATAAAAAATAAATTAATTAATATAAGCCCATTTTATAGGAAATTTCCAACATTTCTACCTATCTAGAGATTTGTATGGCCATTTTCAGATTTTTGCTCAGTGGAATTTCTGCATAACCCGTGACAAGCGAACACTATCATGAAGATTCTTCATAGAAATCTCAATCTTCTTCTCATAGATTTCAACATGAAATCATATTGGGGAATTTCCATTTTCTTTTTTCTGTGGCGGGTTTAAAAAGATTCGTGATGGGTATGGTCGCTGAAGTCCAACGTTGATCCGCTTCAACGAAGAACACAACTGAGATGAAGTCATGCAGAGCAAGGGCTTGAGACCGAGGAAAAACATGGAGGTTTGTCCACAGTAGCCAGCAGCAATAACAAAGTAGCCAGATCAACAAAGAAGCTTCAAATGACAAAGCACGACGCTCATACACCCTCCATGCAGTAGATTTTCATCCCCAGAAAAATTTGGAAACTTGTTCCGTATGAATCTCAAACCAAGACGACACGAGACTGACATTGTACACACGGAGAGAAAGAAAGAGAGACCATACCAACTTCAGATTCAGATGCAGTGGAGAGAGTGAGAAGAATACCGTGAGCAACAAAAACCAGAGTGACGGTGCAGAAGCTACTGCGGGTTGAGCGGATGCCCATTTTCCTCTTTTGTTATTCTTTTCTCCCATCACTCACGAAATAAATGCAAGGAGAGCGAAGCAAGTGCCGAGAGGGATAGGCGTCTGCCATCATTAGATATGGCTTTAAAAGATTGCATTAATTATCTAATTACTTTTGTTTTAAGTCTCACTCTTTGATTAGTTCATTTATTTTTTTAACAAACTGAAATTATTATTTAATTATAATTGCAAATAAAAAAATAAAAAAATCCACACACACATATATAAATTAGTATTGCGATGTGAGGCATTCTTCTTTGGATGATATGGTCCTGTGGCAATGTGGATTGTTCTCAGTGATTTCCTTTTCTCAAGTTAATGCCTAGATAATAAATATTATTATTTACTGCAACTGCATTCAAGTGAGGAGCGAAGTATTAAGAAATATCCGATTTTTGTTATGGATACTTTGGCAATTCAAGTATTCAAATTCGAAGTCTTTTCTAAATACATACTATACTGCAAATTTGATTTTCATGATAGTTATATTAATAATGAAAGATGGATAATGGATGAATAACCAAATGATCTATCTTCATAAATTGAATAAAAAATGAAAATAAATTTAGGTGATTTATCAACTTTCTTTTCATTGTCAAAATAATTCTAATGGTTTCTTTTTTTATATTGCAAGACAACAATTAGACCATAAGGTTTTATGAGCTTAATCAGTTCTTTTAGCGGAAATTCCAAAAAAGGGGGTTGGAAATAGGACCTTTTCTCAAAAAGAGGCCCAAAATGGAATTCATGTAAAATAAAGTCTTAAAGTTGTATTTTACCAAAAAAAAAAAGTCTTAAAATTGTCAGTTTATTCTTAAATTAGGTCTTGAACTAATTGGCCGACCAAATTTTTGCCGACCAAACGAGCCCATGCATCTCATGTGCATCTTTCATGTATCTTACTTTACAATGCGGTTTGATGTTGGGTTCATTAATCCGATTTGATAACACAACAGAGCGCCATGTTCAGTGTGTGCACCAGATCAAAGAAGAAGCTTCAAATGACAAATCACGACGCTCATACACCTTCCATGCGGTAGATTTTCACCTCAAAAAATTTGGAAACTTGTTTCGTATGAATCTTAAACCAAGACGACACGAGACTGACATTGTACACAGGGAGAGAGAAGAGACCATACCAACTTCAGATTCAGAAGCAGTGGAGAGAGTGAGAAGAAGACCGTGAGCATCAAAAACCAGAGCGAAGAAGCAGAAGCTACTTTGGATTGAGAGGATGCCCATTTTATTGTTATTTATGGTCTGCTCCTATCACACTCGAAATAAATGCAGGGAGAGCAAAGCAAGTGGCGAGAGGGATGGGCCTCTGTCATTATTAGCTTAAAAAGATTGCATTAATTATCTAATTACTTTTGTTTTAAGTTTCACTCTTTGCTTAATTTATTTTATTGTTACTTTTTATCAAACTGAACTTACTATTTAACTATATATTGCGAAAATATCCATATATATAAATTAGTATTGCGATGTGAGGCACTGTTCTTTGGAGGATATGGTCTTGTGGCATTGTGGATTGTTCTCATTGATTTCCTTTTCTCAAGTTGATGTTTAGATAATAAATATTATTATTTATTGCAACTGCATTTAAGTGAGGAACGAAGTATAAAGAAACATCCGATTATCTTTATGGGTACTTTGGCAATTTAATTATTAGCATTTGAAGCCTTATTAATCAATTCATAATATACACCAAATTTGACTTTTCTAATAGTTATATAGATGGATAATGGATGAACTACTAAATGATTTACCATCATAAAATTATATAAAAATTGAAAAAAATTTAGGTGATTTATCATCTTTCTTTTCATCTTCAAAATAATTTTAACGATTATATATATATATATATATATATATATATATATATATATTTCATGATAACAATTAGACCATTAAGCTATTTTTAGGAGCTTAATCAATTCTTTTGGGGGAAATTCCAAAAAAGTAGTTTGAAATAGGGCTGTTTTCTCAAAGAATGGCAAAGTGAAATTTATTTCAAATAAAGGTATGAAGTTGTCCATTTATTCTTAAATAAGGTCCTAAACTTGTTGGCCGACCAAATTTTTGCCAACCAATAAACCCATGCATCTCACATGCATCTTTCGTGTATTTTACTTTACATTGCAGATTGACATTGGGTTCATCGATCCGATTTAATTTCCTATCAATCACTATTGAAAAGAGCTAAGCACAACATGCATATATACCTTGAAGACTTCATTAACAACATAGTCATGGTCGGTGGAGCTGAAAGAGTAGATGAATTTTGTCCAATTTGAGAGTTGTGAGAGGCTACGAGAGCTTACTCACAATGGCGTCCACGGTGCCAACAATCATGTAAAAGGACAATGACGCGATCTGCATCAGGCCGATGCCTATCTAGGAGGTCTGATAGCCGATGCTTCAATTGTAGTGGCCTCATTGAAAGCTGGCTGGTACAATAAACGGTAACAAGTCATAACTACACACAAATTAGCTTCCAAAGTAGGAATCAAAACAATGAAACAAAAAAACCTCCTAAGAATGATCCTTTAAACAGAGACTTATAGGCAGCTAATATTAACATTACTGTGCACTTGTGATAAAAAGGTCCCATTTACTGAAAATCTTTTGGTGTTTGAGTTTCAATTCCACACAAATTTCACAAATATGTGTTCGGCACCTTGGGACACGATTTCTTTTGGATAATATTTGCCCCAATTTTTATTTGACCTCTTTAACCCAACAACTTCTGCACACAATCTCAGGGCTGGTTACAAGTGACTTTTACCTTTTGCTTTTTGATTAATCTAAATGTTAGAGTCTCAAGCATTCCGTCTTTTTGCAAATCCAAAACTCCCGAAAAGTCTCGTGTAACTGGAATTTTAACACGTAAAAGTATATACAAATATTTCGTAATTTCTAAAAATATGAATGATATTTTAAATTTGGCAGGGAAAGTTTGCTTAGCCTGAATGTAAACATGAAGGTAAGTTTCTTAAGACATTTCAATTAAAAATTTTGGCCCTCAATTGGTGTTTTGCAGTTTCCATAAAACGAGCCCTATGGGGCAGTTCCCAAAACCTGAACCAGGCAATGCGCGGACAGCTTGCGTAAGACATCGAATATTTGCTTAAAAAGGATGATAAAGATCCCGTCTTACAGTCCAGAAGAGGCAAAACAAGTCAAAAGCAATACTCAAAGAAAAGCATGCATAATAGAAGCACGCTCCAATCAGTCCTCCCATCCCCTTTGCAATAATAAACAGTGCTTCTCAAGCATAATAATGAACTCTGCTTATCGTGATCCGAAAATGAATGGAGTACAGGTGGCTCAATTTGCTGGTAGAAGCATATAAAGATCTGATAAAGCGGCTTAATTTCAGGAAAGGTGAGTTTCCTTAATTAAATTCAATCCGTATTCGATAGAGAATAGAGAGTAATAGGAAGGTGGTTGCTGATCATGACAATGACGGAGATTGAGTTTAGGCAATAAGAAATTTCATTTAGGTAAATGACATTGAGAGGCTCGGACTGTTTTTAGAAATTTAGGCAATAAAAGAGTAGAGAGATGACCTCTCAAATCTATTCTTATTCCTTTCCTTTCAAATTATGTACGTATTGCTTTCAATACTATAAAATGATGTTATATAACTGTCATGCCTCACTCCTTCCGTACACTATTCAAGTCTTAATTGACAAAAAAACCCATATATATGTGTGTGTCATGGATGACAAAACTTTCTTGAATGATGCTCTATTTATAGAACTTTGCGGTCTTACAAGCTCACGAACTTGTAAATACTCGCTAGAGTGTTCTAGCTTTTGTGGGGCTCCCCATAAACTTTGGTCTATTGCGAAATGGCCAAAACACATGACAATCTCCACATAGTGATGCTACCATGGTTGGCCTTCGGCCACATGACGCCATACTTGGAACTAGCCAAGTTGATGGCCAGAAAGGGTCACCGAGTATCGTTCCTATCGGTCCCACGAAACATGGATCGCCTCCCAAAACCCCCTCCAAACCTCGCCCCTCTCATCAACTTCGTGAAGCTCCCCTTACCGGCCATTGAACACTTGTCGGAGGGCACCAAAGCCACCAGCGACCTGCCTTATGACAACAACAGGCGTGACACACACATCAAATAGATCTGCCACCGAGCGAGGGAAATCTCTCAGGAGAGGGGATTCAACCCCGACAAATGCGTTGTGGTGGAAGACGTTGCAGACTATGTGGCTAGTCACGCTGAAGAGTTAGCCAAAGGGGAACAACTTTGCTATCTAACAAAATTACCTGGAGAACTTGAACAATCATACCTAGGGTTGCATCTTAGACGAAGTCAAAAGATGGAGACCCTAACTATAGTATAGTTAGTCTAGTTTGAAGACCCAGAAAAGGGGAAGACGATCGATATCAGGTTTTGAGAACTTTGACCATATAAAACGCATGTGACATTTCATAGAGACATTATGAAAAGAAGAAGAAGAAGAAGAAGAAATTATCGTCAAGTAACAGGCCTTAATTGAACTTTTAAGACGCGTGATGTGGGAGTTGTTTTTTCCAAGGAAAATGTCTTAACTTGGATGACCAGGTGAGGTTGTTTGAGAATGCCGCTGGCAATGATCTACCACGACTCTTCAAGAGCTCCGATCAAAATAGAATTGATAATAAATTAAAACTACAAATCTTAAAGGCAAAATTTGGAAATAAAATGTAGTAAATCAATCAAATAAATATGTTTTGAGCATCCAATTTTATCATAACCACTAGATATAAATTTCATATTGTAATGCGTACAAGAACGATATTAAACATGTACTAGCGGAATTTTCTAATCTATTTGCTATCATATCTTTAGGTGGAGCAAATCTACTCAATTTATTATTCCACTATATCTAAATAAAGCCATTATATGAAGGATAAGCGAAAAAAGTGAGTTCCTTGACTTGATTCTCTATTTAATTCATCCCTACTCCTATACAAGTCGATGTCAGGTGGAACCCGAACTCCATAGTTCTTTTGGAATGAACACACCACACGAAATGGGTCTACCTAGCTTCAAATACCACTTCCCCTCTAGATCACTAGACCATGGACCTAAGAGCTAAATCCCTTGAATTCTCTCAACCTCGTGATCATACTTCCCAATTTTCTGATTAGGAAACGATCTTGATCAGGCCAGAGGGTTCGATCAAGAGGCGATTTCCAAATTCTCAAGGATTTTAATATTTGGGGACCAGTGATGATTGAATCATGATAAGAAGAAAAAAGAAACAGATCTTGATCGCTCATTTGAAAAGGAATTTTCCAATTTTGATTTCTCTGAAAACCTTTTAGTGTTTGAGTTTCAATTCCGTGCATTTTCTCAAATATGTGTTTGACATTTTGTTCACTTTGCACAATACACTTTCTTTTGGATAATATATCTGAACACTTTACATCGGTATCAGACCTTCTAAATCTTGTGATCGCTTCTGACACCATCGGGAACATGCAGCGATTAGGCGAAATTGTTGTGCATACTCTTCCGAGGTTAAGCAAGATTATATAAGATCTGTAATAACAGAGTCTCTCTAATATCGGTTTAGAATGAAGGGACGAGTGTCTTGAACTTCAAACCTCGTTCTGCTTTTGAATCCTTTCAAACTTGTGCCATGAGCTTTCCTCTTAATACGCAAGGTGAGATGTTGTCAACAGATTGTGCACGTCAGTTTGCGTAATTTCTTTGTTCAGGTGTTTTACAATCTTCAGAGCTGATGTAATATATGGGTTTTAAAACAAGAAAAGAAAAGAAAAGAAAAGAAAGGTTTGAAAAGTCAAAAAGGGAGGCTGAAGAGGGATGTGGAACCTTCGGCTGGGCTTTAAAACGAGAGAAAGAGGGAGAGAAAGAGAAGAGTAGCGAGCAGAAACAGAAACAGGGGAAAACGCAAAACAGAGGAGAAGAGAGAAAGAAGAGAAAGGAAAAAGGGAAAAAGGGGAAAAATTTTGGCGCACTCGTGACCCGGACGCCTCATCAAGCCGACTCTCAAGTGTGTTTTGCAAGGCCGGTAAGAAATTGAAGCCTTTAATCACTTGCTTGAATCAATTGCCGCAATTAGGGCTCGAAATTCAGATTTCTTGGGTATTTGTGTGGCGAATGGTACTTTGGGATGTTGTGAAGCTATAGCATCTTTCGGATCGTGATTTGAGCTTGCGATTTGTTCGGAACGGAATTTTGAAGTTGGAGGCGCAATCTGGTACTATAGCGAACAGTGGCTTCAAGTCTCTTTTTTTGTTATTTCTGGTACTGTTTTGGAGCAGCTGAGTTGGGGTTGTTGTTGTACGTTAAGAGATCTTTCTAAAGACTATAAGACGGCTTGAAACGGAATTTTGTGGAGGAAGTTATGGCGTGACGAAGTTGGCGCATGGGCCGTGCCTAGCTGAAAATGATGGGTTTATGCTAAATTGTGAGCTTTTGGGGTGCATAGGTGTCGTTTATCGACTAATAGGCCTAGTATAGACGAGTCGTTATAAGAATATCATTTTTACTCGGATTTTTGATATTTTCCCATTAATTGTTAGGAATCCGAATGCGTCAGTTCGTGTGAGCGTCGTTTTTGATTTTTGGCTTTTCCCCAGGTGAGTGACACTATTTCTTCTTCGTATTTTAAACTCATGTTTTGAGAAACGTGGTGGATTATATATTCCATAAGTTGATCAAAAGCATATTTTGTTGCATAAAATAGGATCGAGCTATTACTGCCATTTTTGTTGTTCAAAAGGAGTTATATTTTGACGTTGATTTGAATGGTTGTTTGAAAAAGGATTTGTGAAATTCTTTGTGAAAGAATCTTGAAATGTTTTGGAGAATGCTTGATATTTATATATCAAATTTGAGTTGTGGTATGATTCTTTTTTTTTTTTTTTTTTTTTTTTATGTTGGATTACTGGATATTGTTATTGAGGGTTGGTGCTCAATGTCACTATGGACCCTAAGGGGTGTGGGTATGCGCATACTATTCTAGGATATCCTTGTGGGCCGAGTCCACCGGTTAATAATATGTGGAGACCTTGCCAAGGGGGGAATCTTGGTCGTCTTGTCACGGGCGTTACTCGTGACCATGGTTAGACATTTGAGCATGAATTAATCAATGGAGTGGACCATTGACGTGTGATTTGAGTTTGGTCGATGGAGTAGACCATCGATATAATTTGATGAGATTAATCAATGGAATAGACCATTGATGCATGTTTTACGAGATTGACTAATGGACTCGACCATTGGTACTTTTGGTATTTGAGTTATGATTATGTTTTGAGTTATGTTTTAAAATGTGCATAGTGATTTCTTGATCCGCTTAGAAGAAATGTGTTACTCACTGAGCCGTGGTAGCTCACTCCTCTCATCTACTTGTTTTTCAGGTAGCGTGAGCGTTCGCTCGGGGAGGACTTTTGTTGTGGAACTTTTTGGTATGGCTTATGCATAGTTCATAAGTTTATAAGTTAGTTTTTGTAAAAGGTTTATGTTTTGATGTTTGTGGAACATAGATATACTCTGATATTGTAACCAATTGCCCATTTTTGTCAAATATATATATGTGGATGTATATATGTTGATATCGGGTTGAAATTTTGGTTACGTTGAGGCTGCGTCCTTTGGAAAAAGGACGGCCGTGTCATGCCCTTCTTCTTGAGAATTGGGTGTGACAGCTGACAGATAAGTGGAAACTAGAACCTAATGCTATCCCAGAGAACATTCTTTTTGCTGACAGATAAGTGGAAACTAGAACCTAATGCTATCCCAGAGAACATTCTTTTTAGAACCAAACGTCGATCAATGGTGATTCGTGCTTTTTGAAATTTTCCTCAGGCAATATTCGAGAGGTTCGACCGGGACAGGGGGGACAAGATTGTTGCCAATGAGTCTGAGGGATGCACTGCTCAGTCTAAGATTTTTGCTTTGTCACCGGAGGTTTTGGATGTGCTCGTGTCTAAGTTTGACAAAACTGGCAGGAAGAACAAAGCCATCGAATACATCGTTGAAAGTTTTCGATGCTTCTTATGACTCATGAAGGTCTCTTACATTACCCTTTCGTACTTATTTATTGCATACGCTGCCTTCTCCTCGAGGTGAGATCGCACTTTTCACTTTTCGTTTCTTTTCTTCGCTAAGAGCACAGCTTGTTATTTTCACCCCCGCCTGGTCTCTGTATCTACTTATCAGAATGAAACGGTATGTCTGAATTGCAAATGTTTCAAGTGGTAAGGTAATAAAAGACAGTCTTGAAGCTGAGAAAATATTTAATGGGTCAAATTCTGGCTTTAACCTAAGCAGCACCTCCATTGTCTCCTGGAGTGTATAGCCAGACGGCTCTTCCATCTAGTTGCTGAGTCGGCCTTGCATTGGCTTCATATCCCTATCCAAATGGACAAGCATCAAATAAGGCAAGAAAGATGAAAGATGAATCCGGTCACACGAGGGAAGACTGTTTTTGAACATGGTCTTTATGTCGTGTACATGTTTGTGTATATGAAGAGAGTAAGTATCACTTGTTATCAAATAAACAAACCACGAAGCCTTTATAAGGACCTAAATGCCCGTATAGCTCACGTTTCTTTTCTGTAAAAGGTCCCCCCAGTTAAGTGGCAAGGAAATCAAAACGCAACACCCTTTTAGAGAGCACTTACATCATGAACGGCTTCTCTCAGTGCTTCTACTTGCTTCCTCGAGACTGTCCTCACCTAGTCAAAGTTCGCAATAAAGCATGTCTTGAGAATGTAGGTTCATATTTAAGAATCGTCATGGAAATCTAGTCAATTACCTTCCTGACTATTGTCCACACGACACCCTCGGTGCATGGAGGGACTGTGAGAGAACCGATGTATCTGAAGTATTTCCTGCTGCCGAATTTGATGATCCCTGGATTTATGACCCCTAACTCTCTGTCTTCCTTCCCAACTACTGTTATGTGTTCAAGCAGCTGCCGAGAGATTAAAATGGCAAAACTTAATCAGAAGGACAAAAGGAATAAGGCAGAGGCCACATGATCCATTCTATTAGACTGGATCTTCACATTCCGTATGAGCAAAGTAGGTGAAGCAAATTGCACAAAATAATCAGACAGATAATGCATTAAATCAGTGTGCATGAACATGCACGCATACAAGCTCGACTTTGCTTATTATGGCTGAGTTAAAGCATTCACATAACCTACGAGCAAGTATGATAACAATATGGCGGCTTCACATATAAATGCACGTGGCGGTATGGAGAGTGAGATAAAGCATCCTTTGCACCTTTGTGAGGAAAGGGTCAGGTCGGCCATACTTGTAGACAATCCCAATCACAGCTATTTCTTCGTGAGAGTTTAAATGGACCATGTGAAGCTCCAAGTCATATCTGCAGAATGAATTTTAACATCACTTACCAGGACTAAGGGGAAAAAAAAAAAAAACTATCTTCTTTAGTGTAATTTGTGCATACGGCAGAAAAAGAAATCTAGTGAAAGTGCACGCCGTCGCTGCGCATTACTTCACGAGGAAAACATACCATGTACAGACAACAAAGACAAAGCCTCTGTACCTTGATCAGTTAAATGTGTGCTCAGAGGGGGAATGCCAATGACACTGTAGAAGGTTGTAGTAAGTACCGTTTATGTTGATCTTCCCTGCATCTCCTTTCCACGTTACCTGGTTGAAAAGTCATTAGTAAAAACACATGGTAGATGAGTTCATTATTGACAAAGGTCGAGTACATAGTTGGTCGAGAATTCTTTTCTTTGGAGGAGGTTAATAGATGGACAGGCAGATGCCACTATCGATTATCAGTGAATATGAATTGCTCGTGGATAATAATCTGTAAAATTAGCCTTAAAGATTCAAATATCTTTGTGGTTAGTGCTTCCACTGAAAAAAGGAAATTCTCGAATCATTGGCACTTCGTTCACCACAGCAACTAGGCAACCCAGCTTGGTTACACGAGCAAACAGTTGCACCGTCACTCAAGGTGGGTTGTTTCAAGTTTAGCCAGGCATGACACCACTTTAAAGAAGGGCAACAAGGTAGCTCTTACTGTGATATCATGTCCCCTGTTCCTCACAATGGCAGGAGCCGGTTTATAGTCTCTTTTCAACTTCCCCAAATTTGGAAAGACTTGCACTCTCTCATTGAGCAGATCAATAGGAGATTGCAATTTCCCCATGCCACATGCTTGCCAACGTGGGTCGATCTGGCCCCATTCTTTCGGCCCTTTTCCAGTTCCTTCAATATAAGTGAATGCAGTCTCATCATCTGTCCGGGGCCATCCCCAATCCCCCCAAAAAAAGCAGAGCAAAGGAAAAGAAGAGATATTAGTGAAGAAGTTGACAGAAGCTCAACTCAGAAATCGTGTAACACTGCTCATAAAGCATAACAGCTGACTCCATTATCTGATAGTTTTTGTCTATCGTCTCTGAAATGCAACTCACATAGTCAAAGGCACCACATAAACGTAATTTCCCAACATGTGTTTATTGCGTGCACAGAACAGGAAAGTCAGGCAAATCAATTTCGCAGACTGCTAACATCTAACAAAGGATCCCATTCATATGATCCAAGAACAAAAAATGCCTCAATTTTCTGTGATGAAGCTTGATCCAATTACTTCACTCCTGCATGAAGGAGAACAGGCATGTGCCTACATAAGTCATTCAGAGAGAAACATAGAGACAGACAGAGAATTTGTTCCTTTTCTATTCCTTTTTTGTGTATGATAATGGGTGCTTGGATCTCGTAAAGACCCCAAGTTACATAGGATAAGGAACTCCACACGTGATGAGCTTGACTAATCACATCTAATTGCATTGGGTCATGGCTGTCTCAGGTCCACCGTTGGCGGATATTGTCGGGGCAAGAGATTTGCCTCTGTCGAGACCTTGCGCACGGAGCCATGCTTCTCGAGGTTGAGTTTGTCGAATCTCTCTACTAATAAGGCATCGCTGCGTTTATGATCTCTTCTTTTCTTGTTCTCAATCTTACAGGGGTAACATTTTGGCTGAAATTGGATCTGGGAACAGAACAACATGCTCAAGGAGCACAGACAGGAACAGGGGAAAGCAAGATTTACTTTTGAAGCAGACAACTCCGCAAGATGCGCATGCTAAGATGTCAATCCAAGCAAAAATGACGTCCCAGATTACAACGTCTCCAAGAAAAGAACCTTAAGCTTTTCTCTACACAGAAACAGATACGAAATGCTGATTTTGCTATATCAACTGTTAAAGCACGTGGTGGACGGTCTCGAAGTCAATATTTTATGGCTATTCGTATAAAGCTGAACGAGAGCTGTTCAACGTTCGAACAAGTTTCAAGGCAAGTGTCAGAGACGTCAGCTTAAACAAAGATTTTGAATCACGAATATCAAGGACAACGACGTTGGTTCATTCCTCCCCAGACAGTCGCAGGTGTGTGTGTTAAAGAAGAAGAGAATGAGGCAAATGAAAAGCACCAGGGACAACAGAGAAAATGGCATAATAATAAAATAAAAATAAAAATAAAAAAGAAGAAGGTGGAGCTGTCATTTTTCAAATCTTTATATTAACAGATTTTTTTTTAACTCTTTTTTTTTTGGGGGGGTCTTAATTTTTTTGTACTTATCTGGAAATGTATGTGGCATGCCATTTTCAGCTTCTGTACTGGGGAATTTCTGTATAACCCGTGACAGGCCAACACAATAATGAAGATTTTTCGTGCAGATCTCGATCTTCCTCTCATTGATCTCAAGATGAAACTTTTTCTGCGCATTTCCATTTTCATTTTTTACTGGAGGTTTGGGGACAGATTCACGATGGGTACGGTAACTGTTCAACACCGAACAGAAGCGAAGTTACACGGAGCAAGAGCTTTTGAGACTGAGAAAAGAGAGGAGATTTGTACGCTGTAAACCAGCAGCAATGACAGAACAGAGCGCGTCGTGTACAGTGCGTGCGCCATATCAAAGAAGCAGCTTCAAATGACAAAGCACACCCTCCATGCAGTTGCTTTTCACCTCAAAAATATTGGAAACTTGTTTCATATGATCTTGACCCAAGACGCCACGAGTCTGACATTGAACACAGGGAGAGAGAGAGAGAGAGACCATACCAACTTCTGACTCAGAAGCAGAGGAGAGAGTGAGGAGGAGACCCAGAGCGAAGAAGACGAAGCTACTGCGAAGGATGCCCATTTCCCTGTGCTTTGCTCCTGTCACGGACACGAGACGAACGCGGGGGATCAAAGACATGGCTGAGGAACAAGTGTCTGTCGTTGCCATAATGTTTGCTTAGAAGGATTGCATTAAACATATGGCCTAATCACTTATAAAGCCCTCAACTTTAATTTATGAGTGTAGTCCCATTTCTATCCTTTCTTGTCTCCAAAAAATTCCTCAATTCCGTCCTCGTCAATCCTCGATTCATCCTTGTCAAAAAAAAAAAAAAAAAAAATCCTCGATTCATCCAAAGTCATCCTCAGTCGTCCAGTGCGTCAGCGATAAAACAAATTCACGTCATTTGCTGACGCAGATTTAATATACCGTTCATTAAGAGTGTGCAAAGCTAAATAATAGTGACACTAATACATGACACGCGAGGCAATATGCTGACACATCAATTCTCTAAAAGTAAAAAATTTCAACACGTTGAAACACATATACTAAATATATATTTTAAATTATCATTTTCATAAATTAATTTTTTTCAACAAAAAATCAAATTTATTTTATTTAAATTCATAAATAAATAAATAATAAAAAAGAGTATTTAACGAATTTAAAGTAAAAATCATGAGTTATGAGAAGTGAGAGTCATAAAAAAAAAAACTAGATTTTTCTCCATTCTCTCTTTATTTATCATTTTTTTTACCATATTTACATTGTAACTTATCATTTATTAAAAAAATATAAAATTGATCCCATGCATGTCGAAATTGTGTATCAAAAGAGTTGACCACTTGTTGAATTTTTCGACACCTATTGATTACATATCGGAACGTGTCAGATACATGTCGAAATGTCATATATGATATGAAGACTTCCGGAAAATGTTCGTACTTCCTAGGTGCAAAGGAACTGGGTGGTTCCCAAGGGAACCAGTGGGTATCAATCCAATTCTCAATTCAAAGTATGGAACTACCCATCCAAACCAAATTGGTATATATTATATTTTAAAAGAAATTTCTGACAAAAAAAATATTAAGAAAAAAGAATCCTAAAATCTCTAATTTGAAATCCAACACCCATTGATTGAGTGCTTGTCTCGTCTCATTCTCACTTCGTCCAAGTCATCTCTCTTTCTCTCATTTATGAACTTGACTCTCAAGTTCAACGTCCATTGACTCACGGCTTCAACTCTCAACTTTCAATATGAGTAAAATCTTTTTACTAATCCAGTACTTGGAAGTTCTTTCTTTCTTTCTTTCTTCTTTTTTTTTTTTTTTTTTTACTTTGACTTGCTAGAAATTATTGCATTGAGTGTGTGGAACATAATGTACTCGAGAATTGGGCCGAACTAGTTGTCAAATTTCCAAGTGGATCCATAGAACTAACGAGTGGTTCCCGGTTCTAATTTTCAAAAACTAGTCATTAGTGGGCGATTCCCATTTTCAAGATGTTCATCATCTCCATTTGGCTCTTGGAGCTTCTGTAGAGGGGGGCTTGGGCTTGTTCCAAATGAAGGAACTAGTCGTGAGTGCTTCCATGTCTTTCCAGTACCATTGCGACATCACCTCTCATGTGACATTTTCGAATTAACTTACTCAAGGTATTATCTGCTTTGTTCCGTCCCATTCCAAATCTCATGATTTTAACATTTGGCATACAGGCGGGCACTTTCTCAAGAGGTCACTTATCTTAATAGTGCTCTAGCTTAGACTCACTTAACTTTCAAAAAGATGCCTCCATAAATTAATTTCAATTTTCACATATATATTTCATAATCGCTCTTCCTTCATTGGGTGCACAATTCAAATTATTCCTGCCCTCTTCACCATTTAGAAATTTACTAGGAGTAGCTCCTTGTTCAGACCCTCTTTAGCTTCGGGAACCAATCTCTCACCAAGGCTAGGCATCCTCTCTCAATTTTTTCCAAGTTGATTCTTTTTTTCTTTTCTATTATTTTCTTTTTGTTTTGTTTTGTGAAGCCGATGGTAAAATTGCTCAAGGAGACTTGATAGAATTCCAATTTTTTTGTTTAACCATCCTATTAATTATTTTACTGGAAAATTAATTGCTCGATTTAAGATTCAGTAATTATGTTATTGAGAAGGATATGATTATTTTTGTGACACATTGACCGACATAAATTTATCTTATTCAATGTGGTCCTCACAAATAGATCCTTAAAAATTCACGAAAGAGTATTGAACTTCTAATTTTCAGCACTTAATTATGTTATCATCATTTGAAAAAAAAAACATACATATTTAAACAAAGTATATTTTACACAAAATAAGTTTCGATAACAAAGAAGTTATGCTTCTTCTTAAAAATTTTGTAATGCTTGTGGTTTAATTTAAAATAAACTTGTGTTTTGCCAAAAATATTCTTGGTTGACCAGAATATTTTGTTGGTTAGTGAGCTAGCGAGACTAAACCCTTATTTGAAATAGTCATAATCATTTTAGGCCTTTTTTTGAAATAGATATGAGCACTTCAAGCATTTATTTAAAACAAGATTTACTCCAGGATCTTATCTGAGCAGATGATAACACTTTAGGCCCTAACATGGAATTTTTCCTTTGTGTTATGATCAATGTGAAGTTTCAGCATTTTGATGATTTGGTCTTCATAGCTTTGTGAATTGTTTGTCCTTTTCCTTTTCCTTTCAATTTGATATGTTGATGATAAATAGGATCATTTATTATGATTGTACTTATCTGAGAGAGGAAATAATTATAATATGTAGAGAAATATCTCGATTTATTATGTTTGTCTTGGCAATTTAAATAGTGAGCTTCTAATATTTTCTAAACACATGATAGACACACAAGTTTTAAATTGTAATAATAATGACAATTAAAAGAATGGATGGATGGATAAATTAGTAAATAATCTACCGTGATAAAGTTAATTAAATGATTGATATCAAAACAACCGAAAATCGGTGTATTTGTGATAAATTAATTCTAAATTATTTTTTTTATCACAAAAAACATCAATATCCAAAAACCTCAAACTGATACTTTTATGATAAATTTATCATTTGTTAATTCCCGTTAAAATGGATTAATACAATGAAAAATTACAAAGTTATACATTTATGATAAATGGAAGGTAAAACTTCAAATTGACATATTGTCCCCTATCATGTGAAGAGTTAAGGAATGATAAATTTATTATAAATATATCTATTTGAAGTTTGTTGTGATGAATTTATCATAAACATATTGATTTCTGATAAATGAAAGGTAAAATCCCAAATTGACATACTGTCAATTAAAAAATAAAAGTGGCAATAAGTTTGGTGGTTTGTCATCTATTTTTTTATTTTCAATTTTTGAAATAATTTTTACGATTTCTCTTTTGTATGTGCAAAAACGATCAAATCATTGTACTTTTTACGTGGTCAAACAATTCGCACATCGCATGCTACTATTGAAGTGAATTGTCTTCTGGCCACAGTGAAAAGTGGTTAATCATTGTGTTTTTTTTTTTTTTTCAGTGGAGATAAGGGAGAGGTGGGCCTTTGGTGATTTGTTTCTTTCTTTTCTTTTTGTTCGGGAAAAAGAAACCCATTGATCTCGACTACTCAGAGGGTCCAATTCCATCAAATTTCTCAACTTTAAGTTAAATTCCAATTCGATCATGACAGTTAAATTAATGTTATTAGCAAAAGGGCACCAACCTTCTGTCTATTATCATGCATTTTTTCAAAATTATCAAGATCAAGGTCACTTAAAAGTTTATTATCAAAACCTAAATCTTTATCAACATCTTCACTTTTGCATGAAACAACGACGATTTTCTCTTTTACCAAAAAAAAAAAAACAATAATTTTCTGATGTTGATAATTTTACTAATCGTGATATTTAGACGTGTGATATTTGAAGACTAGAGTGAAAGTACGTTAGTTTTTTAAATAATAAAAAAATAATTCAAAGTAGATGTGGCATTGAATTGAAAGTTAGGTTTCTTTTTATGAAATTAGGCTTAGCTAGATCGAGTGTTATCATTTTTTTTGTCGTTTTATTTCAGATGCTTGCACTTCTTTTCTTTTCTTTTATGTTTTGTGAAGCCTACGGTAGAATTACACAATTAGTCTTTATATCTTTATTCAAAAATCCATTTTCTAATTTAAACATCCTATTAAATACTTAACTAGAAAATTAATCAGTCGATCTAAGAAATTGATAGGCTATCTCTTGGACAATTTCACCTGCATGAATTCATGTCATTTGAATAAAAAAACATAAATGGGTATCCAAAAACTCACATGGAATAGTTAATTCGATTGAATGTCTGTGTATATATAAAAGCATGCCATTCATATAGTAACTTTGAAGTATTTGTGCAGTTACTGTCGTCTCTAACTCAACTAAAAACAGCTCATCTGATTTCTAATATAATAAACGAGTCTATTTTAGGAATTTTCACATCTCATGATTATGTGCATGCTCTAGAAACCTGTACCTCAAAAAGGAACATACGTTAGAGATGATAAGATGAATTTTACTGTGTCTTTAATACATCCGGGCTAAAATCTAGTGAAGTGACTTCATTAACATAGATGAGAGAAGTCTAATCTACTACCATGTTCATTGCCAAAAGAAGGGCAAAATAGAGCATGATGAATTGCAAACGATTTGTTCACAAAAATGCGGCAGTATTCATGTCGATCGATTTCTTGATGAACTTCAAATTTGGAGGTTGATGCAAAATGAGTCAATCCATGATGGCAGAGCAAATGAGAATAGCGAAACAGAGATCATCACCGTGGCGTTACTAGTGGACATGCTCATTCACCTAGAGAATGCACCAAGCAATAGTCAACTTACCAAAACATCCGAAGCAAAAAAAGAGAGAAGAATTTCCATCGAGGCAAGGTTCGACGTCACTGAAGAAAGGACAACGCATGCTAGAGAATCCTGTAAGACAAACGACTTTCGATTAAAAATAAGAAAAGTAGATCACGAACGTGATGATGCATACAAATTATCAATGGATGCCCCCGAAACGGGATTGCTAAACTACAAAACCAGGTCTTCTTGCTTAAACAATAACTTTTTGTTTTTTCTTTTTTTTTTCTTTTGTAAATAATAAATTTTTTGTTTTTTCTTTTGTTTTTTTACTTTCATAGCAAGGCTGCAAAGGCCCTAGGTGAGGGTCTTCGTCGTCTTGCTCACAATTGATGAGGCCATTGAGGCCTCAATGGCCATAGGAGAGGTAGCCCTCGTCCAAATTTGGCAAGGGCCTAGGTTGGCGCGGCACCCTTTCCTACCAAAATGAAGGCGAAAAAAAAAAACAAAAAAGAAATAAAATAATTCAAAATTCAATTTAAAAAATTATAAAAACACCATTTATGTTAGCACCAGTCATGCCATGTAGTATGGCCGGCGTCCAAAGTAATAACTTCCTATCAAAAATTAAGCAAATGGTCTCAATTAGTAGAAATGTGAAAATCAAATTGAAAAGTTTTCAATTGAATTGACGCCAATACAATATTAAAAAATAATTGAGTGATTTGATCATACCAAATCAAATAATAAATAGTTATAAATTATTGTAGGGCCTATTTTTTTAAGAATATGTAGCTTACATCAAGCTGTTATTCTTATTTTGGTAAACCATAGTAAAGTTATAAAAGTAATGGAAAGTGATCATTTTGGTGATTTGTCATCTTTTTTTTTTTTTCTGTTCTTTTAATATAATTTTTACGATCTCTATTTTGAATTACACCAAGACAACAAGGACGTTAAACTATATTTTCTTTATATTAACCAATCATTTAATTGGCGTGGCATTATCCTAGTTCTAAATATTGAAATGAATGGGTTAAGAATAATGAAAGGGTTATATGGTCTCTTCGGTGATTTTTCCATGATTTTAGATTTTTGTATTCTACTCCCATACTTCATTCTATCACTATTCCTGCTATTTATCTAACCAGATACAATTATTTGAAAAAATATTTAAAAATGTTTCTTACATAAAATAAGTATAATTACAAAGAGATTGTCTGTCTTCTCGAATATTTGCTAACATGTTTGCTTTAAAGCTCACTCTTTATTAAATTTATTTTAATGTCACTTTTTATCAAATTAAAAATATTTAAATGTACAAAATGTAGCAAATCTCTATGTATAAATTCGTGTTCCGGTCACTATGAAGCATTTGCCTTTTGATGACGTGGTCTTCATAGCATTGTAGATTGTTTTTCCTTTTCCTTATTTTCTTTTTCAATTTGACACGTAGGTGATAAATAGTTTCATTTGCTGATACTTAAGTGAGGAAGGATCTAATTAGAATATGTAGAGAAATATTTCAAATCTTTACGTGTATTTTGGCAATTTAAACAGTGAGCTTCAATTTTTTCTAAATACACAATAGACACACAAAATTATAATAATAATAATGATAATTAGATAGATGGATGAACAACTAAGTTAATAATCTACCATGATAAAGTTAACTAAAAATTATAAGTCACAATAAGTTTGGAGATTTGTCATCTCTATTTTATTTTATTATTATTATTTTTTTGCAATATTTGAAATATTTTTCACCTTTTATCTGTTGTAAATGCCATAACAATGCCAAAACGATCAAATTATTATACTTTTTATGTGGAAGACAATCCGTACACGCATGGTACTATAAAATTGAATTGTCTGCTGGCTACAGTGAAAAGTGATTAATCATTGTCCCCATTTTTAGTGGAGATAAGTAGTAGGTGACTTGTTTCTTTCTTTTCTATTTCTTTTGGAAAAAGAAACCCATCGACCTTGACCAGCCAGAGGGTCTAATTTCCTAAAAGATTCCCACTTCAAATTTAATTTCAATTTGATCATGATTTTTGTTTTGTTTGAAAAAAATTGCTGATGCCTCCGTTAATACTCTATCCAAAAATCTCTATTGATTTTTTCTTTCAAAGATTCCCACTTCAAATTTAATTTCAATTTGATCATGATTTTTGTTTTGTTTGAAAAAGATTACTGATGCCTCCGTTAATCCTCTATCAAAAAATCTCTATTGATTTTTTCTTTCAAAATTATTAACATTAAACCGACTTAAAGGTTCTGCATCAAAACTTGCGTGTTCATCACCACCTTCACCCAAGGAGAGTGCTATCATTTTTTTGTTGTCAGTGTACCCAAGTCTTTACGCTCCTTTTCTTTCCTTTTTTCTATTTTGCGAAGCCTATGATAAAATTGCACAATTAATCTTGATATTCATATTAATCTAATTTCTTATTTAATCATCCTATGAAATACTTTATTAAATAATCAATCGCTCGATTTAGAGATATTGGTAATTAAATATTCTATGATGGATGGACTATTTCTCAGACAAGTTGCCTTGCGTAAATTCTTGTCATTCGATTGAAAAATCACAAATGGGCCTCCAAAAACTCGCATGGGATGTTGAGTCATTAAATAGTCAATTGGATTGAATATCTATAAATAAGGTTGCCATCCATATATTAAATTAAATGTATTTATGCAGTTGCTATCATAAGGAAAAATACCTCCTCTGACTTCTAATATAGTAAATGATTAATATTACGAAAATCTCAAGCTAGTACACTTATAATAAATTTATCCAAGACTAATTCTTTTATCATAAAAAAATCTCAAACCGATACATTATGACAAATTTACCCTAAATGATCACAAAATTTTTTAAACACTTACGTTTGTGATAAAATTACCCCATATAAATTTTTTACCACTAAAAACCTAAATCGGTACATTTGTGATAAATATACTGTTTGTTAAATTGGATTAATATTGTAAAAAAAACCAACAAAATTGCTATAATTGTGACAAACAAAGAGTAAAATCTCAAATTAATACATCAATCAACCATCATATGTCATCTAACTTAGTAATTTGATAATAAAATTTAACAAAAATTAACAAACAATAAATTTATAAAAAATTTACCAATTTAGAGTTTTTGATATTTAAAAATTTAATTTAGGATAACTTTATCACAAACTTATCAATTTTGAAATCTTTCGTGATATTAACCTTATAATAGACAAGTCCATTTTAGAGAGTTTCATCCCTCATGATTACAGGCCCGCTTTAGAGAACTATACTTTCAAAAAGAATATACAAGCGAGGTCATTTCATCTAGATAGATGAAAAAAAGTCCAATTTACTAATCCCTTTGTCGCCAAAAGAAGGGAAAACAGAGCATAATGATCTGCGAATGTCGGATTTCTTGATAAACTTCGAATTTGGAAGTGAGTGGATCAATGATGGCAGAGCAAATGAGAATAGCGAAACAGAGACCATCGCCAACGTGTTTACTAGCAGAAATGCTCATTCACCAAGAGGTTGTACTGAGCAATAATCCTCTTATCGAAACATCTGAACCAAGTCCGTGTAAATGCCAATGACACTATAGACAAAGAAGGCCGTTTATCGAAACCGCAAGAAAGGGGAGACGAATTACATCGAGGCTAACTTCGAAGACACTGAAGAAAGGAACAATGCATACTGGAGAATCCGGTAAGACAGACGACTTTTCAATTATAAATAAGAAAAGTAGGTCATGAAGGTGAAGATGCGTACAAATAATCAATAGATGCCCCCGACACGAGACTCCTAAACTACAAAACCAGGTCTTCTTGCCCAAACAAGAAGATGATGCAGGTTGGAAGCCAAAAAATTACCAGACCCTGCATTAGCTTGGCCATCCAAGCAAATATGACAACTGCAGAGTACTTCAGTTCCTGCAGCAACCTTTTGATTATATAAGGAAAAGAATCAAGATTGGACATGTATATTTTGCTGGGGCACAAGACAAGTGGCTAGTTTCGGGCTTTCAGTGCCCCGTGTACCTTACGGTGGACATCTCTCACATCTGCAGAGACGACAGGCAATCTTAGACTGGCAAGTTCCATCTCTGCTATAAATTTATCTCTAGTCATAGCTCAATCGTTTCCAGACCCAACCACCTCCACCATCTCCCCAACAACCATTGGTGGAACTTCGAGTGTGATTACTCTTGCTGGCTGCTCTCAAGGATATCCTGCCCAGTTTCCAAAGCAACGGTAAATGCTTCTTACCATCGGGGGCGTGAATAACCATGTGTCCTCCAATTCTCCTGCCAATTCCGCCTGCTGGAGCCTCTCTCAAAGGGAGAGCTTTGGAAATGTGAGGGGCTCCTGTAATCCCCGTATACGCTGCTCTCTTTGTGGGCTTTTCTTATATCCTCTTCAAGATCATATTCTGTTCGCTATAAAAATGAAAAGAAAATATTGTAAGTTACAAAAAAATGTTCAGATATGCCATTAAATGCCTGATGATGTCCCCGGATTGGAGGACTTTAACAAAGTACTGTTCAAGATTAGAAACAATGTAGCACGACATTCAAATACCAAAAAGCTGAATTTGGCCTTATCAATCGGAATAAAACTGCTATACTTACAGTGTCATTTCAAAAAGTAACAACAGTTGGACATTTACTAAAATAAAGCTTAATTTAGACTATATCGTAAAGCCACAGTACTTAAGCAGTGTTTCTCCCAAGATATAATAAGTTGCACAATTACTAAAACAGCTCATTAGAAATGGGCCACATTAAAAAGACTAAAATTAACTGATTTTGCAACAGAAGAATGAATTAATTTCAAAATCAGTTAAAGCCCTCCATAAACTGCAGCATTGGGAATCTCTTGTTGGATTTTCCCTTCAGCAAAAGGTTCACTCATTCAGCCAAAGAAGGTTGTCATTTCAAAATGATCTCATACGGATCAGGGATCCATGTTTGCAAGTTGATCATACCAAATGAAGACATACAGGTCGATCCCTGATCAGTCTGATATAGGCATCTAATTGTTTGCTCAAATACAAACCATTCTCTTCTCCTTTTTCAAGTACTCTGGTCAGGCTATAAAGGGAAACTCAAAAGGTCAAACGAAAAATTCTCCCTATAGGCAACAGAGCCAGTGCGGTTTCCACCAAGAAACGACATTAACGCATGGAATAAGCACCTAGCTAATGTAAATGAAGAAGACTTCAATCACTTTAACACTGCTAACAGAATGCTGATCATCCACATGCTTTCCAGTTAGACTCCTCAAAATAGGTGAGAACAAACCTTTGAGGGGTCTGATAGTACTGCATATGCTTCTCCAATTATTTTAAAAAGACGATCTGCACTATCATGAACCTCTGTTGCAATTTCTTTCCAGAACAGCCCCTCATTGCCACTCTCACTTCTTGCCAAAAACTGACCAGCCTAGATTGAAATAAGGAAAAGAATAGACATAAAACTCTGCCAGTAAGGTCTCAACATTAGAGGAAAGAAATGTAGTCATATATTGAATTGGCATTATGAACTAAAAACCTTGTCTGGATGATGCCTTAGGGCTGCTTTATGATATGCTTTCTTGATATCAGCTGCTGTTTCGGATTGTTTGACTCCCCTGCCGAATGATTTGGAGACAGTTTAAAAGCCATATAAAGGCTTTTCACAGGTAGCATTAATGTTTATCAATCACAACTTAAATAAAACAGCACCAAAATTCACAATTCTCATCATCAAAGCACAATACAAGGCAGCACTAAGGTACAGCACTAAAATAAGTGAGAAAAGAATAATTGGCAAGTAAAATATAACATGATCTTTGCGTCAACTCCAACTGATTGAGATCACATTTATTGATACTGCAGTCTTACTCAGTCAAGCCCAAAATTATGGATAGATTTAGCTTTTGAGTAGTGGGAGCTCTTACTCATTTTCCAAAACTTGGGAATAGGTCAACTCCAAAAAACTCTTGCCCCATTGAATTTCTCCCAAACTGTACAACTAAGTCAAAAGTAGATATTTTCAATTTAATTTGCCCCCACAAATTGATAAAAACAATTCAATACCTGAAAACTTAGTTGTTGTAGACAAACAAAATCTATATAATATAAAACCTTATAGTAGTTTTAGGTGTTGGATCAATGTACTAATTATTAAACTACTAACTGATCAATTTTTTGCCCACACTGATAAATGTCTATATCCATTGCTGTCTAAACAGTATATCTACATACTGTGGCGCAGCCTTGAATAGGCTTTCACACTCCAACTCCATGCCATCAAACTTTTCAAACTTCAAGATTACACAAAGCACAATTCTTTAAATGGTGATTATGGATTGACCTTAAGAGAGCTTTGGGCATTGGGTTGTCAGCAAAGTTGGCTGATGTCTAAAAAATTCGTGCATGTTAAAAAAAGAAAAAAAAAAAATGCCGCGCAGTTCATGCGATGCAAACCATCTATGAGAGAGTGAAAAGTATATTGTCTTCAAACAATGTGGCAAAGCAGTACAAATTCCACTATCTGAGTGAATGAAACACTTACAAAATGAGGTAAACATCCAATGGCGTTCCTTTCTTTGCTTCCTCTTCTATTAAGGACCAGCGTTTCTTAGCTTTCCTCAATTCATTGTTTCTGCTATCAGGCTCCGCCACTGTGCCAGAAGCTTTAGTCTTTTGATAAGATTGATTTTCAACAATGGATATAAACCTCTGGACATCACTAGCTGCTTGTTTATAGTCTCTGATCAATTCATGTAAGGTTGCTCTTCTAGAAACTGCCTGCAGAAGTATTGACCAGTTAGGTACAGTTGTATTGAACATCTAGGGAAAGGTTAGAGCTAACTGCTGGAAGAACTCTCCTGTGTGGGAACAAAATATAGAGCACAAGTAAGAATATTCAAAATTAAAACATGGCTACAGTTACATATCCATATCAATCAGACAACTTTGGAAATTTTACGGGCTTTTGTTATTAAGTCCTCCTGTGTCATAGTTTATCAAGTTAAGTAGTTCATAATCTGAATTAACATGAAGAGACAATTGAGGTTTGTCTTCATCATTTGGTGAATTTACGTGGCCAAATCGAATTGAGATGTTCGGAGGTGGTTTTCACAATTTAAGATTCATTGGAAGTGGATGTTATGAGGCCTTGTATACTGGAGGTCCTGAAGTGAAAGGTCCTGCTTTTGGGTTGAAGCCTTTTAAAAGATAGCTTGTCTATATTAAAGCACGTCACAACCCCAAAAAAATGTGAATCTGACCAGAATCACATCCACAGGATTTAAACATCTGGTTATCTTGTTCTCCAAAAAAGCAGGTCAGAGATTACTATAAGCAGAAATGAAGATGATTTCTCCTTGTGTACTTTAATTGACAAAGCCAGAACATAAAAGTATAAGGAAAAAAAGGAAGCAAAACCTAACCTATAATGACGATGAAGGCTGGCAAAACAGAATCCTAACCTAGTGGCTTATGATCACACAAGTTCAACATTAAATAGTGACTGCACCCATATCTGTGTCTAGTTTCTTGCTGAAACAAGTGCCTCAGCATAGAGTGGTGACTCCAAGTATTGAGCATCAGATGCACAAAAGTCAGTCTTGATATGTGGACTCAAGTCAATCCAGCGATCACATGAAATGACAGACAAATCAAAGACAGAATGCCTTGCTCAAATATAAAGATGATTTACATCAGCAAGAAACTTTTACTTCGCATATATGAGTAAATCAGCCAGCTAACACCTAGTTATAGTTGACAGGCATTTCTGTTGGCACCGTGAAATGTAAAGAACTTTCAAATACAAAATGTGTAATTTGCCACAGGAAATCAGAATGCAGGTACAGCCAGAAATTATAATCAGATGAGCAACCAAGTGCAACTAGCAACAATCAGCCTTGTTTATTAAACAGCAGAGTCTCCCAAGATCCATTGTCATCTAAAAGGACAGATTGCGGATGATATAGATCTATGCTACAGTATAGCTAAACATGCAAGTTTGAAAGAAACCTTTGCATAATGTCCATCGAGAGCAATGGCTAGACTGCAATCTGCAATGGCATCAGCAATTTGGCCCATAGCTTGATGTGCGGCAGCTCGGTTACAAAAGCAGATTGCTGCAAAAGGTCGTGATTCAATATTGCTTGACAGAGCAGTAGAGTAATGCTCTATTGCTTCAGCATAACTTCTTGATCGAAAGGCTTCGTTTCCTGCATTCTATGGGGGAATATAGAAAAGGTATTTTAGCTATGAAACAAAAACTCCCACATAGTCTAAGCATTTTACTTCACTGGCCAGAATCTTGAGTCATGATTGAATTTCTTATGACATTTTGCATCTAGTCTAGTTTAGAAGCTAAGGTGCCAACTTGGGCATATTTTCAGATGAACATACATATCTACCAGGATGAGATACAATTACGTTTTTTAGAAACTATGTTGTAACCTATCCCTCAACTTTGTAATGACTTGGTTAAATAAAAAGCTTCTTAAAAAGCTCAATCTCTCAACTGAATGAAGAGCTTCTCAAAAAGTTAATGAAACAAAGCTAAAAGGGAAATTCCCAACGAATCTTCACCAAAGATAAGGAGGATGAGGGGAGGGGAGGGGAAGACATGTCAAAGGGGTTCAACCCCATTCATATGTCTTAACAGGTCTTTTCTGACTATAGATTTTCAGGGAAACATAATTGATAATGTAGGAGGTAATGCTATCATCTTATTTACACATCTCATCACAAACTAAATCTTTTAAGATAACTATGTTTAATAATAGCATAAAATTAAACTTGACACTGAACTGAAAACTGAATTTTATGCAACTGGGTTAATCATAGAAGCGCAACATACTTTTGCAATTTTCATGAGAAAACGTCTTCAAAATTGAAAAATGAATATGAAAATGTTATCGTTTTTTCTTTTTAGTGAAAATGAAAGAAGTTATTATCTATTTACCAAATGCACCCCTTGCATTTGATTCCTAAGAAGGTGATGCTAATTTTACACTTGAAGAAGGATGCTGCATCAATTTACATGATTAATGTTGTGTGTAAATGCATGTTGGAGGACCACAAACCACTGGGACTACCTTAAACCAAAGTCCCACAATCAAGTCCAAAAATGAAAATCAACAATCCGAAAAGAAATAAACCTTTTCATGCATACCTTGCACTTTAGCAGCCTACGAATTGTGGAAGATAGTGAAGCCGATGATTTCAGAATCTTATCCTGGTTCCTATGAATGAAAGAAAATACAATGAACCTGCTAAGTTGTGCCTAGAACAGCCAGCATAGAGCACCTTAACCTATATAAGTCTAAAAAGAACGAAAAAAACAAGACAAGCAATGCATTACCTGTCACCATAACATTCAGTTTGCTCAATCTTCTCAAGTAACTCAAGAGCCTCCTCAAGCCTTCCCAGGCAAAAGTAAGACTTAGCCATCATGAAAAACCTCCAAAGCCTAACAGCTGAGTTTCCTCCACAGTCAGAATCAACCATCTCTGACAAAAGGTTCCCACCTAATGCACCAAAGTTCTTTTCAGCAAACTTTAAAGACTGCTCACACAACTTCACAACATCATCATACTTCCGAAGCTGCATTTAACCAAAAATAAAGTCATTAGTCAGCCAGAAACTTCTTTCATGCTTTAAACACCTAGGCAGATGGTTCAAGATCTTAGCTAGCTTGAAGAAATCGGGACTACAAGAAAATACAGTAGGTGAAGTCGTTAAGACAGTACATACCATATGCAATGCTTCTGCTTTCATTTCCAGCAGTCTCTCTGAGAATTTACTGATTGATAATGCCTCTGAAAGCATTTCTAGAGCTCTTTCTGCTGCATCAGATGTCTTCTCTTCCAAACTTTTAGTAGAATGACTTATACATTCAGCCACTTTCTGCTAGCAAGAATACCATCAAAGTGAGCTCCTAAATGATAAGACCCAGGAAACCATGCAAAGCAAACAAAGCACTATCATCCCTTAACAGTGCACACGCAAAGAGAGAGATAGAGAGAGTAATTTGAGCTTAAAAATATCACATAATTCTCCAATTAAACAGAAACTCAAGGATTGAATGTTCCATGTCCTTAGACCAATTCTCTCCATCAGAAAGATGGCAACACGTGGGCTTTCATTCTTTGAAGCACACTGCATAGAATGACTCCACCTCATGGTCTCCACCAACGGCTACAACAAATCGTTTCCAGATATCATTTACAAGTTCTATTAGACCAATACAAAACTTCAAACTGAAAGTTATTGTCCTCAACCTAATCAATCTCACAGAACAACACTTCCGTGTATCTCATTACTACCCACGATTCTCATATTGATTAAAACCAAGCATCAAGAAGACAAACCATTAAAAAAACAAAAAAAAGGACTCATCCTCCTTCAATAGTCCAAACGATACTCCAATCACTGCAAGTGGCAACGAGCATATATTGAATGCCAAAAGGATGAGAAAACCTCAAAAAGAGACTTCAGAAATAAATCTCAACCACATACAAGAATCTCAAAGCCTTCAATCGCCACCCCCAGCTCATACCTGGGTATGAGCTGCAACTGTTCAATCATATATAACAAAAATAGTCCATGTGATATTTCAAAGTGTGACACTAAACAAGGTCAGTTGAGGGTGGACGATGCCTTAAAGAAGGGCGTGCATGGAGAAACAAAATGCAAGGCCCAACTCATTAGTTGCTATACAAATTTGAGGCATAGTCTATTATTATGTCCTCCTAACTAACATTTCACAACACACATGGAAAATAAAATCACAAATTAGCAGAAGATCACTGACATTCAATCGCCAGAAAACAAATACTGATGAGCCAAAGTATTGATAACTATGAAAGACTAGAAATGGAAAAACCCACACAAGAAGATGTAGGCAAGCATCACCTGCGCCTTCTGTAGGCCATCTGCAGCTTCTATCACAAGCCTTCGATCCAAACATATGTCAGCCCCGGTTGCCAAGCACTTATTAAAATAGTTCAAGGCATTTTCTACTTCCCCTAGAATCAGATGACAGCTGCAAGGATGTAAAAAGATATTTCTCTCAGATCTCCAGCAATTAAAGAAACAATATATGCAAGTACAATTTCATGTAGACAGGTGATGACAAATGAGACTGTTTGCAAACAAGACATTTGGTAATTAATTAGTCTATCCACGCATCTCTTGCTTTTATTTATATTTAAATGTCAACTAATACGGAAGAAAAACGAAAAAAGTATAGATACAGTTTTTCCCTTCCAGCCTATTCTGCAGAGAAATTATTGCCACAAGGGAAACCAATAACGGTGTTAACTCAGAAAAGCAAAACAAGATAAGAACCTACTTAATTCAAAGATAGTTAAATTAATATACAAGAATATCTATAGCTACTTAAGAGCCAGCAAGAATCAATCATATTCTAATTCCAAAGAGTATCTATGAATAAGCCTTACTTTGCAGCTCTTATTTGAACTTTGAGGAAGTTAGGATCTATTGTAGCAGCAGCGATGCAATCTCCAATAGCTTCCCTAATTCTTCCAAGAGACATCCGAGTAGCTGCACGGTTGCTGTAGCACAATAAAAGAGGCTTAAGGCAGCATCCTGATTCTTCACCAGAAGGAACTGAGTTTACACCTTTCGTGTAATACTCTTCTGCTCTGGAAAATTTCCCATTTTTATAAGCTTGATTTCCCCTGTTACACAAAATAAATAACCCTGTCAATGGACATCCTTCACCACAGTAACTTACACGAATAATCCAGCATATCAGAGAACCATTTTAAGTGTAAGACCACATAAGATCAAAGGTACCTGATTCGCCACTTTTCACAGGCTTCTTGGATAACATTCTCGTTTGAATTCGATACGTTCTGCTCTTTCTCTGGAAATTGTCTATGTCCTCCTTCCTGCCCTTGCTTTGTGTCTGAAGGGAAAGAAGTACCAGAAGAGTTTGGAAGCTGAAAAGAGAAGGATCCATCCCCGGCACCTGGACATGGAGGTATAACAAAAGGACAATTCTCACTTTTTGCTCCACTTTTCTTTTTGTGCAGCCGCTTTTTGCCCAGTAAACCAGTCTGAGCAGAGGATGATGAAGAGAAGGCAAAATTTTTATGATCTACTTCATCCAGATTAGAAGCAAACACAGACTGCTTCATATAATCAGTAGCCTGATTCTCAGCTTTTAAGAAAACACTTCCATCTTCTGCTGAAGCAACAGCAGCTCCAAAGGTGCTACAGGGATGATCAGTGCTGGACTTGAAGTGAGTAGCTTCAGCTCCTGAAACAGTCTCACCAGACTTCGTATTACCTTCATCACTCACCAATCTTTCCATTGAACTATCCATATGTCCATCGGTAGTGGGCATTGTTGAGCTTGATCCCAATGCTGCATTTTCTTTACTGAAGGCAACAGACTCATCCAATGTCACCGAAGAACTCTGCCTGGAACACTGCTCATTTGCTACAGCTTCTTGATAAGGGGAAAAATCCATGGGCGAGTAGCAATCAGAAGCTTGCGTCATTTCTTGGTAATTGCTTTCAGCCAGCCCATGATGCTCTTCAGTAGTTAGGTTTCCTTTAGAAGGTTGCCTCGATTTTGCATTCTTCTTATACTTTTTATACTTTGTTGATCTACTCTTTTCATTGAATTCAATTTTCAAATCTTCACACAAATTTGCTTTGAAGGATGAAGGATCCCACTCAGGAACCCTAAAATCTCCATTAGATGCCCCTGAACCATCCAAAGTGTTCATGAAGCTAAACCTTTCTTTATCGTCTAAAGTCTCCGGAAGGGCATTATCATTCACCGAATTAGCGGAGCACTGAGCCATATCAGAACTCTCAATAGTACTAGCTTGAAATATATGTGGCTTGTGGCTAGAAATTCCAGTAGACTCACTGGCAATATTTGTATTTTTTTTAAATATGAACTGATCCTCTTCGAACTTCGTGAAACTACTCCCACTCTCTGCAGGATCAGAAAACCCATGAAAATTTGGATTTTTGGTCTGACCCATGAGAGTTGCCAAATTGCCATGGAAAGAGTTAGAAACACATGGACCACTTCTGAAAACAAATGCAGCTTCAGAATCAGTGCTATTATTCCCATCGTTAGCACCACCTATATGTCGTCCATCATCAATGCTTAAATTATGCATACTTTGCTGGAGATCTGATGTACTACTGCTACCAGCTGCACCAGCACCACAAGTAGATGACGACTGGTTATTATCCATGTTATTGGAGCCCAAGTTGACAATTTGTTCATCTGGATCACTGCTCCTATTTCCTAAATTGTCACCATTCATTTTCATCTCTGCACTGCTACTCTTTTCCTGTCTTTTACATTCACTAGAAATTTTTTCAGTATTACCTTTGAATACAAAGAAGCCATTCCCGTGACCCTCATTGGATAGAGCTTCAGTGGGTTCCATCCTCTGGGGCTCTACTTCAGTCCCTAATTCAAAACGACCATTATCATTGAGTTCCAGATTTTCAAGATTTTCCCTGGATTCGTTTGTTTTGGTATTCAGGTTCAATCCCAGACCAAACCAACTGGAGCCAAAAACAAAGCCCGGGCCCTTATTTTCCCTAAGCTCAGGCTCTTTCCTTGCGTTTCCCGTCTCCAACCTCGGCAATGATGTTGACTGGCCAGGATCAGTGCCAAACACAAAAAATGCATTATCATCACTCCTGGAGGCTTTTCCATCAGCACAATTAGCTTGTCTTACATTGTCAGAGGATTGTTCCCTTTCAGAAACTGATTCAAGGTCGCATTCATTATCAACAGAAGAAAAGCCTGCATTTCCAGACAACCGCGCAGAATCTGCTCTCCCTTCGGCTCCATTTCCAGAAACCGACTTTCGAGTGTCTCTGCCAGAATTTCCATTTTCCCACCCCAAGTTCGGTTCCAAATCTCTCTGCTGGGCACCAAACACAAAGCCCGCGCTCTCAAACTTCCTACCGCCCTTCGCATCATTATCATCTAAAGCCGGTTCACCGACATATTCAGTGGTGCCATTCGCTGAAATGTTCACATCGAGCGGGGAGTTTCTCCGAAGAGCACCAAATACAAAACCAACATCCTCGAAGGAGCACTTACCCGCCTGCCCCGCCGCATCATCCCCATTTCTAAACACAGCACTCTCCGAACACGTATCCTCAACGCTCCCGTACTTCACTCGGCACTCGACATCAGACTCCGCACGAAACGGATTACGAACGGAACCAACCTCATCCCCCGACACGGCCGCCGGCCTCCCCTCCGAGCGCCTCCTCACCTTCACGAGCCTCGGCCTCTGCCGCCCCGGCCCTCTCCGCGGCCCGAATCCCTCGCCGCCTCCGAAGCTCACAGGACCCTCCGCCACCGCCGCGGGCAGGCCGGACGGCGGCGGCGGCCGGGGGGCGGACGGCGGGCGCTCGGGCTGAGGGTTCGGCACTGACCTGAGGTCAATCGCCGGCGGCGGCGGCGGCATGACCGATTGCTGCGGCGGTGGGGGGGCTCGGATCGCGATTCAGCAAACGACTGAGGCGCACCAAACGGTAGAGGGGAAGGTCTCGAGACTTCGGTCGCCGATCGTCCCCCTTCTCCTTCTCCTCCTTCTTCTTCTGGTAGGGCACGGATTGGCTTCGTTACGAAGCAAGGGAGAAAGCGAAGGAGAGAGAGAAAGAGAGAGTGACGACTGACAAAGACGGAACAGGCCAAGAGAGAGAGAGAGAGGGTTTTTATACGGTTCTTGGCGCTCCTCTCTGCTCGTCAAGCCTAGGCGGAGGAGGAGGAGGAGGATTCTCGTTTGAATTGAATTTTCGGTGCTCTTTGCGCGTGCCCCCCGCAACGGCGATCTGGAAATTATTTCCTCTCCGACATCTTTCACCTGGCTGTAGTGCTAAAGATAAATCCCCTGATAAATGCCTGTATATTTATCTGAATAAATAGAAATGCATCTTTGAATCGAACGCGCTCTTCACAAAAATTTACATCGCGGAAATAATAAGCTCCGAGAGGGAGAATAATCCTAACAATATTTGAGTTTTGATCTAATATGTAATCTTGCCTTTCGATTTTCTATTCGTTCGTGGCCCTTAAACTATTATTAAGTATTCAAAGTAGTCTCTCAACATATGTTCGATTTACTCAGATCTAGTCCATCGACTTTCCAACAAGGTCAAATCAATAGTTTAGTATATATTCACTAGTCTTCATAATTATGTTGTTACCCATATTTTAGAACGTCTTTACATCACAATCATTGTTCCAAAAAGTTAATATCATGAAAAATCCTAAACTTCTATATCTATACAAATTTACCTTATCAGTATACTTTGGACAAATTTTCCTTTATTAGTTTCCTTTAAATTTTTACTATCAAATTATTGAGTTGCATGACATGTAACAATTAATAGATATATCAACCCTCCGTTTGATCACAAATGTATTAATTTATAGTTTTTCATAGTATTAATCCAATTTAACGAAAACTATCAAATGTTTTGTGGTCAGAAAATTAGTCTGTGATAAATTTAACACGGTGTTTAAATTTTAGGTTTTTCATCGTATTAACCATTTTCTAAATCAATAAAATAATATACTATATTTTATTATCTTTTTACGTTTTGTGTCTTAATAGATAGTTTCATTTAAGTAAATTTTAGCTTATGATCTCTACAATTTCATTTTAGGCTTCATTTGTTTCACGAAAACATTTTCCTCATTTTTCTGCTATTTGGTTGGTTTGAGAAAATGAGTCAAAAGAAGATGTTTCCCTACTAGAATTTAAATTCAGAGAAATGATTTCCTTTTTAAAAAAATCGAATATCACCTTCCAAAATATGGCTAAATAACGACCCTTAGACTAGAAACTCTATGCTTATGTACAAAAATCTAAATGCTCGTTCTCGCAAGGTGGGGTACTCAACATCTTGGCTCATGTCCATTTAGGCTACACTCAATATAACATCCTCAATTTCCAGTTCTATTTTCAATTGAATGAATCGGGCTTTTCATCGACGCGCTTATAATTCTGTTCTCTGAGCTGATCACTCATGAAATAATTAGTCTATCTAGTAAAGTTATTAAGGGATTTTAAAGCAATAGATTTAAGAATTCGACCAGAAATTAACTGCTCGACCATGCTAGTTTGCAAGGGTCATTACGGCATAGTTAAAAATCGATTAGAAACTAGAGATAGGTCAACTTTACTGAGCCATGTGATTAAGTGTGAGTGATTCCACCTAATTGCGAAATTCTTGTTGATCGACATTAAATTGATTTTTCTGTCATTTTGATACAGTGTGTCCGTATTTGAAACTTGAGATTTTCACGACAACCATGATTTTTGGCTAAAATTCAAAGTAGGGCCATTTTTTATCGGAAAAATCAAAGGGCTGTTTTTTTATCACATTTTTATGATTCAAGTTGGTTCAATTGGCGAGGAAAAATGTGAATTGATGTATGGGCACCTTAGTGGTATTTATGGGGACCGATGTAGATCCAATTGAAGGAAAATTGAAGTGGATTTGGGGGAATTTGTGTCAAATTCGTAGGCCATGGTCACCACAACATTTGGACCACTTCATTAACTTGTTAGGGAAGATTGTGGGCTGCAAATTGGCTGAGGATAGAGTTGAAACAAGTGGGGGGCCATGCAATGATCAAAATAAGAGATATTTGTGGCCAAGGGGACCCTCTAAGTGCAACTAGCTTCATCCTCTTTAGCAGACCTGCTTTCTCCATTTGCAGGGCATTTTGAAGCTCCAAAGTTGCAGAGAAACTAGCCAAGCTTCCCCATTTGCCGTTGCAAGTCACTCACCGAGCTGCTAGGACCATCACATTGCTGTCACACCCCTGCGCGAGCTCGTCACACGCCGTCTGCCCATTCGCCTCCAGCTCGCTATCTCGTGAACCCAATCCATGTCCAAGCCTCCCTAGTTGCCGATGGAGCTCCCCTGGCCGCCATCCAGCAGCTATCGTCGCCCCTGCTCGCCCGCTGTAGCCCCGTCTGCCCATCCTCATAGTTTTAGCCTTTTCCATCATTGTTCCAGCTCTCTCGGCCCAAGGAGCAGAAGTCGAGCCCTTAGCCCAACCGTGAGTTGTTGGGCCCATTTTAGGCCTCTTCTGGTCCTTGTTGGGTGTCGCCGCTAGGAGGTTTGTCGCTCATCCCTGCATCGCCATCGCCGTGGTCACTGGATCACTACACCGATGAATTTACTTGTTAAACTCTACTTAGGGAGTTAATGATGTTTAAGGGATGATTAGTTTAAGTTAAGTATGGTTTATGTGGTTAGTTAGAACGGATTAGTGATTGAATTATTCGTTTTTGCATATTGGGTGGTTAGAACAACTTAATTAGAGACTAGATAAGTTGTGCTATTTATCTGGATTTGTTCAGAAATTTTTTGGGCCCGTTTTGGTGTTTAATTAGGCATTTTCGGCCTAAGTTTCTATTTTTGGTAATTAATTGTATTTATTTAATTATTTATTATTTTTCGGAAATTATACGGGGATAGCTAGTGACCGGAATTTCATGCTGATTACAATGGTGTGCTTGGTTTATTTAATTGAGTGCTAATTTGTGCAAATTAAGTGGAAATTGTAATTTTGGATATTTATTCCAAAATTATGGAATTTCGGTATTTTAATTAGAAAATACCGGGTGTTAGTTTTTAACGCCGAAAATGTCTTTGTGGACTATATAAATAGTGAGATTTTCTATAAAAAAAAAAGATATTGTATTTTTTGCTCAGGTCAACCGTGTACCCACACACGATTATTTTTATCGAGTATTTTTATCACGGTGATTCGACAACTTGTGGGAGCATTATTGTACGTCAGCTTGTGTGAGCGTTATTAAATTGTTAGCTTGTGAGAGCAGTATACTATATTAGCCTATATGAGCTTGATATGTCAGCTTGTGAGAGCAGTATACCTTTTCAGCTTGTGTAGGCAATGATCGTTTATCAGCTTGTGGGAGCAACGATCCGTTTATCAGCTTGTGGGAGCAATGATCCATATATCAGCTTGTGTGAGCTACTATCTATCTATATCAGCTTATGTGAGCTATCATCTATATATCAGCTTGTGAGAGCTATGACAATCTATTTCATCTTGTGTGACCAGTGATCATATCGAATGAATTGATAAATGGTATCGAATCGATAGATGGTATTGATTGATAGATGGTATCGAATTGATAGATGGTACGAATCATATCAATTGTATCGAATTGAGTTGATTGACTAAGTAGATCGATGGATCGATGATTTAAATTAAATTGATTGGTTGAGTATATCAATCGTACTGACTTGTAGGAAGGACCTAAGGCAAGGTAAGTCTTCCATCTTGTGTGTGTGCATAGACTGCCTTTGGGCGAATTTCCTTCCTAGTCAGAGTTTAGGGGGTGAACTTGTTGAGACATTGTCTCACCCTGTTGTGGGCTCAACCTTTTCAAGTCTTTAGATGGCAGTTCCTTTAGAGCGTTTTGGCCAGCCCAAGAGGGTCACTGAACAGGTCACTGAGATTCCTCTTCCAAGGGGCCAAAGAGCTTGGGTCTATGAACTCGTGAGGACCATTGTCTAAGTCAATGCGGCTCTACCTCGGAGGGTACCACATCAATTCATAACGTGGTATCATCGCGAGTGAAATGGACCCAGAGAAGGTCCTCTCCAGGATTCTAAAATCCTTGTGTCTATGTTAGAGATCGCTTTTGGTGAGGTTACAACTAATGGTGGACCCAAGTTCCCAGGAGAGCTCGAGGTTTTCAACTGGGGAATCGAACGCCTAGAGGACTTGTAGACTTTATGTTTTTATAGACTATTATCTATAGACTAGTATTGTAAATAAACTAGTCAGCTGTGTATAAAGGTGTGTTGTGGTTGTGAAATTGCGGTCCTGCTTTTGTATCCCATCTTTGTGTTGTTTGGGGATTTATTTAAATGCTTCTGCATGCGCATTAAAATGAATGGGTCGACGACGCATCTTAGGACATCGCAATTTAAATCAACCACCAAGGGATGCGCACGCGCTCGAGGATCGGGGCATGACACTCAAGCCCTCTACTGTTGTGCTTGGATCCATCAAGGGCACGGTTGGGACACTGATGATAGTGCCCAAGATGCTAGGCTTGATAATATCGAGGTCGAGCTCGGCTCCTCGACACCTGTGCTTGAGCCCATCAAGGTAAAAAAAAAATTAAAATCAAATTTTCTAATATTTGGTTATTTTATTTTATTTTATTTTTTCTTTTATTGTTATTTTTTTTTTGCTTCTTCCTTTGCTGATCGTTCAGCCTTGGCGACAACCTGCCATAAGCGTGAGCTAGCAAGCTCAAGCTTCATCAGCCACAAGTGAGGCTCCACCTCACTAGATTCAGCAAGCTTGACCTTGCCATATCCTGACAAGGCTTGACCTCCCCCGAGTCTCGTGAGGTTGGCCCTCACTTATGACCTATAACTAGCCATCACCGAGGCTGAGCAATCGGTTGAGGAAGTAGGAAAAAGAAAAGAAAAGAATAAAATATACATTAAAAACCGATTTTTAAAAAAATTAAAAAAATTGTTCACATTAGCATGGTCATACTGCGTAGGACAACTAGCGTCAACATCAACAATTTCCGACCAACTACCAGAAAATATTGCCATTCTTCTAGAAAATGCCTAAGATTAAAATGGGAGGAATGTCAATTCGATACAACTCTAATTGACTTTCTAGTTCTACTATTATAGAGGTAAGCTAAAATTTACATAAATGAAACTATATAATATTTATAAAGACCCAAAAGGTAAGAAGGCTATAAAAATATTACTTTTTCTATGTTGTTTTTAGGAAAATTACAATAATGTAAATATGAAAACTTGTGAATGGGTACCAACATACTGATTTAACTTTGTCATGAAAAGTTGAGAGATCAAGTTGAACAAATTAAAGGTTTAAATTTACATTGAACATTTAGGAAAAGTTCTTGGAATGTACAATGACGAAACAACTCAGGATGGAGCTGCTAGCACTTATTTGCACAAACTCATCAAATCTCAAGCAAATCACATTAGAAATCCATGAAGCACAGACTTATTCGACTACTATTAACACAAGAAAAGTGGAAATGCAAAAGACTTGTTTAGAGCTATCTAATTTTCTATTAAAACAAAATTGTAGATGATGATGGTGTCTAGTAGATTTTCAAGTTGAAAAGGTTGTCCATGAGAATTTGGTAAGTTTGATAATTGTCTTGAAGTATGTTGATCTAGGAAAATACTCCTGTAGTGAAGTCATCTCGATCTAGTTAGTATAGATTGTAAATTTTACTTTAGATGGAACATACTCAAACTTAAGTTTCGACCTTATACTGAAGATAAGGAATTTTAGACTGAGAGAATTACATTTATTCCCATCTTGACTCAAGTTATGAACATAGCAAATTCATAACATAATAAGTTAAGAACAAGGCAAATTTAGAACGAGGCAAGTCTAGAACGTGACTGGTCCAAAATGTATAACGGTTAGTGATCTAGTTTAAATTTCACACTTAAAAAGATTTGATTGACTCAATCTTATTTGATTGGAAAATCAATATTGAGATAAGTTCTTTTTAAATAAATAAGCTCTATTTATGAAAACCAATGCTCTAGTTGTATGGGAGACCAAAATCAAGTGAAGATTTGCTTCTATCACTCAACGGCTATTTAATCTTCTTGATACAGATATGTCCAACCTACAGATTGGAAGACGATATTCTGAAAACTGTCTAGCAGCTAGTTTGAAAGTGAAGGAGTATATAAGAAAACTAAGGTGCCAAGGAGCAAGTAAAAGACGAGACTAAGAATCTAGAATTCCAAAGTTTGAGTGTATTTTGACCATACATTTGTCTTTTGTAAGCTTCAATTTTGAGATCATAAGAGAAGTACATAAAGAGTGACTGAGTGAGATAGTATGATCTATTAGTGAGTATTAATACTCAATATTCTCTTGTTGATCATCTAGTGGAATCTAGTTAGTAGGCTATTAGTGTGAAAAAATGGACGTAGTCTTGACATAAATTGAATCACCATAAATCTCATATACAATTTCTCATATTCCTAAACTCTTATTGTTTATTGTTATAGTCTATTGTACACTCGCAAGGTGCTTCTCAAGTCTATTCCACTGTACCACCAAGTCTAAATTTGTTCCAAAATCCGATCCTTGTTCAAACTTTGATCTCGACTCTTTTCATTCCACTTTAAATTGTCAAGATTTTATTTAATCACGTATTCACCCCCTCTCTAAGTGATATTTGCTAGCTACTTTAGATGGTGAAGAAGAGTGTTAATCTCAGTCACGCCCATGCTTTGCTTGTGAAGAAAACGTCTTCTCTCAGTAAAGTCATCAAATTGTTGCGACTTGGCATTGTCTCTAAAAAAACGACAACAAAAAATCCATGTGGTAAAGCCCTCCTAAGAGGTTATTCAATTTTGAATTAAATTTTTATCAAAAAAAAGTTTCCATTTTTTATGTCGAATTAATACAAAAAACTAATAAAATTACTCAAAATCTAATTTCTAATTTTTTTTTATAAATTTCTGAATATTTTATTTTTTTATTACTTATTATTATTTGTTTTTTATTACAAAAAATGGGGACTCAAATTGGGTTAGTAAACCCGGTCCAAATGTGAGTGTCACTTAGACCTCATGTCGATTGTGTAAAGACAAGTATTAAGTTATATTGACTTTGTTTTTCTAAAATGATTTTATTTCTCTTTTGTTCATGAGAACAAAAGAGTAAATTCTTTTTACATTTTGTTTCTGTTCCACATTTATTCTCTGTTTGCTGATCTCTTCTAGGGAATAAAAAATTAATATAGATTTTTGTTTTTTGTTTTTTAAATTCCAGATAACAAAAGAATAGAAGAAATATAGAGAATAGAATCGTTATCGAATAGTAAGGGTGAGCATGGTCTAGGTAGGTGTTCCCACCCCCAATCTAGGAACTACCCACTAAAGATCGATTCAAAAATTGGTACTAGGAATCGCTCATTGATTCCATGGATTAACCCGGGAACCAGACCGTTGATCCGGTTTGATTCCCAAGTGGATCCATAGAACTGATCCCAATAAACTTCACACTTTAGTATTGTGATATGCAACAAAGAATTACACAACAAAGTCACCTCATCAAAGATACTCCTAGTTAAAGCCAATGAACTAACAATATTAGTATGTTAGGAAGTGTCTAAGCAAGAGAGCACACTAACCAAGAAGATTTGCCTATGATACGAGTTAGGGAAAACAAAAAAAGAATTTGTGGTAAGTATGCTATCTCACACGCACAGCCCTTCCTTGGCCTCAAAATAGGGATTGTTTTTTAGCCACCAAATTCTTCTTCGTTTTTTGACTCATATCATAGAAAATTTTAGGGTAGCATAGTTTTGATGCACAAGTTCCACGTTATGGCAAGTGTAGAGCATACTACTAGAATTGATATGAACATTTCTAGTTTTAAAGAATCATACCAGACATAAAGTAAATTTTAGCTTATGATCTCTACAATTTCATTTTAGGCTTCATTTGTTTCACGAAAACATTTTCCTCATTTTTTTGCTATTTGGTTGGTTTGAGAAAATGAGTCAAAAGAAGATGTTTCCCTACTAGAATTTAAATTCAGAGAAATTATTTCCTTTTAAAAAAATCGAATATCACCTTCCAAAATTTGGCTAGATAACAACACTTAGACTAGAAACTCTATGCTTAGGTACAAAAATCCCAATGCTCATTCTCGCAGGGTGGGGTACCAACATCTTGGCTCATGTCCATTTAGGCTACACTCAAGCCCTCTACTGTCGTGCTTGGGTCCATCAAGGCTAGGGTTGGGACACTGATGATAGTGCCCAAGATGCTAGTGACATGGCCCACGGACGAAGCATGTCCAAGACCGTTCGTGATTGGCCGTGTCAAGCCCAAGGGCTTGCCTACATGCAGCCCTGATCAGTCCTTGTCCTAAGTAATCCTACATCAATCCATGATAGACCCTAATCGATCCTTGATTAATCGACTGACCAATCCACCGATCGGCTCCATCGATCAGCCCTTGCACATCCATGATCCATGTTGATACTGGGGACGACCCGTGCACGACCAGTGGCCAACTCCCGATCAATGCTCGAGCAGCCCTTGCACACGCTTGGAGTTGTTCACCTGCTCCATGTTAGGTAGCTCTGACACGCCCTTGCTGGCCCTAATCCGCCCATGCTGCCCCCAATCTTGCTTTTGACTTATGCCTGCACCATGATTGTTTCCCAATGCTTGTAGCCATCGAGTGTAGCCTTGCAATGATGATATGGATTCAAACATAGCAGTTGGATCGGAGGGACGATCCACGGCCAAGATTGGACCCGAACTTATATAAAAAGGGTCCCTCCCCCTCATTCAAGCTCAGCTCATTCATACTAAATACAATTTGCCCCTTGTGCAAACCGTCCTTTGTGTTGTGCGTGTGAATGAGTAGGCTGACTTGGGATTACAAATCCTAAGGCCGCAAGGTGTTTGATCGACCGAAATTGATTGACCCGTGACAAGTGGTATCAGAGCAATCGTTCCTAGCGCAATGGTTGATCCTCGTGCTAATGTACCAGTCGTGTAAGGCAATGATCGTGATGATCATGGGCGTCTAGCCGAGAAGGCCACTCGGTCGAAGAAGAACCTTGTCGTCTCGTGTTCAAGGGATCCGAAGGGAGATCTGGAAAACCGAATGACAGTCCTAGAGGAGACTGTCACGGACGTCCACGCATTGGTGGACGACCTGCACCAGACCGTTGATGGAGCGAAAGTCAGTAGGGAGGAGTTCTTGGCCGAAGTGCAAGAACTCCAGGCTGGCATGAGAGAGCTCCGGGTCAAGGTGATGGGGTCTCTCACGCACGAGCTATGGTAGCGGGACAAGACTTGGGAGGCCGCGATGGTGGCCATGTGTGCGGAGATGGTCAAGCTGAAAAGCAAGGTCGCAGAGCTTGAAGCTGCACGCATGAACGGGGTGATCACCGTGCAATCCCATGCCAATGCACCCAAACCGAAGGAGTTCAAGGGCTCACTAGTGGCATAGGACGTGGACAACTTCCTATGGTACATGGAACGATATTTCCAGACCATGGGAACGACCGACGACGTGATCCAGGTAAATACCGCAGCCATGTATTTAGCGGATGATGCGTTGTTATGGTGGCGACATTAGTCGAATGGTAGGAATGGCAATCGTATCACGACATGGGCTCAATTCATCAAGGAATTTTGACGAACCTACTATCCCGCTTATGCGGAAGAGGAAGCCCGCGGGGAACTCAAGCGCCTAGAGCAAAAAGGCAGAGTCCGCGACTATGTGAAGCAATTCTCGAAGCTACTGCTCCAAATCCCATCCATGACTGAGACAAAGGCGTTCCACCTGTTCATGAGTGGACTCAAACCATAGGTCAAATAGGAGCTCAAACAGTGCAATGCAACAGATCTCACAATGGCTACTTTCGTGGCCAAGTCCCTTGTGGAATATAGGCTAGCAATCGCTGTCAAGCCCGACTCTCGACCAAGAGAAAAGGCCACTGGTGGGGGAGATCAGAGTTGGTACCATCGCCCGAACTAAGGCAGACCGCGTTTGGTCCCTCCAAGGACTCAACCTGAGTCGAGTAATGGAGGATACAACGGAGGATACCATCGCAAGGTACGCACCTACAAGTGCTTCTTTTGTGACGGACCCCATATGGCTCGAGATTGCTCGAAAATTGGTAAGCTGGCAGCCTTGTGTAAGGAGGATAAGTTGTGGAAGGAGGCGCGTTTGGGATTGTTGCGGATCCTTGGATCAATCAAGGCCAAGAAGGCCAAAGAATCCAAATGAGTGATGTTCGTGGACGTGAAGATCGGTGGTACCATGATGAGTGCGCTCGTGGATATCGAGGCGTTCGACCTCTTCATATCCAAAGAGGTCACAAAGAAGCTGAATCTTCTAGTCGAGACAAATGATGCCAGTTGGCTCAAAACGGTAAACTCCAAGGAAGTCCCGACCAGTGGCATGGCTAGGGGCATGGAGTTCCACCTTGGTCCATGGACAAGCAAAGAGGATATCGAGACAATTTCCCTTAACGACTATGATTTCATACTCAGTCTAGGGTTTCTCGATCGGATCAATGCAGGTGTTATGCCCTTCACGGATTGCATATGCATCTTTGATAAACTGTGTTAATGCATGGTCTCAATCTACCGTGAATTGGGACACGATAGGAAAATGCTATCGGCCATGTAGCTAACCAAGGGGTTACAGAAGAGCGAGGTGACCTTCTTAGTAGCATTAAAGGAGAAGGACGTGGAAGAGAAGGAGGTACCGGGAGAGGTGGCCCGAGTCCTCGACACCTTCCAAGATGTGATGCCCCTCGAGCTACCCAAGAAGCTAACTCTTCAAAGAGAAGTTGATCACCGGATCGAGCTCGTGCCCGATGGTCGATTGTTGGCCACGGCGCCCTATCGCATGGCCCCACCTGAGTTGGAAGAACTAAGGAAACAACTCAAAGAGCTACTCGATACTGGGTATGTTCAGCCATCCAAGGCCCCGTTCAATGCCCCGATCTTGTTCTAAAAGAAACATGACGGATCCCTCCACATGTGCATCAACTACCAGGCATTGAACAAGCTAACCGTCAAGAACAAATACCCAATCCCTCTCATAGTCGACTTGTTCGACCAGCTTGGGGAAGCCCGATGGTTCTCCAAAGGGGATAAGTCGAAGACAGCATGTGTGACCCGCTACAGATCATATGAGTTCCTCGTCATGCCGTTTGGCTTGACCAATACGCCAGCTACGTTTTGCACTCTTATGAATAAGGTATTACATCCGTTCCTTGATCGGTTCGTTGTGGTTAACCTTGATGATATTGTTATATATAGCGGAATGCTCGAGGAACACGTCGAGCATTTGAGTCGAGTTTTCTGGACCTTTCGGGAGAATGACTTGTATGTGAAACGTGAGAAATGTGCCTTTGCACAAAGAGAAGTCCCTTTCCTTGGGCACATTGTCGAGGGCGGACAAGTGCGAATAGACACGGCCAAGATTTGTGCCATCATTGATTGGGAGCCACCAACTAAGGTGATGGAACTGAGATCCTTTCTCGATCTCACAAACTATTATCAGCGTTTCATCCGGAGATACTCGCGCCTCATCGTGCCACTCACGGATATGCTGAAAAAAGAAAGGCCGTGGGAGTGGACGAATCGGTGTCAAGAGGCGTTCGATCGGTTGAAGTGGGCCATGACCGAAGAGCCAATGCTTGTGCTGCCCGACTACACCAAACTGTATGAGGTAAAGACCGATGCTTATGATTTTGCCATCGGTGGTGTCTTGATGCAGGAAGGGCATCGGTTGCCTTCGAGTCTCGAAAGTTGAATGATATCGAGCGACGGCATACGGTCCAAGAAAAGGAAATGACCACAGTGGTGTATTATCTTTATACATGGAGGCACTATCTCTTGGGATCATAGTTCGTGGTGAGAACCGACAACGTGGCCATGAGCTACTTCCAAACTCAGAAGAAGCTCAACCCAAAACAAGCTCGATGGCAAGACTTCCTGGCCGAGTTTGATTATGTGCTAGAATACAAGCCCGGAAAGTCCAATTCCGTGGCCGATGCCTTAAGCAGGAAGCTAGAATTGGCCAATGTGATCAGCCGACCCGACTATTCGTGGACAGTTCGTATCAAGGAGGGGTTAACGCACGACCAAACGGCCTAAGCCCTCCTTTGATACGCTCAAGAGGGCAAGACAAGGCGATTTTGGCTCGAGGGTGATCTCTTCTACATCAAAGGACGGTGACTCTATGTGCCGATCCACAAGAAGCTTCGAAAGGAAATCCTACACGAGTGCCACGACTCTAAATGGGCGGGTCATCCGAGAATCCACCATACCATGGCACTCGTTGAGGATTAATACTAGTGGCCGCATATGCGGGACGACGTTGAGGCCTATGTGCGAACATGTCTCATTTGCAAACAAGACAAGATTGAGCAATGGTCACCTGCGAGGGCTCCTTGTGTCGTTGCCTATCCCGGAACATCCATGGGAGAGTGTCTCAATGGATTTCATCGTGAACTTGCCGAAGTTCAAAGGGTGTCGGACCCTCATGGTCGTGGTGGACCGATTCTCCAAGTATACAACGTTCGTGCTAGCCACTAAAGATTGCCTAGCCGAGGAAACAGCCAAGCTGTTCCTCAAGTACATCATCAAATATTGGGGCGTTCCACGCACGATCGTGAGCGATCGCAATCCTCGATTCACCGGGTGGTTTTGAACTGAGCTCAAGTTGCTAGGGACAAACCTCAACTTTTCCACCAGCATGCATCCCCAAACCGACAGACAGACGGAGTGGGTGAATGTATTGCTGGAAATCTATCTCTGGCACTATGTGAGCAACACGCAAGCGAATTGGGTGTGGCTGATCAACGTGGCCCAATTCTCATACAACTTGCAGCGAAGCGAGTCCACAAACTAAAGCTCGTTCGAGATTGTGACTGGGCAACATTCGCTCATGCCAAGCGTGATTGCCTCGGGATACTGAGGAAGCAATGTGTCCGTGTATAAGCTCGCCAAGGAGCGGGACGAACATGCGGACTTGGCGTGGGCGTGCTTGAATAGAATCTCGAAGCACACGAAGAAGTGGGCTGACAAGAAGTGATGGCACGTGGAGTTTCAAGTCGAGGACTTGGTGTTGGCCAAATTGCACCTCATCCTTTGATACCGGGACGTGCACAAAGGGCTGATCCATCACCATGAAGGCCCCTTCCTAGTGTTGCAACGGATCAGGAAGGTGGTGTACAAGTTGGACTTGCCGTCCAAGCTCAAGGTACACCCTGTGTTCCACGTGAGCATGCTGAAGCCGTTCCATACGAATGAGGATGATTCGATCGGGGCACATCACAGAGAGCACCCCTTGGAGTAAAGACCTCCTATGATTAAGATGTTGAATGCATCATGGTCGACCGGATCATACGAAAGAGATATTGTGCGCCAAGAAATGAGTACCTCGTCCAATGGAAGGGCCTTCCCAAGAGTGAAGCGAGTTGGAAACCCTCCAAGGGCCTGTGGCAGTTCAAGAAGCACATCAAAGCCTTCCATGCCATAGACGTGATGAGGGTGTCGCCCGATTAGGTGGGGGAGAATGACATAACCCACAGACGAACCATGTCCAAGACCATCCGTGATTGGCCAAGTCACGCCCAAGGGCTTGCCTACATGCAACCTTGATCGGTCCCTATCCTGACCGATCCCGCATCAGTCCATGATCGACCCTGATCGATCCACCAATTGGCCCCTGCACGATCCATGATCCGTGTTGATCCATCCATGCGCGATACAGGGAACGACCCGTGCATGACCAATGGCCAACTCCTAATCAATGCTTGTCCAGCCCCTGAACACGCCTGGAGTTGTTCACCTGCTCCATGTCAAGCGGCTCTAACACGCCCCTGCTGGCCCTAATCTGCCCATGCTACCCTCGATCTTGCTTCTAACTTGTGCCTACACCATGGCTGTTTCCCAAAGCTTGTAGCCATTGAGTGGCCTGCTGGTAGCCTTGTAATGATGATACGGATTCAAACACAGCCGTTGGATTAGAGGGACAATCCACAGCCGAGATTAGACCCGAACTTGTATAAAAGGGGTCCCTCCCCCTCATTTGAGCTTAACTCATTCATACTAAATACAATTTGCCCCTTGTGCAAACCATCCCTTGTGTTGTGCGTGTGAGTGAGTAGGATGACTTGAGATCACAAATCCTAAGGCCGCATGGGTTTGATCAATTGAAATTGATCGACCCATGACACTAGGCCTGATAATAGTGAGCTCGAGCTCGGCTCCTCAACACCTGTGCCCGAGCCCATCAAGGTAAAAAATAATTTCAAATCAATTTTTTTTTAAATATTTGGTTATTTTATTTTATTTTTTCTTTTCTTTCTATTTTTATTTTATTTCCTTTGCTAATCGTTCGGCCTTGGTGACGACTTGCCACAAGCGCGAGCTGGCAAGCTCAAGCTTCATCAGCCTCAAGTGAGGCTCCACATCACTAGATTTTGCAAGCTTGACCTTGCCATATCGCGACAAGGCTTGACCTCCCCCGAGCCTAGCGAGGTTGGCCCTCACTTATGACCTATAACTAGCCATCACTGAGGTTGAGCAATCGGTGGAGGAAGTAGGAAAAAGAAAAGAAAAGAATAAAATATACATTAAAAATCGAATTTTAAAAAAATTAAAAAAATTGTTCACGTTAGCATGGTCGTACCGCGTAGGACAACTAGCACCAACATGAACAATTTCCGACAAACTACCATAAAATATTGCCATTCTTCTAGAAAATGCCTAGGATTAAAATGGGAGGAATGTCAATCCGATACAACTCTAATTGAGTTTCTACTTCTAATATTATAGAGATGGTAAGCTAAAATTTACATAAATGAAACTATGTAATATATATAAAGACCCAAAAGGTAAGAAGGTCATAAAAAATATCACTTTTTCTTTGTTGTTTTTAGGAAAATTACAATAACGTAAGTATGAAAACTTGTGAATGGTTACCAACATACTGATTTAACTTTGTCATGAAAAGTTGAGAGACCGAGTTGAACAAATTAAAAGTTTAAAGTTTCATTGAAGATTTAGGAAAAGTTCTTGGAATGTACAACAACGAAACAATTGAGGATGGAGCTGCTAGCACTTATTTGCACAAACTCATCAAATCTCAAGCAAATGACATTAGAATTCCATGGAGCACGGACTTATTTGACTATTATTAACACAAGAAAAGTGGAAATGCAAAAGACTTGTTTAGAGCTATCTAATTTTCTATTAAAACAAAATTGCAGATGATGATGGTGTCTAGTAGATTTTGAAGTTGAAAAAGTTGTCCATGAGAATTTGGTAAGTCTGATAATTGTCTTGAAGTATGTTGATCTAGGAAAATACTCTTGGAGTGAAGTCATTTCGATCTAGTTAGTATAGATTGTAAATTTTACTTCAGATGGAACATACTCAAACTTAAGTTTCGACCTTATACTGAAGATAAGGAATTTTAGATTGAGAGAATTACATTTATTCCCATCTTGACTCAAGTTATGAACATAGCAAATTCATAACATAGTTAGTTCAGAACGTAGCAAATTCATAACATAATAAGTTAAGAACAAGGCAAATTTAGAACTAGGCAAGTCTAGAACGTGACTGGTCTAAAATGTATAACGATTAGTGATCTAGTTTAAATTTCACACTTAAAAAGATTTGTTTGACTCAATCTTATTTGATTGGAAAATCAATATTGAGATAAGTTCTTTTTAAATAAATAAGCTCTATTTATGAAAACCAATGCTCTAGTTGTATGGGAGACCAAAATCAAGTGAAGATTTGCTTCTATCACTCAACGGCTATTTAATCTTCTTGATATAGATATGTCCAACCTACAGATTGGAAGACAATATTCTGGAAACTGTCTAGCAGCTAGTTTGAAAGTGAAGGAGTACATAAGAAAACCAAGGTGCCAAGGAGCAAGTAAGAGACGAGACTAAGAATCTAGAATTCCAAAGTCTGAGTGTATTTTGACCGTACATTTGTCTTTTGTAAGCTTCGATTTTGAGATCGTGAGAGAAGTACATAAAGAGTGACTGAGTGAGATAGTGTGACTTATCGGTGAGCATTAATACTCAATATTCTCTTGTTGATCATCTAGTGGAATCTAGTTAGTAGGCTGTTAGCATGAAAGAATGGACATAGGCTTGATATAAATCAAATCACCATAAACCTCGTATACAATTTCTCATATCCCTAAACTCTTATTGTTTATTGTTATAGTCTATTGTACACTTGCAAGGTGTTTCTCAAGTCTATTCCACTATACCACCGATTCTAAATTTTGTTTTAAAATCCGATCCTTGTTCAAACTTTGATCTCGACTCTTTTTATTTCACTTTAAATTGTCAGGATTTTATTTAATCACGTATTCACCCCTCTCTAAGTGATATTTGCTAGCTACTTTAGATGGTGAAGAAGAGTGTTAATCTCAGTCACACCCATGCTTTGCTTGTGAAGAAAACATCTTCTCTCAGTAAAGTCACTAAATTGTTGCCACTTGGCATTGTCTCTAAAAAAAAGACAACAAAAAATACATGTGGTAAAGCCCTCCCAAGAGGTTATTCAATTTTGAATTCAATTTTTATCCAAAAAAAAAAGTTTCCATTTTTTTTATGCTCAACTAATTTTAAAATCGAATTAATACAAAAATCTAATAAAATTACTCAAAATCTAATTTCTATTTTTTTAAAATTTGTGATTTTTATTTTATTTTTATTACTTATTATTTTTTTATTACAAAAAATGGGGAATCAAATTGGGTTAGTAAACCCAGTCCGAATGTGAGTGTCACCTAGACCTCATGTCGATTGTGTAAAGATATTAAGTTATATTGACTTTGTTTTTCTAAGATGATTTTATTTCTCTTTTTGTTCATGATAACAAAAAAGTAGATTCTTTTTACTTTTTGTTTATGTTCCACATTTATTCTCTAGTTACTGATCCCTTCTAGGGAATAAAAAATTAATTGACGTATGCAAATAGTTTTTTTTATTCAAGATAACAAAAGAATAGAAGAAATATAGAGAATAAAATCGTTACCAAATAGTAAGGGTGAGTATGGTCCGAGTAGGTGTTCCCACCCTCAATCCAGGAACTACCCACTAAAGACTGATTCAAAAATTGGAACTAGGAATTGCTTATTGATTCCATGGATTCACCTAGGAACCAGACCGTCGGTCCAGTTTGATTCCTAAGTGGATCCATAGAACCGATCCCACTAAGCTTCACACTTTAGTATTCTAATATGCAACAAAGAATTACACAACAAAGTCACCTCATTAAAGATACTCCCAGTTAAAGCCAATGAACTAACAATGTTAGTATGTTAGGAAGTGTCTAAGCAAGAGAGCACACTCACCAAGAAAAATTTGCCTATGATATGAGTTAGGGAAAACAAAAATAGAATTTGTGGTAAGTATGCTATCTCACATGCACAGCCCTTCCTTGGTCTCAAAATATGGAGTCTGTTAGCCATCAAATTCTTTGTTTTTTGACTCATAGAATATTTTAGGGTAGCATAATTTTGATGCACAGGTTCCACGTTATGGCAAGTGTAGAGCATACTACTAGGATTGATATGAACATTTCTAGTTTTAAAGAATCATACCAAGCATAAAGGAAGAGGGAGGAAAGGTTTTAGGGATTTATAGCAAACCACACGATTTTATTTCTAGAGAGGGTACGTTCTACCCCTTAACAGCTACGTACGCTGCCTTATATAAGCATAAAACAACATGCTAGAACTTTACAAACCTTGTTCGGTTGACAAAAGCCAATTATTTGCACATTCTAAGCCTTTCTACTAATGCACTGACTTCTAAACTCGTTATTCCATTTTTTTTTTCACTTTCGCTACAATACTATGGTATCAAACAGTGCCAAATAGTACATGAACAATGCACTACAGTACTTTGGGTCAACTTTTTTGTTTCTTTCACGTGATTCCTCTATCTCTTCTGCTTTGTCTTGGATAAGTTTCTAGTAGAGTCTTCTTTCTCTTCACTTATTATGCCTATGAATAGTCTCTTCAGTGCTATCGTCTGAGTCTTCTCCATACTTCTACCTTCGATATTCTTTTAGCATTCTTTCGATTTCCAAAGCTTCAAGATGATTGGTACATGTATCATCTAGAAGTTGGTATGAGATGGACAAAATGTTAAGAGGTTTAGGAGTATTTTTTTTTCTACATGCTGTTGCTTGAGCGTTTCAAAGAGTTTTTCTATTTTTTCAATTACTTCGATCAGCCGTGGTCTTCTGGATGTCTAGTGAGAACTTGTAGGAGTATCAACAGAACTTGCTAGAATACCAGGTTGGCGTAAATCCCTAAGTTGGAGTGATGGACTTTCTCTGTCGAGACCTAAACTGAGTGCAAGTTGTAATTCATTATGATCAAAATGATCTTGTGATAGTGGTTCTCCCCATAGATCTTTTTTTTTTTTTTTTTTTTCCGGTAAGGTCCCATAGATCTTTTGATGATGCTGGATCTTGTGAATTTGTTGGCGGCTCAGAAATATCTAGTACATCCATTTCGTAGTATTTCCTCAAGCAAGCATCATCGTTGGACGGGTAACGTGATAGTCATCACAATGATCCTAAGAAACAAGATTATCTTCTATTGGCCAAGCTTCTGGCGGAATAAGTTGATTGTACTAGCATAATATCCTCTCTAATTCCCGATATTGTCAAGGATAAGCTGAAATTTTTTAGGGAAGTGTTGCAAAAAATATTATTTTGAACAAGTTGGAGTTTTACACATATTTCCATCGGGTCAAATAGATACCCATGGCCTAGAAAATAAAACAATTGTATAAAGTTCTAGGTCAGGTTTGCATACTCTAAGTTAGGATTAAAAAATATTTTTTCATGCACCTAATGGTTTAAACCAACTAAGCATGTCCCCAAGCTAATTATGCTTGGCTTCTCCTTGAATAATTCTATTGATAATAAGATGCATTTTAGCCGTTGGAAACTCAATGGCAATGGTATAAAGATTAAATAAATACTAATAAAATCATTTGAGTTTTTTTGGAAATTCTTCCTTTGGGAAGAAAGTGAGGGGATAAATAAATAGATATTTTGGATGCAATCCATCTGGCTTGAGAAGAAGACCATCATATTCACTAAAAATATGGAAACGATATTGCCATATAAGTATTTCAAGATTTTCAATAAGAACATTATTTTGGGTAAGCCTAGGGATTTCTAGTAAGTATGAATATGATGGCAATTTGGGCTTGATTTCTCAGGCCTTGAAACCGCCTCTTGAATCTCTTACCATAGACATATTTATGGATGTGATAACTATAAATTCTTTTGGTTTGAATAGAAAATCAACAAGTACATTCTTTTTTACCGTAATATGTTTGGTCTCCAAAGAATACTTCAAAAAGCATTTTGCACATCTGAGAAGTTGTGGATATGGAATTTGCTTTTGCTTAAACTTCAACATTTGAGATAATGAGGACATATTTATCTTCACAAGATGTTGTCCTATAAGATGGAACTCAAATTTCTTGATGCTATATCTTACTGCCAAATTTTCGTTGAACATAAAGCAATAATGCATTTCTGCTTACGTGAATTTCCCACTCTTATGTCCACAAACTCTCCTCTTTCCATCAATTTCTTCACACACAAAAAAAAAATAGCAGCCCAATACTCATCATTGGCGTCTATTTGTAATATTCTTTTTCCTGTGAATGGGATTTGCAAAGAAGGGAGGTGTCGGAAAATTTCCTTAAGTTTGCCTAGACTTAGTGTGCTATGGTCCCCATGGAGGAGCATCTTTTTTGAGCATTTGTTGTAGTTGATTTACAAACTATGTGATTTTTTAAACAAAATCCTAAAGATAATTTATAATCCCAAGGAATTGTTGGACATGCTTGTGGGAGAGATTTTCATTAGGAAATTTTTGCAATTCCTCAACGATTTGATGACCAAGATAATAAGTTCTATCTTTGAGATGCATCTCAAGAAATTCAATATCCTTTTGGGCAATAATATTTTTCTTCTAGGATAGCATGATGCCATGTTTTCACACTAAGTCTACAAATTAGGCTAATAATTTATAATGAAAATCCTCATTTTGGCTGTAGAGGAGGATATCGTCAATGTGAATTTGAGCATTAGTCAAGATGGGCTGGAAAATTTTGCACATAACTTTTTAAAATAATAAGGGAGTTGTTTTGAGCATTGTCCATTGGAAATGTTGATTCAGGATGCAAAATCTAGTTTTGTATCTATCTTTAGGGCAAATTCCCAATTGCCAAAATTCATTTTTAAGATCAAATTTGGAATATACTTTAACTTGGGTGAGGCTAGAAAATAAAGAATTTTGATGTGGCAGAGGAAATTTATCATCCTACACGAATTGATTGAAAGGCTAATAATTAATAACCAGTCTCATCTTTCCTTTGCTCTGCTCGTTTGTTGGTATAAAACGCTTCGCAAGCCTATTGAGAGTCTGAGGGCTCGATTAATCCTTGATTAAGCAAATCTGAACATTCCTTTTAAGCTAAAAGTAATTGTTCTAGATTCATTCCAAAATGATTAGGTTAGGTGAGATTGACATCCTCATTTTTCATAAAAGAAAGATTAATGAAGAAATCATGATTTTTCCATAAAGGGTTTAAGCATTTTTGGACAAAGTCTGAATGAGAGTTTGCACGTGCCCCGAGAAGGGCTTGCAAAATTCGATCTAAAATGCTCATTTGAATAGTGAAGAATCCTTTGATGTCTACAAATTTCTAGAACTGCCCTTTTGTTGACACCTATTTAAAAAAAAACAAACAACAAAAAGACAGAAAAAAAAAAGAAAGAAGAAGAGGGCAAGAGAGGCCGGGTTGGGCTAGATCCGACCCTAGCTCGACCCGGCCCTTTCCCATGTGCAGCCCAAGCCCACTCCCTTCGGCCTAGCCCAAGCTCCATTGGTCTTCTCTCCCTTAGTGTCCATGCAACCTGTAGAAATTAAAAAAAAAAAAAATGAGGGAGTGGCAACAAAGGACAGGAGATCGAAAGGGTAGGTGGGCGATGGGATCCGCGAGTTGAAAGCAAGTCGACAAGGGGAGCCGGTGCGATAGAGGTCTTGGTGGGCAGACCTGTAGAAGAAAAGAAAATAGGACAGAACATAGAGAAGGGAGAATCGAGAGGGAGAGAAGGGAGAAGAAAAGAAGAGAGTAGTAAATGAGTCTCTAGCCTTTTGCTACCGCTGCCGACGCGCTCATGGGATGCCCTGCCATTGTCAGTGAGCCACCCAACCAACGCCAACCGCCACTGTCTTCTTGGAACCCGGGTAGGCATTTCGCCAAACACTTGATGTGCGTGTATTGTACCGAGCGAGCCGGAGCTCCCTTGACCGTTTCAAGCGAGCTCTAGCCACCACCCATCCTTGCTGTGTTTCCTATCACCCTGGCACACCTCTGTAGCTCTTAGGACTTACGCTCAAGCCTCAGCCGAACACCGAAACCCTTGCTTCTCAGAACACCTACCACATGTTCGCTAAAATGCCCAACCGAAACCTAAGCGTAGGTTCGTCGTTTAGAGTCTCGATCAACCCCTTTGCCACCTCCGACTAGGCCCCTAATCGATGCTGGCCACCATCACCCTCCTCAAAGAACCCCCCCTGGAGCTGCATGCCGTCCTCAGTCGCGACCAGAGCCTGCAGGTTGAGCTGGGCCAGATCTTTCTAGCTCGCTCGGCTTCTCTCTTCCGTAGTCCACAACCTAGAGTTGGTCTGGGCTGTGGGATTATGGAACTTTTTTTTTTTTTTTTTTTTTTGGGGATTGGGCTCGTCGGTTGAGGCCCAATCCCAACCTAGTTCAAGCTCGACTAGGGCTAGTCGAGCCTGACTCGCTTGGGCGAGTTTGACTTGACCAGACCCCCGACCCGACCGAACCCAAGCGGGTTTGACTGGTTCGCCCCAACCAAGTCAAACACGGGTTGGGTCAGAGTGGACCGAACTCGATTCGCCAAAACAAATATATTTTTTTAAAAGTAAAAGATTATAAAATAATATATATTTTTTAAAAATTCGAAAATCTAAAAAATGTAAGGTTTTGTTGGGAATTGCCAAGTCTTGCATTCTTAGTGTAATTAGGCCTTTATTTTCTCATATGTTGATTATATCGCCTGTTTAATTTGCATATTTAACTATATTTAATTGCATGTGCTCAATTTTACTGCAATTAGGATCTTGATAGTTATAATTATTATTTTAATGATTACGTACCCACACGATCACCTCACATGTTAATGGATAAGTGAAAATCAATCAAAAATGGCTGGTAAAAATATTTTCTTTTAAAATGAATAAGATTAGGTACCGAAAGGGTACTAATTGGTTAATTAGTGTATTCAAGTCCCCGACCCCAGATTCTTTGGTTGTGTAGGAAGTGAGGTACATTTTCATGTCTCACTTGGTTTCTAGCCGACCCCAATAAGCTAGTGACGACTTCTTTTTACAAAGTTCTTAAAAATACCCCAACATCATGCGAGGTATGGACTTGAGAGGGTCTGCGCCTAATCATAGGCTTAGGTCCATCCTTTAGACAATACCCCATAAACTTATTCCCTCCCCCCGAGGGATAGGTCACGACAGCTTGACGACTCCACTGGGACTAGTTTTAGACCTTAGAGGACTTAAGCCAAAATTGATATTGTTCAAAAATATATATTTTTATTTGGCACAAGGATCTAAGGTACGCCATAACAAGTCAGGTGCTAAATGTTTATGCAAAATGGGAGGTATAAGGGGAAGTGATTGCTAACCCTTGTTTTGTAGCGAGTGTAGGAATGAATGGTTTATTTATATATGAAGTGTTGCTTGCTTATAAATTGTTATGCATGCGTTCCTTGCATCACATTACACCATGGCACACACTATTTGCCACCGGACCTAAGCCGCATAGGATCACTTAGGATGGTGTTGAGGTGGATACCACTCTGACTACAATCATGTAGTATGAGTCGCCCATCTCAACTCCGAAATTTCTTTCTTGATATAAAAGGTCCCCACCCTGAACTACAACCATGCGACATGGGTCGATTATTTGACAAAGCCGAAGTCATGGAAAACATGACCTAGCCACGATCTTATTGGTTCAGTCTAGTGATCCTATGGCTTCATTTTGGGCCATTTAGAGTAGAAATGAGATAAGTGTTCCAGAAATCCTACAACTTGTCACGAAAATGCATTCTAATCCTAAAACATGCAAAAAGTGTATTTAAGTCCTAAAACTTGTCCAATTGTTTCAAACGAGTCCTAAAATCGACGCCATTAGCCTTTTCCGTTAAAAATGCTGATGTGGCATTTCAAATAATTTTTTATTTTCCACATGGATTTTTTAATTATTTTTATTCATTTTCTATAGAAAAATTAGATTTTAAAACTAAAAAAATCAGCGCGGCTCCTCTCCCCCGCCGCCGCCGCCGCCACCGCCCATCACTGGAGGGCCCGGGCGATGGTTGCCGGCCCTGGGCGAGGGTGACCGGGCCTCACTGGCCCCAGGCAAGGGCCGACGATCGTCATCTGTCCTAGGCGAGGCCTCGTCGGCCCTCACTCGGGGCCAGCGAGGATTACCAAATCTGGGCGAGCCTCACCAGCCCTGAGCGAGGGCCGATGAGGCCCTCGCCCGGGGCAAGCGACAGTCACCAAACCCCCCGTGAGGGCCGGTGATGACTCGCACAGGGGGGACGGCCGCCGGCCCTCGCAGAGGGCCGGCGAGCCTAGATTTGGGCACCCGCACCAGAGTTGAGCGAGGGTGCCCTAATTTGGGCCCATCGGCCCTCATGGGGGGCTGGCGGTTGTCACCCCCCTGGGCAAGTCATCGCCAGCCCTCGCCTGGGGCTGGCAAGGCCCGGCCACCCCTACCCGGGGTTGGCAACCATCGCCCGGCCCCTCCGGCGATGGGCGGCGGCGGCGGGGGAGAGGAGTCGCGCTGATTTTTTTTTATCAATTTTAAAAATAAATTTTTTAACTTTTCTTTTTAGTTTTTGTTGAAAATAAGATAAGAATAAATTTAATTTTTTAGTTTTTAAATCTAATTTTTTTAAAAGGATAAAAATTAATTAAAAAATACACCTGGAAAATAAAAAAATATTTAAAATGACACGTTAGCATTTTTAACGGAAAAGGCTAACGTCGTCGATTTTAGGACTCGTTTGAAACAATTTGATAAGTTTTAGGACTTAAATGCACTTTTTGCAAGTTTTAAAACTGAAATGCATTTTCGTGACAAATTATAAGACTTCTGGAACACTTATCCCGAGTAGAAATCGAACCACTGCCCCATGTGCATGTTTATGTCATTGGTATTTCTACTCAATGAGTAGGGTAAACTTTTTGACCTCTTTTATTCACAATTTACTTATTCGCCTTCCTTTTGGTCGGTCCATGACAAACTAGGTTTGTCGTAACTTTGGTTGGCGTACAATGAGGGTACTCGAGCTTCACATCATTTCCATCCCAAAAGCCGAGCTCCGCACATGGTGGGATAGATTGGATCTGACTAGCCATGATTGGATGCAATCTTATATCAGACGATTACTCCCCCTATTACAGATAGAGACTCATTATGGTTTCATGCGACATGTTTGGTGCCTCGCAACTTGCACATTCATATTCGGTGATCACGAACTCACTCTAACCTTGGAGGAATACAGTATTGCCATTGAAAAGCCCTTAGTGTTAAAGTTAATTAGCCCACCTATAGGTACTAAGCATGCATCAACCTTATCTGAGTTCCTTGGAGTTAATGGAGAGGACGTGAGAAAAGTTTTGAAAGTCAATCACAATTCTTGCTCGTTTTCATTCCTAAATGAGCTTTTTTAAAATGCCACATCTTTCCAAAAGAATAAGATCTTCCTGTTAGCTTTTTTCGGGTTCGTGATATTCCCACATTATAGAAATGCTATTAATGCTTCCGTGGCATGGGTAGTTCGTGAAGTGTGTATGGGAAATGACTTTGTTAATGCCGTTCTGATTGAAACTTTTCTTTCCCTTACTCATTTTGAAGAAAATAATGACAAAGCTTTCCATGCTCCTCCTGAACTATTGCAAATTTGGTTCCTCTCTCACATTAAGGGGTTCGGTACCTTGATGACCGTGAGTGACATTTCTGACTCTAGCCACCTTATATTAAAGTTTAGAGATAGGAAAACGTTTGCCCTTGACTATCATTATTCTGAGTGGTTAGTTTTCATGACTGACCCTAGACTTGAGGATTTCCAATAGCATGCCAAATGGCTTCGAGTTCAAGAAGCGCGATTCGTGTGTGTGGCTTACTGGACATATTCCTTTGCTAGGTATCACTGGAGTCACCGAATATTACCCAACCCAAGTCACCCGCCAGTTCTAAAAGGTTCAACAACTTCCACCGACAATTCAAGAAGACTCGCTTAGGATAGACTTCCATGATGGATACCAAGATCACAAAGACTTTGTCTCGTTAGTCAAGTCGATGTGGGATATATGCCACCCTCAGAAGTTGATGTGGCTTGAAGAAGAGTTAGGGAGGCAAGAGAAGATTTACTTGCCTCAATGGAGTACATCCTTAGGCACAAGATCCCGGAGAGCCTACGCCCAAGCCCAAAGATTCCTAACATGCCATTGACGATCACCCATCGAGTCAAGATCAAACGCCTCAAAAGGGAGCTTGAGGAGGCCGAAGAGTGCCTTGAAGTTGACCTGAATTAATGGGGCTCCCACAGGCGGAACACACGAAGAAATTCCCAGCGAGAAAAGATAAGGAAGCTGCAGTTAAAGTAGCGCTTATGCAAGAGCCACTCCTCCCTAGGCTGCCTGCAACGCCCGCACACAAGCCTAGTGGTTCAAGGGAACTTGTCACAAGCATATGACAAGGGCAAGAGGCCCATTCAAAGAGAATTTTCCCCATTATCGCGCTCATTGTCAAAGCTATTACTCATGCTTCTCGAAAAGAGAATGGTCGCAAAAGAGCTACCTAGAGACAATCTCTCGAAGTTTATTGGATTCGATGTGACCAAGACCTACGAGTACCACATGTGAGAAAGGGGGCATGACGTAGATAATTGCTACGTACTGAAATACAAAGTTCAACAACTGCTAGATAAGGGCGTCTTGACTTTCAGGGAAGCTTAGCCTAACATGCAGCAAAACCCTCTACTAAATCATGCAGAGAGAGTGAACTCAATTTTCGAGGAGACATTGGTAGGTCAACGCCCTCTAGTAGTGGATGCTTCCAAGTTATATGAGTCCTTAGCATTGGCAGGATACTATAGAGGTCAAGAAGATGTGACTCTAGAGGAAAAATGAAACCGCGTCCGTAAGATGGTAGCCATGGGGTAATTCGACACGGAGAGAGGAAGAGAGGTTCGTATCCATAATAGTTCCATCATCATTCCGTTCATCTTTCTACAAGTTTGTTTGCATCCCTCAAGTGAAGAAGGTCGTGCCTAGAGTCTCGAAGACACTAGCATTGTACGAGGAATGGGTGATAGTTATGATAACCCCAATGGTGATTGAACTATCTAATGAGGAGCCCACCAGTGATGTCAAAATGGAAATCACAAAGTCCACAGTGATCGACCTTATGGTCAAGGAGTTGTCGGCAATCGAAGTCACGGGAGAGAGCATGACATCGATCACGGTTGAATTGCCACTCCAAGAGGAAGATGGAATGATAGTGTCGGAGCACCCTCCCAAAACAATACCTTGGAATTACGAGACGAATGAGGTGGACATAGTCACATGATTGGGCTGCTGTTATGCACCCGATAAAGGAGTCGAAAAGAAAGCCGTGACCGAGGAGAAGGCAAAGCAATTTTTGGCTGTGATAAAATCCAGTGAGTTCAATGTGATAGACCAACTACAGAAGTTGCCGGCTCAAATCTTTCTCTTAGAGCTGTTCAAATCTTCCAAGAAGCACAGAGACATCTTGCCGAAAGTCCTTAATGAGGTACATGTGCCAGAAATAATCGATGAAGTCTAACTGGAAGAATTTGCTGGGCCATTCTACTAAAAGATCAAATTTCCTTCACTGATGAGGATCTTCCCCCCGATGGTCCTAATCATACCAAAGTGCTGCACATGTCGGTGAAGCATGAGAGCACTCTTGTCTGTAAAGTGTTGATTAATAACAGTTCTGTGCTCAATATATGTCTGTTGGCTACACTCCACCATCTTGGCATTGATCTTGAGAGAATTTATACTGGCAAGTCAACTATGATGGCTTTTGACGAGATGAAGAAGGAGGTGATAAGGGAGATTGAACTTGAGTTGCTGATTGGCCCTGTGCTTTTCCAAGTCTCATTCCAAGTGTTGGACATACCAAGAGCCTTTAATTTTCTGTTAGGGAGGTCATGGATCCATATGGTGGGCACTGTTCCCTCCAACCTTCATTAAAATGTGCGATTTGTGGTTGGCAACAGACTTATCACGATGCATGGAGAATCTAACTTCAAGATCTACCACAAGATGGACATCCCCTATGTGGAGCCTGAGTGTACCGAGGAATCCAACTTTCAAACTTTCAAGCTAGTATCCATGATTCATCTGCATGTGGGTTCTTTCACAAAGGCCACTGAATTGTTTAAGCTGGCCATAGCTACTGGAAAAATTACGCTAGCGAGCAGGTATAATCTTGGAGAGTGTCTTGGATCGCATGGTCAAGGTGTACGAAAATCCATTGAAATTCATAAAAGCTTAAAGAGAATAGGCTTAGGATATGTCGAGAAGCGAGGAGGTTAGAACGAGCGAGGTGCCATGAAAACCAAGGAAGCCATGGAAGGCAAAGAGGTCGAAGTGCCTGAGGAGGCCACAGTGAGTATGGAGACCAAGGTCGATGTGTCGCCCGAACTGAGGAGGACAGGGGCAATCAGAAGCTTTTTCTCCCGCTATTGGAAGAGACATTCCGAGACCTCTAAGGATGTTATTTGAAGAGGGGGAAATTTGTTGTGTGACCGAGCTATTCAAGGAGGACGTCATATGCACTATTTTGGCGTGTGAGGAAGTTGAGTCCTTCGAAATCATAGCTGTCTCTCCAGAGTAGGGCAGTTTTCATTTAGCCTAGTCTTCCATTTTATGTCTTCTCCCCTACGTGAGATCTCGTAGTTTTTCTTTCTTGTTTATGTCGTTTGTAACATGAACTATGGTCAGCCCCAATCTTGAGCCGTTGGTCAAGGGTGGTGTGTGTTAAAATATGGCCTTATTTTTCCTCATTCACTAAAATAGACTTGTGTTTTATTAAGGAAATGTAGAAGCATATCAAACTAGTATTATGATGATCGCTGAGGCCTAGGCCTCCACATGCTAAGTTTGACTATTTTGCAAGGACGAGAAAATCCGAGGAAATGAGGATGAGTTCTTGAAACCTTTTACAAAAAATACTTCAAAAATTCTTCGAAAACAACATGCATGATTTTTATTGTTGACATACTCTAACTTATCTCATCGCATCTCAAGCATTTCATTATGCATAATCAAGATAAAGACTCATGTGACCCGAATGTGCATGAAGAAAGTCTCTTAGGTTCCGATGACACCAATGATGACAATCAGAAGGGGATTGAGTGTGAATGGAATCGAAATGAAGAATCGAAGCCGTAGACAGAAGAACGAACAGTCACCATAAATTTGGGTCATGCAGAGAATGTCAAGGAAGTAAGAATCGGGGCATACCTCTCAAAATCAAAGGCGAAAATGATGACTAATCTCCTAAAAGAATATCAAGATGTGTTCGCCTGGACATATGCTGACATGCCGGGATTAGACCCCGAAATTGTGGAACATGCTTTGCTAACAGATCCTAATGTGCCACCCAAGAAGCAAAGACTTAGGAGAACTAAACCAAAGGTGTCCAACAAGATCAAAGAAGAAGTGATGAAACTGTTGAAAGTAGATTTTATTGAAGTGATGAGTTATCCTGATTGGGTATCAAATATCGTGCCTATAGTGAAGAAAGATGGGCAAATCAGGGTGTGTGTTGACTATCGCGACCTGAATCAAGCAAGTCCCAAGGACGACTTTTTGCTCCCGCATATCGATGTCTTGGTTGACAGTATGGCAGGATTTGAGTTACTCTCCTTCATGGATGGTTTTTCTAGATATAACCAAATTTGTATGGAGGAAGATAGGAGCAAAACATCACTCGTAACTCATTGGGGAATTTTCTACTACAAAGTGAAGCCTTTCAGTCTAAAGAATGCTAGGGCAACCTATCAAAGGGCCATGGTCACATTGTTTCATGACATCATGCATAAGGAGATCGAAGTATATGTGGATGATCTGATCACAAAATCAAGACAAGGTGAGGACCATGTTGAAGTCTTGCGAAAATTATTCGAACATGTTTGGAAATTCAAGCTACACCTCAATCCCACGAAATGCGTTTTTAGAGTGAGATCTGGGAAGCTGTTAGGGTTCATGGTTAGTAGTAGGGGCATAGAGATGATCTATAAAAAGTTAAGGCCATATGTGATTTATAACCCCTGACTACTGCCAAGGAAGTCTACAGCCTAATAGGATGACTTAATTATGTGGCGAGGTTCATCTGTCAGTTGTCTAAAATAGCGAAGCCATTCTTCAAGCTCCTAAAAAAGAATGCAAAAATTAAGTGGGATGCCGAATGCCAAGGCGCATTCAAGAAGATAAAACACTATCTCTCTCACACACCAGTCCTAGTGCCCCCTCTCCTTAAAATTCCCTTGATTCTGTACTTGACTATATATGACGAATCACTGGGAGCCATGTTAGCCCAGAAAAGACCAAATGACGGGAAAGAATGCCCAATATACTACTTGAGCAAGAAGTTCACTATTTCTAAGATGAACTATACATAAGTTGAGAGAACTTGTGTGGCCTTGATTTGGGTCTTGCACAGGCTGCGACAATACACACTCCATCACTAAATCTTGTTTGTGACAAAAAATGATCCTATCAAGTACCTCCTGGAGAAGCCAGCGCTGGTTGGTAAGTTGGCCAAGTGGCAAATCTTAATTTCAGAATTTGAAGTTCAAAGCTTGGAACAGAAGCCTGTCAAATGTTGTACCATAACAGACATGTTGGCAAAAAATTTCAAGAGGTCCAAAGCATTTGATGAGGATAGTGATGCAAAGGAGCGAATTTTACTTGTATCAAGCGACAAATGGACGATGTACTTTGATGGTGCAGTTAACTTAGTCGGGTCAGGTACTGGGGCAGTTCTTATCTCCCCAGACGAACAACATTACCCCATCGCCACTAAATTGACATTCCCTTGCATGAATAACGTCACTGAGTACAAAGCATGCATCCTCAGCTTTTAGGCTACCATCGATATGAAAATCCAGAAGCTACAAGTTTATGGTGATTTAAACTTTATCATCTTACAAACTGAAGGCAAATGGCAAACACGAGATTCTAAATTGATTCGGTATCATGAGTTCTTAGGGGAGTTGACGAAGGAATTCCAAGAAATATCATTCAAATACTTACCAATGTCTCAAAATCAATTGGCTGATGTCTTAGCTATCTTGTCTTCAATGTTACAAATAGCTAAAGGCATGGACATTGAATTGTTGAAAATTGAGATCCTTAGGCACCTAGCTTATTGCATGATGGTCAAAGAGGAACCGAACGGACAGCTTTGGTATCACGACATCTTGAAGTACTTGCAGAAGGGCGAATTCCCTTAAGGAAGTGAAGCACCAGATAGAAAGCATTTGATGAAGTTAAGGTCAAAATTCTTCGCCAATGGAGATGTCCTTTACAAAAGGTCCTTCAACTCGACATTACTAAAGTGTGTCGACGCTAAAGAAGCCAACTATTTGATGAAAGAGATACATGAAGGGGAGTGCGGCCCCCATATGAACGGACACTTCTTGGCGAGAAAGATCATGCAACTCAGTTACTATTGGCTGACTATGGAGTCCGACTGCATTCAACATGTACAACGGTGTCATCAATGCCAGATTTGTGGAGACAAGATAAATGCCCCTCCAAATGAGCTTAACCAAATGTCCCTGTCCTAGTCCTTTTCAATGTGGGGAAATGATGTGATTGGGCTCATTAACCCCAAAGCTTCAAATGGGCACCAATTTATCTTGGTGGCGATAGACTATTTTACAAAGTGGATTGAGGCCAACTCATATGCCAATGTCACCGCCAAGAATGTGGCCAAGTTCATTCGTCGTGACATTGTTGCCCGTTACGAGGTGCCGAAGGCAATCATTATTGATAACGGCTCTAATTTGAACAACAAAATCGTGGATGGCTTGCTTAGTGAGTTTTGAATTAAGCATTTGAACTCGTCACAATACCATCCTTAGATGAATGGAGCAGTGGAGGTGGCGAACAAGAATATAAAGAAAATCCTATCAAAGACTGCCGAAAATTATTATGATTGGCACGAGAGGCTTCCTTATGCAATGATGGCATACCAAACTTCTATCCGCAACTCTACAAGGGCAACTCCTTTTTCACTAGTGTACAGGATGGAGGTGGTCTTGCCTGTTGAAGTTGAAGTCACTTCTCTAAGGGTCATTTCCTAGTCTAAGCTCGATGAGACCGAGTGGAGCAACAGAGGCATGAATAGCTAAACATGATTGATAAGAAGTGATTGCAAGCTGTGTGTCATGGTCAATGCTATTAGAGAGGAGTCGCAAAAGCCTTCAATCGAAGGGTGCGTCCCATACACTTCGAAGTTAATGACCTGGTGCTAAGGAAAGTGCTTCTGATCATACCAGATTGTCATGGCAAATTCACCCTGAACTACGATAGGCTGTATGTCATTAAGAAGATTCTTCCTAGAGGTGCTTTGATTTTGGTTAAAATGGATGGTAGTGAATTGCCTAGACCTGTAAACGCTGATGCAGTGAAGAAGTATTTTCCATGAATGAAATCATGGCCGAGGAGCCACTTCATGCACAATCCGAGTCACATAGCATCATGCATGACATCGTAGATGTCATGCATATGTTACATACACGCATATCTATTTGTGTTTCAAGCACCCTACCGTTCGATAAAGAAATGGTAGGTTAAAGAGTTGATTCAAGGACCCATCGAGTCTCCGCACATATGGCCGAGTATCTCCTCTTCTTAAATGAGAGGTAAACCAGGATAGTGGAAATTAAAAAAAAAGAAAAAAGAAAAAAAAAGAGGTAAATAAAAATATGAAAAAAAAACAAAAAAAAAGAACAAAATGCATGGCATCATTCGCATGACCCATTTCTAGTGTCACTATTGCGTGCTTCATATTAGTGACCCTCGAGAAAAGGGCCTCATAAAAATGATTTTATTCAGGCAAAAAGGTGAAACGTTAACCATGCCATACAAGAAGTGCTTAAGATGAAGAAAGGCAAGCCATTTCCAAACACATTCTTCAAATACTTTTGAGAGTTGAGTGAAAGGCGACCTTCTTTTAAGACAAAGGATTCATTGGCATTGAACACAAAGATCGAAATGATAAAGGTGTTTCATTCATCAATCCCAAGCACCGCACTTATCTCTTGCTAACCCTTTCGACCAAATAAGGATGATTCTTTAAAGTACTCCTGTCAAGAACAACCCTCCATTAGGGCAGCATAGGAGGTTATGATTGTGTTGTAGAGTGAAGGATTGAGAAAGATTCTATTACTTTCACTTGCATCAACCATTTGGTGATAACTTCAGAGGAATTCTCATTAGAGCTCGATTCATCCTAAAGTGAAGAAGAGCACTGATTGTTCATTTTTAAATCCTAAGCGGTGATCATCTCCCTTCACTAGGGTAAGGCATAAGAATTGATCAAATACAATTGACAGTTACGAGAAAACGTGAAAGTATCTCGAAAGTCATAAGAGCTCCAAAAGTTCAAAGAGCAAAAAGTTCAACAAAATTAAGGGGCATGAAAAAGCAGGGTGCCTAGTAAAAGTAAGGCCAATACCCGTAAAAAAAAAAGAGCCAAAAGGCTGTATCTTATGTGAAATAAAAATTATCAAAGTCCAAGTGCTTGTGTTAAAAAAAAAAATCATCGCAAGTGCAAAGGAAATTAAAGAGAGGAGCAAAGCTCCCATGCCAAAATGATTAGTCAAGGGATTTTCGAGATATGCTGTGTTTCAAAAGCCAAATGATTTCGAAAGGTCGAGTGACCTGGTCACGATGCCATGAAGATCACTGACTCTTAAAAACCCTCTTAAAAATTTTAAACCTTTCAAGCCTTTCCCGAGTCAACATTACAACCCTTTTTTCCGAAGTCTGTTCTAATTGGTGATGGTTCGAGTGAAAATGGAAATGCCACAAAGAAGCTACCACTTAAAGGAGTGGAAGCAATTATATCTTATCTTCCAAGGCCTCAAAGCAATAATCCATTTGTATAAGCCCATGACCAAACCTATATTACAATCCTTTCAAAAGACCTTTTGATCGATCAAATTGTGCTCATCGCAAATGTTTCTGAAAGCCTTTGACATAGGTTATGTGAGATACCATCAGCAATCAGTTTCTTCCTAAGTGAATGGATGGGATCAAGCAGCCATTTTATCGAGAGTAGGTGAGAAACCATTTCTGACTAAGAAGCTCTAGTTTGGCATATTTAATGAGCCTTTTTCACAAATAAGAATCGTTTTGATAAGAACTTGTCTCCCGAAGAATTTAATTATTAACGATACATCCCCGAGCAAGATAACAATTCTATGCTACATGATGTTAATTGATGTCGAATGTTTCTTAAAGCAATCAAACTTAGCTTAATTAGCTTATTCAATTAATAAAAAAGAAGAAGAAGAAGAAGAAGAAGAAAAGGGCAAGAGAGGCAGCAGAGGACAAGAGGATCGGAGGGGCAGATGGGTGATGGGATTCGTGGGTCAAGAGCAGGTCAACAAGGGGAGCCGGTGCGGTAGGGGTCTTGGTGAGCGGACCTGCAGAAGAAAATAAAAAAGGACAAAACATAGAGAAGGGAGAACCAAGAGGGAGAGAAGGGAGAAGAGAAGAAAAGAGGAGAAAATGAGTCTTCAAGCCCCCATTACCGCCACCAACGCGCCCCCAGGATGCCCTACCACCGCCGGCGAGCCACCTAACTAATGCCGACCGACATCGTTTCCTCGAAACCCAGATAGGCATTTCGCAAAACACTTGATGTGTGTGTTGTACCAAGCGGGCCGGAGCTCCCTCGACCGTTTCAAGTGAGCTTCGGCCACCACCTATCCCCTACTGTGTTTCCTGTCGCCCCGGCATGCCTCTGTAGCTCTTCAGACCTATGCTCGGGCCTCAGTCGAGTGCCGAAACCCCTGCTTCCTAGAACACCTTCCACATGTTCGCTAAAATGCCCAGCCGAAACCCAAGCGTAGGTCTGTCATTTAAAGCCTCGATCAACCCCTTTGCCGCCTCTAACTAGCCCCTTGACCGGCACCAACCACCATCATCCTCCTTGGAGAACCCCTTGAAGCAACACATCGTCCCAATCCCTCCTTGGTCGCGACTAAGTAGTCGGGACCAGAGACTACAAATCGAGCTAAGCTAGATCTTTCTAACCCGTTTGGCCTCTCTTTCGCAACCCACAACCTAGATTGGTCTGGGCTGTGGGCTTGCATAACCCTTTTTTTTGTAGGGGATTGGGCTCATCGGTTGAGACCCAATTCCAGCCTAGCTCAGGCCCGACCAGGGTTGGTCAGGCCGACCCACTTGAGCGAGTTTGACTTGGCCTAGCCCTTAACCCAGCCAGACCTAGGCAGGTTTGACCGGCCCGTCCTAATTGAGTCAGACCTGAGTTTGGTCAAAGCGGACCCAACCCGATTCACCAAAAAAAAAAAGATTTTTCAGAAAAAAAAAAGTTATATATATGAGAATTTTAAAAAAATCAAAAATCTAAAAAATGTAGGGTTTGGTTGGGAATTGTCAAGTCTTGCCTTCTTAGTGTAAGTAGGCCTTTATTTTCTCGTATATTGATTATATCGCCTGTTTAATTTGCATATTTAACTATATTTAATTGTACGTGCTCAATTTTACTACAATTAGGATTTTAGTAGCTATAATTATTATTTTAATAATGGGTACCCGTATGATCACCTCACATGTTAGTGGATAGGTGTAAAATCAATCCAAACAGCCTGACAAAATTCTTTTCTTTTAAAATGAACAAGATTAGGTATCGAAATGGCACTAATGTGTCAATTAATGTAATCAAGTCTCTAACCTTAGATTCTCTAGTTGCGTAGGAAGTAAGGTACAATACCATACCTCACTTGGTTTCTAACCAACCCCAATAGGCTAGTGGCGACTCCTTTTTGCAAAATTCTTATACCCCAACGTCACGCGATGTATGGGCTTGGGAGGGTCCGTGCCTAATCATGGGCCTTAGGTCCATCCTTTAGGCAATATCCCTAAACCTGTTCCCTCCCCCCGAGGGGTAGATCGCAACATCTTTGAACTGTAATCCATTAGGCACAATTCCGAGTTTTGAATTTGTGTGAGGATATTCCAACTAATAATGATATCTTTATTAGGGGAGCTCAAGCCAAGGATATTAGTGGTGACTGAACACTGGGGAAAGAACTGTATGGCGATCGGTTTGCTTCATATTCTTATAGCAAAGGTATCTCTAAAAGCAGAGTTAAAATATCGGGTGTATGGTGTCTATTATTTTTCTAGAAGTACTATAGTATTAAGAATAGAGGCACTAGCTCCAATGTCAATAAGGGTAATCAGAGAAATAGCCTTGTCATACTTAGATGGGTATATCTTTATAGGGAAACAGGAGAGGATATAAGGAGTGTATGCACAAAGATCTTGGATTATAAAAGATTCAGAGAAAAAGAATACATATTCTTCTGGTTATTCTGATGAGCTTTCAACGTCACTAGTCTGTGACCATATCTAGATAGCACACATTGTATATTTGTTTGGTTTATCTTCCAAGGAGAAGACTGATTCAACATCATCATCCTGGAGTGATATTCTAGTTTACTTCTCTATCTTTTGGATTAAATGGAAATTTCTTCTCGTAGCCTTTGGACAATTCTTAGCAAAATGGCCTTTCTTGTTGCAAATATAACACCTATTGAATTTTCTTCATCTTCTAGAAGAGATTCGTTTAGAGCGTCTTTTTCGCAAAAGTCACCACTTGCACCTTTTCTTCGTTTTTTGCATTGATCTTCACAAGTAAGATCATCACAGGAATCTTTCTTTGAACACTTGATTCTTAAACTCAGGCTTTTGACAAGCCTTGGCAAGTTCTTTATTGCTCTTGAAGTAACTTATGAAAGCCTTTCTTCGAATGCAAAGATCATCAAGAGCAAGATGTCACGCCCCAATCCTCGGGCACGCACACATCCTTCTACCTGGTTGATTTTAAAATGCGATATCCTAAGATTACGTATCGCCGACCCTTCCTTTTTTATTATGCATGCGGAAGCAGTTATAAATCCCCAGACAATAAAATAATGGGATAGAAAAGCAGGGCTATAATTTTCATATTGAAATTCACAACCATACTTTTATACAGAGCATAATTCAAAGAGCTTCACAAAACTATACACAACTTTCCAATTTCACTTTATTCACATCAAAACAGGATTCCCAAAAGAGGATGGGACCTTAGTCCTCATCCGGTAGTACTTAGGATCCCTTTCTAGATCATCTTCTTCTTCAAAAATCTTTCTTCTCCTCAGGTTTCACTTAAATGTTCTCCTTCTCCGATTCCTCCTCCTCGGGTTCATCTACGGGCCTGAAATATTGTCCCATAACCGGGATGAGACTACGTCTCAGCAAGTTCTACCCCACTAAGGCCCGATTAGTAAACTATTATACTATAGGCTGTCTAAACACGCACAGGTCAGAAGACGTACCTTGACATCAATCCCAACCTGCAATTCAAGGTTATATACAGATGTTTCATATATCTCAATGAACAATCAGTCAAATCACAGTTCAATCGACTTAGTCAATTACATGTCAATCGGACCATTCCTAGGTCGTTTCAATTATTTCATCTCAATTACCAATTACTAACCACGATCCTCAGGTCACAACTTAAGCATAAGTGGAAGACACAATCCCACTCGGCAACTTTCAATATTGAGTGGCTTTACGGTGCTACTCGACCACTTTCAATATTCAATGGCTTTACGGTCCTACTCAATCGCTTTCAATATTCAATGGCTTTACGGTCCCACTCAACCACTTTCAATGTTCAATGGCTTTACGATCCCACTCGACCACTTTCAATGTTTAATGGCTTTACGATCCCACTCGACCACTTTCAATGTTTAATGGCTTTACGATCCCACTCGACCACTTTCAATGTTCAATGGCTTTACAGTCCCACTCGACCACTTTTAATGTTCAATGGCTTTACGGTCCCACTCGACCACTTTACCACGACTCACAATATTGCACTTCATAATTAAATTCCTCAACTAGATAATTAAATCAACCTAGTAGAAACATATCCTAAGATTTCATAATTAATTTAATTTGGCACGATTCAAAGCTTAATTAAATAAACGAACTGCACCACAACGTCAGCACAAAATTCCGGTCATCGGATATCTTAGCCATAGTTTCCGAAAAATAATTAATTAATTAATTAATTTCGAAAATTAATTAATAAATATTAAAAAATCAATTTAGCTCAAAATAAAGCCCAATTAAATAAATGGACTTCACCACGATCACTAGCATAAAATTCCGGTCATCAACCATCCCGGTTGAATTTCCGAAAAAAATAAATAATTAATTATTTAATTTCAAAAATTAATAATTAATTACTAAAAATCCAATTTATGCCCAAATTGTCTAATTGAAGCCCGCTAAGGGTCGGGAAAATCCCGAGATGCTTTCAATAAATAATAGACTATGTCTACTTGCTAATTGAGCAATCAAAATGTCTAACATGCATCACAATTGTCTAATAATCACTAATCTATTCTAATCTAACCACCTAATTACATTTAATTAAAAATAACCAACCCCTAAGCATAATTAGTAAACTAAGCATGGATTAGTGAGATTACTCATCAGAATCGCGCGCAAATCGGATCAATCTGACGGGGACGACGCGATGAACGATTCCTTCCAGAGCACAGCTCGAGTTCGAGGCCCGGAAATGGCCCAAAAGCGAGCCCGAACCAGCTGGATACCCACTCACGGGTTTACTGACCTAGCTGCAAAACAGGGGGAAAATGACATGGTTGGGGGTAGCAAGGGGTCGGGAGAGCGGGCGGAGCTCCGGGGAGGGCGGACGGTGGCCAGACGGAGCTGGGCGGCGGTCGGAGGTGGTTGGACAGGGGCGGAACAGTGGCTGGGTAGAGGCCGAACGACTTGGATGGCGCACGGCAAGAACAGTGAAGCGCGAAGGAGACGGTGGCGAGCGATGGCCGCGTGGGCGGCGATGCGGGTGGCAGTCTGGCTCCAGTGCGGCGGTGATGGGCAGCTGGTCTTCAGGCGACGTCTGCGACTGCTTTCGCTTCTGTCTTTGCTGGTCTTCGCACGAAACAGAGGGGAAGAAGAAGGCTTCAACGATGGCTAAAAAGGGGTGAAGGAAAGGCAGAGGAGAGCGGTGAGCGGCAGAGCATAGGCGGTGCGTGAGCGACGACGGTGAACTGCTCCTGTCTTCGTGCGGCTTCTGCTTTTGTCTTCTGCCTTCATTCAAACAAGAGGGGAGAGAGAGAAGAGTGCCGAGTGAGAGAGAGGAAGTAGAGATAAGAGAGAGAGGAGAGATAAAGTGTTTTGACTAGTCGAAGAAGAAAAAGTGAAGGAGGAGAAGCAAAGTTGAAATTGATAGGGGCAGTCGGTGGAGGGGGCAAACGCACGAGGGAAAATAGGGAAGGAGAGAGAGAGAGAGAGAGAGAGAGAGAATAAAATAAAATAAAATAATACCATTATTCTTTTTTTCCTTTTCTCTTTCCCTTTCTATTTTCTTTCGGTCTTCAATTTTTTCCTCCGATAATTTCTTTCCCGAAATTTCGAACTCGTCAATAATTTGACGAACGATGAGACAGGATTCTAAAAATGAATTATGACACGCTCAAATATTCGATTCCCAAAATCAAATTCAATTTCATGGTTAGAGTCGATCAGACGTGATTTTAGCAAAATCCAACTAATTAGGTAGCTTTTAGGGATTTTACCGCGGATACATCCCTTAACGACTTCACCCAATAGGTTAGTTAACTCATAAGTGATCAGCTCAGAGAAAAAAGGACCATAGGCACGTCGACGAAATGCCCATTTCACTTTATCGAAACGGGGTCGAATTTTAGGATGTCACACAAGATGTATCTCTTGCTGGAGTTCTCCAAGGGGAATATCGATGACAGTTTGCTATCCATGATTTGCTAATCTCCTTTGGATTGGAGGCCAAAAATACTTGCTTCAAGTTGGGTCAGCTCCAAGAGAGTAGAAAAATTTAAGCATTTCTTGGAAATGCCTACTAAGATGCTTTCTTTGTAGAGAGCAACACTTTCTTTCGAAACATTCTCTCTTCTAAGTTCAAAGAGATCTTTTGATTTACCAATAAATAATTGGTGGATAACTCTAATCACATGATGAAAAATTTAGAGCAAAAATGTCATTTAATCTTGGTCAAAAATAGATTTCCACCAATCTTTTAGACTTCTAGAAAATCTGCTACGAACTCGGTTAGTATGTCATACTGATATTTAACAGAAAGTGCTTTGGTGTTGAGCCAAGCATGCAATTCCCGCAATCTATCTGGCCATTTAGAATATGGAATGTCATCGAGTGTGAAGTAGTATTTTAAAGTTGAAGACTTTTGCTCCGGATTTGTGTCATTGAGGTGTACTACTTCTGGCTCAAATAAATTTGATTCCATCTCTACTTCAAGGGGATCAGCCATAAAAATAGCAGGTACACGATATTTTTTTGTGTTTATGGCTCAAAGGTTGAGATAGTTTTAGAGGAGAGGGAATTCAATTCTGAGGCTGTTTTAGAGGTATTTTGCTTGGCAGAATCAAATGAAGCAATAGTTGGTATACTTTGTCTGCTTTGGTCTCGCAGGAAAGTCTCAAGTGGATTTGAGACCATATGAGAAAAGGGACATTCCAAAAAAAGGTTCAAGGGTTGGCTTCTTTTCTTCACTAATCTTTCTTTGCTTTTCCATTTCTCTTATACGATTTCAAAGGGTAACAATATCCCACACCCTTTAGAATCATATGCTAAGGCTGGGAAAATAGATTTGGAGGAGGAATAAATTTTCTATCTTGCAGAAGCTTGATTTGTCTTCTTAATATTTTCATTTCAGCCATTTGATCTTCCAAATAAAGATGAGTGACATATCTTTCAAATTCCATATGCTAAAGTTTATTCTGGAATGTTTCAAGCAATTTATTTGTGACCAAAGCCGTTTGATCAATCTTCTCATTAACATGATCAAGATGAGTTTGGACAATTGAAAGCTTGGTGTCAATTGTCTTAAGAACATTATGCTTGGCTAATGCATTTTCTGACTACCAATTTAGGACAGCTTTAGCAGCTGTAACTTGCTTTTACCTGCCATGGTCGTCAATACCTATAGGATTCAAGACCTTAAGGATATGGCAAAATCGATTATAAACATCTATAAATTCTTCTAATGCTAGGATTGGGGCACTGGAATTAGATTTTTCCAAAGGTGGAAAGTTTGAAGACTGGAATATACGTGTAGATGGAAGGACCAGTGGAGGTTTTAGTTTTGAGGAACATGAGGACTGAAGTGTCTTGGGCACTTCAAGAGGAAATATATTCTTTTTAACCCGTTTGTTGACGGGTTTATAAAAGGGTGAGACAACTGGCTCTGGGGTGAGGGTTTCTTTCTGGGTGGCGACTAAGGAGGTGGAGGAGGTTCACATGGTTTAGGGATTTTTGGAGGAGGGTGTGGTCGAGGTGGTCCATATGAGACCATGGGTTGATATTTTCCTCTATCTTCACTTAGAGGTGCGATAGTGAGGTCTCCATCAAGGTACCTCTAGCAAAATTTATCTTTTGACTGTTTTTTTCTTCTAGATGGCTTGTCATCTTCTTCTTCATCTAGAGGATTTGTGCAAAGCGAGCACTGGCAATCAAGATCCCATAAACAATGTCATATATGGGAATCTTTGTAATAATGGCTATCGTCAGCTGGGACATGAGCTACATAGGGTTGTATCATAAAAATAGTATGAAAAATAGAATAAATGGTTTCTTCTTTTTCCTTGCTAAATTTGATGACAATCATGCCATTTTTCTTTTAGATAAATTGGGATTCTATGGATTGGATCGGCCTGGAGTTCTAGTGGATTTTTTCATAGTTAGTTACTCACGTGTCTAAGAGTAACTTAACTAATTGATCTCGAGGGATTTGTCTAAGAACATGGATGTAAAAGGTTTGGTCATTATTTACTGAGATGAACAAGGCATTTTTTGAACCAGGAAAGTTGAGATCAATGGCATGATTCTAGACCCGATAAACCATTTGGTAATGTAAGGTAGTGGCAATAGAATCTAGAGGTTGAGGTGCTCCAGTAATCTGTAGCTAAACCTTAAGGGCTGAGGGAAGTCATGGATTTGAGAGAGCCATGTTGAAATTTGGAAACCGTGTAACAAACATTGTTCCCACATTAAGGGTGGTTTAGATAGTACCAATGCAAGATGTTGGTAGTCCAAAAAACGGGTGTCTAAGAGAGCCATTCGAGTGACCACGAGTAATCCCTTTCTTTTGTGAAAGGATAAAGCAAGTCTAATGGCACCAAAGCGAAGGCACATATAACTTTGATGTATCCACTGACATGGAAAATTAGAAGGGATCTAAAGGGTGACAAAATGTTCCTGCTGAGTAGCTAGAATAGGATGCTGGTCGAACTTCGAGGACTAAACATACTCTTTAACTTCTTTAGGAGTATGCTTAATAGAACGGATAGGAGAGAAAGAGGATGGTGTAGCAAAAGCAAAATACGGATTTATAAGTGGAAGATGAGTCTTGGAGATTTTGCTATCTTCATTGAGGTAGGAAACCTCATAAAGATAATCAATCTTAAAGACATTGGAAGTACAGAGTTCAAGAGGAGGACTAAGAGAAACAAGAGCATTTACAATGGAGCATGTAGAAATTTCAGAAGATTCAATCATGGTATGGAAATTCTCCCACTTTCTGCACAAAATATTCAACTTCAAACTAGAAATATTTTGAAAAATGCCATGGCGAAAGTAGACAATTATCTAACATAAATATTGGTAAGTAGCTTAGGGATTTAGGATTTTTTATTTTTAAATTAAAAATTAAATATATATTACATATTATTGATCTGATCTAGGTGGGCAGTTCCACACTTGAAACCAAGAATTGGACGCGTACCCACTAATTCCAATAAATTGGAGTCAAGAACCGAATCGGTTTTTTAAAAAACCACCAATTCTTAGGTGATCTGGTTGAGTGGATCCTGATTCCTTTGCACACTTCTACCAAATAGGCACATAGTGTATGAAATTTGTCTTTTGTAAAAAATGATATAATTTGTCTTAGATCACTGACAATTATATGTCTTCCTTTTTGGGGAGTGTATCATCACTCTTTCTCAAAACCTCCAGTAACTTTATCAAAATTTTGAATAAGGGGGCCACTATTTTCACCCATAAATGACTAAATCCACTCCTATTTACACTGAAAAGATAAAAATGCCCTCATTTGTTTTCTATTTTTCTTTTTTCTATTTAGCAAGTTGCCATATTCAAATATTTCACATGTTTTGTTTTTTAGTTTATTAAAGAAAAGTGCATTCTCAGATATTCTTATAATGTTTTATGTGTTCCATGTAAAATTATCTCACTTATAATAAGAAAAAATGACATTCTTTAATATAGTATAAAACTAAAAAGTCTCTTTTTTATTATCGATCTTATAACAACTTATCTATTTTTTATCCCTCTTTATCTCAAAAGCTCACTTTCTTGTAGGGGTGGCAAATGGGTGGGTCGGGTTGAAAATGGGTCGACCCATATTTGACCCATTTAACTCATTTTGACCCATATTCTTGTAGTGTAAATCTAGTGACCTATACCCGACCCGACCCGACCCATATTGCTAAAACCTACTAATATTCTAGAAAACCCACTTCTACCATATGCTAATTGGATTAAAACTTCAAATTAAATTAAAAATAGTAAAAAAATAATAAAAAACCTATAAATTGAAATATTTATAAAAAATTTTTAACTAAACCTAAAAAAACAAATGAGTTTTTTTTTATAGAAAAAAGTATTGTTAAAACATTTTTATGCAATACAATTTTTTTAACAATTTTTATGCAATACAAATTTAGTGGAAAATTTTTATAATTCTTTTTAAAATATTTTTTAAAAAATAGAATTTTTAATTTTTAATTTTTTTAAAATATAATTTTTAATTATTTTTATTTTTACAAAATAATTTTCAATTATTTTTTTCTAAAAAATCAATTTTTTATTTTTTTTAAATATAATTTTTATTTTTACAAAATAATTTTCAATTATTTTTTTCTAAAAAAATCAATTTTTTATTTTTTTAAATATAATTTTTATTTTTTTAAATATATTTTTTATTTTTAAATATAATTATAATTATTTTTTTCTTTTTTTTTTTTCTATTTTCTATTTTCTTCTTCTTTGGTCGATCTGCTAGCCACGACGACAAAAATGACTAGCCACGGGCGAGATCGAGCTCGCCGGCATTAGGCGAGGCTCGATCTCGCCGATTCGGCACGACTGAGGCCTCGTTCGACGTTGACAAGGCGAGGCTCGAGCCTCGCTAGTCGTCGGTGAGGCTCGAGCCTCCCCGGTCGTCGGCGAGGCTCGAGCTCGCCAACATTGGGCAAGGCTCGAGCTCACCGATCCGGCAAGGGTGAGGCCCCACCTAACACCGACGAGCTCAAGTCTCACCAGATCCGATAAGGCTCGAGCCTCGCCAGTCGTCGACACAGCCGAGGCCCCGCCTGACACTGACAAGCTCGAGTCTCGCCAATCGTCAGCAACCTACCGACGAGCTCTAGCCTCGCCTAGCCTGTCACCGGCTAAAGAAAGAAGAAAAAGAAAGGAAAAAGAAATAGAAAAAAAAAAAAAATATAAATATGAAAAATAATTTTAATTTCAATTTTTTATAAAAAAATTATAAAATTAAAAAAGGCCATGGGTTTAAACTTTAAAGTGGGTTTTCTAATAACCCATTTAGACCCATTTCTTTTTGTGTTTTATTTTCTCATACCCATTTTTTACCCATGTTTAACTTTCACTTGACCCATATATGACCCATTTAACTAAAAATGGGTCATAATATGGGTTTATGACCAATTTTGCCAACTCTACTTTCTTGGTGACCTATTTATTAAGTTTACTAGTCTAAATATACATCAAGTCTCTTTATTTATTATAAGACGTAGAGGAATATTTAGGAGTTCATTAAAAACATTATGCACATTGAGATATCTTAATTTCTTTTCTTAAATAGTTCATAGATGACATTAATTTTTGCCAATTCAAAATAAAGATATTTCACTGATATTTTCACAAAGAAATTCTTACTTTATCCATAAATTTCATTCACTTAACAATTTATCCATAAATTTGATCGACAACGAAGAAAAGAACTAGATTTATTGGAAATTTCTCTTTTCGACAAAACAAATATTTATATACATGAAAACTTAATAATAAACAAATTCTAAATATATATGAAATTCTTAATTATAATAAGTAGATCTTACATATATATGTATATATGGAAAAACTAAAAAAATAGAAAAGTAAACAAATTTGGGACTATCAATTTGAATTGCAATTGATGATAGAGGGAAATTTTGTCTTTTTTTTTTTTTATGAAAAGTGAATGAATAAAATCATTTAGGAGGTGGAAATAATGATGTCCTTGAATAACACTCAAAATTGGAAAAGTTATGAAATTGACTATTTAAGTTTGGCCCTAGTGCATAATAGTCGAGAAATTTTGAAAAATTATATATGACCCTCACTCATGATTTTGTAGGCATCTGTTAGTTTGTTGATTTGTATAGTTGATCAAGTATTACTTGAACATGGATTAACTTGCTTTCATTGAAGTATGAAATTTTAATGAATGCTGTTTTCCATCAAGAAAAAATAAGTTAGTCAATGCTAAGTAGAGTCGTGCAACTGATTTGGTTTTACCTAAGAATCGGATCAAATTGGCAGTGGAAGCAGGTCTGATTTCTAGTTGCCAAATTTCGGATCTAATACTATGTGGGCAAAATTCCAGGTTTTAAATGCTGAATTCACTCACTTGGGAACCCGCGAATTAAATTCACAAGCGCGGATGGCGTGCGATGCCAACCCTCGAAAAGCTGCGGCTTATTGAAGAAATCGGGAACTTTGAATCGCGCACGCATTGATTTTATGAACCACGCCTAGTCGTAAAAGATGTGAACGGTTCCATGCAAACATTTCCGAAAGACACTCGTCCCAATCATTGCCCACCAGCGCAGCAACGGACGCAGGTCTTGTCCATGTCAATGTCCGGGGACAAGTGTCCGGGACCAGCACGAGCCACGCGCGCGCCTCCATTCTTGAATCTTGCTCTTGTCCACCGACCTAAAATCCCGCACGAAGACAAGACCCCTCCACGAGGTGCAACGAAGCCACCTCATCATCTCCGAAAGGTGGCGAGCGGCAACGCAGCGCCTTCCGCTTCCTCTTCCCAGTTGCTTCCTAACGCCCAGGTAACGAGCAATGGTTCGGTCCTCTCTTCCTTCTCTTCCTCAAGTCGTGCTGTTCGAGCGTCTGCTCCGCTTCCGTCGTGCTCGTTTCTCTGCAAGGGATGATGGTCGGTGTAGTTGCTCTGTTATCAAGGTGGCAAACTTAACGTGTGCGCCGTCTTGGAAATGTCAAAGCCAAAGGAGAGAGCTACGGACCACGGGTGTTGGGGAGATTCCCATAGCAAAAATCATTCACGGGCCCATACACTCTATGAGTGATGGCGGAGTTGGGGTTTTGTTCGATGTACTTGGTCGATTGTTTGTGTTTTGTTTTGGTCGCCCCTGTACATTCATTCCTTTCCTTTGAGTTTGAGTGGTTTAGTGGGATTTTCATCCACCGCTTTTAGTCCCTCTCACGTGCATTATGCATAATTATCGAACGCTTGAAGCTTACTGTACTCTTGAGCCTCCGGCAAATGGATGATTAGGTAGGCTTTCTTGTTGGATCCTGTGTTAGGTCTTTCCATTTTGGTCCTCAGAAATGGGACTCATTTGTGCTCGAGCTGCAATAGAGACTAACAAATTGGGAGAAGGGAATGAGGTAGAAATGAGAGAAAGGGCGAGACATGGGAGGTTTTCGAGAGGACTGCAGCCAAGGACGACAAAACTCTATGAAACGGCGTACAAATTGTAGTCTTTTCTTGAAATATAATGGTGCGAGTGTAGGATAGGGTGCAAAGTGCTTGTTTTTTAAACTAGAGTATGGAAAGTGTCGCATCGGGAAAAAGGTGATGGTTTTTGTAGATTTTCCTGTATTCCCAACATTGTTTACAATGGAATTATGAATAGTAAAGAATTCCGATTCTGTGAGAGAAAACTGCAGGGTCCTTTTGTTTGGGCTGCTGTGATAGACAACATGGATTACTTGGATGCTCTTGATTGTATTTTTTGGTGACATGTTCAGATTAGGTATCTCATTAATGTGTCTTTACAAAGGTCTAGAGCCTGTTCCTGGCCTTTTCCCCTTTGTTAAAAGCCAATTGGAAGTCATTGAACCTCTAAATTAAAATTATATGACCTCTACCAAGATATTCACTGAAAAGCATGAGCCCCGATTGTAAGCTATCAAAGAGGTATTCTCACTTCAGAGCTAAAAGTATAGAAAAGGAATAGCAGTATTCTTTATATAGTTCTCTGTGTCTCTATTTGGTGCCTCATGAGGCGAGGCTTTAGAAAGTCTTCACCTAGGAAGAAGGGATTTGTAAATCCAAACCCAAATGCATTATTGACAAGCTCTGGCATGTTTGATTTATAAGTAAGCATTTATAGTAAAATATGAGCAGCAACAAACACTCAAGCGCAAAAAGTCAGAAGAAAAAGTTCCTCCCCAAGTTGCTGGCTAGTTTTATGTTGTTGGAAGATATGCAATACAATCTGGAATAGGAATTGATTCTTTAGATCAATCTAGAATAGATCAATCTAGAATATTTTCTTTCTATTTATTATTCTTACTTTGTATTATATAAAGATCTTTGTACAAGTAATTGAAACAAGTTATAGAAATACAAAAAGCCCCTTTCAATTATTCGTTTCTTCCTCCATCCTATTTTCTGTCATGTGTCACCAGAATCTTCTTTCTAGTATTGGATAGTCCTTAAATTCTTGCATTCATGGAATTATTGTGGTGACCTTTTTTTGGGACCATTTTAGGATAGAAGTTGTTGGAGGGAAACAGTGCAAAGAGAAAGAGGAAGACATCAAGGATCTTTTAGCTCCAATATATCTACAAGTGTAACTACCATGGAGGAAGTTTTGCACGGTAAGATTATGCATCTTATTCTTCTCCTATTTTCTCAAGCTGTCTTAGTAACAAGATGACCAGACATATGTGGACCAATTATCCAAATTAATACTCAATTTTTTATCTTCAGAGTTGTCTACTCAGCACTCATGAATCACACTTTATGCTCCATGTAGGACTTGCGCTGTGACATTTTCTTCTTTGGTGCTTATTATATCATGCTTCACTCATTGTCAGTTGGTTTAATTCTTTTTTGCGCTGTTTTTTTGTTTTTATGAACTAGATTAAAAGGAGGCATTACTATATTGAATGACATGACATATCATAAGTAGACCAGAAACAGTAGCGGTAGAAGTGTTGGATACACGGGGGATGGGCTATATAGCCTGAATGTTATAGGGAAGTTGGTTTAGTTGATGGGAGATTTTATTTGGTTCAGTAAAACATCTTTTAGTTAAATTTTCAGGGCCCCTCTCAAGACCACAAAAAAGGAAGAGGGAGAAACGGAGAAAGACAACTGTGTCATGTTATGTGAGTTTTATCTCACGTTGCTTCTCTTGGATTGGCCTGGTAGCATTTTTCATCTCCTTGTTAATTTGTCTAGTGTCCTTCTTAGATTGAGCAGATTAGATTCCAAAGAAAATAGGTTGGACATGACTACAAAAGGAAAGGTTTGCCACCTAATTTCGCAAGAAATGTGGTGATGTAGTGGCACAGTTGGACATATAGTTCTCTATGTGTAATGGGATGTGTGGTTAGGATCAGTTGAGTATATTTTCTTTAGAGTTAAAGGTAGCGTGTTGAAGAAATTCTAGTCTATTTAAACTATTTCTACAAGGTGAATACATGAGAAGAATGTATACTGTAAGGCATTTGTGGTTTTTACATTAGTTGTAAGAAATTCCCTCTGCTGTGCTACAATAACATTGCCGTAATTGCGTCATGCAACTTCTTGGTAAAGGAAAGAAATTTGTCTTGAGATTCTCAAGCTTTAGAAATGAATGGTACTGCTGCCGCAGTTCCCTAATTAACTGGTGGCAAAATTGTGAATTAAATCAATGGTAAAGGAATTGTGCATGCTTTCATGAGTTTCAAACTTTACGAGTTTTTCTCTTTTTCTTGGATTGCATGCTGCTTCTATTCTTTATGCCTGGTATCACTGTGGTAACTTCCATCTAGTGCTTTATTACTGAATGGAACCATTGAACTTTTCCTGGTACAGGGAAGAATGATAACAGTCAAATGGAACAAACAGTTGGTTCCACTCAATCTGAACTTCATGCGAAGGATGGGTCTAACGATGTCCATAGCTCTGCAGAAAATTCCATTCCTTTTAACACGAAGGATAATAAAGAAGGGGAAGATGCAACACGGGGTACACGCTTAGTGGATATTGAAACTTCTGGGGACGTGAATATGGAAGCATCGATAAGTCTAGATGATGCTCGCACTGGAGGTCTTGGAGCAAGAGATGACATAAGTAGCTTTCTCCCAGTAGCAAGTGATTCTACAGAGTTTGAAGGAGCCTTACTCGAGGCCCGAGACTACGAAGGACCACAGGGGGATGTATCAAGACCAGGTCTGGGCTGGACCGAAGGTACACGTTAGAAGCTCAAAAAATAGAGTAGCTATACTGGCATGTGATAAGTAACTGGTGATAAAGTTTCTTTGATCCCCATTTTGTTCTTATGTTTTCTTGTTTCTTTAGTGAGCTTTTGTATTTACATGTGGCACTTTGGTTATCTTAAGAAGGATTACTTGAAATGCACCTCATTACGGAATTCCATTGTCTTGATCCGCCTTTTCGTTTGGTCCAACCATTAATTGTTCTGGGAACAAGACAATGGCAATAGCATCTTTAGATATTACTGCTTACCACCGAAAAAAAAAAAAACTGAGTCTGCTAGTCATTTGCACTTGCCATCGAGCCTGAGCGAGTGAGCTAAATTGATTTATCTGAATTTACATTCTTTTAATACGAGTCTGGAAGATGCTCCCGGTGTTCACTTTACGGGACTTGTACACGGGCCACTGTCCTTTTGGCGCTTGTCCTTTGGAAGATTCTCTGTCCTGGAGCAAGAATAGCCAGAGGGTCATACTCCAATTTCCTCTGGACAAACACTTCCCACTGAGGGCCGAAGTGACTTTGCCATTCTTCTTGGGTGCTATAATGGGAAAGGTATTGCTTTACTTCAGGAAGCATTGTGGAGCAGAAACTTTTGATCCTCTCATTCTGGGCTAAAATGCGTTCTAGGCTTTCCGTTCCTGAAGCTGATGGCATTGCAGACGGCAGGAATGCCACCATGTAGAAGATATCTTCATCTGGGGTGACCAACAAGGTTTTGTTGTTCCATCTGTAAGACACAGAAAAGAGGCAGATTTAAAATCTTGATACTCGAGAAGAAATAGTAGTAGTGTTTGGAATTTTCGTATGGTTACTTTGACTTGTTCACTGGGTAGATGAGGATAGGGCCATTGCTGTTGTCTGTCAGAATATTGCCGAAGACTTCTTTAGCGAAGTCACCAATCTTCCTTTTTGGAACAAGAAGATTGAGCCATGGATGTGGAACATCCCATAATCCTTTTGCTCGGAGTTTCATCTCGGACAGGTGCACTCTGTCCAGGAATTCCACGAGAGAAACCTCCGACATGAAAAGTGTCGAACGTATATAACCCAGTTCAGAAAGCAGCTCATCGACTCTCTGCATCACAATTCGACAGGATTAGAATATTTCATTCCAGGAACTAACAGTTGCTTGGCATACAAGTAATATACCAAGCATTGTGGTGGGTTCCTACCTTGCTGATTACATTGGATTCGTGGGGATTGAAGTACAGTGCCACCTCAAGACAATATAGGACTTTCCCTTCGGATTTGAACAGGCTGGCTTGAAGGGGATCACTCGGTGTGAAGGAAGATCTCCATTTATGGAGGATGCCTGTTTTGTTGATATTGACAAATCCTTCAATGTAGTCGAAGGTAATCTTGCGAGATATAAGATGCTCTTGATCCCTGGAGAACATGGAGAAGTCATGGTAGAGCATTCTAATCCACTTTACCTGCAAAATACGGCAGATCATCTACTGAATTAGGATCGCATAATTGAAGACTTAAGAGGGGAACAAGACACATTTCTTACCCTTTCTGGTGCGGGTCCTAGAGATATTGTGGCCCTGGTGATGATGCCAAATTGTCCTAGACCTCCTAACACGGCATGGAAGAGATCAGCGTTTTGCTTCCCCGAACAGGTAATCACTTCTCCTTTTCCTGCATAAAGTTACCACAGCAGTCAATAATCATCAATGCTGTTACTTTGATCCAAAACTCGCTCCAATTTAACCCCAACTATTTCCAGGCAGTCTTATGCTTGCTATACTTGCTCTCTGACTCCTCTATCATAAACCTGTCTATATAGTAGTGAAAGGGCGACACCCTTGCAATATTTCATGAATGTCTTGTTCCTTATTTTCTATATTTGCTGAGCAATGCTATGTCCATGACTGTTGGGGGGGGGGGGTCAAGAGGTTTCATTAGAAGTACCTGTGACCACTTCTAGCTCATAGACGTTGTCAATTTGAGGCCCGTGCCGGAATGCTTGCCCGCCTATTCCGGCATTAGACAAAGTGCCTCCCACGGTGAGATGCAGGTAATCAGTCCATGATTTCGGTGTGAGACCATATTTGAGAGTCTCGTGCAGAATGTTTATCCACAGCTCACCACCTGAAACATCCACATAGGGAGCCCCCCCATTGTGAACTCGCATCTTTGGCAGTCGGAGCGATTCCATGTGGATGACCACCCCATTGGGGGCTTGGGACTGGCCTTGGAGGGAGTGACCGTGGCCTCTAGCAGCAACGGTCAGCCCTGAAGCAGACCCCAATTTGAAAACGTATTTTATGGTCGACGAGATATCGGAAACTGATTTCGGATGGAGGACTGCAAAAGGTAGATTGTGGTACCTACCACCAAAGTCCCTCGCTGCGTATTGGATGTCCTCAAAATTGAAGTGTCCATCTAGGGGAAGCGTTCTCAGTGATAAAGGTTTTGAAGGAACCGAGAGAGGAGAACTTTCCTGAGAAGGAGAAGAATCATAAGAAAGGTTGGTGCTATCTGGTGTGCAACTTAGGAGCAAGACTAGAATGATCCTGTGAAATATAAAGTTCTCTTTCAGGAAGGATGAAGGGTTTGAAGCCATCTTTGTCTAATACTAGAAGGGGGAAGAGAGAGAGAGAGAGTTGTGCTGCTTGGTCTGAGGCAGGAGCTTGAGAAAACGGGTGAGAAGTGCGCAGGGAGATAAAGGAAGTGAGGAGAATATAAAGGGAAGGCTTTAGGCTTGCATGGTCAATAGTCCATTAGTATATTCACTTTGTGACTTGGTACATGAGGGTGTGATTCTATGGTCTCGAGAGGCACCATGCTCCTTACAATCTTTTACAGTTGGATGGAAATGCAACAGGTCTCAACCGTTCCACATATTTAAGTTGGACGGTTGTGATTTTGTGCTTTTCGATCCAACGTTGAAAAACCGAAAAGCACGATGTTTTGATAGGGACCGTAGACTCAGCCTACACGGACACTATGTACACAAACTCTTGAGAATTTCTTCTTTTGGTTCTCTTACTTTCTTTTTGGTCTCAGATTGACGTAAAGAGAGAGAAGAGACAGAGAAACAAAGTGAAAGTTTGCACTAGTACTTAATTTACCAAATGAGAAGATACTTCGTACTTGGAGCAAAAATCTCATTCCAATACTTTTACATGTACTTGACCTGTGTGTGTTTGTGCATGCGTGCTTTTTTTCCTTTATTTCCTCTTTAATTTGCTTAGTGCTTGAGAAGTGTCGTCAGATTGAAGGGGCATAGGATCCAGTTTTCTGTTGGAGAGTGATTGGCGGGCTGGCCCCTACAAAGCAACTCAGTGTTGCAATTGTCTTGTGCCGTGTTGTGGTTCTCTGAAATAGAGTCAAAGTTGTATTGGACCCAATTAGTCATGTTGTTTTCAAAAGGGAGTTCCATTCTGAAGTTCCGGTTGCTTCTTTTCCAGGTACTCTTATGATTCTTTAGATGGATGAGGAATAATGTATCAAGATATATGTGGAGTACCCTTTTCCTCATAAGTCTGAATTTATCCCATGAAAACACCCCATCGATCTCGTGGCCAGGTACGATGCAATCCAAAATTCCGGGTACAGCATCCTAAATACAAACATTATTTGTCTGATTGATCGTACACCCCGCATGTATACTCTAACCACCACACGGACCTACAGCGTCACACAAGGATGTGAGTCCATTTGGCTGAACATTTTGTGGTCTCTCACGAGGCTTACTTGGTGTGTTTAATGTAGGAAATCACCTACAAAATGAGGGGCTTTAGTGGGGACCATATATATGATTTACCAAACGTTTCTATCCTCAAATTTTAGAAAATAGATCTTAGCACTTTTTTCCTTATTGTGAAATCAGTCTATCTATGGGATATCCCCGCTCTACCCATCAAGATATCTCTCTGTTCCACCCAAAAAGGATTTGGTAACGAAACTCCTCCTGCTTTTTCAGGCTTCTTTTGCCTAAACATGTGGATATTATTAAATTTTATAAAAAACTAAACTTCGTCGGTTTAGGTGATCTTGTCTAGGTGATCTTGTCTCATCATGTGTGGAATGCTGTGCCAAACATTCTCGTCCCTGATAAGATCTTTGGTTCAGAGAGCATCCTCTGCTGACTGAGCAGAGGACACAGAACAGTGTGGGGTCCTGGTCCACGTGATTGTCACGAGGGCTGGCTTTGAAAGGCAATTTGGCAGGGCCTCTTATCTCCTTGGGAACCTGTCACTTTCTTTGAGAATCAATTATCTGATGGCAACCCACGAAGCTAAAACTTAATAACCTTTGAAAAGGATCACCGATTTCACTGTGGCGTTGGTTCCTGGCTTTCGCTAAAATGGACCACTAGGATGTTCAGCGTCGCACAAAAAACCGCTCGTTTTGTGTTCTGGGTAGGGGCGCCAAATCTCTGGAGACCCTTCTCAGCAAGTGGTCAAAATAGGCTCACTCTAACGTGTTGTCAAAGTCAGGTGTAGCATGCATCCGAGTCACATAAGCCCACGTGATTTTGGCTTGGGTTTTGTCCTCTGGGTTGGCGATGCATACCATAGAAGTTAGATCCCAAGTCCTATTGGCAGTACAAAACGCTTACGAGTTAGCAGTCTCACATCGAGTTATATAGGGATGCATGGTTCGTGTGGTTCTGTCTATCATGTCAACGACCGGAATTATATATATATATATATCTGTGTGTGTGTGTGTGTGTGTGTGTGTGTGTGTGTACGTATATGTATAGGAGCTTCTGGATGGTGTTTGAGCTTTGTAGGGGCCTGGGGTTACATCTGTGGAGGTGGACAAAGAGTACAGTTTGAATCGGAGGAACACTAACAAGCTCTGACCTATCAAATTTGGTTTGTATTGGGAAAGTCAGATTCCAACATTGGGTCTCCCCCCAAAATTGTGCTGGCCCTTAATTTTATTTTTTTTTCCCCCGAAAACGGTTAGGTAGTGCTTGAATCGATCTACGAAATCAATATGCTAACTGATTATTTAATTGAGAATTCTTTTGAGTTCTCACGTCACTTAATGCGTCAATTCCGTAGATGAGCGTAAAGATCTAGCACGCCGCATTGTTATTTCTTTATTCGTTTATTATATGCCCGCATAGCTTTTTGAGCATTAGAAAAGGAGGGCTGGTTGTGGAAATCCACATCATATGTTGGGGGTGAAACTATGTTCTTGTCAGGTATACGTAGACTTCAACAAGACATCTTTGCTTCTTCTTTCCTAATATATAAATGTTCCCATTGATTTCAGCTCCCCAGTCCCCCCCAATTATTGCGTTTGTGAGGGAATTTGTGGGTGCTGTGCTTTTTCAGGGCAGTGGGGGTCAACTTTTGATGGTAATGATTTTGACTTTTGCATCTTACTACATACATTATTGCTTTTGTGTAGTTGGCCCATGTTTGGTTCTCCGCATAATGTGTGCTCCATCGAACTTGTCACTTTTACAAACGTTTAGCTGTCAGATCTCGTAACCCATTTTATTGGTTGATGGAATTGTTTGGCAAATGTACTTAAATTACTCTAATAGGGTTTTGAATATGATTTATCTTGGCTCTAGTCCTCCTGAAAGTCCGCATATGTTCGTTCTAATTTGATTATCTGCTGAAGTTTGGTAGGGAGAGACAACAAAAATTAGTATAGTACATGCAGCTGGCAGAGAAGATTTCCAGACGGGCTTCCTTGTCTGCCCAATGACGAATATGTTCTCAAAGTAATAATCGACGGACTTTTTGTATGTTATGAAAGTTTCGAAGGAGAGACGCATATCAAAATATCTAATTAGTATAGGTCTTGTCCGTTCTAGCTTGTCGCTGCCGAGAGTGATGGTCTGAGGGGTGGAATTTCAAGTGTAATATGGAGTGAACTGTGTTTAGGATGAAAAGATTGAATGATTCACATGCGCGGGTATAATGGGATGGAGGGAAGAGAAAAGCTCGGACGAGTTCCAGACATGATTCCCTTCACTAAAGCTGGAGATCTCGTGGCTCTACATGATTCAGTGACATATTCAAGACCAAACTGATTATCCAGTGTACTTGAAGTGTTGACTTTATCAACCCATTTGGGTTGCTACAGTTGGTTGAGGCACTGAGAGAATTCCAACTTAAGATCTAGCCATCTAATGTTGAAATCTTATTAACTATATGCAATTTAAGTTAGCAATTCGTGCCGCGTCAATTGTGATGCATCCAAAAAAGGGTATAACAAGGGTACTTTTAACTTAAACACGACAAATTTAATGAACGTGTTGAATTGCCTCGACATCAGTACGACACATCTAATAAAGTATGTTATCTAACATGACATGTCACAAGTAAAATAATTACCAAATGTGTTACTTTGTTGACTATTGACATTATATCTTGTTGAGGCCATCTTACATTGGTTGTGAAAGGGGTTGGTTTTGGTTTATAAGTGTGAATGAAAGTCTTGCATGTTGGGTTAGCTTTTAGAGCGAAAGAGGCCCAAGATCAATGTTTCAAGATCCGGTTGCCAACAAATCTAGACCTAGCAACTATATGGGAGAGTTACGGGTTGTTCCTATTCCAACGTAGGCCCATATGTGAATTGTTGAGGCTGTCATACATCGGTTGTGGAAGGGTGGTCAATTTATAGGTGTGAGGTTTATAGATGTACTTTAAAACGCATATAAGATAAATACATAAAACGAATTTCTACATGATAATTTGTGTTGACATGATAATTCATCTCCAAACAATGAGCAATTTAACCATACATTAAATCAAAATGTATTATTGAGCTAGTTTTTCCTTATTTTCGACGACCTGTTTCATAACCATGTTTTTGTTTAACATGTGTGTTAGTTTTATGAAATTTTAAGGATAGAAAGCATTTTAAATATTAGCACCAGACATCTTCAATAGTGACATGTTGAAACAAATGTCACTTTAACATGTGTCTAAATAAGCTAAATGAGTCTATTTGTGTAAGACACGTCTTTAATCGTGTTACAAACGGGTCTAATCCAAACCTGTTTAATTGCGTATTGTGTTGTGCAAACAAATCGCATTGTGAGTTAGCCCCTCAATCTAGAGTCATTTAGCCAGTTGGTACCTTTCAAACTGAAGGCATGATTGCTAGCCTCTCGAGATGGCTTGGCTAGACTCGGTCGATTTTTTATAAAAATCTAAAAAAAATTAGAACTATTTGTGCTTGTCGGGTTGGGCAAAGGTCTTTAGGCTCGATGTAGGCCTGACACACCCAGGTGTACTCGTTAATAAGGTCTAACTACTTAGGTGCAAAAATCTGCTTTAGATATTTTTCGGGTGAATATCAAATGAGGCTCCATTTTCCAGATGAGTATGTCCACCATTTATAACCAAATCCTCTCTGCTAAGATCACATAGATCTTGCAACTTATTTATCTTTCAAGCTTTTCTAGGATATGTACTAGGGGTGTGTAAAAGAACCGGGAACCGCCCGGAACCAGTGGTTCTTGAGGGAACCGGTCCAGTTCCCGATTCCAATTTATGGGAACCGGTGGGTACCGGTCCGGTTCCCGGTTCCATGGGCGGATCCGTCCACCCTCCCACCCGGGCCAGACCGATTATATTAAAAAATTGAAATTACTAATTAACAAACCCAAATCAAATAATTAAAAAAATTAATTAAAGTGGATAATCTCCGGTCAAACCAAATGGAGAGGTCCTAATATAAAAGCTAGTGTAGTTTCTAATATATGACATCCCAAAACTTATTTTTTCCGACAACATTGAGATGATTATGAAAATTTGGTTATATGTGTTATTTATCTACAGTTGCATGTAGTTATTACCTTTGCGACTTGTCAGTAATTGAAGTGCTCCAGTCTTGATCTTCAATATTTTGGAGTATTATTTGAAAAAGGTCTAACACTGTTCAAGACTGAATTATACTTGGCTGATGAGTTACTGTGATTAGTGACTGTTCCTTAATGTAGGATGCTCCTTTCATGACTGAAGAAGTTTCCTAATGCGATTCTAGAATAATAGAAAAATGGTCCGTTTTTGCTCTTTCCTTTCTGCAAGTTTTCTCACATTAAAAAGCAGCTGTAGAGGTTGGTTAATTGATTAGATTGCTGTTCTAACTTTCTTATATGACCTCTCTTTCAAAAGCAATCATGTTTTTTGCATCCAAGAATGGTGAAGAGCATATAGAATTGAAGTTATTCCCTGAACCTTTATGGAAGAAAAGAAATGATAATTTTTAGTTCAGTCAATTAATCTCTCAAATTTCTCTTTTCAATCTTCTAAATCTTGTACTTTAACTTTGCTCTTGTTTTTGGTCTAACATCTGGACACCCATTACAGCATTAATTGGAACATGTTGATAATCCACTGAGTTCACTGCCTAACCATTAATGGATAAAATTTTATTTTAATCTTTTGTAGAATTTATTATCTTCAAGTGGTCATGGTTGACTCATCTTTTGATTTTTGTACTTTTGTTATATAACAATCTGGAAATGGCAATGACATTGACTCAACATTATGTTTTAATTTCTAGTTGTCGTAGCTTTTGATTTCTAGTATATTACTCGATATGAAGAGTTCTCATGGTGGGACTTAGAAAATGTTATTATTATTATTGTGAGACCGGTTCCATGGATCCACCCGGGAATTGGACCGGATCGGCGGTCCGGTTCCCGGGTGGATCTCGGTTCCAATTTTTCGGAACCGGTCCTCAGCGGGCGGTTCTCGGTTCTAGGTCGGGAACCGCCCGTCCGGACCATGCACACCCCTAATATGTACATGTTTGGAAGACCAGGTTTTGGTGTAGTCCATAGATGATTTTCTCCTCTATAACACGACCCATTTTGACAAAGTTAATGTTTAGTACCTCATAATTGAATTGTTGAGTGCACAAAAATTGGTGTAATCTCTAATGAAAAAGCTGATTTTTAAGCGGATATGGCGGCTTTAAGTCCTGTTTGGAATATAATAAAACTACGCACACAATGATGGTGTGCCCGAGGTTCTTGGCTTTGGCAGTCCATATGCATTATTTTATATTATGTGGTGAAGCAGCTAGAGCAATTATGCCAAGAGCCTTCATTCCTAGTCAGCCTGGAAATCTTTTTTTCTTTATTGGCAAGTGAAATTTTTCATATAAAGATGATGATTTTGTCACCTTTTTTTTCTGTCGTCGGTTCTCAAATTTCAAATCGAGCAATTATGGGTCTGTATATTGTATTTCCATGTGATTTGCACAAGGTTTTTTAGCCAAAAGTGTGCCTATGCATTTTGTCTAGCTATGTGGCCTTTGGAGCCCTAGATTCCAGCACTAACTCAGCACCAGAAGATGGAACAATAATTTCATCGAATAAAATATTCTGTGATGATGATGATGATGATGATGGCTTTCAGGCCAACCAGGCCAGTTTGTGCAAATTATCAGGTGGTTAGCTTTTGTTGTTGGGCATCTGATGGCTGGGGTAGTGAGAATTTGCTTTTTCACACACGATGCACTTCATCAGATATGAACAATTAGATGATTAGATTACTGCTTTTTGACTTGTGTCTTTAACGAGGCTGTGAAATCCAATGTTTATTGAAGTAGTCATTTTATTTACTTTCTTAGTTTGTTTATAGACTAATAATAGCATCAGTGATTGAATTTAGAATAGGAAAGTTCCAAACTAAAAACTTGGAACCTAACCCGTCAAAATAGGATTCCGATTTTCAGAAACTAGTAATCAAACGATTCCCTTAGAAATCAGCTTGGAATTGACTCAATTGATTTCTAGCCAATTACAAAGTCGACCCTAGACCCATATCTAACTTTAAGCAATATAATTATTTTTAATTTAGGAAGACATATAATGCAAATAATCTGTAGTATAGTGTTTTAAGTCATTAATGAATTTCTTGGGTTTTCTAGGTTCAAATCTATCTTCAACATCCCTATCTTTTTCAAAAAAAAAAGGTTTGAAAACGTTCAAAACCGATTCTCACGTAGATTTCATGACCAGCTCCCCAATTTTTTACTTCGGAACATACTTTATCCCTGTGTGAATTGGCCCTGTTACTCATCCCTAGTTGGTAAGATCTATTTGACTAGTTAGTACAAATAAAGAAGGTAAAGTGGATGGAAGTGGGGAAAAAGTGACGAGCAACATGGCAAAACAAACAAAGAAGCAAACCTAAAAAGCCAAAGTAGGTGTAGGATTATTCCTCCTCACTCGTGTTCCTCAGTTTCTCATGTAAGTTGTAATTAGCCGTAAAATATGTGCCTTTTTTTTTATGTGGTTAAGCAGTCAAATGCGCTTTCGAGTCAATTTGGATGGCCAATATGTGTTGCATCGATGTATAGTGAGACGTAAAATCATTCGTCACAAATGGATATTTGAGTAACGAGAAAGGTTAGTAAATTACAGGACTTATTCAATATTTCAAAAGTCGCTAAATCTATCCCATGAAAATCGAAATCCATTGGTCGAATCTCTTAATCAACCTCCCACTAAAAGATGAAAAAAGTTTTTGAACTGAGCAATATTGGGCGATAAAAAAATAATCTGATATGAAGGATTGTGGAATAAGAAACCCAATACGACCGTGACCATAACATTAGGATCTTCAGAGTCAAAAGATATCAATTACAAGATATTAGTTAGACTGTAGTCTATTATTGATATATAAGTGGTGTATGTGCAATTCCTAATGTTCAAAAAATAATTTTTGATTTGCAGACATTTTAATTGTATGAAGGCAATCGACCTTGCTTGGGCCTCCTTTTCCAACAAAAAAGAAGTGAGATATATCCTCCCGAGCTTTTCTATATCCAAATGTATTATGTCAGTTCGCATTTTAATTCTGCTGGTTTCTGATTATTTTTGTTAGAATATCCCACATCGCCTATCTTTGAGATTTGTATGCTCTTTATATATATATATATATATATATATATATATATATATATATATGTGTGTGTGATTTGCACTCATCTATTGGTTTGAACTTTTGCATTGGACATCCTAAGAAGAAATCAGAACCAAATTCTATTCTAGGTTATTTTTTGTGTATAGCTTTGTTGGTCAAATTTCACATCTTCTATTACTCGGTAAAGAAGAATTACACGTGTCAACTGTGGTGTTTGTTGTTATAATGCATAAATACTAAATCACATATATCTTGTCGCCTCTCTTATTATATAATTCCCATTTAGTCTTGGGCCAAAATTTCGCCTACGCGCACAATGAATGTGAAAATAATTAATCATTAAACCTCAAATTCATCTAAGACTAAGCTTTTTGGATAGTTGACAATTGCCTCACAAAATTTTTCATCGTAGAAATTCAATATCATCTCATTAGTGATTATAAAGTGGCATATGGACTCAATTCTTTTTCTTTTCTTTTTTTTTCCTTTTCCTGAAATATTAAGCTTTCACTTGTGGTTGAGAGACAACTACGTGTATCCTATTTCATCCGAAATGAGTCCAAGGACAGATGAAACATTACCAAGAATTCTTTGTCAAAATGTGTACCCCAATAAGTATTGCAATTCACAACCTTTCCAATAACACGATCATATCAAATACATTTCTTGCTGCCCTCTCGGGGTGAAAACCCTTCAGCTCCTTCCTAGAGAAATGATTTGGTTTGGTCTAACACATTGCATCCACCTTATAAAGTTTTCAAGAATTAAAAATTAAAAAATCAAGTGGGAACCCAACACCCATCTTGTAAAAATTCTAAAAAATCAGCTAGATGTTATATTGAAGGAGACAAATCAGTGGAAAACAAAGACCAAAGTTAGGCCAAAACGCGATAACATCATTAACGTTAGTACAAAGAGCATATCTCGTGCAGCTTTTGATTGACAATTTTGGAGCGATCGAATGAGAATACGACCGAAAGGGCTTTCCTCGAAAGCAAAGTTGAGACATTGTCGAGATTTTGTTGATCTCTTTTGCTCTGTTGGAAGGGACCAAATTTCCATAGCTCTTCTGATTGGTTATTGATTAAATAATACAAAATGGGGCATTGGAGACTACTTAGCTGCTACGTCACGGGCGCCATGATCGTAGTCATGGTGTCGCAAACAAAAACATATTTTTAAAAGTTAGTGTAAAGGTGATACGGATGATTCTTAAGGTTCAAAGACCTTAGACATAATAATAAAAATTCCCATTATCCTTAGCATGTTTCACTTTCCACTAACATTCCACTCTTATCATGTCCACTTGTTTCTCACCTTTCTTTTGTAGGATTTGCTTTTCTTCGCTTGTTTTCAATATACATTTGATTTTGCTTTTTGCTTAAAAGCATAATCAAATGAGAATATGTTAAGACTAAGAGCTGGCATGTAAGCAATCATGTGTGTTGGAAGATATGCTTTCGAGAAAATTTACAGTGCATGGCTTACTAAGCTTTCAGTAAGTCATCTGGATATCCTCGTAATACTGCATCTCGTTATCTTTTTGGTAGGCAAAAAAATGGTACCAGCGTGATTTTGAGATGTAGGCGTTCGAACGGTTTCTCCGCTGGTGCTACAGCTGTGAAATATTTGGCTTTCGAGACTGTTTCGCTCAAAAGTCGATGAAATACTTTTATGGATGGATTGATGTAAATCAATAAAGGTTGTAAAGGTCATTTATTGATTTTGGATGGGAAAGTAGGTGACGGGGTATTTAAGGGTTGATAAACTGAAATACTCTAATTGGTACACTAGTGACAAATTTGCCACAACCAAATTACGGTACAACTATGACAAATTTATTTTTCATTTATTTTCGTTAAATTTTACCGTCAAATTATTGAGTTAGATAACACGTGACAGTTAATGGGTGTGCCATTTTGAGGTTTTTCCTTTCGTTTGTCATAGACGTACAAGTTTGTGATTTTTCGTGGTATTAATCTGATTTAATAGCAACTAACATAAGAAAAATTTGTTACAAATATATCAATTTGGGGCTTTTGATGATAAAAAATTAATTTTGAGTAAATTTGTCATATATTTATCAATTTGAGATTTTTTGCGGTATTAACCCGGTATTTAAAAATACAAGCACTAGAAATAGTCATTGCTAGCGTTGTAACTTCCAAGAAAATATAATTAACGATAAATTTGCAAAAGAAGTTAAGTTCTGAAATTGATTGAGGGTGGGTTGACAAAGAGTAAACTTAGGGTATTTATAACCCACAAGTAACAATCACACAAACAGTTACATCGACTCCACTTCCTTGATGATTACATAAATGGTTATATCTACTCCACTACCTTGACGGCACCACCCTGATGTTGCATCGGCTCCACTACCTTGACAGTTAGATGGTGGTGAAGATGATCTAGGTAATTTGTGATGTTTGTTGTCAATGAGCTCACTGAAATGCCAACTCCTTTCGAGTTGTCTACTGTCTTGTTTATCAATGACTCCTATAATGACCTAACTATGCTCTCATTGATTAAATTTGTCACTAATTAATAACAACTAAAAGTTGGTCATCTTTTGGTGTCAACATATGTCCCCTTTAAAAGATTGAATCATCAACATATAAAGCTTGTAAAGCACTGTTTTTGGGAAAGATGACCAAATAGTCATAAACTTACTGCACTTATACTAATTTAATCATAAACATTTTAATTATATCAATTAAGTCCTAAATATTTTTATATTTTGCCGCATGAGGTCATCTGGCTATCTTATGTGGACGCTAGCTTTCTTACGTGGCATAATTAACGCTGAAGTTGAATTTTTTAAAATTTTTTAAATATTCTTTCGAATTTTATTATTATTATTTTTTCTTTTCTTCTCTTTTTTCTTCTTTTTACTATGGCCAGTTAAGGCATTGCAACCCTTCCTCAAATCTAGGTAAGACCATTGTGGCTATGGGCAAGGCCAACCTTGCCAGCCATGAGTGAAGGTTATGTTGCCCATATCTGGGCAAGGTTGCCTCGCTCACGGCCATGATTACCCTACCTAGATCTGAGCTAGACTAGGCGAGGGTGGCCCTCGCTCCAACCTTCGCTTGCGGCTGGCGAGGGCCCGACGACCCTCGCTGACCACAATAAAAAGTAAAAGTAAAGAAGAAAAAGAGAAGAAAAGAAAAAATAATAAAGATTTTGCAATTTTTTAAATATAATTAAAAATTCTTCACATCAGCGCCAATCATGCCACGTAAGACGATTGGCATTCACGTCAACGATTTACAACCAAAATAGGTCGGATGAACTTAATTGATAAAACACGAAAATGTTTAAGATCTACACAATTGAAAGGTTTAAAACTGAATTAGTAAAAGTGCAATGAGTTTAAAACTTTTTTAGTAATTTACCCCAATTTTTTCATAGCTATTTCAATATTTTTATTTCAGATTTGTCTTTTGACTCATATTTTTCCATTAAAACCACATCTCGTGTAATGTCTTTATGTGGTCATTTATCTTTGTTTATAAGTAATTGCTCATACTTAGACTTTGTTGTCACCAATTGAAATAAATCGACAAAGTCTTGACCTTCAAATCTTTCTTCCAAATTGAATTTTAATTAATTGAAAACAAAATTTGTGAATTATTTTTCTGAGAGTAAAGTAAGACATCTATTTCTAGCATTTTTAAATTGAACAACAAACCGATCAATCAAGTCATGACTTTATTGGTGAAGTCTGGCCAAATCAGCAATACTTCAAGTATCGTTTTATAGAGTCGAGAATGATATTGCCTTTCTACTTATG